>JAIUSX010000190.1:0-1200000 GCA_026573805.1 Hesperophylax magnus | reverse complement strand
ATTATGTCAAAGATCTTATTTAGAAAATGTATTAAAAAGATTTAACATGGATAATTGCAAACCCATGTATACCCCTATTGATCAAAATTTTAATGTAAAAATCTTAGAATCCAAAGAATGTAAGTCTGACAAGGATATTGAAAATACTTGTAGGAAAATTATTGGAAGTTTAATGTATGCAGTCTCAGGCACTAGGCCAGACCTCTGTGTAGCTGTATCTATATTAAGTAGGTACCAAAATAATGCAAGTGATGTTTTGTTGACTCATTTAAAAAGAATTTTAAGATATATAAAATATACTCTAGATTATAAGCTGATTTTCAAATGTAATGATGATGGACTTGTTGGGCATTGTGATGCAGATTGGGGTGGTGACACACGAGATAGAAAGTCTACCACTGGCTACTGTTTCAAGTTCTCCAATTGTATTATATCGTGGTGTTCTAAGAAACAGTGTTCCGTAAGCTTATCATCAACCGAGGCAGAATATGTTGCAGTCAGTATGGCGGCTAGTGAATCTTGTTGGCTGTCAAGTTTATTGAAAGACTTTAATAACATAAATGTTTGTCCTGTACCTATATACTGTGATAACCAGTCTGCCATAATGGTTGCAAATACTGATAATATTAAAAGACTAAAACATATTGATATACGTTATCATTTTGTCAAAGATTTAATTAAGGAATGTAAGATATGTTTAGTGTATGTTAAGACTGAGGATCAAATAGCTGATATGTTTACTAAGTCATTAAACAAAAACCTATTGTTTAAATTTATTACTCAATGTGGCCTAATGTAAAATCTCTCAGTTATAACATAGGTGGTTAAAAGTTATAGATATAGATAATGTAAGAATGTGTTACATTGAGTGGGGGTGTTAAAACATACAATGTAATACATTATTTTCTATAATAATAATGTTAGTTTAAAAGTTGGCAACATCTTGTGTATGGCAACCCTTTTGGATTTCGTTTCTTTTATCTATGCTCTGTACACTGCTGTCATCCTTCTTGTAATACGTACATCGTCAATAAAACCAGTTATTAAAAAGTGTTATATGTTTTAATTTAATAAACACAAAAGATTACAACAACAATAAATAAATCATGGTTTTATAATATAATATTTCAGAACAGTTTAAACAAGCAGAATCTATTTTCAAAATTTCGTTGAAATAATATTGCAGACATTTCAATAGTTAAATTATTTTCATAAGCTAGCTAGGAGTTGAATGCTCTATTAATTAATTACAAATTATAACGATTTATGAGGTAATGAAACATTGTATATTTTTTCATGCCTAATAATATATTTAAAATACACAGTTAGGATAGAAATTAAATGAATATTTTGACAACATTTTGCAATGTGTTCCGAAACAAAACCAAATATTATGTATCAAAAAATTATTTAAAAAAACACATGTACATAGTGTTTATTTATAATTAATAGCACAAGCTACATTCATACATGAAAGTTATTGACAGCCATTGAACAAAATGAAAGGCAAAATTTTAAAATGAAATAAGTTAACAAAAAAAATATACATATTTTACAAAGTTATTAAAAGAAACAAAAAGAACAAAAAACATGTTATGCAGCGATCTCATTAAAATAAGCACTGCTAAACGCTAAATCATTACAGATTTATATTTTATAGGCATAGGCATATTAAAAACATTAGCTATGAGGGGTGGGTGGGGATCTAGAGATCAGTGGGTCTAGGAGTGACAGTATAACTATCCCTCATATGATGGGTCAGGAGAGACCAGTGGGAGAGGTCAAAGGGTCTCCCAAACCAGCCTCTCCCAATCTGGCACGCCATGCAACTGGTGGGCAGGTGCATCTTGAACATACATCTCTTAATGAACCCGGGCATACCTGCTAAATTACCAAACGTAGCGAACCACTTGGTTTGACCTTTGATATCCAACCAAAAACCGCCTCCTAAATGAATAAAAAATACTAAGTCCTCCATCACGACTAAATAATTAAAAAAAAATTAATTAAACATAAAACATTTTCCGCCAAGCCATTATTAAATACACATGTGGCGTCGAATTATCCAGATTAAATAATTAATAATAAACTGCTACTTGCTACTTAGGTACCTACTTGCTACTTGCTCGTTAAATCGTAAACAAAGTAATCTACGTACTCTATCTACTCGCGACAATACTATGACGCTATCAGTCTTACACATTACGAGAACTCGCCAGAAGGAACGAGTCTGCCGCCTAGGCATAATTGCCAAGCCGTCGAAAGTTCGCGAATGATCCAGATCGAGCGAGTGTCTTCAATTTAGTTGCCATCTATCTACCCACTGCTACCGTCGGCCGTCAAGTATAAATAAGCCCGACGCAGCGAGTCAGTCAGTCAGTCATCAGTTACCGTTCAGCCGTCAGCCTACAAGGAAGGATCAACGAGTGATCACTCGCGCTCTTCTTACTAGCGCGGTGGACAACACGTACCTACCCGGCTTCGCCCCTATCATTATGGACTCCATCGGGACATCATCTTAGCGCCTCGGCCGTGTCCATGGCCAGCGCTACATCGGATTACAAGCGCCCTGGTTCCAGCGTCTCTGACCAGCGCTTCTTCCACGCAACCATGACCACCACGAGGACACGCAGCATCCTCACTGGTCACGCCGTTCCCGTTCAACTGCCCACAAGGTCTGCCGCACCTTCGGCCTTCTCGTCAGCACTGGAGTGCCTGAAGACCTACGTTCTTCGCCAGTGCCTGACCTACATCGAGTCCCGGTCATCAGCGCCCGGCGTCGACTCACTGACCCGCGCTTGACCTGCCAACACATCACAGCCAGCATCCGGTGTATTCTTCTGTCCTTCATCATCTCCTTGTCACGGCTACTGACTCACCAATAAAACACATGTGACCTTCACAACCTTCTTTCATTTCGTGCCTCACCATTGATCCCCAAAGTGGTGACCCCGACGTGATCTGCAGCCCGACATGATTCTGCAGCCCCGTCTCAAAATGGGTGATCAGTTAAGGCATCACGGAGCATCACGCACCAGACCATCTCCGCACAAGCGCGGATAGTAGTGCCACCATGGTTATCTGAGTGAATCATTAGCCTGTGTTGTGAACATGTGTTTTGCAAAATTTTTTTTGAAGTGTCACAATTTAAAAGACGTTCGTTTCCGAGCTATTTCTTCTATCGCAGCCCTCAGCCAAGCTGCTGGGAAGGGGGTGTCTGTGGCGTCGAATTATCCAGATTAAATAATTAATAATAAACTGCTACTTGCTACTTAGGTACCTACTTGCTACTTGCTCGTTAAATCGTAAACAAAGTAATCTACGTACTCTATCTACTCGCGACAATACTATGACGCTATCAGTCTTACACATTACGAGAACTCGCCAGAAGGAACGAGTCTGCCGCCTAGGCATAATTGCCAAGCCGTCGAAAGTTCGCGAATGATCCAGATCGAGCGAGTGTCTTCAATTTAGTTGCCATCTATCTACCCACTGCTACCGTCGGCCGTCAAGTATAAATAAGCCCGACGCAGCGAGTCAGTCAGTCAGTCATCAGTTACCGTTCAGCCGTCAGCCTACAAGGAAGGATCAACGAGTGATCACTCGCGCTCTTCTTACTAGCGCGGTGGACAACACGTACCTACCCGGCTTCGCCCCTATCATTATGGACTCCATCGGGACATCATCTTAGCGCCTCGGCCGTGTCCATGGCCAGCGCTACATCGGATTACAAGCGCCCTGGTTCCAGCGTCTCTGACCAGCGCTTCTTCCACGCAACCATGACCACCACGAGGACACGCAGCATCCTCACTGGTCACGCCGTTCCCGTTCAACTGCCCACAAGGTCTGCCGCACCTTCGGCCTTCTCGTCAGCACTGGAGTGCCTGAAGACCTACGTTCTTCGCCAGTGCCTGACCTACATCGAGTCCCGGTCATCAGCGCCCGGCGTCGACTCACTGACCCGCGCTTGACCTGCCAACACATCACAGCCAGCATCCGGTGTATTCTTCTGTCCTTCATCATCTCCTTGTCACGGCTACTGACTCACCAATAAAACACATGTGACCTTCACAACCTTCTTTCATTTCGTGCCTCACCATTGATCCCCAAACACATAACGTATTGTTAGGATAGATTATGTACTATTAAGTCATCAACTTGGGTTAAATCCATGTCATATTGAAGACTGCACCTCATTTTCCAGCAACCATTCTCCATAATACATTATTATATTGTTCGTAATTATTTCGTGAAACAAAGACACCTCTAAGTGTATTTTAGGAAACTTACCTGTTGTTGCAGGAACTGTGTGTGCAGTGTACAATTTGCAGGATGCTGTATGCCGTATGCAGTACGCGGGGTGCAGTGTATAAGGTTTTCTCAATAGAGGCATTTAAATGCAACCTGCTCACCAGAGTTCAGCGCGAACTGTATAATATAGCATAATGTTGCACTTTCAACACTAGACGGTTAGGGTGAATTTAAATTCAATCGTGTTAGTACTTCTGCAAGTGTATCTTAGAAGTTATTATTAAAAATACCAAATCACCGAGGATTTTAACGCTGGTATATTGTACTAACGGTACGACTAATGAGCTATCGGGGCAACCTTTAGACACGCTGTGATTGAAAAAAAAACTCGTTTTTAAATATACACATCTATCTGTGGTAAAAAATAAAAAACTAAAGTATCAGGGCTCTTTAGAAGTCCGGATGAATCTGGCTTTCAAGAAACTGCGCGTCTTCCATGGGGCCAGCAGATTCTTCAATAGTAACCAGAAGCTATCCGTTTATTAATCTCATGTACGTCCAACAATTTAATTGAGCCCCTCAATACTTGACAAACCATTTGATTCTGTGCACAGGAGGGCAGTCCGTCTGATTGACAATCTATTGTTCACTGACTGATTGGCATCTCTAATGCACAGACGCAATGTGGGTATGCTGAGTCTGTTCTACAGGTATTTTAGCAGAGCTAGCAGAATTGATTCCCGGTGTACCAGTGCACGAGCGAAATACTCGTTCACGGCTTAACGAGAACGGGTCGCTTCTTCGACTGTTTTTGTGTAAGACGGTTCGTATGTTGAAGGAGCTACCGACATATGTTTTTCTTCCGTCATATAATCCGGTGTCTACGACCCCTGCCTTAACCCGCCTCATAATTCTCCCCAACCGGGTGGCAAAATAGCTCCCCTGTCCTTATACTGGACAGACAGGAGCGCACTTGTGAGATATCACATAGTAATAAATGATAAATCTAACCATGTAAACATTTGGTAATATTTTATTAAAAAAAACACTGTACGAGAATTATAACAACTTAAGTGACCAAAATTAAAAATATTCCAAAGTACCATGATGTTATTGTAATTTCCAGAATGTATGCCTATAATGAAGTTTTGATTTAGATTTCAAGACAGAAAAACCTGTGTCATTGCGGTAATTTCGCACCGATTGAAAATTATTACTCCTTCACCACACGTTATATTACGTTTATGGCTAAGCATTGTTTTATTTTCAATAAGTGGACTTGAATTTATAGCTTTTTATGTACAAAAATATCTCTTGAAAATATCGGTAACAAGGCCTTCGTCGCACCTAAAAATAAGTTTTAAAACCGATATCGATACTCCGAAGGAAGAGTTTTTACCAAGTAACGACTGGGCTAAAACTGCTATAAAACTTTCCCATATATATCATTTACATCAATAAGAAATGGTAATCTCAGTCACAACAAATTCACTGGTCACTGCTTAGGAGGTCTAGCACGGATGATCGATAAAGCCTTATGTCAATAAGATATTGACGAAATCCGTCATCTATGTCCAGTTAGCGATATTTGCGAGCACGGTAAGAATATGATCCTGACAGACGTTAGACAAAAGTTTATACTTTAAGTGCGGCATCCAAGGTATAGGAAAAAATGTCAATGTATATATTTTATTTGGTATAATACATAATATATTTTAAAACTTCACTTCACTGGGTGCTTGCACACTTGCACAACTTTTTGAATAATGTCGTTCGTTACGCAAAATAACTGACTTATAGTGAATGGGGGTGAACTAAATAAGGTCTTATTATTGAAAAAAAATTGTATACACGATCCATAGACTTAATTAATTTAACTAAAATGCGGTCAATTGATTCCGTTCCAGCTTCGAGAAAAAAAAGTCGTTAGTTGTGAGTGTCATGACTAATGACCTCATTAACAAAAGTCATTAGTTGTGAGTGTCATGACTAATGACATCATTAACAAAAGTCGTTAGTTGTGAGTGTCATGACTAATGACCTCACTAACAAAAGTCGTTAGTTGTGAGTGTCATGACTAATGACCTCATTAACAAAAGTCGTTAGTTGTGAGTGTCATGACTAATGACCTCATTAACTAATTTACATCCTTTTTAGTGTCAAAAAGTTGATGCGGACTGCAAATGTACGTAAAAGTTAATATTTCAATTCGACATTGTCAATTTATTACTATTTATATCTTTTATGTAGCCGTCTAACATTTAGTAATGTCAATTCATAGAGAGATACGCCAGTGTTGCCAGCGTATACCGAATTCTTATTTATTGCATTATCAATATCGGTCTGGATATCAACAGTGTGACCATGCTCAGAAAATCGGTATAAAATCAGCTTTAGTCACGTCTATCGATCCGATATTATAAATTTATCGATTTCACTGTGTATATGTATTTACGTTGCTCAATGACTTTTAAACATTTCGCTGATCTTCAGTTCTTAATGTGTTCTAAACACTTTTCTTTCCGGTACGAGAATTGAGGTTGTTATCATCAAACATACTTATTTCGGTTTTCTGTATTATTACGTCTATAATTATTCTTACATGAAATCATTCACGTTTAATCAACTCAAATTTGTTGCGAATTTAAGAATTACCTTTAAAATTGGAATTGATTGAGTGAATACATTTTACAGTTCAAACATACTATTTTACGTCATCTGTGATGTGAAAAATAAAAAAATGTATTTTTTAAAATTGGAACTGATATTGTGAAGGAATCAGACAAGTGGTAAAGTAAGAACCTACCTACCTATTATATAATGTTTTAATATGGATTTTTTTTTATAATGGAATATTGTTGAAGTTTAAAATCATTTAGATCTGTGGGTGACTTTCTGGTTTTCTTTCCTAACATTTATGGTATATTTTTTTAAATATTTTATTTGAAGCAACGAAGCAGCGAATTTGAAACACACTGGTGACTTTTGGCTGATATGCAATGATAGTAAAACAAATAATATAGTTAATAAACAAAAAACCGTAGTTATCCTTTTATGTGACTTTTCTATTACTGATATGTTATTAGTGAATCATTTGTCTGTAGCCTTATTTTTTGTCAATACCACACCAGACTATCGTTGCTTACTATTAGAAATATGTTGGCGTCCCGATTATAATTATTATATCGGGACGTATTATTGGGCCGCGCTTATTACAGCCTAGAAGACGAAAAGCACCGGTCTACGAGCATCTTCTGAAACGGTCCGGGCGGCTCCACCAAAGTACGCGCCTATATAAAACACAGCGCACCACGCAACATTTCAGTCTAGTACTATAATAATACAACTCACGACTTGCGACCGGAAACATTCGCGTCGCTGACCCGTTGCCACGTTCGCTATCCGAGATCGTACGTCTCCGGCATCACGCACCACTCTCAACCAAGAACGAAAATTCTCACCATACTGCCATGGAGCAGTTTGAAACCCTTTTAGTAGCTAACAAATGCGTCAGGTTCACGTCCAGGCATCGTCGGTTCAATTCCCCGCTAACAAAGTTTTCCATCATTGCACATGTAACATTTTCTGTTTTTAATTATTGTATTCCATTGTAATAAAACGATTCATGTTAAAGTTTCTCAATATGAGAAGAAGAAAATCTCGTGAAAATGAGTGACTTTATAGATTTTTCCATACATCGTTCAATCCCAAATGGAATTTGTATTACAGTCACAGAAAAGGGCCCAAGTTTACTTAGCCCTACTTTGAAATTCTAGCCGCGCGTTATCTCCTTTCATCTGAACAAAAGGAGAAAGAAGTGCCTCGTAAATGAAATTCAGAGATGACATTTAAAAAGAGCTTCACGGAACAGACAGGAATTGAAAAACAATGAGCCAATTGAATTTTCTATTGATTTACTTTTCCTTGATGTGCCTCACGAAATTTACACCGTTATTGTCAATGACTATTTTATTACCGACGAAAAAAAGTACCTCTCTCGTGTCTATACGGTTTACTTACGAGCCTAATAATAATAATGATTATAAAAATACGTCTCTCGTGCTTATACGATTGACTTACGCGCCTAATAATAATAATGATTTTAAAAGTACTGTTCGCGCAATATATAGGGGATTGTTAGGTATGCATCCACAGGCTTAATGGACAAGTGTAATGTCAATACAAAATCCTGCAAATGTCCTACCTACCCTTTTTACCCATCCCAAAATGTCACCATGATAAAAATATTGTTGCGACACATGTAAAATCTGACAAGTGGTGTCAGTTGCTTATCAGAGTTCGGAGTGATAATTAATATCAGACAGGGCGATTAAACGTATATTTTGTGAAGTGAAATCAACAAATACTCCTGGAGACGTGTGATAGTCATCAACGGGTGAGTCCATCTTTCCTGCTTTCCAATCTGGGCTTATCTTGTGCTCCAGAAGCCCAGATTTATACCTTTGATTATTGCACTGTCCATCGGGTTTGTCGGATGCATAAATCGTCCCATAACCTATCATTCGGAGTAGTTTGGGACTGGTCCTTTGGGCGTGTGGCATATCACACCACCTCTAAAATATATAGTGGAGTCGCAGCTTCGCGACACCATTTTTGGTTCTTTCGAGCCGGATTACCAACGGGGTATTTAAAATTAACATATTTAAAGTTATAAATAAATATTATTTCCTCTTTATACTTTGTTAATTTGTATGTACTAGGTTGCATTTGTAATTATTGTTGTGTTTAAATTCCTACATACAATTAATCATGGCGACTAGCGATAGTACTCAGGATATTAAAATCAAGTTAGTAGAATCGAAGATTAATTTGATGCATAATCGTGTTAATGAATTATACGAGAAAGCGAAAAGTATTGCGGACAGGGAGACGAGAAGTTCGGAGGATTTTCTTAAACAAACGGTTAATATAGCTACATATTATGCACAATTTAACACATTTTGTGATGAATTTCATACACTTCAGTTTAAAAAGGATTCAAATTACAATATGAATTTCGATTTATGGAGTAAATTCGAAAATAAGTACTGTTTTGTAGTTTCTATACGCGAAAGCATTATAGCAAAGCAAGATTCATCACGTGATCGACAGAAGTTAAATAATTTACCATTAATTAAGCTCCCACCGATCCAGATGCCATCGTTCGATGGTAATCAAGAGAATTGGTCGATATTTTATGAAGCTTTTAAATTAAACATTCACTCAAATGAAAATTTGAATACGTCGCAGAAGATGCAATATCTGATAGGGAAACTCCAAGGAAAGGCGTTATCAGTTTTTGCGGGAATACTTCCGAACGAACAAAATTATTTTTTAATTTGGGAAGCTCTCGAAAAGAAATATCAGGACAAACGCGTGCTAGGTACCTTTTATCTGAACAATATTTTGAATTTAAAATTATTGGCACCTAGTAACCCAAATGAGTTAAATAATTTTATTGAACGGTTTGCGTCTTCCATAGCTGCACTCAAGGAATTAGGTATTGATGACCTAACCGATTTTATAATATTACATATTGCACTGAAAAAATTAGATATACAGTTGGTGCAAAATTTCGAAATGTCTATACGGGAGAAAGCTATACCTACATATAGCGATTTAATAGAATACATTCGGTCGCATGTCAAAATCCTAGAACGAACTGGGCAAAATGATAATAAAGTTGTTAATAATAAAAACAAAGTTACGCATTCATTCGCTGTGGTCGAACCGAAGTCAAGTAATAATAATCGTAACAGGTGCCGGAAATGTAATCATTCTGATCATGTTGAATTGTTTAAATGTGAACAATTTAACGAATTAAGACCAAATGCTCGCTTTCAGTTTGTGAAATTAAATAATTTATGTGTAAACTGCTTAAGCGATAAACATAAAACTGTGAAATGTCCATCTAAATCGGATTGTAGAATTTGTAAAAAACGACATCACACCGCTCTGCATTTTGAGAGCACGGTGAATACTGAAAGTCAATCGAAAAACGAAGCCATTACATTAATAGCGCGTAATCATAAACATCATAATAATTTTTCTGCGGGTAATATAGCTACGAATGTACTACTGTCAACCGCGCAGTTATTTGCTTATGACAATAAAAATAATCAAGTAACCGTAAGGTGTTTAATTGATTGCGCCTCGCAACAAAATTTAATCAGTTTAAACACTTGTAATGAATTAAATCTTAAAATAATTCCTTTAAATAATTCAGTAGTTAAAAGTGTTGGTTCAGTAGAGACACCAATATTGGGACACGTTGCGTTAAAAATTAAATCCCGCGTTTCAGAAGATACTTATAAAATTAGTCTATTAGTTGTCGATAAAATAACTGATAAGCTTCCTACACAACATGTTGACACAAAGTCATGTGAGCATTTAGTGGGTTTAAACTTAGCGGATGAATCCTGGAACGTTCCATCCGATGTTGATATCTTATTAGGTGCACAGTTATTTCCATATATTCTGCTGGGGAATAAGGTTTTATCTAAACATAATACGAATGCACCACCGGCTATACAGACAGTATTCGGGTATATTGTAATGGGTGAAATACCTACGTGTACGCCGGAGGTTTCGTGGACGTTCGGCCCCATAACCAATGTAGATTTATATAATGCGTTATCCAAGTTTTGGACGATGGAAGACATGCCTATTAAGTCGTTGATGAGTGCTGAAGATGCAGAATGTGAGAAAATGTACCTCGAGTCAGTCCAACGGGATGAATCGGGAAGGTATATTGTATCTTTACCGTTTAAGATAGATCCTAATAATTTAGGTGATTCGCGCCGTGTCGCGCAGCGTCGATATGAATATTTAGAACGGAAATTTAATACTTCGCCAGAATTGCATTGCAGTTATAATGAAGTAGTTTCTGAATATCTGGAAAAGGGATATATGAGGGTTGAAGTTCCGTCTTCATCTAATATTGATGAGGGATATTTCATTCCTCATCACGCAGTAATTCGTAAAGATAAATCAACAACTAAAACTCGTGTTGTATTAGATGCAAGTACAAAGACCAGTTCAGGGTTGTCACTTAATGATACTTTGTATACAGGTCCAAATTTGCAATCTAATTTATTTACACTTTTAATTAAATTTCGCTTATTCGCTGTAGCATTAACCGCAGATGTTAAGCAAATGTATCTACGTATAATGGTAACGGAAAGCCATCGTAAATATCAAAAAATTCTTTATAGATTTCACGAAGATGAACAAATTGGAGTTTATCAATTTAATTCACTCGCGTTTGGTTTGAACTGTTCACCATTTCTAGCAATGCGAACTATACGGCAGCTAGCGAGCGATGAAAGAAATCGTTATCCGAAAGCGGCGGAAGTTGCAATTAATGATTTATATATGGACGATTTTGTATATTCTGTAAATACTATAAGTGAAGGCATCACTTTGGCTACAGATTTAATGGCGATGTTCAAGTGTGGAGGATTTGAATTAGTCAAATGGTCGAGTAATTCTCCTCATTTACTGGCCCAATTACCAGAGTCGCACCGCGCGACAATGGATTTTTCGGATAAATGTAGCATTTTAGGATTAAAATGGGATCCGATATCTGATTGTTTTCGATTTATGATATGTCCGACGGAGGAAAAAACTATATGTAAAAGATCAATTCTTTCCACAATAGCTCGTTTATTCGATGTATTAGGTTTGGTTGCTCCGGTAATTTTATATGCCAAATTACTTTTACAAGAGCTGTGGTTAGAGAAAGTAGGATGGGACGAGGAACTACCCCAAAGTATTGTTAATAGATATGTCAAATTCAAGGAAGAATTACCGATGCTTTCTAATTTAAATTTACCTCGATATTTGGGAGTAAAGGAGGACTGCACGATAAATATTATCGCCTTCGCAGATGCGAGTATGAAAGCATACGGTTGTGTAATATATCTTCATGTCACGGATAAGGGTGGCAACACTACAATGAATTTGATATGTTCTAAATCCAAGGTGGCCCCTCTGAAAACAGTGTCGCTCGCTCGATTGGAATTATGCGCTGCGCTTATTTTATCTAGACTCGTTAGATCTATTATAGATACTTATAGAAATCGCGTTTCGATAAACGATATATTTGCTTTTTCAGATTCAAAAATAGCACT
Source organism: Hesperophylax magnus (assembly GCA_026573805.1). Classification (NCBI taxonomy): domain Eukaryota; kingdom Metazoa; phylum Arthropoda; class Insecta; order Trichoptera; family Limnephilidae; genus Hesperophylax; species Hesperophylax magnus. The sequence continues at coordinate 1,187,617 of JAIUSX010000190.1, read as the reverse complement.
TTCTTGGATTCACTCGTCCCCTCACCGGTGGCAAACTTTTGTAGCTAATCGAGTTAGTGAAATTCAGGAAAATTTACCCGCGAAACATTTTTATCACATAGATGGCGTTACCAATCCTAGTGATTGTTTATCACGAGGACTACTGCCTGCTCAGCTGGTCGATCATTCTCTTTGGTGGCACGGTCCGCCCTGGGCTGCGAACCCAGTATCCGAGTGGCCTGTCGAAAGATTTTCCCCCTCACGAGAGGAGGAGAATGCTTTGGAATTGAAAAAATCGCATACATTTACAATAACGTCAATAGAGGAAAATTCTCCGATATATAATCTCGCTTTAAAAATTTCCTCATGGCCAAAACTGCTGAGAATTGTGGTATATATTTTACGATTTATGCGAAAGTTATCACGCTCAACAGTTATAAATTCCACGGAATTAAACATTGCTGAAATGAATGTATTAAAAGCTTTACAGAATAGGTATTTTAGTGCCGATATACAATTAATACAGAGGGATAAATTATGCTCACCTTCAATCCGAAAACTAAACCCGTTCCTAGATCATAATGGCTTGTTACGTATAGGTGGTAGATTAATAAACGCGAATATACCTTTTGAAAACAAACATCCAGTACTTCTGCCAAGACAGGATCATATTGTCGATATAATTATAGACTTTCACCATCGTGTGAATTGTCATACTGGTGCACATCTCCTTATGTCAATAATTAGACAGCGTTATTGGATCTTATCGGGGAGAAATCTAATACGCAAAAGAGTACATGCTTGTAATTTCTGTTTTAAAACTGCACCTTCTAATATTGTACCGCTAATGGCAAATTTACCTACAGCTAGAGTTCAGGAAGCAAAGGCATTTACACATACGGGGGTAGATTTTGCCGGACCAATAAATATAACCCTTTCTAGGCGTCGTGGGGTAAAAAGTCAAAAGGCATATATATGTCTATTTATTTGTTTAACAACGAAGGCTATACATATGGAAGTGGTATCAGATCTAAGCACGGACAATTTTTTAAACGCATTTAAGCGTTTTCTATCCAGACGCGGACCGGTTTCGTGTATGTACAGTGACAATGCGACAAATTTCATAGGCGCAAAGAATTGTCTGGATGACTTATATAATTTTTTAGAGGCAAATTCAACAAAAGAAGTTCTTCACAATGAATTTAACATTCGGAGAATTGAATGGAAGACGATTCCACCCCGCGCTCCTCACTTTGGAGGATTATGGGAGTCAAATATTAAATGCATTAAATCGCATCTGTATAGGGTTGTGGGTACTCAACTTTTATGTTATGAAGAGCTTCTCACAGTTCTGACACAAATAGAGGCTGTACTTAATTCACGGCCATTATGTTTATTAAGCAGTTCTCATTATCCAGAAGCTCTTACTCCGGCTCATTTTCTGATGTCTACCCCGATTCAGCATCTACCTGCTTATGATTTGACTAATGAACGCATTAGTCTACTGAAAAGGAAAGAGCTTTTGGACCACCTCGTTCAATCTTATTGGAAGAAGTGGCATATAGAGTATCTTCACTCTCTGCAGATGAGAAAAAAATGGAATAGTCCCGCGAATAACATTCTAGTAGGTACCATAGTATTGGTGCATCAAGAGGATGCGCCTCCACTTTATTGGCCGGTGGGCGTTGTTGAGGAAGTGTTCCCTGGTAAAGACGGAGTGGTTCGTGTCGCACGCGTAAGGACCCCTTCCGGGAACTTTAAACGACCAGTCGTAAAATTGTGTCCTTTGCCTACACAATAATTATTATTTCATTATTTTTTTTAATTTTCGTTTTAACTTTGTAATATTAATAGCGTATTGATAAGAATATTTATATTTCATCTTACTTCGTTTTACATTTAATTCTTTACTTTATTTGAAAGTACTTAAAATTTCGGAAGGTACTTTCAACGCCGGGAGAATGTTCGCGCAATATATAGGGGATTGTTAGGTATGCATCCACAGGCTTAATGGACAAGTGTAATGTCAATACAAAATCCTGCAAATGTCCTACCTACCCTTTTTACCCATCCCAAAATGTCACCATGATAAAAATATTGTTGCGACACATGTAAAATCTGACAAGTGGTGTCAGTTGCTTATCAGAGTTCGGAGTGATAATTAATATCAGACAGGGCGATTAAACGTATATTTTGTGAAGTGAAATCAACAAATACTCCTGGAGACGTGTGATAGTCATCAACGGGTGAGTCCATCTTTCCTGCTTTCCAATCTGGGCTTATCTTGTGCTCCAGAAGCCCAGATTTATACCTTTGATTATTGCACTGTCCATCGGGTTTGTCGGATGCATAAATCGTCCCATAACCTATCATTCGGAGTAGTTTGGGACTGGTCCTTTGGGCGTGTGGCATATCACACCACCTCTAAAATATATAGTGGAGTCGCAGCTTCGCGACACCAAGTACCTCTCTCGTGTCTATACGGTTTACTTACGAGTCTAATAATAATGATTAAAAAAAAAATACCTCCCTCGTGTTTATAAGGTTTACTTACGCGCCCAATAATAATATTTATTATATTTTATTGATGTGTATAGCTCTGTTGTGGTGAAAAATCATCGTAAGGGCGATCTACAAATATAAAATGTTTTTCTAAAATGCTCTATCTTATAAAAATAGACAAGACAAACTATTCATCTATCCACCATATGTACAATAAACGATAATACAAAACTATATGACCAATGAATGTGATGAGGCGTTAGAATGTACCTACACATATTATTATTTATTTATATTCATTACAGGCAGATAATATACAGGACCATACTTTACTTGGGATTAACACAGTTTATTGTTTAATATATAAATTGAGATACAGTTGGCATGCAGAGGACATAATTGGAACAAATCTAATTGTAAACGTCGTTATTAAATCTGGTATTTAATTTAATAATGTATATAAATAACTAACAAAACTAACCTTACTCCAATAGAAGTGGTACAAAGGTTAATAATTAAAATATTATTAAGAAATACTTCCGATTATCCAACGGATCGATTATTCGAAGAATTTAAAGTGCCTTCATTAAAAAATCTTTATACTAAAAATGCATTAATTCAAATCATAAAAGAAAAAGACAAGTATCAATTTCTAACTGAAAACCGTACTCGACTTAAATATATTTTTCCATGCCCAAAATTAAACAATTCCTTTGCACAAAATTATTACACTTACCGGGCAAGAATTTTTTTCAATAAGAAATTAGAAACATTAATGATAACATCCAAATAATAAACACTGTGAAAAAATATTTTAAAGACAGACTTACAAAAAATAAAAATGTTTCCAATTGAATTAATCTTAAGAATAACTCATCTCAATTAGTTTCCGTAACATTCCATTCTTCAAATAAGTTTAAAATCATTTTATTTTTAATTACTTTCTTACTGTAATAAAACAATGTACATTCCTCTTCCAGCCACAAGCTAATGCTTCTATGGAAGAGGGGTCTTGAAATATTTGATCATATATTGTAACAAATAAACAAAAATGCACTTATATAATAAAAAATATAATAAATATTTCTGTTCTTTAATGGGATTGTTTAAAGAGGAAAAGCGTATTTAATGTTGGGTGGTACGACAGAACTAGGATTTGATTAGAATGTATCTTCCTAAATGTGATTCGTCCCTATGTATGAGGAGTAAGGAGTCGAATAACGTAAATCTAATAACAAAACAAATATGTTTTAAACAACAATATTTAATTTTAGGGTATGATCCAACAAGAACACATTAGATATATAGTCGAGTTTTCGTCAATATACTTATGTACCCTTAAAATATATTTTTAAATAAGCATAAGATCAGCAACATCATCAGCTGTAGGCAGACTAATGGAACCTAAGCGCAAGCCAAATACTAAGTTTGGTGATCGCGCTTTCGGAGCATCTGGGCCAAAGGCTTGGAATAAACTCCTTCCGGAACTAAATCCATAACAAGTCCAACAGAATTCAGGTCTAAACTAAAAACTTCCCTTTTTAAGGTGCCATACCCTTAAATTAAATATACCATTCTTGAGAGAAAGTCCAATTATATCCTAAATCCTGCATCAAAATTTCGCTAATAATGATTTAGTTAATGTTAATTAAGTGTTAATCTCAAGTGACTTACCAGTATATTATAACTGTATATTATCTCCATATATAGTTGTAGAAGTGTATTATATATTTGTACAGCGCCCTTGAGGTGATTTTGCACAAAAACGGCGCTATATAAATCATCCAAAGATTATTATTATTAATAACCTACCTCATAAATAGATATTAATGTTAACTTTTACTTTTCTGATAATTATAAGCAATAATTGGTCGACTGAAATATCAATACAAATTGAAAATATCTCCCGAGTAAAAATAAATGCCGCCAACGGGAATTGAACCCGTACCTTCTGATGTCCGGTCAGGTGCTCTGAAACTACTGAGTTATTTGGGCTTATTTCCAACCCGCCAAATGATTCAATATGTACTAGTACCTCAAACAACAATTACTGCTTATTATATTTTTTCACCTGCAAACAACCAACTTTATTTTTGTAGGAAAGGCTTTGTTAGTGCCTAATTTCTCACTAGATGGCATCGAGACATATTTTATCTTCATTTATTGGTGAAATATTTTTTGACTTGCCAATATTATTATTTTTTAATGATAAACTAATGTTTATAAGACAAGGTTTTATGCATAGCATAAAGGATAACAAATAATCATTATTATTTGTTATCCTTTATTTTTCCTATAAACATTAGTTTATCATTAAAAAATAATTTTACTTTTCTTTTGAGTGTGTTTTCTATTTTATAATTTTTGACAAATTTTACTTCTTTAATAATTTCCACTAAATTATTATGTTCGTAAAGGTCCATATGGACGTATAGTATAAATAAATAAACTTAGTTTAAATTTTAAGAGTAAATATGGTTTGATTTCTCTGTTTATTTATCTGTTCAGCATGGAAATAGGACATTTAAACAAGCATTTGGACGTAGCATTTGAAGATAGTAGCATTTGAAAAGCAGTTAAAATATAGACGCATCCTCAAAATACCTTTAACAGATAAATACGTTAGCAATTTAGCGGTTTTTCTTTGAATAATCATGAATACGTAAAAATTAAATAAGAAAATTGTTGAGAAGAAATCTTTGATATCTTGGTAATATCACGAGGAACGAGAAATATAAGATTACGTAATTATTAGGAACCTGAAAATTCTGCTTTATTTTTTTTTGCAAAAGAAATTGAGATCTAATTATTTATTGAGATAAAAATATTACATTCTTAAATTACTCAAAAAATGAAGCAATAAGCTTTAAAAACAAAAATTTGGTAAAATGTAAATTGACCGGTCGGTGGCCGAGTTGACATCGCGTTTGGGTCCCACCCAGGCGTAGTGTGTTCAATTGTTCGGCTGGCTAAGTCCTCCATCACAACACAAGCAACATTTTCCGCTTTCTGTGGTGGTAGTAGGATATTTTCAAATATTGTCAGGTTATTCGTAACCCGGGATTTTTGTTTTTCTTTAAAAAAAAAAAAATTAAATATTATAGATATTTATGAAAATTTCTGTATTTATCCTTCAAAACAGGAAAAAGCTCACTGTCTACATTATATTTCGAAAAACTATCCCCACCCCTTACCCACCCCTTGACACAGAGAATTATGATACTTCGTGATGAAATTTTGCACACTTGACGTCCAAAATAAGAAGATTTTCGTAATTACCGTCTGCATCTGATTTTGAAAAATTCTTTCTAAAGCAAGGGCAACGCTAGATACTTTGGCTAGTCTTCTTCGTATATTCTAGGTAGGTAATTCAAGAAGAAATATAATAGCATGCATACGTAAACGTATTTATTATGTGCCACTGATAACTTATGCAATATAAGTAAGCGTAGAAAATGTTCTCATTTCCCTGACGAGCTTACAAGTGCTTCGTACGTTCTCTTATTTGCTCAGGCCTACTCTGAAAATCTCTGAAAAATCTCAAGGCGTACATCCGCCTTGAATCTTTCACCATTCGGGCGGACGAGACATGGGTTCATCCCGTTCTTTCTTCCTGAAAGTGGGCGGGACTTGGCCCCAGGGGCGCCTGCGCTCTACAGCCTGAAAAATGAACATCCTACACTGCTTTTTTGAGGGATGAGAGACTCAGAGATATCATTATGTCACGGTGATATAACCTTATATTATTCCCGTTTTCTTAAGCTTTCGTCGTTTTATAAAAGCTTAAAAGAACAAGTTGTTCGTAAAATTTGTAATAGGTAAAATAATAACGTATTTTGAAAAGATTGCGGTGTGAAAAAATCATTCATAACTGATTATCTTCTTAGTAGAAAATCAGTATAATCATTTGCACCATTTCACTACAGTTGGGGCCAGTTCTTTTACAAAATTTAACTAATTCATCAAGTTTCAAAGTTAATTTTCAAGTTTTGCCACAGTTCTATTCATGTTCTGTTATTATTTCTCTATAAGCCAGATATTCACAAAATCCGAATAGGAATGTTAAATTATCTTGAAATTTTATGATTTGTTGAAATTCTATGAAATAAACATATCTGAACTTATTAAAGCACGGTTTTAAGTAAGAAACCAGTTGACACATTACTAACTTTTTTCGGCTCAAAACCTTCCCTGATGACGTATTTGTATTTGAATTCTTAGATATTTAAAATTATTTTTAACGTTAGAATCGGCAGTGAATAAGGTACGCTTGCGATTTAATCTCGTTACTATAGTATTTTTATTGGTATTAGATACAAAATCTTATAAAGTCCGTCAAAAACTTATCTTAAGTTGTTTAAACGATGATAAGATATAAAAACAAAGATTAATTTATAATTATTGAAGATAATATAAGCAAATTCCTAAAATGTCAAAATGTTAAACAGAAAAAGATACTTATTATTTTTTTAATTATATAATGTTTATAAGACAAGGTATTTATGCATAGCACAAAGGATAATAAATTATTATAAGCAATAATTAGTCAATTAATTAAGTTGGTCATTTACAGTTGAAAGAAATATAATAAGCAGTAATTGTTGATTGAAGTACTAGTAAAGATTGAATTATTTTGCGGGCTGGAAATAAGCCGACGTGGCTCAGTGGTTCTGAGCGGCTGACCGGACATCAGAAGGTACGGGTTCAATTCCCGTCGGCGGCATTTATTTTTACTCTGGAGATATTTTAATTTGTATTAATATTTCAGGCGACTAATTAGTGCTTAGAAAAAGATAGGTCACATCTGGGAATATGCGCTAATATTGTTTTCAATAATTAAAAACCTAAGATTATTAATTAAGACAGAGATTCTGCGTTCGATTCCCAGTTAGTGTCTAGTTCTGTGTCATGTTTTGTTTAGATATATTATTTTTATTTTCTTCTTCAAAGATTAATTTTACATTGATGGGCATGAAAAAACCTTCAAAAGTTATTCCAATGAAAATGGAACAACTATTTATATCTTCACAATATTCGGGAAATTATTTAAAATTGTTTTAGTATCTATCGGGATTTTGTACACGTATTATTCTTGAATGAGCACCATTTCTAATCGGAAGGTTGCTTTGCTTCAAATATTTTTATAGCTAATATATCTGAAAAGCAAGATTTGCTTTTTTTCCCTTTTCCTGTGATTTTCACATCATAAAACTCCCAACTGCCTTTACGCATGCGACAAGAAGATTGGTAGTGAACTACTGAACTATTGTGTAGATTTTCTCAATATTTTTTATGACGTTGGAGAAAATCGTAACTTGACCATTGTAGTGGTAATTGAAAGGCGATTTTTGTCTATGAAGAAATTGATCAGAAGTCAGGTCAGATCAAAAAATTTGCCTGAAACTCGATCGAGTGAGAATTGAATATTTAGATTAGCAATGAAAATATTTGAGAAAAATTATGTTTGGTTTCAGCAAATCTAATCGATGAGCAATAAACATTAGTATCTTAATATGACACAATAATAATTTGCACAGCACCGTTATTGTAAAAACTCGTTACCGTGGTTCTCTTAATATTATTTATTCTTTTGGTTGGAGACCTGTCAATTCTAAACAACCGAATTATTACTGGGATAACATCTCATCTTTTCATCTCATTTTAGGAACGCTGAATTTTAAAATGTTTAGGGTAAACAATTAATTTCATTCACTCATCTTTTTATTGATTCCAATGATATTGTAAGACTGTCCAAAACTAAGACACATGAAAGCGAATAATCAGTCAAAACCCCAACAAAATATTATTACCGTTTATGAAAATCTATAATCGTATAAGTAACGTATTTTATGCTCACGGTAAAGGATCTGGTTCGATTAGTTTTAGGCAAGCCCTGTAATTTGAACATTTTTCGCTGTACACATGGGGCAAATGGTCTGAAATGTTGACACCAGAAAAGTAACAAAATGTACTACAGGCCAAAGACGCTCAAAAACAAACGATAAATATAAAGCACGTAATATTATTCAAACGTGCATAACACATATTTTTTAAATCACCGAAAAATCTGAAATCCGTGCGTCAATATCACCCCACGCAATTCTGTGGAGGAAAAATACGTCAGTAGTTCAGTAAGAGCCTTATTTGTGTGGGATAATAATATTTTGGCGTCGGCGTCGGTTTGGGGATGTTCGGCGTCGATATCTCGGCGCCGCGATGACTGGACGAAGTCTGGCCCATCTCCCTCCGCTGCAAGCAGCGGGATGTATTATTGACTTTTATATTTTTAAGAGATGTTTTTGGCTGCCTGAGATATTTAATACCGGTGAATCATGTTTTATTTGGATTACTCAGCCATAGTGTGTCATTCAACCCACCGAATCCCTTTCTTCGAAAGATGTTATTTTCTACGGTAAAGATATTTTAACTACAAAATAATAAAAATGTTAATTTTATAAATAAATATTATAATTCCAATTGTAATAAAGATCATAATACTTAATGATTACAGTCACAAAATGCGAATTGTCAGCATTAAAATAAAACGTCATTATTTGTTTTTATTTTGTCATGAAAATCACAAATTAATAACACACCTAATAATTTATTGTTATACTACTAATATTTCTGTATTTGTTACTTTTTACCTTTAAAATTAAGCAATTGAAAAAATCCACTTAAATGATTAAATTACAGTCACTAGAACTAAAGATAACAACTATATTTCACGTGAGAAACAATAATATGTTGTTAAACTTATGGAAATGTTATTTAGGTATAATGGTACCGGTCGAATTTGGCCCTTTCTCTGCCAGTCATGCCTCACTGCAAAAATTAGTGTTGGAATTAAAATTCTTTGTTCTGGGCTGCTGGCCGATGTCAGAATAGTCCTTGATAACTGTTTACTACTTTCCATCCTCCAGAAATAGAATTTCCTACATTCACGCATTACTGTTTTTTTTTTAATTTTAGTGCATAAACACAAAGCAGAAGACTACTTTTTAACAAGCAAATGTTTATAGCTGTGAGCTCCTATAACAAATAACTTTATATTTAATTGCTTTCTTTTCTAGTGTTAATATCGCGCATCGTTTCTATTATGAGTTATAGAACTATAAATTGTCACTTTATCTGTCGAGAAATAAGACAAGAATTGAAATTTTAGAAATGATAAAAAAGAACAATGATTTCGATATTTTGAAACTCGGGCAAAGTGGTGCAGAAACTACGCGTATATTCATTTATTTAGAATTATCGATACAAGTGTCATTTAAACACATGAAAGTGATTGACAGTCGTAGTACAATATGGAAAGAAAGGAAAAATTATATGATTATATAAGTTGACAAGAAAAAAGAATACAAATTAGTATAAAGTTTTTAATAAAATAAAGATGAAACAAAAGCAAAAAACTTGTTATGCAGTGATCTCATGCACTACTAAAATATTGAATCAATACAGATTTAAATTTCGATAGAGACATATTAAAAACATCATTACTCTCTTTCACTCATTGTTTTCATTTACCTATATATATATGTGCCTGTATCTAATTAGCTTTAGTTGATATTTAGCCCTGATGAAGCTTGGGACAAGCGAAACCCGGTTGGCTATCGTTATTGATTCAAAAATAAAGTGGTGTCTTACTAAGTGTATGTTTTTTTCATTCAATATGTCACACCCCAAAGTATTTGCTTCCTTCGAAAATAAAAACATCAGCTAACATTGCATATCTTGATACATAGAATTCAACCTGCGTATTATGGTGATTTGTTTTTGGGGTATTATGCCGTATTGCGCTACCTCCTTCTTTAGCCAACGTTTAGGACAGCATTGCAGCGTCCATCATCAGGGCAGATGTTTAATCAGATTACTCATCTGCCCTGATGATGGAAACTACAATGCTGTCCGAAACGTTGTCTAAAGAAGGAGGTAGCGCAACACGGCATAATTTCCCAAAAACAAATCACTATAATACGTTTGACCGTGAAAATCTCAATGCATACCTGATATGTTAAGTAGTGGACCGATATCGCTGAAAATTTCGAAGTTTGTTCTTATTAGTGTCAACAGTTCTTAGAGAGTGGTTTGAATGGTAGAAATAGTCGGGGACCCCCGAGGAATACTTAACGCAATATCTCTGCACCGGAATAAGCTACATAACATTGATGTAATGTAGTTTTTAACAGAAACATTGTGGTATACATTAGTGAATAATGGAAGAAGTCGGAGGCGCCCGAGAATTACATTAGCAATAGCTAAGTTTTGCTGGGGCCACTAGTATAGCACAATATTAAAATGAACACGAAGTTTCCTTTCACAGGATTCAAGACTGGATTAGAAAGAACCATTGGAAAGTATTAAATAAAGTTTGCAGGTAGTAAGGTAGTTAGTTATCTACGTGGTAGCCGCGAACGTAAATGAAAAACTGGCTTCCTAAGACCCTGAGCCCCCTAAGCCAGCGAGGCGGCGAGAGAAAACTTTTTACGTCCAAAACAACTGAAAACAATTTATTTTTCCGCCAACACTTAGAGTAAGACTCACTATCCTCCTTGACTTTAATCCTTCACAAACTGACAGCGCACTGTGCGACGTATCTACAAAAAAGTGGACATTGAAATAAATATTAAAAAAATAATTTTATATTTCTAGTGCTTAATAAAAGAATACATTTTTTTCAGGTGACCACTTAATTCCAGTAAAGGTTCTTTAAAAGGACGAAAAGATCGCTTAGAGATTACAATTCTCAAATTGAGAATTAAGTTGGCCTTATTATGACTAATAAAAAAATAATCAACGCTAGGACGACAACTAAGCCACGTTAAAAAAAAAAAAATATACAGCGTGGTGTTTAATACGGGGAAAATGGGGAATATGCTAGATAACCATTGTGGTTAAGGCAACAACAGAAAAGGTACTCCCTTAAGATGTTTTGTTATTAAAGATTTTATTTTCAACGACTTAATGTTTTAGCTTTAATATGCGATTCCAATTAATTTAGTTAATAATGTACTGAATAAACATTTTTAACTGGTTACGAATAATATACACTTCTACCACAATTTATAATTTTAGAATACGAATAATGTTGCTATCTATATATCTTATCCATAATGTTTATTCACATTTTTTTCAAGATTAAAAATCAAAATTTCTCAATAATTTATTACATTTTATAATTGTTATGTAACGTATGATAAACAATTGAATGTACTTTTGAATTTTTTGTGATTGTTTTTGTGATTCGTAGAATTCCATTTTTTTAGTTTTATTTTTATTTTTTAATCTTAAATAAAATTAATAATCTTATTATTAAGTTCAGCAAGTTCAATGTCATTTTGAAACTATTGTTTACGCCAAATTTCAATTTGTATGATGTCTAAAATGATTTATTAACGGTTTAATCGATTTAATTAGAAAGCAATTATTCCAACATAAGATTTCATCTGTTTATTGGGTTACTGTGAAAACTGTTTTCCCTACATTAAACAGTAATGTTTTCTTAATTGTTTAATAATGACGTGATTGTATTAAGCTTATTCAAATGTGTTCAAACATATTGAAGGTTTGAAGTTTTTGTTATAGTTTAGTACATTATATTATTACATTCTGATGAAATATAATATCATGTTTAGACTGTCGTCGTGGTGCACGAAAAATAATTGTAAGTTTATTGAAAAGATTTTTTTGTGATGGGTGTCAGATATTACCTACTTCAGTATTTCTCGTGATAAATCTTAAAAAAATGTAATTTATTTTTCCGTGTCCACTATTTAAGGCAAAAACCCCTCAGTGCAATCGTCCTACGGGCGTGCGACTAACGGCCACTCGAGATAGCGAACGGCAAACGAGAACGGCCGTAACGGAAACGGAACGACGTAACGGCCGTTGGAGGCTGCCGCGCGCCACTTAGAGCCACGCCGAGGCTCTCGAGGTCCCCGAATACTCCACCTCCCCATATCCCCTGAAACCTCGGGCACCGCTACCGTTATTGGAATTTTTCACTTAAGAAGTATAGGTTTACTGCCTAGTTCGTTGCAGGTTAGAGATTTTCAACTTGAAGTAAGTGTTTTGGGAGATTTATTTTTTGTGGAATGACGTGTTTGACGGTTCTGTTTTTAAAATATGGTAAAGACAGTTTGGAAAGTGAAGTTTGGATTGAAGAGTATATATTAAGAGTGGATAGTAGCCACGAACAGTTAATATAATCTTTTGGTTTTATAAAATTTGTTTTGAATTTTATACAAGTGTTTCTTACACACAAGAGTCTACTTAAAATCAATATCATCTTGGGGCATGCTGTGTGGGGGGTTTTAAAGCAGAGATCTTACCATCGTTACACTTGGGTTTTAAAACACAATTCAAAGTCCTGTTTTAACTCGACCATTTTGCATTTCGTCTGCCTGTAAATATGTTTGTGTGTTCTGTTTCCGTTTTAGAAAATTCGCGTCTTACTTTGACTATTGTTCAGTGAAGATAATTTTTTTAATGTGAAAATGTGTATTTATGTCGATGGCTTATTTGGACTTCCTTATTATTTGCAATCCTTTCAATATTATGGTGCTAAAGAAAGTTTTAAAAAATAATTGGCATTGAGATAGTGACCTTTCTTTGGAAAAATTGTATAATTTCTTAATTAAAATAAAGAAATGTTACTTAAAATGGATAGTTTATTATGAAATAAAACAACTTCGTTTAGAACCAACATAATTATTTAATTTATTACGATCGACCGGCTTCGCTTAAAACAGAAGCATCATCGGGGTACGGATTTGACTAATAAAAAAATACTGATTCAACTAATAAAATGTGTGTTTGTTCACATAACTACATTTCAGTACTTTCGTTGTAAGTACATGAAGAAGTACGTTTCATTGATTAAAACTTTAACAAACCTGAAAATGTAAAAATTTCGTATTTCGCAGCTTCTTTGCTCTAAAATCTATGCCATTAAGCTTAACTTCACTTCATGCCATCCTAGTTTCATGCTATGCTAGGTTCATGCCAATGTAGTTTACTACATTACTACCCTTTTTGCGTATTACATTGATAAAACATATACTAGACAAGCCCGTAATTGGCCTTCAATGAATCAAGATAATAATGTGTCATCAACATTACGTATCGTGATAATTATTCCTCCTTCTTTAGCTAACGTTTCGGGCAATGTTACACTGTCCATCATTAGGGCAGATGAATATATTGTGGTGAAGGGTATTTTTACGAACGTAGAAGAAAAAATAAAACGAGCACGCCTAATTACGGAGGCAGTTGGAATCTACAAACACCACAATAATATCTAGATAGTTCCCAGTATCAGGGAGTCTAGTAAAGCAAAGTCGATAACTTTAGAATATCGGATCAATAGGCGTAAATACCGATGATTTTATGCCGATTTTCTGAGCACGGTTGCGCTGTCGATAGCCAGACCGATATGCAATGAATCATAAATCGACATACGCTCGCAACACTGACGCATTTCTGAATTGACATTCCTAAACGTTAGACGGCTACGTAAAAATTAAAAATACTAATAAATTGACAATTCGAATTGAAATATTAACTTCAATGTACATCGACAGTCCGCTTGTACTTTTTGACAGTAAAAAAGGAGTTAAATAGTTCGTGAGATCTTTAGTCATACCTAACAACTTTTGTTTCTCGTATTGACATAGGGTTTTATCGATCGTCCTCGGTAGACCTCCAGGTATTCGACTGCCACACCAAAACGAAACGCCGAAAACCACACGAATTTAAATAATTGGAGAATTAACACGCCCAACACTGTATTACTCCTATATACGGTTCCATGATAACTCAACACAGTGACAATTCAACACACTTTTAAAAAGTGAAATTAAGTCATTAGAAACGATGAAAATTTTTTTTTAACCAAACCTAACCTAACCTTACCTTACCTAACCTAACCTAACCCTACTTAACCCAGTTAATAATTTTTTTGTTTCATCATTTTCAATTACTTTATATAACTTTTTAAAGATGTGATGAATTATCGTTGTGTTGATTTATCCGATCACCGTTTACACATACATAGAGATATTATCTTTTCAAATGTACACTAGTAATTATTTGCAAAGACAAGACTTTATATAAAACCATTCTATCGCTGACCTTTGAAAAGTGAGAAAATATCATTTTTAAATTCTTGATAAAGTAGTTTTTTTTAATATATTAAAAATTATAAAATAGGTATGTATTGTACTTTATCACTTGCCAGAATACTTCAAATAACCGATTGCAATTTTGAAATTGACACTTAAATTCGAAGCGAATTTGTGAATAAAATTTCACACAACACTTGGTTTATTTATGCACAGCACTAACTAATGCAAGCAGAGTGTTGACGAAACTAGTATATGCACATCCCTTTAACAAATGTTCTTGCTTTCCCCTGCCAGCCTGTTACCCAATTACATGTCCATATCTTACAACTTGGAGTACCTGTATCAGTGACAAATGCAACAACTTGTTTATACATGACCAGTCTGTTAAGAAAACAGGTACAGTGAACATGTTCGATCATTGTGTATAATATTGAATCTATTACGGAAATTGGTGGAGTGATTACTCAGGACCATACTATTGATTCGCAGCAAGACGTGTTTTTGAAAACCAGATGTAAGTCAGAATGCCTCCCCAATTTTAACTACCTATTAACCAGATATCCCGAGTAGTTGTGTCAATTTGAAAGGTTATAATTATTGATTTAAGTCCACTTTGAATGAATATAACCACAAATTGATTTGCATACAATATTGCGACTCGACAGAGACAACCACTAATTAGTGTGTTTGATTATTTGCAATATTATAAAGCCTTTCTTGTAAAACCTTTTTCACTGGCTTCAAACAATTTTGTCTTCCCCAGCATCGGCCTGAAGAACCCGAACGTCCTGAAAGAAACTTTTAGCCCCCGGCTTCGCAGAACCGAAAGGTGAAAATGTTCATTTATTATTGAGGCAAAGGCCCCACGGGCTGGAGATTTCCTCAAAAGATTGCAAGCTGACCTTGTTTCAAACAGATTTCCACAAAGAAATTTCTGGAAACCTGAATCTGGCTCAGCGTGTATTAAATTCTCAACTTTTAATGAATATCAGGAAAAGACAAATTTAATTAAAAATTGTATTAAATTTATATAATGGTATTAAAATTTGAAACCTCAATTATTTTTTAAATCACTAATTATTCGTTTTTTGTATTTTTGTGTTTTTTTCATTAACTCTATTATCTTTGGGGATACAGTGTGAAGAGTCGTTTTGAAGAGATGAAGGAGTGAAATCTTCAACAGCTTCTGTGGGAATAACGAAAAAATATAGCCAGGTATTAGGAGTGAGAAAACACGGAGGCCGCAAATAGTATGCAATAAAATGTGAATATTTTAAAGTGATACCGCCAACACAGACTTCTGATACTTCCCAGCTGCAGAAATAACTTTCCAATGCTGATTCCCCTGGGAAAACTAAATAGCTTAATTAACTGCCTCGCAGGAAATATGTACGTTTTCCACGTGTCTTTAAACAACTTTTAACCCGAAGTATCCTTTAACTATTAATTATGTGTAATTACATGTAACTTTTGTTCCTACATTATTCATGATAACTATATTTTTTGTAATTATTTTATTAGCTTTTCCAATATATTGTGTTTTATACTGTGATAGCAAATAATAAAATAAATAAATAAATGGAAGGTTTGGAATAACCTGGCATTTCAGATCTCGTCACTAAACACGATTAAAGCCATTTCAAGTGACGCGATGACGCGCAACATTTAGATTTTGTTTTGATGTTTTGAATAAGCTCACTTTATTTGACAACTGATTCACTATTTCCATTTTAAATGTTAATTTCAATCAATAAATTTTTAAAAAACCAGTAATAATAATTTTAGTCTTACTGTTTTTTATAATTGTTTTTCGAAACAGGTTATTTTTCTATTTTAGCCCGAGATGCATTGAAATCAGAGTGAGAAGACCAATATTTCCTTTTCATTTATACTTACCTTAAAACTTTATCTGAAACAACAACATAAAAACTGAAATCATAAACGTAATGAACTTCATAAAAACATATTTCTGAAACTTTCCTGAATTTCAACAGACGGAAGAGAGGCCTGAAATTGAATAAGGTGTTTCAAAAGAATTAAGTCAGTGGCAATGGAATGTACTACAGCAGATGGGTCACCCGAAAGATGTAGTAATATTAACATTAAATTGAACTGGTTTCTAATAATGTCTAATTATTGGAGAATATATTGTCTACTGCATATTGAATACTGTCCACTTGGATAATATTTCATTGTCCACTGAATATTGAATACTGTCCACTTGGATAATATTTTATTGTCTACTGAATATTGAATACTGTCCACCTGGATAATACTTCACTGTCTACTGAATATTGAATACTGTCCAATTGGATAATGTTTCATTGTCCACTGAATATTGAATACTGTCCACATCGATAATATTTCACTATGTTTCACCATATTTTACCAAAATATTCGTGTCTGTGTCTTGATATTAGTGTATGAGCTCACCTATAGATGTCACTTGATTAGTCTATTAGGTTACCCGTAGATGCCGTTAGCTCTTGAAAATAGACCGAGGGGATAATAAATAAGTTGGAAACCTCAACATCGGGTTCCGTCTTATTCCATCAGTCTGCTAATTAAGATATTAGAATAATTAAATATTGAAGACAATATTAGTGATTTCTAAACGAAAATCTGAAACAGAAAAATCAGAAAAGGAAACGGTCACATCTGATGTGACCCAGATGTGACCGTTTCCTTTTCTGATTTTTCTGTTTCAGATTTTCGTTTAGAAATCACTAATATTGTCTTCAATATTTAAATATTACAATTTGAGGTTTTACTCAATAAAGTTATTCCGAAAAATAAATAAGATATTAGAGCTCATTTTCAATCTATCATGTTAACAGTCCAAGTGTTTTGTTGAAGCCGAAGTTTCATTTAATGAGAGAGTTTGTGATAAACTCCGGAGACACAACCGTGTCAATTTCAATAGTTTATTATTTTAATTTTTTTTCCAACCGGATGATGATGCGGTTGTCCCCGGGAATTTTTTTCTGTCCAACTGACGATAATCATTTGTTTTCACCATATTACATCACCATGTTTTGAATATTGTATCAACTTTTCAATATTTTACGTTTTTAAATACATCTATTTCATTTTGTTTTCTTGAATTAATGTAGTGGAATCTTGAAGCGGAAATTAACCCACTTCCTGACATCCTATCGAGCTGAAACTCAGCATACAGACTCGTTGTCGATGACAATACATTGTATCAATGGTGGCAATCAATCATTGACACCTGAACTTTTACGCATTTATCTGAAATTGGATAACATTACAGCTTATAATATTTTTCTTTTAAAATTGTCCTACCATATTGGAATTTGGCTCGGTTGTTAGCGCGGTTGACTCCAGTCCCTGTGGAGAAAGATTCAATCCTCAGTGATTGGCCATCATTGGTGATGGACCACCATTACAAATCATTGGTGATGGACCACCATTACAAATCGAAATGTCTCTTCATCTGAATTGCTAAATATATCCCAACCTGAATTTCCAAGCTCTTGATTCAGCCTAACAAGATTGAAGATTCCGGAGAGCTGGGAGCAGTTGGATCTTGTACGGTGAAAAAACATCATGGAAAAATCGTTCATTGGTAATTTTTCTTGTCGCGTATACCAATCTAGTTTACCACCTCCCTATGTCAGCAAGTAGTCGAGTTAAAACTTTGTAGAAAATAATAAAAATGTGACAAAGAGACGGAGAGAAGTTTAAGTCATTCGGATTTTTATGCGAAAAAGTTTCTTCCGCAGATGTTCAAAGTACAGGTGTCCTTTTGCCGGGGCGGCTTGAAGACGCTTTTTGCTGAAATATACGCGAAATATTTAAAGATTTCATGGTATTTTCAAGGTATTATTTCAGGAAAATATGCGTTTTAACAAGTTGCATTGTCTGAATTAAAGAGAAGTTTTTTTAAAGATTATTTTCGTGTTAACATTATCATCATCTGACGTTAAGCAAATCTTGCGATACTTAGTTTTAATATAAATCATAACTCTATCGATAGCCCATTCCTCTTAGTTTACTTCAGTACTTTAGCCGTAGTCGTCGCCACGACTTGAAGATACATGAAGAATGGCGCTGTTGAATCAAATTTCTTAAACAGTGGATTTATTTTCCCTTTTAAAATAACCTTAACTTTTTTAATGTAGAAAACACTAGAAAAGATAATAAAAAACATTAATTGGAGAATTCGCCTGCATTCTAAATATTTCTTACAGATTAAAAACTATACTTTTTGTACAGCTATACTCCAAGATATTAAGATTATCAGAGTGAGAAGATTGTATTAAAATTAAATTAATAGTCTGGCGTAATATAATTATTTTAAAATGATGTGTTACTAACTAAAGTACTTGCTCTAAGCTCTTCAATATCTTCAATTATGTAGTTCGTGCTAGTTAACCCAATCAACATTGCTGTATCGGTGCTAAACGGCACTGAGAAGCAGCACATTTATGTTCCTTGCTTCTGCTTATTGTTTTAGCTAAAAGGGAACAAAAATGCTTTCTGAAATATAATATACTAGCGCAGACCCACATTTTTGACAAATCAGTTCCATTATTAAAAATGACTATTAAAATAATTTTCTGTTAAAATGATAAATTAACAAGTAAGTCCTTTATCGCTTGTCCGAATTCATCACTGAATTATTAAGATACTTAAATTTAATTTAATTTACGTACATTGCATGGACGAACTTTTTCACCCACAAAAGCGTTAGACACAAGTAAGTTGCAAGTTGTTTATTAAAATTAAAATAAATATACAGAATTCTAATAATTTTCCGGTGTGTTTTTTTATCGTTTTGATGAACTTTTTTAATTTTAGTGGTAATTATTTCCTTGACCGCCGAACATGTACTATTACTACAAGAAACAACAATTTAAATGAATAAAAGAAGTTTTTTTTTTAAAATAACTTAATAAGTAAAACCTTAAATATTTAATTATTGAAGACAATATTAGTAAGTATGATACAATCATATTTAACTATATCATACTTTGAATACGAATTACCAACATTGTCTTTCATTGTCAACATTGGATGCTATCTTATTGACCGAAGGAGATAGGGTCCCATTAGCTCAGTCGGTAGAGCGGTGCCCCGGCAAGGCAAGGGTCCTGGGTTCGAGTCCTAGATGTGACCGTATCTTTTTCTGATATTTCTGTTTCGAATTTTTGTTTAGAAATCGCTTATATCGTCTTTAATAATTAAACAAAATAAGTAATTTGGTTTTTAGTTTGAGTTAATCGACTCATTTATGCCCATACAAAAAAGTTCAAAATTGCGGAAAGGGACCATTTTCTAATTGAATTTCTAACTTTGTATAAAAATGGAATCATATCGCATATTTTACCATCTATCCCGAAGCAAATCGTTATTTCTTATAGTACTTAATTAATTTGACATGAAGAGTAATTTCCATAATTTGTGCTTATTAAAAATGCCGCAGTTAGGGAAATATTACCAATTTTTTTTTAAATTTAGATGATAAATAGCTTTTAAACTTGATGTATGCAAGCAATGCGTCAGTGTGAGTATGTACTCTGTTGTAACTCAATCATTTGTACTTGGTTAACTCAATCAGGGTCAATTTGGCTACATTTTTTTTTTTAAATTTCTAATAAAAACTAACAAAATAAATATTAAGTAATCAACTTTTGAAATGAAGACTATTTGTATGATTTTTAACGGATACTTTTTAGTTATTCCATAAACACAGTTTTGATTCCTGATTCGAATAAAAAACGTAACGTTCTTAATTTGATTTTCCCGCCCTTCCGTCTCGCGTGATAGTTTCCCTCCAAAATGGATGGCCGACCCATAAATAAAGCGCCGAACGCGGGTTTTTTCAGTTTAATTGAACGCCTTCTCGGGGGGAAGAATGCGAATTAAAAGTTGCATGTTGGCTGTTGATTAATTAAAAGATTGGGCTGATAAAACCGCAACACAAAGCTTCTCAAACTTACAACAATCTAAATAAACTTTAGAGTTTTTTTTTCACTCTTCCGTGACTCTTACCTTTTGAACATGCACAGCAAATTCTTTAAGGTAAAAAAGCAATGATAACACATCATAATAATAATATACAGGCACTTTTTCCCAACTTTCATCTCACCCTTTTTCTTCTATCCCTCTCAACATCCCAAATGGGGATCAAATCGTTATTATATGTAGCGCAATTTGAGTTGATCCAAACACAGCAAACTTTGAATCGTACATGAAGAAAAATGAGTTATACCTACTAATATATTAAGAATCTTTTCAAATTATTGGTTATCCGGTTGAAATGGGATTGCAGACCTTACGAATGAACTAACAGGTTGACAGTAACAGTTGTCGTATTTTCAATCTTACCATTCTAGCTCACTGATAAGTCACGGACCGTCATTGATTGGAACCATCTTGATGTATGCCCGCTCCATTCATTCCCCGGCGGGATTGATGAGGTTCACATGGCGGCATTTGAGGCCCTAGAATGGCTCGCAGACCCACCATACGAAAGAAGAAGATGTATTACTATATTTTTTTACTGCCTATCACCTATAGTACCAAAATGCACAAAATATATGAGAATCGTGCACGGAAAAAAAACGAAAGCATGATTTTAGAAAATCACACATTTACAAAGTAGGTTAAGTCAGGTATCGTGTAATTTGTTTTCATTTGTGCTTTTTATTTGGACGGACTCTAAATATCTTCAATTACTGGCCATTTATATCACAAAAGTTTCATGCATGTACGAATTTTGTCCTTTCTCAAAACATATTTTAAACATACTATTATATCTTTTCATATCATTTAACAATTTCTTCCGTGCGGTAAAATATTTGTCAGAAAAAAATTACGGGTGTGAACTTTACGCGTGAATTATTATTGTTACACTGCCAGAATTGAGGACAATGACGAAATTACATACGAAGATAATTACACCTACAGGATTTACACACTCCTAATAACCCGTTTTTTTAGTTAATATTTTTCCATGCATTACCAATAAATGCGTTTTGAATTTTACACAACTGATAATGACAACCATAAATGTGAGGTAAATGGTTTTGAAAAATTATAACCATATTTATCAATAAGTGGGTGTGTTTTTTTGTGTTATAAATAAATTTAATATTGAAAAAAGCAGCTAAAGTTTCATTAGGTTTTTGTGACCTGTGTGTAATATTTATTCGAATTGCTATAATTCTCTACGTGTGCAATTATATCGATGTTTTAATGTGAATACCGCTCAAGAGTTCCAACGGCTCCCAACCGTTTGGAGCCAGTGAGATTATGGAATCCCGTGTTGAGGTATGTTGTGAGGCTGAAGGTTGTGGGGAGGAGAAGGAGATGGAAAAAGGAAGGTGGGGAAGTACCTGACTATTCAGATCTTGTCACCAAACACGGCTATAGCCATTTCAAACAAGGTTTCAATTTAGAATGGAGGTCTTACACCAGGGCGATACTGAGAGTATCTTCCAGTCTGGGACGTGCCGCAAGTATACCTACTGTATATTATTTTAAACGAATAAATTCTGAAATAACGCAAATCAATCAAATAAAATGAACCCACGACCTTCGGCTTGCTAGTCGAGAGTCTTATCCCTCGACGTGATTGAATGATTACGTCAGTGTGCAATTCTAGCAGTGTAATATTCCTCAGCTTGATTGGAAAAGGTTCTAACTGACATTCTAATTCTAAAACCAAAATAATTTTCAGATTCAACGTTTTAAAATTTAAAACTTCAAATTAATTTTATAAGGTTCTAACATCAATTAGAACCTTATAACTTTACTTTGGTTGGATAGGGTTCTAACATAATTTCACGCCTGTTTAATTTCGTAATATAACCAACCCATTTATTTTATTTATTTTATTTTATTTATTTATTTCATTTCATTCAAAATACAGTTTTTACATAAAAAGCATACTCTGCACATCTCACTAGGGCATTCCTGTATCAAGATGTGCAGCTTTACAATAATATCATTTAAAAAAATACATATATGTAAATTTAAAATAATAACAACATTAAATTAAATTTAAACCAAAAAAGAAAAGTTTATGACACGGACGTTTCGAGACCGGTAGACAAAAATAAACAAAATTTTAGTAACAAATGTATGAAAAAAATAAAAACAAAAAAGTCAACAAAAGAAGCATTATTAAGTAAGTTGGCAACAATAATATTCTTCTGTTAACTAAAGTACAAGGTACCTGTGCTGGCTTATCAGACACAAGCATAGGGTAACCATACTAACAATTACAACATGGAAAGTATGAATAATAGATTATAAGAAAAAAATAAAAATAACTAAATAAAAAAAGGTAAATAATAACCGATAGGTAAGTAGATAATATTATAATAAAAAGTAAGTAAGTAAATAATTTAGCTAGACAATAATTAAAGTAAATATTAATACGATAATTAAGTAGATAATAATAATAATAAGTAACATAATAATAAATAACCAAAAGTTATTTTAGAAGTAAATAAGTACATGCGCAGTAAGTAAATAAGGATTGTATCGAAACAGAGCTTCCACAAGGAATTATGATATAAGCGACAACATGGGTGATCTAAAATCATCACTCTCAGCTAGTACGGAGATTTTGACCATTTTCTTGAATGAATTTAACGTACCTATAGTTTTTATATTTTCTCCAAGCATATTATATAGCAACGGAGCTTTATATGAAAAACTCCTTTGTCCGAAGGATGTTCTGGTATACACCGGCTGATACATTAAAGAAGAACCCATTCTAGTGCTGCGCACTTGTTGAGATCTTTTAGCAGCCTACTTTTAACCAACATAAATAAAATACAATATATACTTATATTTTTGGCTGTTATATTTTTGAATGATTTTGGTTAATTCAAATCTCCCAGTGAAAAATGGACTCACTAGCTATGTCACGACTTTCTAGCCAATCACTGACTACTACTTCTACCCCCCTCGACGAGCTAACCTTGTTAAATACATTTTCTATGAACCTTGGATATAATCTTCAAAAGTTATTAAAAACAAGTTATTCTGATAAAATTAAAATACAATATGTTTGGAATTATTAATAAATGAACTACGTGTTGTTTTTTCAATGAAAAGTAGCAAAATGAGAAACACTGTTAAACACTCCATTACAAATTGTAGGTGTGATCAATCGGAGCGGTGCGCATTCTCGAATTGGAGAACAAAGCAAACACGCGCGAAGCCGGGTGATTTTCGCGCGAATTTATGCCCGCGTATCGTGTAAACTGGCGCCAAAATGCTTTTTCCTGCGCCCCCAAACTATTTCTCGTATTGGCGATGGCGAATAGATAGTACTATAGTAGTACCTACCCATCCAAATAAATTATTGTTTCGATGTTTGAGCGCGGGAGGCTTGTTTTGTAGGGTATCAATGATCAGTCATTTGTTACAGTCGGTAGTTTTGTATTTTCTATTGGTTAATTCCCTGATATTTGGTTTTTCTCTCTCATATTATAATTGCTAGCGCAGACCTCGTGGGATATTATGGTTGTAGGATTTATAAATTGCATTGCCTTTCAACAACAAATATTGCCATTCATTTGTTGATGAGATAAATATAATAAATAATGGATGTTATAAATAGCAGTAGAGGGTAATGTAGCAACTGTAAATCAGGCGGTATTCAGTGGTTTTTTATTAAATATGTCATTTGCGTTCAAAGACGTATCTTCTCTAAGCTTAAACTTTATAATAAAAGTGTGCTTATATTAATCAATCCGCCAGATAAATCTGTTAAAAATTAAAACAAAACAAATACAGATTTTTTTTCAATTCACTACAAAATCAAAATGGTATTTGCGTATTTCGTTTCGTTCATAAATCAGAATAATTACGCTTATTATTATTAAATTATAGGTATCAACTGTAAATACATTTTCAGTCAGAATATATATCGACAATTCGTTCGTTTCAAAAAGACAAGTCTATATTTAAACAGTCAAGACACACGTGCCCAACGTTTGTACAAAGTTATCATTTCTCACATGAGAACGGGTCGTTTTTAAGACTCATTTTGCTTTTGACAGCTCGGCTGTGGAACAATTTGCCAGCCTATGTATTTCATCCTTCCTACATCATCGATCTCTTCAAGACACCTGTTCACTCTTTCCTCTTCTCACAAAGACCCTCCCACAGCATCCCCAAAGATGATATAGCGGCTGAGTGAAATCATTACTTTAGTTTATTAGGGAAACAAAGAGGTATACACATTTTACTGAAGTAATTACATGTTACATGGTTGCCTGAACCAGTTAAGTTTCCACATTAAATTCATATTTTATACAAAAAACGTTAAAAGTATGTAGATAGATAATGTAAATTAAGTACTAAATAGGATACATGAAAAATATCAGCGTCCATATTATAGAATTTTGTGCACGTCCTTCTGAAAAATGAATGTTGTGTGTAGTTAGTTTTGAGTGTGAGTTGTAGAATAATTGGTTTGATCTGGTGTTTCAACTGGACACAGGAAATTAACGTTTTCCAGAAGGTAGTCGTTGTTAACAGCGTTGTGAATGATAAAAAAATAAATTTATCGGATATATCATCTCTTCTATCTTCTAGTGTTGATAGTTGTCTGTTTACGCCAATACACATTAATTTACACATACAGATGTATGTGTAAATTAATGTGTACATGCACACATATATACATACATGCGACCACTGTACTGAGATAGTATTGTTGTTCCTTTGTCCTTCCTACTTCCATTTCTGCACTTTTCTGTGCACATTGTGTAGTCACTCTGTTTCAATAACCCTCATAGCTCACTATCAAAAAACCGCATCGACGCGAGATCTTATCTCGCTTATTTTATTATATCTTTACACCTGCGCCAATATCGTGCAAACAGTTACGTGTTCAGTGCCAATGCTGTGAGAAGAACAAACAGGAAGAAACGAGTGCCAATGTTCATAATAGTGAGTCCTTCCTTCCATTCAACATATTATTGTCTCATGTGCAGTGGTAATTACACTAAATTCAAGGTCCTTCGACAATTCTCGACCAGTCTCTTTTAAATTGTTAGAAGTAGGTAATAGTTTGGGTAGTTGGAAGGATTTTTTCGGAATAAAATGATAGAAATAAATTGTTTCCTCGGTTCCTCCTGTGTGGAATTAATGTTTAAAAGGTAAGTAACTCAATAAACTGCAGTACTTTTATCAATTATATTACCTGAAATTGCTATACTCAGCACTAGAAGTGTTCACGTGATTTCCGACCGCGCGCGATGTTTCACAAGTAGTCTGTTCACTTCTCAACTTCTCTATTTCCATTGCAAACCGCTTTGAGCTTAACTTCTAAGCCTGTGATGTATGGAACACTGGCTCCTGCAAGCATTGATGGGAACGTAATTACTTTGACATAATGCAAGTTACGGCTGTGAATCAAAATTGTATTAGGAATTAATTGTGAAGAGTAACTCAGAAGTGTTAGTTATACGTAAATCGCTTCAAGCAGTCTCGTATGCGCTGTTGAGATTTCTGACTACTCTTGAAACATATTATGTAACATTTTAATTATCTTGAATTTCCCAGCGGAAAAACAATAATATGTCTGTTAATTTACAAATTGCAAAATTGACAATTACATAACAACACAATCAGCATAATATTGGTAATAGATTTTAAAATATTGTCGACATATTAAGAGACAAACGTATTCTTCATAAATCATCTGTATAATATTGGTAATAAAAAGTTGTATACATATTTAGACATAAACGCATTCTTCATAAATCATCTGCGTAAAATTGGTAATAGATTTGAAAAAGTTATCGACATATTTAGAGATAAACGCATTCTTCATAAATCACATGCGTAAAATTGGTAAAATATTTAAAAATGTTGTTGACGTATTAAGCGTAAGTATACGCATTATTCATAAATTATCTGCGTAATATTGGTAGAAGGTTTGAAAATGTTATCGACATATTAATAAATAAACGCATTATTCATAAATTATCTGCGTGAAATTGGTAAAAGATTTGAAAATGTTGTTGACGTATTAAGCGACAAACGTATTATTCATAAATTATCTGCGTAATATTGGTAAAAGATTTGAAAATGTTGTCGACATATTAATAAGTAAACGCATTATTCATAAATTATCTGCTTAATATTGATAGAAGGTTTGAAAATGTTGTCGACATATTAATAAGTAAACGCATTATTCATAAATTATCTGCGTAATATTGGTATAAGGTTTGAAAATGTTGTCGACATATATTATTAATAGATACACGCATTATTCATAAATACTTTTGTGAAATGTACCAGTACATTACTCCGTATTGAGAATCTTTTATGTTTCTCGTTATATGTTATAATTTATTTGATATTATACATAGATTGCTTGGTAAATATATAAATTATAAGTATAATATAATTTTAAAGAAGTGTGTTAAGAACTTTTTCACACATGACTCATGCGTAATACTTTGTAATTTGACTTATTATATAAATCAATACCACGTACTTGCTATACCATTGTTACTATGTACAAAAAATAGCTAGCATAAATTTATTTTACCTTAAAGTCCACTAGGACGTAACTAAATTAAATGAACTAGTACAGTAAAGCCGAAAGTTTCAAAAAAAGTACAGGCTATGAGGGTATACATATTTACAATCTCCTTCCCAATAGCCTCAAAACGGAGAATCGAATAAACAATATATTTTGTTAGTGTTTTTAGACAAGAATAAAATGTATTTACGATATATAATATACATAACATGTAAGACTAACGCAGATCTGTTGAAAATCACGGGATATTATAATTGTAGGATTTGTGAAGCAGAGTATTTAATAAATTAGAAAAATTACGACATTTGGCAAAAAATTCAACAAAATAAATACATATTTCAAATAAATGATTATTAATTAATAAATTATTTTGGTACCTACTACATCCAAACTTCTCTGAATTGTTCTCACAACCACTTTAATTTTTTTTAAATCAAAGAAAATCCAGTGCCAAGAGCTAATTGAACCGGAGTTACAGACGCAGAAACAGACAGAAATAAAACACAAAATTACAATGTCATTTAGACGAGAGTAAAATATTATGTAAGGTAGAAAAAACGGTTCCATGAATATTCAACACAGTTACAAATCAACACACATTTGAAAAGTGATATAGTCATTAAAACTATGGAAAAACTAACCAATACACCTAACCCAATGTTACCTGTTTAACCAAGTTTATCCATCAATTCATAACTTTTGTTCAGTGATAATAGAAACATTTTCATTATTGCCATTATTAAAAATTTTGTATTATTCATTATATTAGTAAAAAAATAGATAAATATTCAGAATCGCTGGACACGGATTATACAAAATATTTTTAAATAAAACCTTCCTAACCTAACCTATAATAATCCAACCTAACCTAACCTTACCTATAACAACCCAACCTCACCTACAATAATCCAACCTAACCTAACCGTATGGCTCATAGAATGTGGCAGAATGAAATCGGAAAGCTTCCTAAAAGAAATTATTGTCTGACTGAAGAAAGACCATTAAGTGAATTCATTCCGACTTTATCCATATATATTATACAATTTGAACAACATTGTACAATTGTTTTTATATTTTATTTTATGTGTTTTTATATTTTCTTATGATTTCTTTTTTATATTTTCTTATTTATTACCACCATAATACGGGCATTTGCCTAGTTTGGGGTATTAATAAAAAAAAAAAAAAAAATAAATAACCTATAATAACCCAACCTTTATCCTAACCTAACCTACAAGAATCCAACCTAACCTACCTATATCCTAAGATAACCTATAATAACCCAACCTTTATCCTAACCTAACCTATAATTACCTTATTTTTTTAATTTTTCTTTATTTCTAAAACATACCTAAATATCATTATTTTATTTTTCGAGTTTGGCATAAATGGTTCCTGCCTTGTATTTCCATAAAGTAAATGGTAACAAATTTAGCCATTCGTATCAGGAATACCAACAACAAAGAAATGTTATCAACAGAAATCATTCCAGCTGTCATCCCATACACCGAAAGAGTATTTTCGATTTATGTAATTAAAAATTAAAATGCCAAAATTAAAAATATCCTAAATGCAGTCAGATTCCTTTTATACTAATTAAGGTAAATCAGAAGGTTTTATTTAAAAATATTCTATATAATTCCTGTTCAGCAATTCCGAATAATTACCAAAAAATAGATAACAGTACTTACAGTCCCACCTTAGATTCCATTCACCACCCCCTTCCCACTCTTCACAATTTCTATCCACGCCTCTACCCCCACTTCAACACTCATTAATATGATATGTTCACCCATTATTTTTTAATCTTATGTTAGTCCATTTCACAGTATTTTGTCCAAAGAAAAAACGGTCGTTCCGAAACCGGTCGGTTTTGATATAAAAAAATGTAATCGTTCAATCAAAGTAACAATGTTTAATTTACAAAAAAATAACGCTTGGGATGGCTGGATTTTTTTAGCTAATATTGATTGAAACCTAATTATTCGTTTTGTTGTATTCGAAAACAACATCAACATTAACTTTGCATCATAAATCAATTTCATTAAGGAACAATGGTTAATGAAGGAATGTAGATTCCGTAACACGCGACCTTACAATAATGCCTTCACAGGTGCTCAGAAAATTATTCGAACGGCTTCGAATAATTATTCTTCTCGTTTACATAATATAAAACCAAGATAAAATTCTAATTAAGATAAAAAAATGTTAATGGCCCGGTCGCAATTAATTCCGGTGGAAATAGTTGTGATAGAAGACTTGAGGTCGGAGAAGTTATGGAGTTTGTCAATGTAGTGTTTTAGGGGGTAAATGAATTGGTGTAGATGCATCGACCCTTTTTCTCTATAATACGTTAGCGCCGTCTTGTTGAAAGTAAACGTTGTCCAGATCAATACCATCCAATTCCGGCCATAAAAAATCATTAATCATCTCTCGATATCGCAATCCATTCACCGTAACTGTTGCTCCAGCCTCATTTTCGAAAAAGTAAGTTCCAATGACTCCGCCGGACCATAAACCGCACCGAACAGTCACACGTTGAGGATAGAGAGGCTTTTCAACAATGATTCTTGGGTTTTCCGAGCCCCAGATGCGACAATTTTGCTTGTTGACGAAGCCACCGAGGTGGAAATGGGTCTCATCACTCAAGATGATTTGCATTTGATTCACTCAAGTGAATTTTAATAATTTCAATGCGTTGTTGAAGCGTGTATCGTTTCATTTGTATTAAAGGCGTAGTTTCTACTTGTCAAAAAATGACAGCTTCAAAAGTAACATCTACCGAAATAGCAGGCTATTCAAAATAACACCTCTTATTGGAAAATCCTGTATAAGGTTTTCTGATTTTTATTATGTAGGAACTGCCCGCGTAAACATTTTTTAGTTTCTGGCAAGGTCTACCATTTGGCAACACTGAAACGCCCCGTCTCCCCCGCAAACTCTTGCGGTGGATTTTGGATCTTTATTCCGATCTGAGTGATTATCAGCTAAAGACGCATACTTCCTTCCCGCGTTCGCCTTCTGTTTATTTTGTCGCTTGTATCTTGTTTTTTAAAAAAAAAAAATATAATGAACGATTGTCCATACTTCATTGATTTTCACAATCCGTGACCCTTTTAACACATGTGTTAAGGTCAGGCGCAGATATGTTACACTGCACTGTGTGTTTTATTGTGAAAACAATGACTATATTATCATAATCTTTATCGTTTTTCTAGTTTAAGTGGTATATACTTCTAAATGTTTTTTAAAAATTTAAAACGAAACAATAACTTAGTAAACACCACTTTTATTTTTAATGTTTTATGCGTACCGGGTTTTGCTACAACCTTAGCTTTTCAGGACGGTACAATAACTGCCCTGAAGATGCTATGGTTATAAAAAATAAAAGTGGTGTTTACCAAGTTATTATTTATTTTAATTTGTCAAATCACAAAGTATCTGCGTCATATGAAGAAAGATAAGATTTATTGGTTAGTTGGGTGAAAATGCTCTCGACTACGAATCCGGAGGTCGCGGGTTCAAATCCCTGGCGTTGTTTCGCCTTTTTATTTTTTAATATATTTTTTAAATCATGTAATATAATATTTACGGAAACCGTTTATTGGATAGCCAACACTTCTACCATTCGGTACCTTTGATGACTTAGTAGGGGTTCCCGGGTTCATGGGCAGATATTTGTCTAGGTCTTGGCAGCGGATGCGTGCCCACCTACTGCGTGGCAGGCCGGATCGGGAGAAATTCGTTGAAGGAGACCTTTTAACCTATCCAGCAAGAGAATCTCTCGTCCCACCTCCTTTTACCACAGTGGGAGAGATAGATTCATACGTCCGTTACACCTAGACACACTGACCCCCAGATTCCTACCTACCCCACATAAGTTTTTTCTCCCCACAACTTCTTCTCCTTTCTTTCCCTAAAAATACCCCCACATAGCATCCCCAAAGAACACACAGGCCCTGAGGGAAGTTATTTTCCTCAAGGACTTCTGTATGGAGTTAATATAAAAAAAGTGCTCCAAATTCTCAAGTCAGTGGGACTACGGCACAATTCTGTGAAGTTCATGGTCATATTGAAGTAGAAAGGTAAAGGAGATTGGAGAGAGGAAGGTTGGGAAGTTCCTGGCTATTCAGATCCGTTTACTAAACACAGATTTTGGTACTTGTGGAATAAGGTCAATTGATCTACTTTTGCCTTTTTCTGTGACAACAACTTCGTGATGTTTTTTTCGAAAAACTATTATAATTACGAAATGAGCATAATTGGTGCAACCTAGTACAATTCTTATTTTATTTATTCAGACAACAATCTCTAATGAAGGAATGTAATAAAACAACTTAGTCTGTATAGATACGTGAGTATTACTGTTTCAAACACTGTCGAGTTTAGAAAAATTGTTCATTTTACAAAGTAGGTACTGTTTTTTACAGGATAAAGAAATGCATTGTAAGGTTTTCTCTAAAGAAAAAATGTTTTAGGCTATTTTTTCCATACTTTAACCTATTTCCAATTAGTGGTACGCGAACACCAAGGGGTACGTGAAGTTGTTTAAGGGGTACGCGCACGCACTGTACGTACGTGTGATCTGTGAACAGTGAATTTCATAAATTAAATCATTTTTGACTGTAGTTAATACAAACATGTCAATTAATAAATATCAAATAAATAAATGGACTCCCTTGTTTTATGCTCTAACACATTCACGTAGAAGAACATAAAGTTAAAAACATCTATAGATAAAACACGGTAATCCATTTAATTATTTCATACTTTTTCATAGAACAGCATAATATTAATAAGAAATCACAAAATATTTCATTTAAGGAACCAAGTTCTCCTACAGAGGAAAAGCGGATAGTAAAAAATAAGAAGAAATTTATATTATTTATTATGTTCATACGCACATTAGCATATGTTTAGAGCTATAATAAAACAACAACTAAAAAAAATAAAATTACTCTTGATCATATCCGGAGCATCAGCTGATGATCAGGGCCAGATCAAAATGCTGACTGGGCCCCTGACTGCTGGGTCTCTCTGGAACCCCCTTTATCCTATGGGCACGCGGAGTCCCCAGCCTGAAGGAGGCTCATTGCCGGTTCAGGGGGGTATAAGTCATCGAGCCCGGGCCCATGACCCGAGCAATCGTAGTAGGTACCTACGTAATATTTCAATCGCTCTTGAGATGATTTTATCAAGAAAACGGTCCTATAAAAATCATAAAATTATTATTTAGGGGGAGGTCCTCTAGTACCGTCACCTTAAGGATTATTTGTAATGAAATAAAAATCCTTTCGCTTATGTGCAAAATACCTAGTGAAATGTGTAAAGGAACTCTTTTACTATAAATAGAAATAATAAAATATCGATATATTTAGAAACAGTCAACTTTATTAATAAAATTGTAAGAACATGAAAAAACGACATTTAAAAAATTGGCCTCCAGTACCGGCCAGCTAAAAATTCAATATTTATCCAAGGTAATAATCGCTAAACATAAAAAATAATAGCAAAAAAATGAAACATTAAATTTATCCAAGACAATAATCGCAAATATATATAGCTGATGTCTCTGAAACGTTGGCGCAGGCCTCGTGTATCCAGATCTTACAATTTCCGCATTGAATCCAGTCTTCGTCATGAGACTCTAGACATAATGGGCAGACTGTATCTTCTTGAGTTGGTGTATTGGGAGACTGTTGACACTTTTTTTTGTTTTTTGTACTATTTTTGGCAACATCTTTTCCTGAAAGCAAACGCTTACCTCGCCTAACTGATTCAGCACACATTTTATCTGCCTTTTTCTGTTCCAGCATAATTTTGTATGGAGAACTTGTTATGATTTCACTCCGTTCAGCTTTACGACGTCTTGTATTAGCTCTTCTTTTCGAAGCATCAGGGACCGGTGACAATTCTGTAATTATTGTTCTAAAATGTTCAACCGATTGGTCAATTACAGCAGTGGTTTGAGTTTCAGATCGATGAGTAGTTGCAGTTTGAGGTTCGGAAACAACATTGACAGCTGATTGTTGCGAAGTGGCTATTTGAGTTGCAGAGTTACAGATCGCATTTTGAGATTCGGGTGGGTTAAATGAGACCATTTGAAGTTCAGTATTAGACGTGCCATTTTGAGATTCAAGTTGTTCAGGAGCCAAAGTGGTCATTTCTACCTGGTGAGAGGTTAAATTTGTCAGTTGTGACTGTCCAGAAGTTGAAGCTATTGGTTCTGTCATTGACTGATAATTTTCTGGAATGTTGGTCATATCCGAAGCAATAAAATCCAAATCACTAAAGATATTCCTATTGAAAGGTTGAATGCCAGTGCAGCGAAATCCATTGACGCCAATATCTATTCGAGAAACTCGATTAAAAGCAGAAGCAACAAACCCTGCGATCTCGTATTCACTGATTCTTATGCCAGGGTTCGTTCTCATCCACAAGCCACATTCCTCACTATACGCAGATTTGAAAGGCTTCATAAACGTTCGGTCAAGTGGCTGCAGCTTGTGTGTAGTGTGAGGAGGGGTGCTTAACATGTGAATATGATTATTCCTAGCAAACTCGATGACATTCAAGTCTTTATGACTGCTGTGACCATCAAGAATCAACAGTACTGGGTTTTGTTCTGTAGGATTCGAATATTTCTTGAAGTGATGCATCCATTTCAAAAATAATTCAGCGTTCATCCAACCATTTGGCTGAGCTTCACCTACACTCTCATGTGGAGCACCAATCATTAGTCTCTCATTCATTCGAGCCCGGGGGAACACAAAAAATGGTGGTAGAAATTGACCTCCAGCGCTCATTGCAAAAAGCACAGTGATGTTTTTTCCACGCTCGGCAGAAGTAAGTTTCCCAACTTGTCTTATGCTTTTAGTAGCTAAAACTTTACGATGCTTCTGGACAATGCTGACGCCAGTCTCATCGCAATTCCATATTTTATAGGGAGTGAGATTAAACCTTTTTATTAAACTCTCAAGACTATCAAAGAACCGTTCAACTTGGGGCCTATTAAATCCCACAGCTCGCATCAAACTTGTAGATTCTGCGGTACGTAATGATAAATTACTGTGTCTTTTTAAGAAAGCATAATAATAATTCTTTCCTGCACGTTTCGTTTCCTTATTAAATTGATGAGACAGTTGTAATTTTTCAGCCAGTTGGTAGGCAAGATGGAGAAACTCCGGTTTATTAAGTGGCATTAGCCTGTTTGCCAAATCCTTAACGTGGTTTGCTAACACTTCTTCGACTTCAGGAGTGAATGTTTGTTTAAAACGACCCATAGCTGGCTTCATAATGACCTCATAATTTTTTTTAATAGCACTTATTTTATCATTCAATGTTGTTCTTGGTACCTGATAGCGATTTGCTGCCTGACGCGCACTCATTTCCTTACTCAGTACCTTTTCCACGGCTTTTCGCAAATTGTTAGGATCCCAGGTCCCCTTTTTCTTCTTCGTCTGACTAATATCTTCCTGGTCTGGCATCTTTGTGTACCTAAAAGCAAAATTAATCACACAAACATTAATTTAAATAGTGGCCAGTACTGGAGGACAATTTTGTGGCCGGTACTGCAGGGAACGGAGTAAAATATTATTTCGACATAGCGTGACACTGTGCGAATAAAGATTTATTTTAAATGTATTTTATAATAGCTATATAAACACTCAATACATACCAAGTTTGACTTCTTTAGAAGTCGTCCTCAAAACTATAGAAATAACACACCGAACTTTAATCGTGCGGCGAACGTCCGCTCCTCCCAACAGATATCTTAACACTGACACGAAGCTAGTTGAAACTTGTCGCCGCCGAGCGGGGCTTCTTCATGTGATACCATACTGCGTGTATTGCATGAACTGTCTCAGCGCCATCTGTTGTAGAATCTCGGAAATTGTAACTGGCTGGTACTGGAGGCCGGCCGGTACTGTAGGACCTCCCCCTAAGTATATACAATAAATTAAAATGTTACATGAAACATAATACGTTATCATAATACTATTGTTGTCATGTATGCATAACTGTACTTAACGTTTATGTAGTATTCATTCGTAGGACCCCAACGTCGAAAGGGGCCCCGGCTAGGTGCCAAAATCATACACATTGAGGA
Organism: Hesperophylax magnus; assembly: GCA_026573805.1. Lineage (NCBI taxonomy): Eukaryota > Metazoa > Arthropoda > Insecta > Trichoptera > Limnephilidae > Hesperophylax > Hesperophylax magnus. The sequence goes on along the minus strand of JAIUSX010000190.1, from coordinate 1,152,357 downwards.
TACGAAAGACGGAGGAAATAGGAGGCGAAATAAAAAATTTAACATTATTAATTGAGTGGAAAATGTTGGTTGTGCAATGATGGAAGACTTAACTAGCATTGGATTGAACTCACGACGCCTAGGTAGAAATTCAACGCACTGTCCTCTCGGCTACTAGCCGTTAAGCTGACACTATTCAAAGGTTTTCGTTTTAAAAGACACTAAGAGATTTCTATTTAAAAATACATTATATTCAAAATAGTAAATTTAAGTATGTGATCTCGAATAGCTTTCAAAGTTCCTTCTTTTGTTTTGTTTACCGCAGTTTGGCAATCTCTAATATCAGATTCAACCGATCCTCCAGAATTCAGTACATTCTTTTTTCACGTTATATCGACCAAGACGGACTCAGTGGTCAGGGGAAAGGCTCTCGACTAGCAAGCCGAAGGTCTCGGGTTTAAATCCATCCAAATCAACCAATCCAATCAAAATTCTCTGCATATTCAACTCAAAAGCACCAAAAAGTGGACTTCCGTGGTTTAGCCTTTAACCCATTACCTCCACGATTTTATTTTTATTTTTATAAACTTGAATCATCATTATAATCCGATATTATAGGCTTAAAGAAGAGCCCAAAATCAGTTTTAGAATTTTCCACCAGCCCGCGCTCTCGCCTGAGCGTCTAGAAAATTGATGCCTAAACGCAACTCTTGGAGGTAACCCCCCTCAGCAAAATTTATGTCAACTATGGGTAAAATGCAGTCAACTGTATGAATTATATTGATAATATAAAATAAATAATTGCCTTTATTTTTAATTCAATGAAAAAAATATATATTAATGGAAAATACGCAAAACAGTCAGCCGCCGTCAGCGGTAGTGAGTGGACGTATTGTAGTAAGAAACTATATTACTGAAAGTTGTTACGTCCTCTAAAGTATTTGGCGGGAGTGAGAGCGCAATAGTAGAACCGCGCAAGCGGTATCTAGCCTAACTCATTATGGACGTGCTGTCCGTATTTGAGATTATAAAGAGTGAAATAGCTAGCATATCAACTAAACAAGACGCTAAAGCAAAAACAAACCTGGAAGCTAATATTAAAATTCTTGAAGAAAAATGGACGGAAGAAAAAACAGAAATGATAAATAAGATACTTTCTCTACAATCCAAACTGATTGAAAAACTCGAGAAAAAAATTGAAAATCCGAGTATTATGGGAGGAAAAACTTACGCAAGCAAATTAAAAGAAATCCCGGAATCTAAATATTCACTAATTATAAAAAGTGAAAATGACAACATGACTGCAGACGTAATAAAAGACCAAATTGTCAAAAAAATTAAAATTGCAAATTTGGGATCGCTGTAAACGGAGTACGTAAAGCCGCACAAAATAAACTTATAATATCCTGCCCGACAAAAGCCCACGCAGAAAAATTAACAGAAGAAATTAACAAAACACTTAAAAAACAGATGGTCGCAGAAGAATTAAAAAAGAAAAAACCAAAAATTTTCGTTAGAAACTTACAAGCAGATTTATCTGAAGAAGTAATAATTGAGGCCTTAAAAACACAAAATGAAGGTTTAAAAGATATTATGGAAAATAACCCACAAAACACGATAAAATTAATAAAAATGTTCAAACCTAAAAATCAAAATGGACTTACGAACTACATATTGGAAACAAGCGGACAATTAAGGACCCACCTCATCGAAAGGGAAAAAATTAATATTGGATTCAACAGAACACGTGTAGAAGATGCAAACCCTATAACGCAGTGTTTCCATTGTCTTAAGTTTGGACATACGGCAATCAAATGCTTCAACAAAGAAAAAAGTGCAACGTGTTTGCATTGCGCAAAGGACCATGAATGGAAGGAATGTACAAATAAAAATGAAGAAGAAAAGTGCAGCAATTGTATCTTCCAAAACAAAAATCTCAAGATGAACCTAAATACTAACCATAAAGCAAATAACCCAACCTGCCCCTACTTCAAAAAGATGATGTTTATCGCCCAAAGTCGTATAGAATATGACTAGGTATGTTAGTACTTTAAAAAAAAAAATATATTTAAAAATGAAAATAATGTTAATAACTATTATTTTATATTACTACTTCTTATCACCTTCTCCTAAAAATAATATTTTTTATATTTTGCTTCTCAAGTACAAACTTTTCATATCCATGCGAAAATTACCACTAAACACATATTTAAATGTATTGTCCTATTACCAAAGTGTTAACAAGAGCATACTGAAATTTATTCTAATGCTCCAATATACTTATTGTACTCATATATGTAGAGGTATTATATTCGTGGTCCCACTTCATGTTTATCAACTTATATGTTTATTTAAATTCTTACAACATGTTTATAAATTATTGCTGCAATTTAAAATATTTATGATTATATTGATGTTCGCGCACTCTTCGTGTATTCGTATGTGCAGAAAAAGTTCAATATGTAAATATTGGTGCCAATTAGTAAACCTACCTTGTTCTGTACAAAACTATAATCTAACCTGGAACATATCGGAAATACTTACTGCTATATTGTTATGTATCTATCGTATTTATATTTATAAATCCCAATACATGTTTATATATTATTGCTGCCAATTAAAATATTATTCTATATGGGTGAACTGAACTGTGATTTTGACACAGCAGAAATAGATTATGAACGCACGTCAATTTTTGAAAACTGGGTTACAAAAAAACATGTGTTAGGAAATAATAAAATAACTGCCCTCAACTTAAATATACGATCTTTATCTAAATATTGGGACACCTTCCTATTAATTGTTTCTAGCTCTTTGAGAAACATCGACTTAATTTCGCTATGCGAAACGTCTATAAATGAAAATAATATAAATCTTTATAAATTACCGGGATTTAATTCGTACCATTTTTGTCGAACAAAAAGATCGGGTGGCGGTATTATTGTGTATGTGAAAGATCACCTTACATTTGAAAAAATAAATATTATGACTAATAATTTTGAATGCATTTACGGAACTATTTCAGTAAACAAACATATTCGCTTACATCTTTTAACAATATATAGACCGCCTATTACTAAAAAAAAATTATTTCTTGATGAGCTGGAGACAATATTGGGAAATATTGATATAAAAGAATCCGTATTGGTTCTAGGTGATACGAATATTAACTTATTAAATGTACACGAACCCATAACTATGCAATATGAAAACCTCATGTCTCATTTTGGAATGACCAGATGTATAAATGATGTGACTAGAGAAGCGATATTGACTAACTATGTAACGGCTTCATGTTTAGACCATATCTATGTAAGAGTGAAGGAGACGACCGAAATCAGTTCATGCGTATGCGATTCAATAATAGCTGACCACTACCTAACTGCAGCTAGTATTAACTTCTGTTACTATGATAAATGTACCGTCGACAAATCGCACCAAGAGTATTACACTGCACTATCGGACAAAAGGATTGATTTATTGATCGAAATCACCGATTGGAATGCAATGTTAAAATTGTCTGAACCAAACATTATTTATGCAGAATTAAAATCGATTTTTAAAAATATTTATGAAAAAAGTACCTTTACAAAATTAAAAACAAAAAAATTTCGAAATAACCAAAAAACTTGGATGAATGACAGTCTCGCTGAAAGTATTCTAATACGAGATGCCATGTGGAAAAAGTGGAAAAACACGCCTAATAATAAAATATATGAAATCGCTTTCAAAAAATATAGAAATAAACTTAATAAACAGATATTAAACACAAAAAAGGCATACTATAATAACAAATTTAATCACTGTTTCAAGGACATTAAAAAAACATGGAATGAAATTAATACAATTTTGGGTAGGAAAAATAAATCTGGTTGCGATGAAGTCTTATCTAAATATTTCCTAAAGTCACAATCTTCTGATGCAGTGGCAGAAAATTTTGCTAACTTTTTTGATGAAGGAGTTAATAAGTTGTTACATGAATGTGATTTCCGAGCGTCTAAACACTTGCAAGAATCCCTACCGCATTCAATGTACTTACCTAGAGCTAATGCTAAGCAAATTGAATATATTATCGGAGGTATGAAAAATTCAAAGTCACCGGGCATAGATCTAATTCGTATGTTTGATTTAAAAAAACATGTCAAATTACTTAGCCCTGTTATTGCTCACTTTATCAACAGAATAATCGATACGAGCCTCATCCCCGATGAATTAAAAAATAGCATTGTAAGGCCTATTTTTAAAAATGGAGATCACTCCGAAATTAACAATTACAGGCCAATTTCTATTCTCCCGGCACTAGAAAAAATTTTAGAAAAATATATTTCGATAAATTTAGATAAATATTTGAATAATTTGAATATTATAGATGAATGCCAGTACGGGTTCCAGAAAAAAAAAAGTTGTGATAAATTGCTGGAAAAATTTTCTGATTTTATAAATTCTCAACTTAATTCTAAAAAACATGTACTGGTGCTCTTTATTGACTACTCAAAAGCTTTTGACACTCTCAGCCATATCCAATTAATTAAGGTTCTTGAAAACATTGGAATCCGGGGTAAACTCCTCTCTTTTTTTAAAAACTACTTAACTAATAGAAAAATGAACGTAAAGATTTTAAATAATATGAGTAAAGGAAGACATATTAAATCAGGAGTACCGCAAGGATCAATTTTAGGTCCAAAATTGTACATTATATATGTTATTGTTATGTCAAAACTCTTTAAAAAGGCCTTTAGATTCATTTTTGCTGACGATACTGCACTTGTAGTATCCAATGAAAATCCTATTATAGCTATTCAACAATTACAAAGTGACTTTAACGAGCTACTTAAATGGGCTCATGATGTTGGTTTAATTATTAATGTTAAAAAAACAAAATGTATGTATGTAAAATCACCAAGCCTGGGAATATGGAATATACCTAAAATAATTGCTCATAATTCTGAATGTATTCATAGAAAAATTGAAAATATTTGCCACTGTGAAACAATTGACTTTACTAACGAATATACCTATCTGGGACTAATAGTAGACAATAAATTTAAATGGGATAAACAAGTGGCTAAAATCTGTAACCAGCTCCGATCTTTTGCAAGTAATTTTTATAAACTGAAATTTGTTTTGCCTCATTGTACTCTTAAAATAATTTATTTTTCTATGGTCGAATCCATACTCAGATATGGCATACGAACTTGGGGGCACTCAAGCAATATTTATATTAAATATATACAAAACTTACAAATTGCTATAATAAAAAAAATTGTACCACCGAATATTTACAGACAAAGAAGTAATCTAAAACTACTGTATGGTTCTGAGGGCCTACTTCCAATAAAGGGTCTTCTTTGGTACATTATTATAATGGATAATGAGGGAGATAGCAAATATAAAAAGCAACCGGTGCATAATCATACAACAAGATTCACTGAAAATAAGGGCCTCATTATTCCAAGAGTAACAAATAAGTATGGAAGCCGAACGCTTAAATACTTAATACCAGAGATTTTCAATAAATTTAATAATTATTTTAAACCTCAGAATAATGAGAGACCCTGCCCCAAAAACACTAAGCGTTGGCTAATAAGCGATGAATCAATGTATCTCTGAACTTTATTATTGATGTATTTCTGAACATCTCAACGTACCTGCCTAAATAATTTGTATATAGGTAGGTACTTTGAGATATATTATTTTGTGATATTGTTTATTGTATAATTTTGTGTTATACATGTATTAAAAATTAAAAATGTTTATATATATTATTTGTAGAACCTACAGACAAGCCGTCATGTGTGACAGCTTTGTGGGACTGCATAAAACTTGTATCTTTAAATATTTATAATAAATAAAAAAAAAAAAAAAAAAAAAAAAAAAAAAAAAAAAAAAAAAATAATAATTCAATATTAAAAAAAAACATTGTAAAATGAGGAAAAGTAACCAAATCTAAGCAAATTATTCTCTAAGTGATACGATAAATGAAGGACGCGGTTCCAGACCCGTCACCGATAGACTGTTGGATTTTTTTTACATAGAGCACAACGAATTCGAGATTCGCCACGATATGTCAAATGAAATTCTTGCATTCGACGCACACGATTCCCATCTTCTGCGTCATGGCCTTCTTCCTTCACACGAGAATCTCCGAATCTGGTATTGACCTGATTTAGAAAAGACAATAAAAGAGTGCAGGTAACTTCCACACGGAATGCTTTCTGTGAAGGTTTTCTCTGTCGCCTATTCATCGAGTTTCACATATCATGCTTGTACTTCCTAAAGAAGCATAGCAACTTCCATCCATTTAAAAGAGTGCTGCTCAGGCAAGATGCAAATAAAGGCCAGTACCACTTCTTTGACCGAATGTTAACCCGATAATTTTGTATACCATTATCATGAAGGTTTACCCCACCCATTCCCAAATTATAATTTCGTGTTGGCACGCTAGGCAACCGATTGTTTTTGCATGCTTCCTTCAAAACTTTGCCTTTTTTGTCTTTCTTCGATTTCTGCCAACTCTGCACTTGACTTACTGGCTCCATTCGATCATAGTTCGTGGCCACTGTTACTTCACGGTTGTCCTAACCAACGGCATACGAGGATTTGGCTTTCTACGTCTACCACCGCATCAAATTCACCTGCTAGGTAAATGTTCGCTATGCGCAAGGGAAATATAGAAGAAAATGTTACCTTTAGGCAATTACTTTCCTGTCTTTAACTTGCCTGAAGCTTCAAGGTTAGGGAAGTGAACTGGCTTACATATGCCAGTAGCGCACATTCTCTTATCTTTCAGGATACACATCAAATGGTGAGATGTGAAGAAATTGACCATAAATAGCTCATGGCGTGCGGGGAAATCTATATATTCCATCATAGACAGTACGACGGATAATCTCTGAACTAATACGGGGTCATGTGTATCAGATGCTCAGGAATACGGCATTGCTTGGAAACAGGTAGCCTTCGGAGGAAGCAAGACACCAAATCTCGTAGCCAACTTTGATTGGCTTATTCTTAATGTACATCTTGCAATAATGTCGACCGAAATATGGCACCATTTGCTCGTCGATGGAAAGTTTGTGTGCAAAAATACCAAATTGAAGATATTTCACGTTTAGCATGTTAAACAATTGACGAACCTACAAATGAAGATGGAACGCTAGTCGAAGAATACTAAATATAAAAACTTTATGTTATGGCTACTATACCTTAGCCATTCTGTCGGTTATATCTAGATTTTTGCTATCGCAAAAATGTATCTAGCGCTTTATAAGCTCGAAATGTGGACGTTGGTTCCTTTTTTGATGACGCTTACACCCAAGGTCGGGTCAGACCAAAGATATTAGAAGAACGAGATATGCTATGTTGGCCGCCGGACCGTAGCCGGAGTACTACCTAATTAGGGTACTTTGGACGGTATCGGGACGTGTACGCACAGAAATCTGTTCTATGTATTAGTGCGGATACCTTAGCGATGCCTTAGCGTAAGCGAAGGTGTGCAGTAGTATTGGTGAACAAAACCGGCGACACTCGGCAAAACAATTCCACTCAGTACGAACTGCGCATAGCACATCTCGTTCTTCTAATATCTTTGGGTCAGACGAATAATAATCTGTGGTAGATGGCAATGTATTGTAGCCGGTCAACACAGAAACCAAGAAAACGCTTCAATTGTATATTCTTACTGGAATTCGGTATTGGTTTTAAATCGAGCGTATTTGATCATACTCTCAAGAATAAACTGAATCACTTCGTCATCAAAGAATAATGAAAACACTTGGAAACCATTATAAGACTTCAGCTTTTCGTACATATCTTTATGCACCACATTCAGCGGTTCAGGAACGCAACAGTTTACTGTAGTTTTGATTTTTGGCTGGTGGTGCATTTGAAATAGATATTCGCAAGGTATTACGACTCGCACCAGAGGATGTCAAAGGCTGATTCCAGTCAAGTCGTGATATGCCATCAAATCATCGTCAATCAGCTCTTCGTCCGTCTGTTCATCAACATTCTCTGTTTAAAAATATCCGAAAACTGCAGACTAACTATTATTTTTAATAAAAATCACCCATAAAAACACAACAAAACCGTATTATTTGAAGGCAAGCTAACCAAAAACATATAAAAACACTGTCACAGCTAACCTCCAAACGTTGCGCGCAGGCATCACCTGATTTCAGTGACATCCAGCGGTCATCTTATGCATATAATACTATGTTGAAACAGTGTTGTCGACTATTTCATCTTTTGATAACAATATGTGATTCACACATGTTTTATTTTTTTCCGTTTTAAATTTTATTTTTTTTTTTCAAAATGGGTCTATTTTCAGGGCTTAAGTAAAAAAAATATTAAAAATAGAATAATTAATGAAATTTATTAAATTATGTTAATTATTGAAAGCTAACATACCAATCTGTAAATGCTGCATAACAACTTGGTGGAATTTAGCTTTATTCACAGTGAAAAAAAATCATACTTTTCATCTATTTTTTTGATTCCTATAGACATCGTCATGGAGGTAATGGGTTAAAGTACAGATATAATATCATGTTTATAACAAAATTTGCCATAGTAGAGATTTATTAACAAATATAACTGCTTGACATTCAGGTTCAAAAATTTGATCGCATATATGGTAAACTTCTAAAAGAAAGGAGAAAGCTTTGTATTTTTTTCTTTCTAAAACTTGTCATGAACATAATCTAAAAGAAGATGTAAAGACTTTTACTGGGACTTGTGGATGTGCCATTTTCACAGATATAGCAGAACGTGAAAAACAACAGAGTGGTTTAATAAATCCACTGTGTTTTGGTAAAAACCCTTCATGACAATTTTTGGGAATGTTACTTTTCCGTGGTTTCGTATAGAATAATCGTCAAAGCAAAATGTGGTAGTGTATTTTTTTTTCAATTTGTATGGTTATTTCAGTTGAATAATTGTTGCATAAAAGAAATACACTATTTTACATACAAATTTCGAAAAACCAAAAACCTCTTTTATTTATACTTCAAGATTCATAATTAGCTTTACGAAATTGTCAATTTATTGAAAAAAACATTAATGAAACTTTTTTTTTTTTTAATAACTGATAAATAAAATTGTCCAATTTTTATTGTCTCCCTTAAAGTTTTCATTTTGTCGTTTGAAGAGTTTTACAAAACCACAGTTGATTTTTATGTAGTTTTTGAAAAAAAATGGTTATTTAAAAAAAAATTGCGTTTAAGAAATTAGCTCAATACTTTTCGACTTGTGTTGGTGCATTAACGACATAAAGATAGGTAAGTATTGACACAAATAAATTGCTCAGAGCGTCGGTAAAGTAGAGATCAACATAATATACATAAGCTGTGAGACGGGAACGAATGGCCTCCCTCAACTTCTACGTACGTCTTATTCTACCAAAATACTAAAAACACAAATACAGGAAGTTCGCATAGAGACATTATTTAACGATATGTAACATATTTAGGTGGAGTCCACGCAATTCAAAAATACGAAATCTTGATTTTTATATTTATGTTTTGGAGTCTAAATATATTACATATAATTTGTTTTAACGATAAAAAAATAACAGCCATCACTGAATGCTTAAAGCAGATGTGAGTCAACAAAATTTATCTTTTTTGAAGGAAATTCATTTTATAAAAAAAAAATTAACCTGTTTACTTTCAATAAAAATCAACTTCGATGTTTCACATCTGCCAGGCTTCCCGCGACGGCTGTTTTTATTTGCTATTATTTTAGAAAGAGACAATACATTGATAAAACGATTGGTAAAGATTTTAAAAGGTTTTATAAATAATTGAAGGGTCGGTATCAATAACACGTCTCTAGGATATATCTGGTGAATATTTATAATATACATTTTACCTGGCGGAATTAGTACTAGGAATGCTAGGAAATGATATGAGATAAAGATAAATGACATATAAAACATGTATGTGATATATAATACAGCCAAGTACCTAGTTTGGAGTATAAATAATAAATACATAAAATATTTGATCATTGGTAAATTCTTCGAAAATCAATTGTTACACATCAATTTACCGAAATTAATAGTTAAGGACATATTTTTCGAATGGCTGTTCTTCGAAATACACATAATTCGAAGTCCCAATTCTTAGAAAAGGATTTTTTTGAATTCTTCCGCATAAATATTTTGTGATATCTACTACGAATAATTGCCATTTTTGCACCGAAAAAATATGAACAAAATTCGAAGAGTTTAGATGTTCGAAGAATAATATTGTCGAAGAAAACATAGTCAAAGAATCATTAGTTTCGAAGACTTGATTTTCGAAAAACTTATTTCGAATAAAACGTTAGATACCGTACTAAGTATATGCGTGTGTGGTGTGTTTGAACGTGAACCTTTATTATTAGTCTGAATTATGTTAAGTAGTAGAGAATTCTGAGTGCGCATTGATTAAGTTGTTAGTAACGTTTTTCTTATATTATGGCAGCGATTATATTGGGAAGTAAGAGCCTCACAGATGCACTCATAGAGGGCAGTGCATAGAACTTGCTTGGAAGTCCGCAAGATGGCAGCTGGTAGCCAGTAGTCGCCAGGGCCAGGTAGAATGCTTCCAGACAAACTTGGTGTTTGCAGATCTCATTTAGCCAGCTCCTAGATAGGTCGACTATCGAGTCACCATTATTATTCTTTAAAATCTTCTTCCACGACGAGTTGGAGAATTGATTTTGAAAACACAACAATATTCAAAGATGTGTAGTAGTCGAGTTGAGACAAAGATTATTGAATGTATAGAGAATGGTGAGAGGTTTTAAGGCACTATTAGGCATAAGGAGGATTCATCATAAAAGATTTTGTGACCAGATCTGAATAGAAATATACTTCCCAACCTTACTCTTTCACTTCTCTTACCTTCCCACCGCTCCATTCCTCAGTCTCATTTCACTCCCCAAGTTGAAAATGATTTAGACTGACTTCGGGAAGATAGGACCTATTATTGTTTTAAATTGGCAGATCTAAAAACATAACCACATAAGGGACCAAAGATCAAAAGAAGGTGAAAAAGTTAACTTGCTGGAATATTCATTGGAGAGGTTTAAATGGTCCAAAAGTATAGAGCGCTGTATTCAATCTACCAAATATGTAAACGGGTTTTCCTGTGTTTTGAGCTAAGAGTATTTTCCTCCTACGGGCGATGTATGCGTCGACTACAAATATCTTCAAATCTTCATTCGGGAAACGTTTACATCGAATGCTGTTCACATTTGAATTTCGAACGCTGCCTGAACGAATTCGAAAAAGGAACGTTGGATGTGCAATAATTCGAAGACGAAATTTTTGAAACTTGTTACATTGAGAGGAAATTATTCTAAAGTTAAGAAATAAATTTTCCTCCCGTATATTTTTAAGAGGAAAAATTCATAGACTATATTTTCGTAGAAAAATGGTTGAATCTTATTACAGGAAATAAATCTATCAAATAAAGGTACTTACCCTTTATGAATATAAAAGCATTGATTTCGATGGATAAAAGGTAGGCTTAATTTGTGTTCTTTCACATTTAATATATAGGATATTTGCGGGACGTTTCAAAGTGTAAGATACTCTCAGTATCGCCCTGGTGTGAGACCACCATTCACAATTGAAACGTTGCTTTAAACGGCTGTGGTAGTGTTTGGTGACCAGATCTGAATAGCGAAATACTTCCCCACCTTCATCTTTTCGATCTCTTTCCCCTTCCCACTACCTTCAGCTTCACAACATACCCCAATTGGAGATGCCATACATAGTCTCACTAGCTTCAGACGTTTGGGAGCAGTTGGGATTCTTGAGGGGTTCCATTTTCTTTATTTTTTAAATACTAAATATATACAATTTGACAACTACATAATATTTTACATCTTAATACACGAGTATGAAAATTGTGTGTCACTGTGTTCGTGCACGCTAATCTCCGAAACCGCCTAACCGATTTTAATGAAAGTTTGTAAATGTATTTGGTTGGTTCCAGCTTGAAATATAAGATAGTTTTGGATCCAATAGGTGGCGCTGTTGTCGTGAATAAAAAATAAAATTAAAAAATTTCAACGATTTCATCAAAAAATACAAACAACCACAAACCAAAAACTTTCCTACATAGAAGGAGGTCTGTGACAGGACAACTTCTTATATTATAAAATGCATTCCAAATGGTTGAGTTAAATTACTTAACTGGTTTCAGATTCTAATACATAAAAGTTAGGCTTGAGTATGTTTTCGCTAGCAAAACTCGAAAAGTAGTCAACCGATATCGCTGAAAATTTCAAAGTTTGTTATTATTAGTGCCAGGAGTGTTTAGAAAAATACTTAACGCAGTATCTCTGCACTGTAATGAGATACGGAGTCGAATTAAATTCGTTGTTGTGTAGTTTTGTACAGTACCATTGTGGTATACAGTAGTGAATGATGGAAGAAGCATTGCTGGGATCCACTAGAATTTTATATTATAATATAATGCAATATTAATAGTAAACTTATATTAAAGTTGCATTAATTTAACTGTAAAATAATGTATATTATTTAAATTAATAAATAGATAGGTAACTCTAAATTCAACCATTTTTTCGCATAAAAGAATTGTATAGCAAATTAATTAATTTTCTAACTGTGACACAATATATAACTCAAACAGATTGTGATGTGAGTTAGCAGTAACATCATGAAAAAAATTTTTTTTACGTTTTGATGATCAGTAATCATATTAGAACGCGATAAGAGGCGTGAGTAGACCGGATTCGGTAGTTTTAGTTAGAGCGCCGAGTTAAAAAAATGGTACCATTTTTTTTACATTAACCCCATAGGTCATGATGATGGATGAAAATAATGTTAATAATGTTAAATGTTAATAATGTTAAATGTTAATAATGTTAAATGTTAATAATGTTAAATGTTAATAATGTTAAATGTTAGTAATGTTAAATGTTAATAATGTTTAATGTTAATAATGTTAAATGTTAATAATGTCGAATGTTAATAATGTTAAATGTTTATAATGTTAAATGTTAATAATGTTAAATGTTAATAATGTTAAATGTTAATAATTTTAAATGTTAATAATGTTAAATGTTAATAATATGGTGTGAGGAGGGACTTTTTAAGGAATGGAATGAGAGGGGGTTCTGCGAGGGAAAAGGGTATAAGGAGTTGGTAGGAACCAAGAGATTAGTGTGTCCAGGAGTGAGGGATGAATGATATTTTCCTCCTGCTGCTACGCAAGGCGATGGGTTAAGAGAGACCAGTTGGAGAGGTTAAACGGTCTCCCCAAACCTGCCTTTCCCGTTCTAGCACGCCACGCATCCGGTGGGCATGCGCTTACTGAACACACCTCACCCGATGAACCCTGGAGGGCGATTCTCGTTCTACTTAACGACACTAAAATCGTCCTTACATTCAAATTAACGATTTTTCTCGGTTTATTCGTATGAAGCGATTCCGGTTCTCTCGTTGACAGATGGAATCCTTAGATTTTCGATTGCGCGCCAAAATTTTTAGCCTTACGCGAAGGGTACCCCTAGACCTGTCATTCGGCGGCCGAACGCTAGCGTTCGCGGAGAATTTGCTTCATTTAATTGTGACGTTTTAACAATTAGCATTATTTGCGTAGTTTTAACAAGAGAAAACTTAATATTATCGTAAGTATTGACTGTAAACATGATTAGTGACTTGTTTGTGGCACAATAATGCTATTAAATGAATTGAATCAGGTAATTGCGATGTTTGTAAAGTACGTAACATGTCGAAAGCCAGATAAGTGATTTAATTTACAATAAACTACACATACCATTGAGGATTTCTACATAAATAATAATAAGTTTCAGATAAAATGGCTGCAGAATAGCTGGCGCTCGAAATTGTGGGTTTTGAAGTTAACCACAACGAAATAAGAATCCCTTTCATTCTTAAATCAACTTGGGTGACAGTTAGCGCCATTCGGCAGCGTTAGTTTGACAGCAAACGTCACTTTAGAAGTGGTGAATCTGTAACAAAGTCATTACTATCCAGCGAGGTAAGTACCTTTTCACAAAACGTAAATCTTCGATAAATGGCTTATTTATGTCATTCATAAATAAAATAAGCAGTTATTAAAATGCATTATAATACAAAGTATTTGTTTTTTTAAGTTTTAGTTAGAAACCTTGCGTCACTTAATTATATTTCACCAATTTGTGTTTTCAATAATCTCTTAACAATATCGTAGATGCTCTTAACCACGCTTCTTTAGGATTTTTTACTAGGTCTCTCAAAAATCGATCTTGTAAGGCTATCAGAAGAACGAGAATCGCTTAATAGTTAAGAAAAGATGTTACAAGCGACGGACAGCTATCTTTCGCAAACGATAGCAGTCGTTGACGAATGCTACCATTTAGCTTAAGGCTAAAAGAACGAGAATCGCCCCCCAGGCAACCCTGATAACACCTGGGGGGACCTATGGTAGAGGTGTTGGTTATCCAATAAATGGTTCCCGGTACCCAAACCGGCTTCCCAAATTGAATATAAACCTAATAAATACATCAATGGTTTTTCATGTATTCTGGGGCTTCTGAATGAGTGGCTCCCATAAATGTTATTTAAATTAAATTAAATATTATCATTTCGTCTGCAATAACAACGTTAATATTTTGTAATATCTACCAAGATGGTACCTACCCACCTAACTTAATATTTGGCCACAATATGTAGACGATAATATTAAGTTGCCCGAATTCCCATTCGTCTCCATTCTAGACCTTCGATATTCAAACGAAACTACTGATCTATTTGTTAAGCCAGTGGCGTAACGTGAATAAGACGTTTGCAGGGGTGGGCCAATTATATTTAGAAAATTTTCATTATTTGTTCAAAATAAATGTTTCATTGTTTTCACTTCTACGGAACCAAAATAACGCATTACAACTCGAGATATTATTAATTATGATTGTAGATTTGCATTTAATAGTTATTGTATTATTATTTTTTATTAATTATTCATATTTTTTCAGAATCTGATACAATGAAGACCACATAATTGAATTGTTTTCTAATACTAACGACAAATATACGATTCATATAACTTCCAACGAATCTAAATCTTTGATAGTTATGCAATCTGGCGGGATAAAAAGGTAGTAACGGCCACTATCTTGAACCTGAAACGGAAAATACAATACAAATTCATTGGACAAAATGAGTTTCTTACATTTTTATCAACTTTCAGGAATAAGTTGTTGGCAATGTTTGTCTGTCAGATTAGTCAGTCGCTAATATTGGCTAGTGCTTTGTATAATTATTTGATATCATCAGCAAAAATCTTTTCTATATCATCGAATTAACTTATGGCGTCATTTATAAAAATATATGGAATAGAATGGGGCCGAGATGACATCCTTGCGGTAAATTATTGTGAAACTTATTTTAATTTGATCAACGACTTGAGAATCGATAAAGTCTTACGTCAATACGATATTGACGAAATCCGTAAACTATTGTCAATTAGCGATATTTTCGAGCACGATCAGTATATGATTCCGACAGACGGTCGACAAAAGTCGATTCTTTTAGCACGGAATCCTAGGTGTCAAGATTCACAACTTTTGCATAATGTCGTTTGTTATGCAAAAAACTGGTTTATCAATGAATGTATGTGAACTAACTAAGCTCTTAGAATTGAGAGAAATCATATTCATGATTCATAGACTTAATTAATTCATCTAAGAGGCAAGCAGTTGATTCCGTTCCAACTTGGAGAAACAAAAGTTGTAGATACGACTAAATACCTCATGCACTAAATAACTCCATTTTTACCGTCAAAAATCATGGATACTTACGCCTACCGATCCAATATTATCCAACTGGTGCTTGGTATTGTTAATTTATTTGTTTGTTATTGTAAATTGTGGCGTATTAAAAAAATGTTAAATAAGCTTTCTCAACCCTGTCCACCCTTCGGATCACGTAATCCCCTCGTGATCACGTACCTTCATAAGTAACTGCATATTATTTTCTACGAATACCTGTGCGCCCGTTCCATTGCTGGAACGGTGGCGGTGGCGTCCGGACCGGCCTACGTGGCTTGCATACGGGAGATGGGCAGGGAGAAGGTTGCGATACCGCGGACCACCTGCAAATGAATGTATTACCAGCCCACCCCTGAACTGAATAGGGGAGGATGAATCAACTTCCTCGCTAGTATGCTAATAAGAAGCGGATATTATTTTTTGTGAAGGGAAAGTTTGAATATATATGTTAAGGGTGTGTATTTGTTCTGTAGGACTTGAATTTCTTGGAGAAATAAATCATTTTAAAACTATTTGCCCCTAATTTTAAATTTAGTGAGCTTAGTTAGTACTTCGAGATTTTTTTCCTTTCTTTTCTCCACTCATTTTCTTTCTTAGTTTTTTTTTATTATTTTTATTTTATTTTATACTTACATCATTAGTTAGGATTAAGAACATTAATTTTCCTCCCAGACATTTTAAGGACATGAGTATTGAGTACATTAACTAACCAACTAACCATCAGACCTTTTCCCCACAGGGATAGGCAGAGAAGACAGACCTCCAAACAATTCGGTCTTGACACACACTCCTTGCCTCATTCACATTCATACATCGTAACATACATACTCTTCTATTATTCTGACTCTTGACATAGCCAGACTATTTTTTTTTATTCATTTGATCGTGCCTTGTCTCCGGGCGTTTCTACTACCATAACTATATATAATTTTATTTTTAATACTATATAACTTTTAGTAAAATGTACTGTGAATGTCCAAATAAATAAATAAACTAAAAGACGAGTTTTATGTCATAATTTTTGATGGGTTTAGTACGTATGTAGATGTTGGGAAGTAAGAGCTTCATAGATGCACACACAGATGGCAGTGCATAAGCTTGCGTGGAAGTCCGCAAGATGGAGCCAGTAGCCAGTAGTCGCCAGGGCCAGTGGGAAGGCTCCCAGACAAACTTACTGTTTCAGATTCCAATTAGCCAGCTACTAGTTAGGTCGACTATCGAGTCACCATTATAATACGCGGGAGTATTAATAAATCCCTAGTTAATCTAAAAGAACCATTTATTTATAAACGCCTTCCACGAGTTGGAGACCTGTTTGTAAGAACACAACAGTATATTTGCTATTAAAAAAATGGTGCTGGTGTTGACTGACCTCCGGTACTGGATTATGGTCTAAAATGGTGCTGGTTTGACTGACCTCTAGTGCTGAATTGTGGTCTAAAATGAACAATGGTGCTGGTGGTGACTGACCTTTGGTACTGAATTATGGCATTAAATGAACAATGACGCCGTCATTCCATTTTTTATGTGAATACTTTAAAAGTGTCCCGACTACTCCTGTAAACCGGAGTCCGTGAGACTATGTCATTCCGAAGTGGGATATTTTGTGAGGCAGAAGGGAATGGGGATGGGAATGAGATGGGAAAAAGGAAGGAAACACCTGACTATTCAGATCTTGTCACAGTTTTTCATGGTTTTGATTCATTCACCAGGGTAATGCAGAGAGTATCTGCCACTCTGTAAAATTATTGGATTCGTATTAAGGCGACGCACCGCGGCGTGGAACATTCGGAGCCAGACGAAATAACGCAGTTCTTATGCAGCCGGTGATAAGGTTGAAATTCCCGCTTAACGCCTGCAACCTGTTTTGACATAAGTTAAAAAAAAAAAAAAAAAAAAAAAAAACACACATACACCAAAAACAAGCGATAAAGCAAGTTTTATTTTATTTCGTTAAGTTCGGCCTAAATATTATATAAATTTTTCCTAACATTTTCTAAATAACTTACTTTGCCACTTTATACAAAATAACATTGTCATTTTTTTCAGAGTCACTGCCCAAGTTCAAACTTGGATCGTGTCAATAATATAAACTGTTCAATGCGCATACAAACAGACACACACACTCAAATGCACACACACACGCAAACACCCTCACATACATTACACACACACACACCTATATACTACAAACGTCAACTGGTAATTAATGAATAAACATACCACTTAGCAGACATAACAAGGAAACATATCATAGGTATCTAATTCCTGTATATTGTTTCATCACTCTAAATCATGTACTGTTTGTTTATATAATATAGGCCTGATACTTTATTTTTTTTGTACCGATAAAAATGATTTATCAAAAAAATTCTCCATTATTTTAAAGGCCATTCTATTTTCAGTATTTAATTTGCAACATCTATATTATTTCTAAGCTATCAAATTTCCATATCCGCATTTTGCAATACTCGCAGCGATTCACCGTGTCAACTAAAACACATTCACTGTTCTTAAAGAGTCGGAAATATTTTCGTAATTAATATGAAAAATGATTAATAAATTATTAATCTTCTCAATTCATCAATTTAAGAAGATGAAATCTGAATTGAAAATCAATCCCAAATCGAATTAGTCCGTCGGTAAAGCAGCAGTAACGAACCATTGGGAATAAATTTGCGAAAGTATATTTAAATTTGGAATGCCAATTTGATTATGGAATGAATAAAATGTTTGAATTTTAAATTCCATCGCTTCTCTGTTTACAGACTAGAAAATTTGCTTTCCGCTAAATGATGAATGGTTTGTTCGAAGAATTTGTTTGTCTTAGGTAAATATTGGTAAAAGTTTGGAATAATATTCTTGCATTGTAGTATTTTTGAGAGTTGTTTTCTAGATTTCTAAAGAAAAATGTGAAGAAGATAAATTGTTAAATATAATGTTTGGGACAAAGGTGTCTCGTTAGAAAAATAAAAAAATACATAGGTTACTTTAATTTTTCGTATTGGAAAAAATGAAAAAAAAAAACAGTTTTTTACGCATGCAATTGGTGTAATTTTAGGCGTAATGATCCTTTTTTAATTTGGTCCACATGTAATTAAGTTGATGTGTAATTCTGGCACTTAAATATTGATAGATACGTCAAATTCACTCATTTTTTTATTTATTTATTATTAAAAGAAATAAGTAAGCAAATACTTTTATTTATTATGGTGCTAACATCCTACAAATAAGAATAGTATAATAACAATAAATTCAATTACGTCACTAATAATAATATAAGAATATCTTAAACTAAAGTTATTTTCCACTTAAACTGACTGAATTTTAGGTAGGTACATTTACTTTTCTCTACCAAAGTTCTCTACCTTACATACAGGATGTTCGGGGGGTAAAGTGCGATAACTACGGGAGGTCATTCAACATCATTTTAGAAGTTTTTTTTTTTTAATTACATTATTTTAAGGTAGTTTTTAGGTTAAATGGGTTGAATTGTTTGTATGGAAAAATAAACATTGTAATTTCAAAAATTAATTATTTTTTTACTTCTACCATCATGTAGAATCACCGCCCAAAGTTACTCACTTTACTCCCGGACATTCTGTATAAAGGCTTTTATTATTAATCAACTTTCTAAATTGAAAACCTCCAAACCAGAAAGCGACTATTCCCAATGGCGTATCGGAATGACCTGAAGAGGGGCTCCTGCGGTGCAGTGGCTCACCGCGAAGTTGAGAATGGGGCCGGTAAGGACCTTTGGGAATTTTAACTAAAGGCTCTTCGAAAATCTACCCTACCCAATTCTTCCATGCTATAAGGCAACCATACTTGAAGGTGAAATCAACGATGATATTATATTTAACGAAGATATGATGGGAATAAATTTCTTTTTACAAAAAAAAAAACTTTTACATGTTTCAAAGTGTTCAGTGTTTTCAAGTCTCTTCAATAAAAACACTCATTTGAACTTTACTGAGTTTTATTTTACAGTGGAACAATCACATCATGTTTTTTAAATATCTACACTAAAAAAGGCCAGTGTCTCTTAGGTTGTTGTAAGGTTCCTGCTTGTTTGACGGTTGGTAATGGAAAAAGGAAGATTTTTTTATTTAACATTATCATTTCTTATAAAAGTTTTATTGAAAAAAGATGACTTGATGTTTTTTCAAATAATGACTAAATGATTTTATCATAGAACTCTACCTTATCACCAACTGATAAATTACCTGATTTAGTCAAGTTTAAAACCTAAAAATCTTAAGACTTACCTTACAGAGGGCAGCAGTAGCCGATTTTCACAATTAACCTTAACTGAGGTTTACAACCATTTTAATTAGGAATGGAATCTTGCATGTTCGATTCCCGCGTACCGCAAATTTTTTCTCGACTACCTTAAGCCTACATTACACTACTTTTAACTCAAATAAAGTGTTGTAAGTAAACATATATTGAGTTTTGTTAAATATGTTTTTATATATTATTATATGTACGTAAAATATAAAAAAGAAAATTACAACAGACACCGTGATGCTAGTATGAACCATCCAAATTGTTTGTAAGCAAGCAGGGCCGGCCATGTACAGGTGCAATTGGAGCAGTCCGCTTCGGGCGATGACTTGTCAAGACGCCAAGAAGCCAAGGTGCTGATAATACACTACTGACACAGCGCCCTAGAGATTTTTACTGGTGCTAGCACTGTAGGTAGGCACAATTCAATTTCCAAAGAACATATATTTCAGGCTATTCCGAAATCTAAAATTTCTACTGTTCTTAATTACAAAAGACACATTTTTAACGCTGCAGTTTTCATACCAGAGATGGAAACATATGTGTAGAATTAATGGGTTATCGAGATTTTATTTTACTCTCTTATGAAGTAGAACAGTATGAGCTGATATTACTTATGAAATCAACCATAATCATTGAAGTAGGTAGCACAGTATGAGCTGATATTACTTCTGAAATTAACCCCTATCAAAATAAATGAATAAATAAGTAGGTAACACAGTATAAGTTGATATTACTTCTGAAATCAACCATTATCATTGAAATAGCACAGTATGATCTGATATTACTTGTGAAATCAACCATTATCATTGAAATAGCACAGTATGAGCTGATATTACTTCTGAAATCAACCATTATCATTGAAATAGCACAGTATGAGCTGATATTACTTCTGAAATCAACCATTATCATTGAAATAGCACAGTATGATCTGATATTACTTGTGAAATCAACAATTATCATTGAAATAGCACAGTATGAGCTGATATTACTTCTGAAATCAACCATTATCATTGAATTAGGTAGCACAGTATGAGCTGATATTATTTCTGAAATCAACCATTATCATTGACATAGCACAGTATGAGCTGATATTACTTCTGAAATCAACCATTATCATTGGCATAGCACAGTATGAGCTGATATTACTTCTGAAATCAACCATTATCATTGAATTAGGTAGTTTAATTAGTATGAGCTGATATTACTTCTGAAATCAACCATTATCATTGACATAGCACAGTGCGAGCTGATATTACTTCTGAAATCAACCATTATCATTGAATTAGGTAGCACAGTATGAGCTGATATTATTTCTGAAATCAACCATTATCATTGACATAGCACAGTATGAGCTGATATTACTTCTGAAATCAACCATTATCATTGGCATAGCACAGTATGAGCTGATATTACTTCTGAAATCAACCATTATCATTGAATTAGGTAGTTTAATTAGTATGAGCTGATATTACTTCTGAAATCAACCATTATCATTGACATAGCACAGTGCGAGCTGATATTACTTCTGAAATCCACCATCATCATTTAATTAAGTAGCACAGTATGAGCTGATATTACTTCTGAAATCAACCATTAACATTGACATAGCACAGTATGAGCTGATATTACTTCTGAAATCAACCATTATCATTGACATAGCACAGTATGAGCTGATATTACTTCTGAAATCAACCATTATCATTGAATTAGGTAGTTTAATTAGTATGAGCTGATATTACTTCTGAAATCAACCATTATCATTGACATAGCACAGTGCGAGCTGATATTACTTCTGAAATCCACCATCATCATTTAATTAAATAGCACAGTATGAGCTGATATTACTTCTGAAATCAACCATTAACATTGACATAGCACAGTATGAGCTGATATTACTTCTGAAATCAACCATTATCATTGACATAGCACAGTATGAGCTGATATTACTTCTGAAATCAACCATTATCATTGAATTAGGTAGTTTAATTAGTATGAGCTGATATTTCTTCTGAAATCAACCATTATCATTGACATAGCACAGTGCGAGCTGATATTACTTCTGAAATCCACCATCATCATTTAATTAAGTAGCACAGTATGAGCTGATATTACTTCTGAAATCAACCATTAACATTGACATAGCACAGTATGAGCTGATATTACTTCTGAAATCAACCATTATCATTGACATAGCACAGTATGAGCTGATATTACTTCTGAAATCAACCATTATCATTGACATAGCACAGTATGAGCTGATATTACTTCTGAAATCAACCATTATCATTGAATTAGGTAGTTTAATTAGTATGAGCTGATATTTCTTCTGAAATCAACCATTATCATTGACATAGCACAGTATGAGCTGATATTACTTCTGAAATCCACCATCATCATTGAATTAAGTAGCACAGTATGAGCTGATATTACTTCTGAAATCAACCATTATCATTGACATAGCACAGTATGAGCTGATATTACTTCTGAAATCAACCATTATCATTGACATAGCACAGTATGAGCTGATATTACTTCTGAAATCAACCATTATCATTGTATTAGGTAGCACAGTATGAGCTGATATTTCTTCTGAAATTTACCATTATCATTGACATAGCACAATATGAGCTGATATTACTTCTGAAATCAACCATTATCATTCAATAAGTAGCACAGTATGAGCTGATATTACTTCTGAAATCAACCATTATCATTGAAATAGCACAGTATGAGCTGATATTACGTTTTCTATCCAGTAATATAGTTCTGAACACAAGGAAATCCATCAATAAAAAAACCACTGTGGCTTTAATATTTCAGAATTTCTTCATCCTTTACAGTTTTGTAGTCCTTGGGAGTTAAAGGTTTTTTGCTCCTGGGATTTGAATTGCTAAACAGCAGAGACTTTTACCTTAACCCCAGTTACATGATAGGAAAAATTTCAGGAAAAATGAGGAACACTGCGCTGATATTGTTTTTTAAGTGATAATATTTATTAAATTAAATATATGGACACATTACAACAATGGAATAACAGATTTTAAATGGAAATTTATTGCCTTTAATATATATTTATTAAAACACGTTATTGATGTAATAATATTTTTTTGTAAATATGTATAGATTTTTAACTATGAATGCGTACTTAAATGTACGCTAAAGGCAGTTAAATTAAATTATTCCAATAAATAAATAATTATTAATAAAACAAAAAAAATTAAATAGTTCGATGAATAAATAATTTTTGTAAGGTTTATTATTTTTAATAAAAATTTCAACATTTTTTTACTGTGGTTATAAAAAGATTAATAAATAAAATTAACAATAACATGAAGTTTGAAAAAAAAACGTCTGAAAGAAAATAAATTATGGCATCCCTTCAACATAAAATTATGTTTGGTGAGTAGATACGAGTATACGCGTTCTATAATACATTATGAATAGGTACTAAATTACTATAAAATCTCTTTTGATTTGTTAGATGAACACTAAAAGAAGGCGTAACATTATGAATGAATTAAAAAAAAATAATAACCATGATAATAATATAAATATGAGTAATCTTAAAATTTAAAAAAATATTTTTTTTTAAGTTAGTTGGAAAGGAATGATATTTCTGACTTTTTTGTTTTACAATTAAACATTTTTTTTCGAACACGAGGTGATTATTATTAAAAATATAATGAATTCTATTTGTATATATATTTTTTTTCATTTTGCTTTTTGTAGTTTTTTTCTCGTTTTTATCATTTTTTTAAATTAAAATAATATATTTTATACAAACGTAACACATATCTTAATATAATAAATATTGTTTTCTATGAATTTTACCGATCGGCATTGAAATTAAAAAAAAAACTTTCTATTTCAAATCAGAGCTAGTATAATTAAGTAAATTTCGAAATAAACCGCATTTAAAAAATATTCCAAAATTATATTGTGATTAATTACTTTCATCGACGCTCAATGCCGTCATCGTAATTCAACATTCCGGTAAGGGTCATCAAATTTAATATTCCCAACAGAACCGACAAACAACGCAACAACAAAATCAACTTCCTTCTCCACACCCCTGAAAGTGCGCCGAAGTAAGGTAACCGGGCGACCAATGAGAGGGCTTGCTGGTTATATGAGCACAGAGCCGAATCGGTTCCATTAAAACAAATAAAAATATTCAATTAATATGTATTTTATTGCAACGCAAAAGTTCTCCGACCCTTTGACAGAATATACCTGAAGCCCGAGAGATTTAAAGGCCTTTGAAAAGTCTTTGAAAAAAGAAAGCGGAAAATGTTAAAATATTTTCGATACAAATAGTACTAAAATACAAACATATAATTAGGTATAATAAAAATAATTTGTACATAAAAACATCACCGTAATAATCACAAAACAAGAGAAAGAACGCTTAAACATTTACAAAAATATACATTAACTACAGATTATGTACAAAATTCACACAACCATACTTTAAACGTTTTACAGACTAAACTTTTTTTCACTATTGTGACATATATTAAACGCTTTTAAATCACAGTCAAAGATTTACATGGTTTGTATCTTAATAAAAAACATTACATGAAGAACATTACATGAAGATGGAACATCGAAAAATCTAATAATGCTTATCTTGTTTCTTTTTAATTAATACATCCTTACAATCTCTTGATATATCCTAGCTAAAGATTCACTGAATCATGCTTTCTAAGTGGCCTTAGATTTATTACTTCACAAGTCAACAGCAAATTAAATGCCGCGTTACGCGCAAAAGAAGCAATCAGAATTCACCGTGGAGTAGTGCGTAAGGGGAAACAAGAGGACACCCACAACAAGGTATGACTATATCAATATTCTAGTTGTATCCTTCCAGCTGTACTAATCTTTTTTTTACATTCTTTAATTTTTATATTTTTTTTATGTGAATACCGCACGAGTCACAGTCCCAACCGCCTGTGAGGACTATGGCATACCCAATCGGGGTATTTTGTGCGGTTGAAGGTAGTGGGGAGGGGAAGAAAATGGGAAGAGGAAGGTGGGGAAGTACCTGGCTATTCAGATCTGGTCACGAAACACGTCCAAAACCATTTCAAGCAACGTTTAAATTCTGAATGATTGTATTACACCGGGGCGATACTGAGAGAATTTTCCGCTCTGGAACGTGCCGCAAGTATACTAAAATATATTATTTTAAATTAATAAATTGTGAAGGAACACAAATTCGTCAAATAAAATGAAAAGATTTGAATCCGCCACCTTCAGATTGCTAGTCGAGAGCCTTAACCCGTGGAAACATACATCTTCCATCATTTGGTTACCGATATCAAATCAACTTTGCAGCTAAGATTTAAGTTTTCTAAGAACTTTTTACTTTATGACAAAAAATAATGCAATGAAATGTAATTCTACAAATCCCAAGCAATGGCAAAAATACTGTTCAATTGGTTTGACATGTCAAAAAGATAAGTTAAAATCCTTGCGCCCTTATCCGTTCCTGCCCCTCGGTATCATTAAACCGTATAAATAAAGTTCGCATTTGAATATTAGAGACGGTGGAGATATTCAAAGGAAAAAGTATATTTTTGATTTGAATAATGGATTCAAAAGCGTATTAAAAAGTACCTGCCACAAGAGGGGAGAGAAAAACAGAAGAAAGTTGTTAAAAGGAAGATACTTATTTCTCTTTTCATAATATAATACAACAGGAGAGATTGAGTTTACTTGTATTATATTAACTGGAAGAGTCTGAAAAATGTAGAGAATTGTTGCTAAGGTTGCTAACAGGCTATATTTGGGCCCACGTGGTCAAGGGTAAGGCTCTCGATTATGAATCCGAAGGTCACTGTCTCATATGAGTATAAATTTAGGAGGCAGGTATGGGTACCGCCGCCCCGGGAACCATTTATTGGATAACCAACATCTCTGTCATGTGTAACCCCAAGTGGTTCGCGTCGTTTGGTGATTTAGCAGGGGTGCCCGTGTACATGATGTGGTGAGATTGGTATTCTGGGCGGATGCGTCTTCCAACCAACTGCGTGGCAGACCTTTTGACCTCTCCAGCTGTGCCGTGCACCGCAGAGGGGTGGATGGATTCATACGTCCGTCACTCCTAGACACACTGGATCCTGGATTATGGACCCACCTCTCATACCCTTTTCCTTCGCAGAACTTCCTTTCCTTAAAAATACCCTACACACAGCATGCCCAAAGATGGCCCACATAGACCTGGTAATAGGGTCCCTCCCTTGTATCTATCTGCTCTCCTTCCTCTCGACATACCCTTATTGGCGATGATTAGTTCCACAGGCTCTATGCGGTTGGAAACGGTTCGTACTCTTGTACGGTACTCATAAGTATTTTTTTCTGGTGATGTAAATATTTTTTGCTTGTAAAAGAATCCCATTTGAAAAGTAGACGGATTTTTATATTAATATCTATAAAACTAATATGATATGAGATTTTCACTGCCAAAGTATTATAGTGATTTGTTTTATGGGTATTATGCCGTATTGCGCTAACTCCTTCTTTAGCCAACGTTTCGGGCTGCATTGCAGTGTCCATCATCAGGGCACATGTGTAAAAGGATATCTGAACACTTCAGAGTTTGTAAACTCGGCCACCCTGACAAATCGGCAATTGCCGAGCATTTGATTGAAACCGTGCGTTACTTTGGATTTGTTACCGAGATCTTGGGGAGACCCAAAACATATAGAGCACGACTGATTACGGAGGCCATTGAAATTCATAAAAATCACGTAAATATTAAAAGAGACGATGGAGCTAAGCTTGGTAGTTCTTGGTATCCGGTAATTGACGGCTACACCAGAACTACACGCAAAAAACCAATATATAATTATACGTTAATGTCAGCTCTTAGAGGGTTGGAGCTGGCAACACGGTATCGCATCTTCATACATAAACACACATTTCACGTCAACCTTCACCATCAACACGTCTGCCATGATGGTGGACATTGTAATGCTGTCCGAAACGTTGTCTAAATAAAGAGGTAGCGCAACACGGCATCATACCCCAAAAGCAAATCATTATAAGTCTACAAAACATGTTTGGGTTTCAACGGTCGAAACGGGGGGTTTCGGTCCATATTTTACTACAATGTTCTGAGAGTGCAAAAAGGAGTTAAAAGTAACAAAATAACACATGATAATTAGTTTGATTTAAAAAGTAACAAGATAACACATGATAATTAGTTTGATTTAAAAAGTAACAAAATAACACACGATAATTAGTGTTATGATTTAAAAAGTTAGAAAATAACATATTATTTACAAAGGTGGTTTTTAGTTTTTTTTAATATTTTATGTTTTTAAGAACAAAGAATATAAATCAAATTAATGGAACCAGAGTTAAGTATTTGTTTAATTCTTAAAATTATAATTAACTATTTACAAAGTAAATTTAAAAAAAATATTAAAAGGAAAATAAAAATTACAAAAGATTACTTATTTAAAAGTGTTTAAAGAAAAGTGTACATAAATTTTAAACAGATTTAACACAGTCGGTTGCAAAATATTTTGAAAATACATTAAGAAAGATGTACATTACTATAAGAGAGTTTGTGATATAATTTATGTGTGAAAAAACTACCTATCATACGAATACTTTACTTATTGCCCAGAGAAATGGCACTCCCTGAAATAGATAATATTATTATAAAACTAAAAAAATCTCGAACGAATCACTTTAATCCTTGAAAGAGAATCATATACTGTATGGGGCTAAAGATAACCATACGTCCCAGAGACGTATGCAATGACAATAGTATACAATGTGAAAAATATATGTACTTTTTGGTATATTTAGTTTATAATACTTTTGTAATAAATTAAATCTATATTTTAATTCATTAACTATAAAATTTTACAATCTTAAAAAACTGTTAAAAATCAAGAAAAACAAATCTATAATAGGACCATTTTAGAAAACTATTAGTCTTTGTTACTTTTCGGCACTTTTCATATTACTAAATGTTCAGTCAAGTAAATAAAATAAGTTAAAATATAAGCAAAAAATAAGTTTTTTATATTGCTTAAACAATAAAGTTGTACTTTTATTCACATATTACGCAAATTTTTCTCGCAAAATTTTCACAAAATACAATTATGCGTCTCGCGGACGTAGGTCATAGCCATATCTAGGTATATAGAGTACTTACCGTTGCGACACAGCCGTCTCACGTTAGCTCTGGCCAATGACTAGATGCCACGTGTTGTAATTAAAAAAAGAGAGCACTATTTAAAAACCGTCTACGTCCCAGGGACGTAGATTATCTTTTTATGGCTTACACTACTTTATACTTCAATTGCTTTGCATATATATTATAAGGCGGGTTGTGTATCTACCCAATACAAAACAGAACCAAGCTGGAATGTTAACCTATATATTATTATTACTAGAAACATGAAAAAAGTTTTTATCACAGATTGATTGTATCACGAAAAAGTTGTTTTAGAACATATTAATTATTTACATAGGAATTATAAGAAAAAGTATGTCATCCATAGAATAAAGAAGAAAACCAATTGACTTCCATACAAATTTAAATGGAAACAAATGTCGCCACTGACTAAGTACACTTTGATTCTAGGCCATTTAATCCGCCCACTATTTCACTTACACTGGCATGAACTCGTAGATCTCCATCTGATTTGAAAAAACACAGTCATGGATAAATATTATTATTACCAAGCCACAGTAAAAATCTTCCGGAATCATTATCCATCCAAATCTTATTGGTACGTTGATCAGATCGGAACTATGAACGCTTAGGAATTATACTACGTTATATCCAGTGAAAATATATTCCATAGAAATGTGATTTAAACAAATTTGAAAGAAAATGGATCCCGCCAAATTATGCAATGCGCCAGACAGTTAAGTATAATGATTGTTTTTTCTGATTCATGATAAGATGATCAATGTTTTAAATGTTTTATCTAATTCAGCAGACATTAGGACAAATGAGCCTACGACACATTTCTATGGGATTATCTCTTCGGTGGTTCTACGTAATAATATATATATATAATATATCACATAAAAACCTTTCACAATGCTCGAATCTTTTTTCTTCATTCTTGCTTTATGCCTATCTCTGGATCCGAAATTCGGTTCGTATCGACCCTGCGACACTGCTCTTTTATGATGTTTCTGAAAAAAATAGCACGTTATTAAAAATATTTCTGTCACTGTTTGTAAGGCACTTTTACACTGTTTTTACACGACGTGGTCGTGAAATATTTGAAATCGGGCCGATAACAATAATACTCCTTATATAGTTGACGCTAAGGATTAAATTCCTACTAGCCGCCGGTTCTGATTTATGCAAGAAAAAACACTATCAAAATGTGTTTTATTTTATTTTGCAAAGTTCATGCACAAATATTTAAATGTCATTTTTCGAGAAACTTTATTTGTCACATTATATACTGAAATCATAACCGAAAAGGGGTTCGAAATTCGTAAATAGGAGATTTTTAACTTTAAAGCAGTTTTTATAAGCCTGATATTTTCTGGACTTATAAAAAGACTATGCTCGATTATTTCAAATGTAAATAAAAAAATAAAAAAAAACAAAAAAATTATAACTTTGCTCTACTGGCAGTATTTAATTAAAGCACCTAAAATATTTCTAATCTATCAAATTTTCACACCTAAAGCAAATGATTTTGCATTTCTTCATAGTGCTTCACCTTACGTGATATGGTGGAACAACAACGTCCACAATTTGAACAAATTTGTGGTGATGAACGTAGAGAAATATTGGGTAATCAAATCTGGTCACTAAACACAGTTGCAAACATTTACTTTTTCTTTAGCAATGTTTCAATTCTGAGTAGTAGTATTTCGCCGTAATACCCGTAAATACTCAATATTTAATGCAAATTAACAAATAAATTTCATTTTAAAATTTGCGCTGACCTCTGTGAATTTAACGCATATTGTTTAACCTGGTAATAATATGTTGATATAAAAAAACTTTAGTTCAAATTGTCTGACAATGCCTTTAAAAGGCACCGCACCTGTTGTCACTCTTACTATACTTAATAGGACTCACAAAACATAAAAACTATTTATTAAAATCATCTTAACTAAGAAGCAGAATATCTATTTTTAGTGTATCCAGCGGTGACCGCAAATTTCATGAAATTTGCACTACTTTTACGAATATAATTTCTGGGTCAACCATTTCAGATCGCAGCGTCATTTCTATTGAAAAATATGGAGCATTGGAATATTAATTTAGCTCTCTAAAAATAAGATGCCATACCGTTCAATAATACTTCAGGAATATGTCTTCTTCAATAAATAAACATAAATGTTGCATATTGTTCAATTTGTTTGGGAGTCTAAGGGTATTTAAAAACTTTACACATAAAAAAGAAGATCAGTTACAAACGTAAAAACATTGCGTTTATCTACAACTTTAAGAGGGAATGATAAGACCCACAACACTGTTCTAAACTCACAAGTTTTCTGCTTCAGAGCAAAGATAAAATACTAGTAAAAGAAATACCTGACAATATTCGTAGCATCTGGAGTAGCTAATACGCTGTCCAGTAGGTCGGCCATTCTCTTGTGTTTTTCAACCTCCGTAGAATTTTGGTCATTATAAATAGCTCTCGTTTGTCCGATTTTGATCTGCAATTCTCTCTGCAGCTTTTGATGTTGGTCCAAATCCAAAATATCCCGGTTTAGAATTAACATACTGGATTCAACGCCGCTGTTTTGCATGGCGCTGTTAGTCCCATGTTCTGGAATCGGTTGTGCTTGTCCGTTCCATGTTTCTTGGTGTGGACACCCTTGCTGATTGTTAAAGTTATAGATATTCATATGTAGGTTATTCTCCTGATGTACAGGATACAAAGAATTGTTGGAAGTGACGATTTGATTTGCTTGTTGAAATCCAGACGAAGTATTAAACATGAAATCATTATTCTGTTGATACCACCCAGAAATATTTGGATTATACGGGGAGTAGTTTGGACAACTTTGATACTGGTCGTAGTTATTGCTTTCGTCGTAATAATGATTCCAGGAGTTTCCATTTGGTACATAACCGGATGCATTACTTTGACCAGCACAATTCTGGAAACTATCGTTATAATTTGCTGATCCAAAGTCCAAATTATTGTTTTGGTAAGCGTAATTTTGAACATTTTTATCAGTCGAATTCTGAACCATTACTACACTATCAAAAATATGTTTTTTTACTGTTTCCATGTTGTTTTGTTCGCCTGTGTTTGGTGTTATTGATGAAATATGAACTGCGCTTTGGAGGTTAGATTCATAAGACGTATATCGGATGTTATCATTATTACAAAGTTGAGATCTACCATTACCCAACCTTGGTCCTTTATAAGTATTGATTTGTGCTAGATGGTATGTGGATTGAGTGCAATTTTGATTATTTTTTGGTGCTGGAACGACGGTTGTTAATAATTCAAGTTCTTGGTTTTCACTTTTTATTAATATATCATTACTTTGTTGGGTTTGTCGCTTATAATATCCCATATTATTTTGTGCATTACCATCGGTTAAGTCAATGTAACTCGCCATTGTATTGTTTTCACTGCTGGTTTTCGATAAAGCTGTCATGTGGGTGTAGCCTCTGGATAAGGATTTGTTCGACGAAGTCGAAATACTGCTCGCAATAGTTGTTTTCGTGGAAACGTATTGCACTTTGGAAGAGTTTGATCCTTGAGTACTGTATATATTTGGAGCAGCCAATCGCTTCCTGAGTTCCACTTCTTTTGAGACGTTCATAACTCTTTCCGTCTGGGAGTAAGGCTTTTTGTAGAAACAAGCCTTCGCTTGGTTGAAACTCTTTGAATTTTTCATATTATTTACAGATGCAGGATTTTGTTGACGAGTGATCTGAGTAGAATTACCTCTGAGGGCATTCACGAGATTTGTAGTCGATGCAGAATGAGCACTCACTTTGTACGGCTGGTTGGGATAGTTGCGAAACATTTTTGTTTTTTCTTGAAAATGATACGGTACCATTTGTTTCGATTGATAATTTTGGATTGTTGAGCCAATCCACGGTGTACCAGGCCGGTTCAAATCGTGGCGAACGGATGATGTTGAGGGGTTTGGGTTACTAGGCGGGTTTCCTTTAGCACTTAACTGGTCGTACTGAGAATATTGAAAATTTCTTTGATTATTTGAGGAAGATCGAACGACCTCTGGTGTACTTGTTTGAATTCGTGTTGAAGTTGACAGATTCGAAGCTTTATGCAACTGATTCGAGAAAAGTGACGGTAAGGGATCAGGTTGATTTTGCAGTTTATTTGACGTGTAACCTTGAGAAGTAGATGGACTGAGAAGCAGAGTGCCCTGTCGACTAATCTCAACCTGACCAGTCAAATTACTTTTAACTTGTCCGGACCCTCCAGAAAATTGTCTTTGATTAACATTAACGAGCTGATCCTTATCTTTCAGTCTTTGCGTTGTTCGTAGCGTTGAAATGAGACTGTCATCAGATATGTTATGTATTCCATCAGAAGATTTAGATACAGCTGGAATGTTCATCAAATCTATTGGCGCAAATCCTTCCACATTCGCTTGTTTGACGCTCCTCTGAAAGCTTTCAAAGCTTGGTAAGAACTGTGGCGTTCTAAGAAACAATTGCATCTGTTCTTCTTCAGACGATTGAACTTCTTGATGCGCAAAATGATTGCTTGTACTGGATGTTGCGTTGTTGTTCACCACAGATGATGAAGACCGTTGAATGGTGGCAGCATGGTCAGCCTTGATGATTTCTGCCAGATCGCTTTCCAGTTCATCTAAATCCATGGTTCTAGTTACAGCCTCTAACTTGGATAAAGCAGCTAATACGTCTTCTAGCGTTGTTTCACCGGGCTGGTTCAAATCATCAAAATCGTCAAAAGGTCGGTCCATGATTCTGAAGCAAAAAAGAACTATGTGGTTAATAAAAGTAGAACATCAGTTAAGCTCATGATTGAACAAGTTCCTCTCAGGGCCTATATTATCTTCGGATGGGAATAATGGAGGGGAAGTTGAAGGCGAATTAAGGATGGAAGCGAAACTTTGGGAAGGGAAAAGGCATGGGCAGGATCAGTGTGTCCAGGAGTGACGAAAGTATGAATTCATTCCTCCCACTATAGTACAAGGTCATGTTCTGAGAGAGTCTTGCTGTAGAGGTACAAAGGTCTCACGATCCTGCGGGCAGATGCATCAGCTCACAAGAACCGGACAATCCTCACCACATGTACCTGGGAACCCCTGTTAAGGCACCAAATGTGGCGAACCACGTGGCGTGACCTATGGCTGAGATATTGGTTTTCCGGTAAATAGTTCTCGGGGCGGCGGTACCCATACCCACCTCCCAAATTGTGAAAATGTGTATGTAATAGTGGTGGTTAGTTAAACAAATACAATACCTACAGATTTATTTTTATTTATTTGTTTTAAAGAACATAAACAGTCTTAATAATAATTTAATATACAAAGGAGGATGGAAAAGAAACAGACCAATTATAAAAGCTCACAGATGGTTGATTTGGTGATAAGTGTTTAGTGAATGTAGACTAAAATATAAAAAGCAGGACTAAGTAACAAATTTAAAAGCTGAACTAAGTAACAAGTATAAAATGGAAATAGAACAAATGTAATACACCTATATAATGCATTATACAAGAATACATGTGTTTTTAAGTATACAGGACGGATGTGGGAGTGAGAGATAGGTTTTGGCATTGTAGCGGGATGGGGGAGGAAAGGGATGAGGGAATGTTGCCTCCCAACTGAAATTTAACAAATAATAAATTAGTAATTTAAAGATAAACTAAGGTACAATTAATTAAATCATTATGATTTTGTGCTATTTAAACCTAAAATGTGATTCAATGAACTTCTGTAACGATAGTAACTAGCAGTAACTATTTGCAAGGTTTTTGTTGTACAAGTTGCAGGTTCTGTTCATAAATTCGTTTTGATTGGAGTTGGTTTTGCATTTGTCAATATAGAAAAGGGTTTTCTGTCTGCTATATCGAAGCGGTGCGTGGACATTTATTTTGTTTACCAACTCCGGGCAATCAACTTTTGAGTTAATAATTTTGTAAAGGAGCATCTGATCAGCGACAAGCTCCTGTTGAGTAGTTTCGTGATTTTAAAAAGTTTCTCGATTTCATCGTAAGAGTTTTATATGTTGAATGATTTAAAATTGACATATTTTAGAAATCGCTCCCGAACTTTTTCTAACCTGTTAATACAGGGTTTTCCAATAAGAGGTGTTATTTTGAATAGCCCGCTATTTAGGTAGATGTTACTTTTGGAGCTGTCATTTTTTAACATTTGACAAGAAGAAACTACGTTATTAATAAAAATGGAATGATACATTCTTCAAAAAAGCATTGATATTATTAAAACTCACTTGAGTGAATCAAATGCAAATCATCTTGAGTGATGAGGCCCATTTTCACCTCGGTGGCTTTGTCAACAAGCAAAATTTTCGCATCTGGGGCTCGGAAAACCCAAGAGTTATTGTTGAAAAGCCTCTTTATCCTCAACGTGTGACTGTTTGGTGCGGTTTATGGTCCGGCAGAGTCATTGGTCTTACTTTTTCTAAAATGAGGCTAGAGCAACAGTTACGGTGAATGGATTGCGCTATCGAGAGATGATTAATATTTTTTTATGGCCGGAATTGGATGGTATTGATCTAGACAACGTTTACTTTCAACAAAACGGCGCTACGTGCCACACAAGCTACGAAACCATTTATCTTTTACGATTGAATATCAAAAAAAACACCTCTTATTGGAAAACCCTGTATAAACAATGTAGCGCAGATTCCAAGCCTGTGAACAGAATTCCAGGTGTGGACAAACGTGTGAATTATAGAGAACCAGATAAATCTTAGTGTTGTTGAATAATTTGCATGTTCTTAGTACAAAACCTAGACTTTTGGTTGCTTTGGAGACAATATGATCAACGTGTTTCTCAAAGGTGAGTTTTGAGTCCAAAAGAACCCCAAGATCACGTATATAATCTTTATTTACAGATAGATAAATGTGATTACCATCAGAATTCTGGTGGTAATTCTGAATAGTTGGTACTGTACGCGCAAACAGGATGATTATCTCGTTATATACACATTACACACGTAAAACATATAGACGCGTTCATACATACTATTTGGACTCCTGCCTTTTAACTAGTTAACAGCCCACACCTCTTATATGGCCTGACCAGGCCACATTCCCCAGCCAAAGTGATAAAAGTACATTGCCCAATGGAGGGCTAATAGAACATATTATTCACTCTACTCTACTCAATACATCATAAGTCACTTGATTTAAAAATTTCACTAAAAATGAAGTAAAGACAAAACATTGAATTCAAAACGGGTTGACTTTTAAAGTAAGCAATGACTCCTTTTTGACCTCTGTTGCTGAGTGTTATTGGTTCGTAAACGTTTAATTTAGCATACTTTTTTGCGATAGTTTTAAAATATGTAGATACACTTGCCTCTGAGCGAATGAGCCGAGAAAGAAGTGCAAGGAGATTAATTATATGATGCAAATGTGAATGGTAGCAGAAGTCGGGGACGCCCGAGGATGACATGGCGCGATCAAGCGAATCAGATACTTGAGTAGGGCCATGTAAAGAGTCAGAATAATAGAAGAGTATGTATGAGACGAAGTATGAATGTGAATGAGGCAAGGAGTGTGTGTCGATACCAAGTTGAAAGGCGGTCCGTCCTCTCTGTCTACCCCTGCGAGGAAACGGCATGATGGTTAGTTAGTTAGTCACTTGACTCTCTTTCATTCCAAATCATGTTAAATCGATTTATTGTCCTCAAAATTGCGGAAAATGGGTAAAAAGAAGGAGAAAGATTGAACATTAAGCCTAAAACTCTCTACACCTAGATGTTTCCTTCAGTCCCTCAACCAAATGAAAAAAAGAAGAATCCCCTGCTGAGCATATCTACAAAAAATATTAAATATATAATCTGAGTAACCCACAAGCAACTCCCAAACTCCCTTTTCATTTTTTGTCTGACGTTTTATTTATTTGTATTCGTTCGACGGCTTCCATGGCAGACTAAGTAAATTTGCTTACTCAATAATTAGAAAATCACTTCATATGGCGTCATTTAAATTTCAATAATATAAATAACTTTTAAACACCACGATTTTATCAAAGATGTTTCAAAACCAACGATTTCTTGGTAAGAATAAAAGCATAATGAAAATTAACAAATTTATTTAGGGGAATAAAATAATTATTTCGATATTAATAAACGCTTAAAAATTTTACAAACAAATACAATGGGTTTACAATTAGATAACTTTTAAATTTTGGAAATTGGAATAAGTGTTAATAGTCAATTAAATAATATTAATAACCAAATATTTTTTAATCGTCAACTCTTTATTTTAATTTCTAAATGATTTCTTTAATGACAGTAGTATATTTTCGAAATAATTTCATTAATGACTATAATTTATTTGTGTTTTTTTTTATTTTGACTTAATTACTCCTTGTTTCTGTTATGTGAATTTATAATAGTTTTATATATTTATAAATTATTATTATTATTACTATGAATAATACACCAAACTAGGCAAATGCCCGTATTATGGTGGTATAAATAAGAACATATAAAAACAAAAATACAATGTTGTACATATATCGTAATACAAAAGATAATACATAATTATTGATGCATGATCTGGGCAACAAGTATGGGGGTGTTATTGATTTATTTATTGACTCCATATATAGAATTAGGCATAATCTACACCAACACTTTGTTGAATCCTACAAATTAGAGTAGCTTTGGTAAATTAGTTTTAACGATTTGTTTTATATGTAGTGTTGTTTTAATTTCTTTTTTACTTTATGTTACTCTTACGTTTTACTAATATTGCTTCATATTTTTTAATATTTTCTCATTATACTTGTAATCACAATTTTACAAGTGTGTATTTTTTACCTTCTTTAAAATGGATTACATCTATTTACTGTCAATATCTCCTGTATAATACATATTCTCTTATTGTACTGCATCATGTATCACTTCTATGTAAAAGCCTTTTTAGGCGTATATATATAAATAAATAAATAAATTATAAATTATAATAATGCGGTATTTATTGTTTTCGTGTTTAATTCGGAAAACTTCATATATTTATTTTTTAAATTTAATTAAAATCAGATTTAATAATGTAGTAATTAAGTTTTGCAAGTATTTTTTGGTTTTTGTAATTGTTACTGCTATTTCGGCTTTCGGGGCCATTTTCAAACTGTGGTTTTAGCCACGTTTAGACGACTTATTTATATGATTCTGTTTTACCCCCTCCCAATTTAAAATGACATACAAAATAAAATGATGATAGGGATAAAGTCGGAATGATTTCAATTAATGTTATTTCTTCAGTAATTCAATAATTTCATTCAAGAAGCTTTCCGATTTCGTTCTACCACTTTCTATGAGCCATACGGTAATTTAATTTTGAAGAGGATCTGTTTTACCATTACTGCATTGCTGCTTGAACCCATTAAACACCTTGGGAGCCAGGAATACATGGAAAACGTCCAAACGATGTATTCATTTTTGATACTATCATCCTTTGTTTTGATCTTAGTCTTTTTGTGTAACTGTGATCTGCAAGACTATGAAGCTTGGGATTGTTCGTGTAGTACAATATGGGTGCATGTATATAAATTTGTCTAACGTCTAATAATTTTGTTTCCTTAAACAAGGGTGTCGATAGATACATGTAAGGTTTTTTATCCATCACTCTTATTACAGCTTTTTGTACCCTGGCTAACGGATCTAGTATAGTCATGGCTGCACCGCCTCAGCTAAGTATGCCATACCTGATAATGGAATGGCACGAAAAATGGCACAGAATTTTAATGGTTTTCTTATCAACAATGTTGCGTATATCTTTCAAGAAGAAAATTAGTTTGCGTATTCGTTTTGCCTTGTTTTCAATGTGCGCTCTCCAGGTTAAAAAGTCATTTATTAAAATACCCAGATATTTGACTAATTCCACCTTTTCAAGGTCTTGGCGTGCGCATGGGTGAGGTCTTTATGTTCCTGGGGTACACGTGTCATTTAAATGTACTTTTATATTTATGTTACTGTTAAGTTTACTTCTTGCGTTCATAGAAAAAAACATTGAATTTGTTTTTTTTGGCATTTATTGTCGAGAGGTTGCATTC
The DNA here is from genome assembly GCA_026573805.1 of Hesperophylax magnus. Lineage (NCBI taxonomy): Eukaryota > Metazoa > Arthropoda > Insecta > Trichoptera > Limnephilidae > Hesperophylax > Hesperophylax magnus. Next base: position 1,114,080 of record JAIUSX010000190.1, on the reverse strand, counting down.
TTGCCATTTTGACACTTTTACTGGATCTGTTTCAGATTTTGATTTTATCTCCTTTGAAAAGTAAAACTATATCATCGGAAAATGATACAATTTTCCCATTTTCTAGATCCATTTTGCATAGTTCGTTTTAATATGCAAGTAAAAGTATTTGTCCAAGGGTACTGCCCTGGGGTACTCACATAAATTTTTGTCCGTGTTACTTAAGGCGAAGCTTACTGCCAAATCACTATTTTGATTGATCTTTATAACAAATTGGTGTACATTATGAAAACAAAAAAAAATATGCTTAAGTCAATTGAAGGTTTTCCTATCGCTTCGATTAAGTAGAATACAAATTAAAAAATAAATTACTCAATAAAAAATATAAATGCAAACTACTAAAAATTTTTTTTTTCAATAGAAATGTATGAACGCACACAGGAAACAACTTTAAAAAATACAGTATTATGGCTAAGATTATCTGTGACAGTTTCACTGGATTAAATTTTTTGCTTTCTTATAATATTATTTACAAAATAAATAAAAACCATTTTTTTGCTTGAAATCGAACGTTTCTAGAATCCGTTTGTCAAGCAATTTTAATGCCTATTACCTACAATATAAGGTATACCAAGAATATACACATTTTTGGTTTGTAGCTTCTTCTTAATTCACTATCGTTCTTTACCAATTGAGTTATTTCCGAGAGGTAGTCACCAAACCATCCGATAATATGATAACAACTTATTTTAACATAATTTAATTTAGTTTGTATATTATTTTGTATAATAATAACTAATTCATCACCGTTCATTGTAATATTTCAACTCCGGTACTTATTTGTCGAAACCTATTTTGCCTATTTTCAAATTTGTCAATTTTCATTACACGTTTATCCTGACGAAGAAACCATTGGTTTTGAGACCCATCGACCTTTTTGATTAAATAGTGGTGTATACAAAGTTGTTTATATTATTTAACTTAAGTTGGTTCAACCGCTCAACCACGCTATAGACGAACCAACATGGTTGGGTGGTTGGATGGTGTTTAGATCATTCAACTAATATTTATTTCAAGATAGCCACGCCCCCTTATCGCACTCAACGCATCTTCCACAAGGTTCAACTGTACGTTCATCTTAACCAGATTGATAGAACCCCTCAACCAAATTGAATGGTCTATAGGGCCCATTAAATTGAAATGGAGGTTTTCAGAAAGACTAACAAAAACAACCTCAACAAGTTTGTGCATTTGAATTTAATTAGTTTATTTAATTCACACTGACTATAAGGAAAAAAAATCGTTGCATGTTTCCCTAAAACTTCACGAGCTCGCAGCAAACTCTAGCTTTAGGAAATTTGCTAGCTGTTTGGAACTTTCAGGTTAGTGTAATTATTATTGTTTCGCAACGAAATTCATACAACGAGTTTGCAATTGTGAAATTACCATTTAACTGTCAAAATGTTAGATTACGGTAAATTTTTATGTTTCATATTTTTCAACTGTTTACTGAGATATAAGACAAAAATGAGATTCTATATTGTGGGAAATCCGAATTTTTACTGCTAATATTAACTACCAAGCAGAAAATAGTCCAACTTTAGGAACTGTAATAGTCACAGTGTTATTTTAGATAAATATTCAGGATAAATGGCCACGGCTAATACGAAATACTTTTTAATAAAACCCTTTGATTACCTTTATTACAATACAAAGAAACTGACTGCATTCGGGAAATTAATAATTTTAGCATTTAAATTTTTTATTGGATAAAATGAAAATTCGATTTCATTGTACGAGATGACAGTCATTTCAAAGAATTTCTGTCAATTTATATTACTGATTCTACATAAGAGGCTGACTTCATGCAATAAGAAAAACAATGGAGCGTAATTTTGTTTACAATATTAGCGACATGAAACAAAGATTTTTAACTCCACCAGCCAGTATAAAGAGCACAATTGAAACAAAAAATGTGGAATATAATGTAAATAAACCTTTAATCAGAATTACTAGAGAGTCGCACTGGTATCCTGATTTTAAGTATGTGACCGGAACTCAGTATTTCAGTTTTTCGACATATAAAAATGTACATAAAAGTTTGTCAAAAGTACAAACATTTCGCCAATCTATGTTTCCGAACAACTGGCATTTGGTAGTAAACAACTGTTGTTCAAAACTCGTCAACTTTCAAAGGAGAAACATTACCGCTTTGTATGGGTCAAAGCAGGACAAATATATCTACGAAAAGAGGTAGGAGCTAACGCTATTCGGATATCTCACGAAAGTAAATTGGCTGCTCTATGACAAATTCTCGAGGTATGTTCCGTCTTGTTCATACACCCGTAATATTTTGTTAATATGGGCTTCCAGATACTCCCACCATCTGTATACTTCACACTATTACCCATATGATTTAATTATACCGTCTCGTTTACTTGCATTCTGCATTATTCTATTATTATTATATTATCTAAGCATTCATTTCATTCCACACTCATTTGTATATGTAAACAAACTGGAAATAATATCTAATCAAATATTGATCGAACACTAACATATCCGTCTTATAATCATTTATTTATGACTGAATTACCTAGTGATAATAATATGTATTCCGGTAAACATTGTAACTTAAATATAAATGAAGATTTAAAAAAAAAAACAAAAATATTTTTTTTATTATTGTTTTTGTGCTTAATTCGTAGAACTTCATTTAAATTTTACTAAAATCAAATTTAATAATATAACTATTAATTTCTACAAGTATTTTTGTACAATGAACTTAAACCCTCACACATAGAAAGAAAGGGCCTTAGATTAAATTTACTTAAAAATTAGAAATCAATAAAAGAACCAATGACCCTAATATAACATTATTAATAAAGTAAGTAAAATTATTTATTCCCCGCTTCTAAGTATGTTCACAAAACTTAAATAAATATAACACATGTAAATAAATTAATAGCTGCAGCATCATTATTAAACAGTTAAGATAACATTAATGTGGGGAAAACAGACTTCAAAATACCCCCACAGAATATGAAATCTATTGTCACAATTATTTTATCAGTAAATCGGTTTAACCAGTAATACATCATTTTAAATTGGGAGGGGTTAAAATATAATCATATTAATAAGTTGTCTAAACGTGGCTAAAACCACAGTCTGAAAATGGCATTGAAAGCCGAAACAGATGTAACAATAACAAAAACCAAAAAATACATGCAGAACTAAATAATTATATTATTAAATTTTATTTTAGTTAAATTTAATAAATAAATCAAAATAATAATAACAAGGGTGAGTGGTACAATTTCGCATTTATTATTTATGGATGATATAAAATTATTTTCGAATTCTGAACAAAATTTAAAGAAAATGATCGAGGTAGTTAAAAACTTTTCAGATGATATCAAAATGACTTTAGGTTTAGATAAAAGTAGAACGATCCATATAGAGAAAGGCAAAATTGTAAATGGGGAGGAGAGTGTATTTAGAAATTTCCAAATTACTAGTATGAAAAGGGATGAGGTTTATAAGTATTTAGGATACCAACAATCAAATAGATTAGACCATACTAGTATTAAAAATGATATTAGGATTAAATTTCAAACTAGAATCTGGAATTTTTTTAAATGCAATCTATTTGCTAAAAATTTAGTAAAAGCAATAAATACTTGGTCAATACCTCTATTAACGTACTCATTTGGCATACTTAAATGGTCCAATGCAGATTTAGATATCTTACAACGATTAATTAGAACTACGCTAACAAAGTTTAATTGCCATCATCCAAATTCAGCTATAGAACGAGTTAATTTACCTAGAAATTTAGGAGGTAGAGGTATAGTCAAAATAACTTCTTTGAAACATAATCAGGTAGAAATGCTAAGAATTTTTTTTCCATAGCAAAGCTCATACCTCAGAAATGCACAAAATAATTTTCAAGGCAGATAGAAACATTACACCTTTAAATTTATACGACGAGAATGCCAACATTTTTATAAATCCCAACCAAGAATTATTAGATTCTTGGTCAAATAAAATTATTTAAAACATTTCAATTATCTCAACCAAACGTAGGTTGACAAATTTTCGTCAAACAAATGCTTGAGTATTGGAGAATTGAGCGCAGAAATAGAAAGATTTATGCTTGCCATTCAGGATAGAGTCATCAATACTAAAAATTATAGGAAGCATAATATAATCAAAGATAAAAATGAAATTGATGATTTATGTAGAAAATTTTTGGCTTTTCCGGAAACTATTAAACATATATTATATCGAGATGTTCTGTATTAGCACCGTCCGAGTATAAGAAAATACACAGATTTAGGAAATGAGATTAATAGAATTTGGCATTCTCAGACTATAAAAATATTACCATTTGTTATTTCGGCTACTGGCATTATACCTAGCTCTCTCATTCAAAATTTAGGCGTATTAGATCTGTCAAAGAATTTATATATAAAAATGCTTGTCATTTTAAATACATGTAGGATTACGACAGATTTTTTAAATATTTATATTGAGGGATCAGTAGGATTTATAGGTCCAATTAGAAGTTCTACCGAGCCGAACCCTCTGATATGAATATATCTGGAGTCGGTGAATTATTTTCCCATTTGATCTCTGGTGATTTGACATGTTGTTCTTGTATTGTTTTGTATTTATTATGCTTATATAATGCACTTGCATAATGTAGCTTGACTAGATTATCATTTGTGGAAAAGTATATGGAACGGTTTAGTTTTTCCTGTGGGGAAGATATAACCCGGAAATAATAGTCGGAAATAATAAAAATAATAATTGGGGCTCATACAGCTCGTATAGCCTAAAGAAGAATAAATAGGATTCACACCGCCTAAAAATATTACATCAAAATATAAAAAGCATTACGCCTTTAATCATTCGCTTTAAAATTTTTATTATTATTATTAAAGATTATAACTTTATAAAGTACTTTATCGTCACAATGTATTTAATCACACCAACAGGCTTATTTTGACCATTGTAATTTTTCTAATATATTCAACTATCTCACTTTTCCATTTAATCCATCCCATTCTTAATTTTTTTTATAACCTACTACAACTTTTTAATACGGATATATGTATATTGCTCTAACTTATTTTTTAGATTCTTAGTAAATTATTTTAAAATATTTTGACTTAACATAATATATCTTATTTCAACGATTATGACGTTATTATATGCATTTTATTGACGTTATATTATTTATTTGCACTCATTGACTTTTGACATATTGATTTTATTTGCTGTTTTTATATTATATAGTTTTAAACTTAAAACGATTTCTAAAAATCACTTTAATGTTTTTTTATACTATTTATGCTATGATATTTTTATTCTACAATCATCATTTTTTAATTACTTCTGACCCTTATGTACTTTATTTATGAATATTTTTTTATGAATTTTCGACTTTATATATATATATATATATGTTTTTTTACGATTATGACATTATTTTATGCATTTCATTGACGTTATATTATATATTTTACTCAAAAAAAAAATTTTTGACCGTACTTTAAATTTATTTTTATTTTTATACTATAAATTTATGTTTTTATATTATTTATGATATGATATATTATTCAACCATCCTCAAAGGAAATATATCCTGTATACTTCTGATTCTTATGTACTTTCTCGCTTTATCTGACTATGTACATTTTATGTAATATGTCTTTATACGTATTTATATTATAGGTGTTATTTTAGTAGTAATTTAACTATCCTCAAATGAGAAATATTATTTTCTTTTGATCACTACTATATTTTGTTAAAATTGTTCTGAATAAATTCTATGTTATATTTCTCTTTCAAATCAAGTTATCTCTTCTATATTGTTTATTTATTACCCGACTCGGAACAAACTTTGTCTTTTGAGACGGGTAACTTACCTACCAACATTATCAAAAAACTTTTTTTCAATACAATACACGACCGGGTTGCCGGCAAACTGTTATTAAAAAAGATTACACATGTTTTCCCGCCAGATGACTCCTCCTTTCTAATAAAAAACAATGAACAAAAGAACAAAAATTACACGACGTATTAAAATTTTTCGGACGTCCCGCTAAATTCCGCCGATAAGTTAATTATTTTCCGTCCAAATAAATTTTTAACGCAACAACGAACGGCTAGAGAAAATTGAATAGCGTAAATTAAAAAAAAACTAATTTAAATTAATATTCCAGCAAAATTGTGCCTACTTTAAAAGCATAAATTATTTATTTAGGTGTTATTATAATAATTATTATTTTTTATAACCTAACCTTAAAAAACCTACAATAACCTTACCTAACCTATATTAACCTATAACAACCTAACATAAACTATAATAACATAATGTAACTTACATATAACTAGCCTTTTTTAAAATATTTCTTTATTTATGAAACATGCCTAAATACCTTTATTTTATTTTTCGAGTTCGGCCAAAATTGTACCTACCTAGTATTTGAATAGAGTAAATGGTAAAAATTCTAGCCACTCATATGCTATTGGGAATTCCAACATAAGAAAATATCATCAACAGAAATTATTCTGGCTGTCATCCTACACATAGAAAGCGAATTTTCATTTTACGTAAATCAAAATTAAAATACTAAAATTAAAAATTTACCAAATGCAATCAGTTTCCTTTTATAGTAATTAAGGTAAATAAAAAGTTTTTATTTAAAAATATTTCGTATTATCCGTGGCCAACAATCCAAAATATTACCGCATTTTTAATTTGAGCTATGGAGAATTGAAATATTCATTAAATGAATAATACATTTAAAAAAACGCCGTCTTGGCTTTATATTTTTCAATTAAAAAAATAATGTTTAAATTAACGGACGAGACCAGAAAGTAACTAGATACCAGTTGATTAGGTAAATGCATACTGTAAACTTTAACCGAGCACCTATCCAAGCACCGGCTTCTACGAATGTTATATAACTTCGCCATTCATTTGGCAAGTGTTTGCTTGGCGTTATACATGACATTAAACACGACGAAATTATGTTTAAACAGAATCCAGGAAGAACAACTGAAGGTTAGAGTCACAAAACGGTAATTTACTTAATACGAAATAAAAAAAATCAGGCAAACACTTACAGAAAGTTCGAAGCGCGAACACACTTTGCGAATTGCATATTTTGACAAGTCCGCCATTATTAACATCAAATGTCTTTGTTCTAATCACGAAATATTATTATTGATACTCAAATAATGGACGCTCGCCTCCTGCCCGCGTATTTGAATCACATATTGTTTATAATAGAATACAAAACCACCATTGTTTCAACTGAACCAATTGATAAAATAAAGAAAAGGACAAAATCCCCACCGTAGCCATTGCATGTGTAAAATTGCTGACGCATCTACAAATACATAAAATAATGCGTTCAATCCTCTAGAATCACGTCGCTAATCTTTCAAGCAAAATTGGTTCGAGCCCCTTTAAAATTTCAGTTCAATACAGATCAGTTTTGCATGCGCTTATAATTATGCGACATCTGCCGGAAGATTCAAACATTAAAACCGTGGCTGCGTTTAAATTCAGTGTTGCCAATTTATTGAAAAATAGGCATCCCACAATTGCAAATGGCGTCTTGCAGTTCATGAGAAAAACGCCAACTTTAAATGAACCTATTGAATGTTGATGTTATTCGTAGCAACAAGGAATTTATTAAATATTACAGTTTAAAATTTTATTAACGAAATACCATCAGCAGTTGTTTAAAAATATCAATCTTTCATTAAGAAAATAATAAATAAAGTATTTGCGCCAAATCATTTTTCTTAGCTATGTAAAAATTTTCAGCCGTATGTTGGTACACGTGTTCCGTATGTCCATCACCAAGAAAAACCCAATTAATTTCCTTACACGTGGCAAATTAATCACACGATTTTGTATTCAAGGAAAACAAAAGTTGAATAACTTTTTATGAAATATTATTTCATAAACACACATGATTTGATTTCTTATTATGTTAGTAACCACACATTAATGTAGTTTGATTGTTTTAATTGCTAACTTTCGTTTAAAAAACGCCATTTTAAATTAAAAATTACATAAATAGTAAATTATATGAATGAAACAGATTATTCAAAAAGATTTTGTAACAAAAAAATACATTTTTAATTGATTTAATATGCAAGTTGGATAAAATGAAAAAAATATTCACCGACCTTAAAAATGTGTTGATTCGTATCTCGAAATGAGTTGTCAGGTCTTGCTTACAATAAGAACTATTCTCTGTGCTTGTTATGTAATGGGATGAAAAGGAAAGTCACGCAAAACTATTGTAAAAAAATTGTATAAATACCTTGATTATAGAAGTCTCGATTCTTGTTGAAGATTGTTCCTTTGAGTAGTCCTGTTTACTGGTATAGTCGTTGGTCAGGATAAAAAGAGACGTCAATATTGACTGAAACAAGTAAAAAAACACTTTATTTCTGAAAGTAGGTTCCGACATGAGCGAAAACGAGACAAACAACAAAATTGAACATTTCAAATTAATTAAAATGTGTTCTAAATGAAGAAATATTATTTCATTTTCATTTCGAATTGAAAAGGGTAAATGGGAATTAATGAAATTAAGTTTAACATATTAAAATACCTGTTTAACTGAAACGTGGCAAAAGTTGTATGATGTCACCAAGGAATTAGAAAATTCTTCGTCGCAAAATACACACATTGTTCTCCGACATTCTATCCTCGACTGCTTACGATTGATTCCGAGTGGCATTGGAAGTAGATCAGCGATTCCGCAATTTTGATTATAATGCGTGCTAATTTGTGGTGTTTTATTAAAAACGCTGATTAGTTCAAATATGTGTTTAAAATATCTTTGCTTCTGGTAAAACTTTTTTACAAAATGTTTTAGCGAACTTTGGTCTATTGGAATTTTAAAATTTATGGTTTTGTGGATGTACTGTTTTTGGCGTTACATAAAAATTCTAAGCCTGAATTCTTTTAGGTAATTATTTTAATGGTGGTAAATATGGACACATCCTCGATTTTATTGAAATTTTGTGTCCTAAACCAATGCCGAAATTATTTTGAATGAATATTTGATTTGATGAAGACTTTTAAGTGTGTATGCATAAGACCTGATAATTTGACTACTTTTAACTGTGTGTACATAAGACCTGAGCATTTGATTACTTTTATGTGTGTTTGCATAAGACCTGAGCATTTGACTACTTTTAAGTGTGTATGCATAAGACCTGAGCATTTGACTACTTTTAAGTGTGTATGCATAAGACCTGAGCATTTGACTACTTTTAAATGTGTGTGCAAAAGACCTGAGCATTTGACTACTTCTAAGTGTGTATGCATGAGACCTGAGCATTTGACTACTTTTAAGTATGTATGCATAAGACCTGAGCATTTGACTACTTTGAAGTGTGTATAAGCAAGACCTGAGCATTTGACTACTTTTAAGTGTGTATGCATAAGACCTAAGCATTTGACTACTTTTAAATGTGTGTGCAAAAGACCTGAGCATTTTACTACTTTTAAGCGTGTATGCATAAGACCTGAGCATTTGACTACTTTTAAGTGTGTATGCATAAGACCTGAGCATTTGACTACTTTTAAATGTGTGTGCAAAAGACCTGAGCATTTGACTACTTCTAAGTGTGTATGCATGAGACCTGAGCATTTGACTACTATTAAGTGTGTATGCATAAGACCTGAGCATTTGACTTCTTTTAAGTGTGTATGCATAAGACCTGAGCATTTGACTACTTTTAAGTGTTATGCATAAGACCTAAGCATTTGACTACTTTTAAGTGTGTATACATAAGACCAGAGCATTTGACTACTTTTAAGTGTGTATGCATAAGACCTGAGCATTTGACTACTTTTAAGTGTGTATAAGCAAGACCTGAGCATTTGACTACTTTTAAGTGTGTATGCATAAGACCTAAGCATTTGACTACTTTTAAATGTGTGTGCAAAAGACCTGAGCATTTGACTACTTTTAAGTGTGTATGCATAAGACCTGAGCATTTGACTACTTTTAAGTGTGTATGCATAAGACCTGAGCATTTGACTACTTTTAAATGTGTGTGCAAAAGACCTGAGCATTTGACTACTTCTAAGTGTGTATGCATGAGACCTGAGCATTTGACTACTATTAAGTGAGTATGCATAAGACCTGAGCATTTGACTTCTTTTAAATGTGTGTGCAAAAGACCTGAGCATTTGACTACTTTTAAGTGTGTGTGCAAAAGACCTGAACATGTTACTACTTTTAAGCGTGTATGCATAAGACCTGAGCATTTGACTACTTTTAAATGTGTGTGCAAAAGACCTGAGCATTTGACTACTTCTAAGTGTGTATGCATGAGACCTGAGCATTTGACTATTTTTAAGTGTGTATGCATAAGACCTGAGCATTTGACTTCTTTTAAGTGTGTATGCATAAGACCTGAGCATTTGACTACTTTTAAATGTGTGTGCAAAAGACCTGAGCATTTGACTACTTCTAAGTGTGTATGCATGAGACCTGAGCATTTGACTACTTTTAAGTGTGTATGCATAAGACCTGAGCATTTGACTACTTTGAAGTGTGTATAAGCAAGACCTGAGCATTTGACTACTTTTAAGTGTGTATGAGCAAGACCTGAGCATTTGACTACTTTTAAGTGTTATGCATAAGACCTGAGCATTTGACTACTTTTAAGTGTGTATGCATAAGACCTGAGCATTTGACTACTTTTAAATGTGTGTGCAAAAGACCTGAGCATTTGACTACTTCTAAGTGTGTATGCATGAGACCTGAGCATTTGACTACTATTAAGTGTGTATGCATAAGACCTGAGCATTTGACTTCTTTTAAATGTGTGTGCAAAAGACCTGAGCATTTGACTACTTTTAAGTGTGTATGCATAAGACCTGAGCATTTGACTACTTTTAAGTGTGTATGCATAAGACCTGAGCATTTGACTACTTTGAAGTGTGTATAAGCAAGACCTGAGCATTTGACTACTTTTAAGTGTGTATGCATAAGACCTAAGCATTTGACTACTTTTAAATGTGTGTGCAAAAGACCTTAGCATTTTACTACTTTTAAGCGTGTATGCATAAGACCTGAGCATTTGACTACTTTTAAGTGTGTATGCATAAGACCTGAGCATTTGACTACTTTTAAATGTGTGTGCAAAAGACCTGAGCATTTGACTACTTCTAAGTGTGTATGCAAAAGACCTGAGCATTTTACCACTTTTAAGTTAGTATGCATAAGACCTAAGCATTTGACTACTTTTAAGTGTGTATGCATAAGACCTGAGCATTTTACTACTTTTAAGTGTGTATGAGCAAGACCTGAGCATTTGACTACTTTTCAGTGTTATGTATAAGACCTAAGCATTTGACTACTTTTAAGTGTGTATACATAAGACCTGAGCATTTGACTACTTTTAAGTGTGTATGCATAAGACCTGAGCATTTGACTACTTTTAAGTGTGTATACATAAGACCTGAGCATTTGACTACTTTTAAGTGTGTATGCATAAGACCTGAGCATTTGACTACTATTAAGTGTGTATGCAAAAGACCTGAGCATTTGACTTCTTTTAAGTGTTTTTGCATAAGACCTGAGCATTTGACTACTTTTAAAAGTGTGTGCATTAGGCCTGAGCATTTGACACTTTTAAGTGTGTATGCATAAGACCTGAGCATTTTACCACTTTTAAGTGAGTATGCATAAGACCTAAGCATTTGACTACTTTTAAGTGTGTATGCATAAGACCTGAGCATTTGACTACTTTTAAGTGTGTGTGAGCAAGACCTGAGCATTTGACTACTTTTAAGTGTTATGCATAAGACCTAAGCATTTGACTTCTTTTAAGTGTGTATACATAAGACCTGAGCATTTGACTACTTTTAAGTGTGTTTGCATAAGATCTGAGCAATTGACTACTTTTAAGTGTGTATGCATAAGACCTGAGCATTTGATTACTTTTAAGTGTGTTTGCTTAAGACCTGAGCATTTGACTACTTTTAAGTGTGTATGCATAAAACCTAATCATAGGTAGTTTTTAACGCATAATACTAATAGTCGTAATAATCGGACATGGTTTATGGTTGATCGTCAATGTAGGTATAGAAAACATATTGTACATTTGAGGCAATACGAGAATGATAACTACACACAATGAGGTATTTTAACAAACTACGAATACCGTTAAAAATGTGTGGAAGATTTAAAGTTTATTTTTCTTATTAAGATTATCGTGTCCCATAAAATTATAACCATCTCCCTTAACTTTATCGGCACATAGCACTCTTTTTAGAGTTAATTGCCTAATACAAAAAAAAAAAAAGATTATCGTGGTAGGAATATGTATTTTTATGTTTTCATTCATCATTCTTAACTTCAAAAACGATCTAAAACCGCACATTCCGAAATGGTTCCAGCCGGCTTCGACGTCATTATGTGCATAGAAACCAGCAATGTCTGGTAAGACGGCTGTCACTAACGTCGCCCGATGTGACGTCAACACCGCCGATTTCACGAATAAAAACGAACATGTCGTTTTGGCGACAAATCGAAAATGGCAAATTTGAAGTCATTATTGAAAATTTATTCGTCAACATAAAAACGAAATAAAAATATCTTCATGATTGTTATTTTTTCGTTAACTAAAAAAACTATTACTTTTCTTAAGACTAAAAGTATTGTCGTGAATTTTGGGATATTATGCCGTGTGGCGCTTGTTCCATATTTAACATTTCTGACAAGGTTACAGGGTCCATCATCAGAGCAGATGTAAAGTATGTACACTGATGATGATCATAAAGAAGGAGAAAATAAATCACGATAATTCATTGGCCGTTAAATTTCAAATTATATTAAAAGGGAAACTTTCACTCTTTGGTAAGGTTCTGAACATAGATATTTAGGTTGTAAATGCGGAGATTTTACTAAATACATCACGTGTAGGTTATATCACAGTTTGTTTGTAATTGGGCCGGTATTTCAATTGCTTTTTAAGCTCGGCTTGTGATATATTTACATCCGTCAAGTTGCTCTGTAGTAAGAGCTATGGCAAGACCAGTCTAGTGATACCATTACTAAAAATAACTGATCTACCTGTACAAAGTTACGCTTTTGTTGTTGTTATTTGTATCAATGTTATAGAATTTAAATTCCTCTGAAAATACTTTTATTATATTACCTTTATTATTATTACTTTTATTATACTTCAATATCATTTGAACTCCCAACAAAATAAATGCAATTCTAATCTAAATATGTCTTACACATGTTCCGGTGTGCATTGTTTTAAAATGAAGTAAGCGAATGCAACTTTGTAATAATAATACGAAAACATTGAAGACAAAGGCAGGGCTGTCAAAAGTATTATTTTTGTGTTTAAAAAATGTATGAAGTAAGATTAAATAATTGCGGAAATTCATATTTTGTAAAACAATGGGTAGGATAGTTAAACATGATTTTTATTTTTTTATTTTAGTCTTGTCTCGAAATATATTTTTTTTTTTCAACTTACCCATACCCATGAAATTGAAATAATACTTTGACCTTATGCGACATGTTTCAATTTTCACGGAGAAAGGAAATGGTTTATGTTGCATCATGTACAGGGCTAGTTGAACCATCCAAAAGGGGTTAGTTGAACCATATGGTGTTGAATATTTATTAAAAAATCACACTTATACTTTATTAAACAAATGGAGTAATTCAGTCGATTTGGGAGGTGGGTAAGGGTACCGCCGCCCTGGTACCCATTGAATAACTAATACCTCTGCCACAATTCTCCACCAAGTTCTTCACTACGTTTGATGACTTAGAAGGAGTGTCCGGGTTCATGGTGTGAGGTTTGTCCAGGTTTTGTTCTGTGTGGCCGGCCACGTCGGAAAAGGCTGGTTAAAGGAGACCCTTTGGGCTTTCCAGCCGGCCTCTTTCGACCCATTGCCTTGCACTCCAGTGGGAGGGATGGATTCATACTAATATTACTCCTGGATCACCCCCAGATTCCTACTCACTCATCGTACCTTTTTTCTTAACTGAACCTGCTCTCCTTCATTTCCGTAAAAGACACACCAAACAGAATACTTATAGATGACATATTATATCAGGGCCTCTTGTGTGGAGGTTATATTAAAAAATAACTATTCTAATTTGTTTTCTTTAAATCGATTTTTTTTTTTTTTTATAGTGAATACCTCACAAGAGTCCCAACTGCTCCCGTCTGGAGCCAGTGAGGCTATGGCATCCCCAATTGGGGGATGTTGTGAGGCTGAAGGTAAGTGGGGAAGGGAAAGAGGAAGGAGGGGAAGTACCTGGCTATTCAGATCTAGTCACTAAACACGGCTAAAGCCATTTGGAGCAACGTTTCAATTCTGAATGGTGGTCTTACACCAGGGCGATACTGGTAGTATCTTCCACTCTGGAACGAGCCGCAAATATACTATATATTATTTTAATTAATTAATTGTGAATTAACACAAATTAATCAAATAAAATTTATTTGCGCACGCCGGGTTTTTAAACGTTCTTTGGTTTGCTTATGTGCATATAAGCAAACCAAAGAACGTTTAAAAACTGTACATTTTTCATTAGTTTTAGTTTGACACGTTATTTTCTTCCTGACAACCCTGATTAATTTGATTGTAAAATGGTATTTACTTATACGTACTAATTAAGCACATTCTCTACGTGCAAAAACCGTTCATTAAATTTCAGTTTATACCTCAGCGTGTGCATCTTCATTTGGTAGGCGGGTTTGGGTACCACCGCCCCGGGAACCATTTATTGGATAACCAACACTTCTGCCTTAGGTCACCCCAAGTGGTTCGCTACGATTGGTGACTTAGCAGGGGTGCCCGGGTTCATCGGGTGAGGTGTGTTCAGGATGTTCCTGCCCACCAGCTGCGTGGCATGCCGGATCGAGAGAGACTGGTTTAGGGAGACCCTTTGACCTCTCCAGCTGATCTCTTGACCCATCGTCTTGCGTCACTGCGGGAGGGATGGATCATACTTCCCTCACTCCTGGACACACTGATCCCTAGATTCAATTACTACCCACCCTTCATACCTTTTTTCTTCCTAAAACATCCTTTCCTTCCTTTCCTTTAAAAACCCTCCACACAGCATCCCCAAAAATGAGATTGATCCCTAGATTCAATTACTACCCACCCTTCATACCTTTTTTTCTTCCTAAAACTTCCTTTTCTTCCTTTCCTTAAAAAACCCTCCACACAGCATCCCCAAAAATGACATAGGCCCTGAAGGAAATTGTTTTCCTTAGGGCCTCCTAACAATAAGCTAATATAAAAAGGTACCTACTTGCTCATATTTAATATTATAAGAACTTATAGTTGTGCTAATATTGGTCGCCAAGTTTATTAAAAAATTTACGCTACAATATTGTTCAATTTTTGAAAAATTTAAATTATTATATTTTCAAATGATCGCACGAATAAAATATATACATATTACGACTAACTAAATCAAATTACGTATATTCACTCCAGAATATACGGTACATACCTACAAGAATTTACCAATCCTAAAAAACATGATTAAAATGCGTCTTTATCGTGTGCGGTACGTAACTTTGATGTGTTTTTACATCTGAAATTCGACACTTTTGCTGTAAGACACTAAGAAATCAAAACCCCTTACCTTGATATTTATGAGTGAGTCCATAAGAACACTGGCGGAAAGGTCAAGGAATATTAGCGTAGTTCTTATTGTAAAAAACAATTTGTTTCTTGGGGTCTTTTTTACAATGAAATGCTTGTTTTCATCACATTTAAAAATGTGTTCATCATTATCACGACTATACCTACATCCCAGGTCATTTAGCTTTCTAGAGGCGGATTCCAATCTATGCCAACGCCAAAATGAAGGGAATACTAGGTACGCTAAGGACATGCCAGTAACCTCCAGTTCTCAGACTTTCCAGTCCTGTTCCAATCCTTTCCTTCGCAATATATTCGCCTTTTCCTCGGTCTGCCTCTGTATATATTCCACTTCGTGATATTTCTATTGCATTATTTTTACATGTTCATCCAATCGCAATGTTTGTTATTGTAAAATATACAGGATTTTCCAATAAGAGGTGTTATTTTGATATTCAATCATAAAAGATCAATGGTTTCGTTGCTTGTGTGCCACGTAGCGCCGTCTTGTTGAAAATAAACGTTGTCCAGATCAATACCATCCAATTCCGGCCATAAAAAATCATCTCTTGATAGCGCAATCCATTCACCGTAACTGTTGCTCCAGCCTCATTTTAGAAAAAGTAAAATCCAATTACTCCGCCAGACCATAAACCGCACCAAACAGTCGCACGTTGAGGATAGAGAGGCTTTTCAACAATAATTCTTGGGTTTTCCGAGCCTCAAATGCGACAATTTTGCTTGTTGACGAAGCCACCGAGGTGGAAATGAGCCTCATCACTCAAGATGATTTGCATTTGATTCACTCTAGTGAATTTTATTAATTTCAATGCGTTGTTGAAGCGTGTATTGTTCCATTTTTATCAATGGCGTAGTTTCTACTTGTCAAATATCAAAAAATGACAGCGTCAAAAGTAACATCTACTGAAATAGCGGGCTATTCAAAATAACACCTCTTATTGAAAAACCCTGTATTATGTATCAGAGAATTTTTTACCCCAAGACGTGTTTCGGAACTGCGACATCCGTGTCAAAAATCAGAAAACTTATCTCGTCACCGAGAAGGAATACAACTACACAATCCATTCTCAAAATTAGATATTACAAAAAGGGTAAATTTCTTCTTTTGGAAAACAATGATTCTCCGGCGAATATTTAATTTAAACCACAAATCCTATAATTATAATATATCAAGTGATTTTTTACGGGTATGCGCCTGTATTCAATATATGTTCGTAAACAGTTTCTCTCTGAAAACAATGTGCGGTTCCGTTTCTTTAATAAAAATTAAATATCCATATCTGACATTTGTCATTCGTTAGACCAGTGATATAAATAGATTACTCCAAGTCAGCAGTTTATCGAAGGCCAAGCAGGTAGGTATCGGCGAAATATGAATACTCACTGCATAATGTTTACATTTCTTTGATTTTAAATTGAATTTGAAAAATTGCAAATATTTAACAATCGGGTGGTGTGCAAAGTTTTAAGAAATCGTAAAATATTTTATAATAACATTTTTTTAAATCGCTCATTACGACTACTGAGGTGATGAATGCATCACCGTAATATTTTACTTAATTGTGATTTTTTACGACCACGTGACAATAAGTTTCTTAGCTCAACGCCCAGAGATTTTTTTTAACGAGTTCCACGCAGGAGGCTCTGAGGAAAATAATTCCCTTCAGGGCCTATGTCATCTTTGGGGATGCTGTGTGTAGGGTATTTTAGGAACGTTGGGATGGAAAGTTCTGGGAAGGAAAAGGGTATGACGGAAGTATGAATTCATTGCTCCCTCTGTGCTGCAAGTTGATGTTCCTAAAGAATCTTCCTATAGAGGTCCAAAAGTGTCGCGATCTGGCCTACCATGCAGTTGGTGGACAAATGCACCGCCGCCAAGACACGGATAAATCTCAACCCATCTACCCGGGCACCCGTGCTAAGTCACTAAACGTAGTGAACCACTTGGGGTGACCTATGGCAGGGGTGTTGGTTTTCCAATAAATGGTTCCTGTGGCGGCGGTAAAGGGGATCGCGTTATTTCAAATTTAAAATAACTTATTATATTATATAGTTCGAGATCTGGTGAGAGATCTGGTGTTCGAAATACTCTCAGCATCGCCCTGGTGAGAGGCCACTACTTAGAATCGTAACATTGCAACAATGTTAGTCTTGTGCAGTAACTAGATCTGATTAGCTAGGTGAGGTGTTTCCCAAGCAGTATTTTTTTTCCTCCTCTCTTTCAACTCTAGTCATTTTTATATGAATATTCGCCTTCTCACTTAAATTCGAGTGTATTTTTTGTTAAAAATATCATTTTCATATTGAAAATAATGTTTAATGACCGGTCGGTGTCTGAGTTGATATCGCGTTTGGGTGCCAGGCGTAGTGTGTTCAATTCCTCGGTTGGAGGTTGAAGTCCCCCATCACAACACAAGCAACAATTTAACAAATAGTAGGATATTTTCAAATATTGGTAAAGTTTGTCATTCATCTTTAAAAAAGTAGAAACAGTTTTTTTTTTCAAAGCCATCAAAAATAAACAAATTGCAAGGATTAAAAAATAACATGAACTCTTTTGAAATAATTTGTATACCGCAGTGTGCAAGTCGTCGCAATGCGACATCGTTTGTCCACATTTTTAATGCACGCTGAGGACTGAACCATGAACCATGATGTTAGAACCCACCGACCAATCATGGGGCGTTTAAGTCTCTTATGGTTTTAAACGTTTTTGAAATTCATTTTATTAAATCTACGTATATAATTATGTATATACTCACGACATAAATTCTGATTCAGCATTTGTATATCCCCATGAATATGCATTATTTTACAACCATAATATTTTCACTGGGTTTCATTATTGGAAATTTTATAATCCTACTCGCCTCAGACGGGTGAAGGCAGTTGGGACTATTGTGCGGTATTCACTTAACCACAGGAGCGGCAAGATATTTACGATCAAATGCGTTGAGCGCTGGAGATTTTGGTATGTTTGGTTTTGAATTCAAATCATACCGCCTATTTGCAAATTAGCCAAAATGTGGTCAACAACGCTTCAGTGGATAAAGAAAACTTTAAGAATGAATATAAAGTAATAATGCAGAGAACATGACTCCAAGTTGAATAAATAAGGGTTTTTTCTTTCCCCTCTAGTTAACTGATGGTGTTTCTATGTTAATACGCCACTGAGACTAATCGTGGTTTCGCAATCAATGGGGTAAAATTATTCTACTCCGACCCGATTTTCACACAAACGATCGGCCGTTTATACAGAAATTAGCAGCTTGATATGGATAACTTTGCAGTCGGTAATTTTTTTTTCACCATTTTAGGAATCAAGTTATTTAAGAAATTATGTATTGGTGGATCCCTATTAGTTGATTTTTAGTTGCTTTACCGGGTTACAAATACTATCAGAATAATAAAGGTCCACCCACTTGGCCTTGTACATCAATTATCCACTTCATCAATGTGATTTATGCAATGATGGAGGGCTAATATAGTAGAGGATCTAACCAGCAAGGGCCGGGTTGAAAAAAATATTAAAAACTTATTTGTTCAACTAACCGGTTTATCGTGATATTGCAAAACGTGTGGTGACCTTCTTCTTGCATTCGCGTAATTTTAACTTTTTAAAAAAATATTTTCGCCTGTAACAAATTAAGCGGAACCGTGAAGTTTCCAAAAGCAGAGGGATTTTTAAGCATATTAGAAAGGACGTTCGCCTCCAGGCCGTCCTATGCACTCATTCCTGTTTTTAGTCTAAATATGGACACAGTGTTTGTTTATGCAGAAGGTTTATAATTATATTTTATCATTATTGTTTCGGCGTTCAAATGACTTCTGTATTGTGTATCCGTTTTGTAACACGGCGGGTGATTTTTTGAATTACATCAGGTGTTACAATTTTGGAAGAAGTGGGGAAGAGAGATGAAGAAGAGGAAGAATAGATTACTTAGCTATTCAGATCTGGTCATCAAACATGGCGTAAGTCATTTCAAGCAACGCGTCAATTCTGAATGGTGTTATTTAAGCATGGCGATAGTGAGAGTATTTATCTAACTTTGCATTGAAAACGTTGGTCATTGGAAATCCGTTTTCAGAAAGCTTATATTTTTATTCAAAAGGACTCCAGTGTCACGCGACTATCCAGTGTATTTTGAAACAACAATTAATTACACATCTTTAAAACCATATAATAATAATAAAAACATATGATGGAAAAATAGTTCGTAGGGACTAGAGATTATTTATTGTATTTGTTACTTCTGTATGTCGTCTATGGCCTAGTTGATAATTACAGATATACATTTAATGTCGGTTAGTGGAATGTAAATAACATATAATGCAGAAGTGATACGAGACATCGGTTAAAGCGTGTAACTACTAAGTTAGCTTTGTGATTAATCGAATATCCCAAAGAACGGAAACTTTTGAAATAATAACAATAAATGTTTTAAAATATCTCCTCAAATTGGCACATTTTGGCCAGCGGACGCTCGCGGGTGTTTGCAAACTGGTCATATTGTTACCAAAAACGGTGCGGAGGGTGAGGTAAGGTTATTATTTAAGGTAAAGTTATGTAATGTGGATTACGGCTATATGATTGTCATCTTGTGTGATTGTGTGTGTCTAGTAATTGACTTGATGATGTTTGAACATTATTATGAGTTTTATTATATAGGTAGGTGTAGGTACACATAATACCTACTTCAAAAATGTTTTGGCCTCCTCACTTTTCAACCCCACAAACCGACACTGCTCTTCAACAGAAATAGGTCGCTGAAATTTGTGCAAGCAAGTGGGCACAAGACAATTGTGCAAGCAAGTGGACACAAGACAATTGTGCAAGAAAGTGGGCACAAGACGAGTGTGCAAGCAAGTGGGCACAAAACAATTGTGCAAGCAAGTGGGCACAAGACGATTGTGCAAGCAAGTGGGCACAAGACAATTGTGCAAGCAAGTGGACACAAGACAATTGTGCAAGTAACTGGACACAAGACAATTGTGCAAGCAAGCGGGCACAAAACAATTGTGCAAGCAAGTGGGCACAAGACGATTGTGCAAGCAACTGGGCACAAGACAATTGTGCAAGCAAGTGGGCACATGAAAATTGTGCAAGCAAGTGGGCATACAAGCGTCGCCGCTCTGCTTTATATCTCTTTAAAATGCTTCGAATTCGCCTTCGTAAGACGTAGTGTTATAAATTAATAGAAAAAGACTCCACACATCTTAAAAAACGATGCCACTCTTTACAGAACCAAAAACCCCCAATTGTCCTAAACAGTCCCTGTGCTCACACCATATTGTGAGTTCATATTATTACACTTTCTCTAGCATTAAACACTGTGTAAAAGGATACGCTCATTTCCATACCAATAATAATAATGACCATTCGTTCCCCGCCCCTCGGAGATAAAATAAAAATAAAACTCTTACTCTATCATTAGGTAATGAAGTGAGTCCATGAATTTTGAGGTTAATCGCTTCGATTATACCCTCGTGAAACACTTAATTACTTCCATAGTCTTTGATCATAGAACAGTTGAGGTTTCAGCAGAAGGACTGAGTAAAAAAATAAAAAGAGATACCGAAGCGTTTCATTAAAAAAGTAATATTCAGGAAGATTTTGAAAAATTTCGGAATATTTGACGGTCAGAAAAATGTCGCAGAAAACAATATAGCACTAACACTTAATGTAAACGATTTTTTGCCAAAAGATTCACAGCAGAATTTTAACCCTGGAATAAAGTTTTGCTAATGCCAATTACTATTATTATTAGATTTGAATCATCGTCATTATTGCAAATGAGTATGCAATGTTAATAGGCCGCACTTGACGTAGAAATCTTGCCCATAAATAAACTACTCACATCTTGCCACTACAGTAGATGTTATAAAGACATTTGCACACCTTGATACACAATGAGATTTTTTTTAACTGAATAAATTTCAAAAAACGAAATAGTTCTTAACGCGATCGTAAACTTAATAAAATCGTTTAAATAATGGCTTTAAATTAAATTACAGTCCTACAAATATTTTAAGCGTTACCTACTTAATATATGACCTGTTAATTTTTCTCCGTGGAGCTAGTGTCATTTTTTCCTACAGCACAGGTACATAGTCATTTTTGATATATTTTTGTACGCTGTCGACATTTATCACATCAGAACGGGTCGTTTCTACGACTTGTTCTTGTGTTTAACAACTTGGATGTGGAACTATTTACCGGCATCTGTATATCCTCCCTCCAACAACATGGGTTACTTCAATCCACCCCTCTCAAAAAGGCTTTCCACATAGCTTCCATAAAGATGACAAAAGCTCCGAGGAAAATTATATTTCTAATAGCTTTCTGAGTGAAGTTAATGTAAAATAAAAGAAAACGATCTAAAGATAAATTACAGTCAATGCTAATATAGCAGCTATCTCAACACTAAACCTTTTAAAAAAATAACTTCTTCTCTTTGTGCAGTTTTTCATCACCCCCCTCAGCCGTAGTAATTAGTGGCAGAAATCTGAAAATACGATTGGATTAGGCCCGGGCAACTTTGCCCTTATTGCCCGCTGCCGGGGCCCTGCGCCCGGGGCCCGTCGCCCGGGGCCCGCCTTTTATCGCCGCTATCTGACGCTTTCGACTCATTAACTAACACCGCGTGCGTGAACCTGGCTTTTAATGCATTTTTGCAGTCATTGTATAGGAGACGATGGGTTTATTATCAGAATATTTAAACAGTTTTATGACCCAGATCAGTGATGGCTGGAACACTTCTTCGATGGTGGGGACCATCGATATAAAGCCACGGGGACCGACATTTTTTGCGTGAACTACCCGGAGAGTACATAAAATCTCTCCAATAAATATGTTCATTGACCTAATCAGATATCTAGAAAAATCTCTTTAGGTATATAATGCAAATCATGCAAGATTTGTTAAAATTATTTTTCATTACACTTTTAATCACAGTTTTATATTTTTGTATTCATAGATCTATTTTGTATCTACTTTATAATGGATTACATCTACATACTGTTATTATTTCCTAAATAATACAGATATTCTCCTATGTACCCTACGTCATATATCACTTTTATGTAAAAGCATTTTTAGGCGTATAAATAATTAAATAATAATAACTTCCTTAAACTCTTAATAATATTCATCATTACGGTAATTAACGCTTTGTCCCCGAAATATATGAAATCAACATACAAAATTGTTGGGGTTTACTAGTTTGTTGAATTTTTTTTGCTTTCATTCCAAACAGGGGTCCTTGAGGAAAATAACTCCCCTCAGAACCTATGTCATCTTTAGGGAAACTGTGTATAGGTACTTTTTAGAAAAGGAAGGATGGGAAGGTATGAGAAATAAAAAGGTTATAGTGGTGGGTAGGAATCTGGGGGTCAGTGAGTCCAGGAGTGACGGACGTATGAATACATCCCACTGCGGTGCAAGGCGATGTTCCAAGAGAGTCCTGTTCGAGAGGTCAAAGGGTTTTCCTCGACCAGTCTCTCCCGATTCGGCCTGCCATGCAAGTGGTGAACAGACGCATCCGCAACCTCACCCCACGAACCCGGACACCCCTGCTAAGTCACCAAACTTAGCGAACTACTTGGGGTGACCTATAGCATAGGTGTTAGTTATCAAATAAATGATTCCTGGGGTGGCGGTGGAATGATAAAAAATTATAATATTATTAATTTTTATTTAAATGAAATTCTCACCAGCTAATCCAAAAACTTTTAAATAAATCTCGTAACAAGATATAAACACTTTATTTTATTTTATTCACTGAACGCCCATGGGACTATCATAAAGATAACGAGTAGAAATTTTACGTAATGCAGAAATACAATGTAATATATCAATACATATAAAACATATCAGATATACTAAATACTGATCATGGTACAAACACAAGACAGAAATACATATCAGTTTCCTTCACAACTAATGATTTTACCCATAAGAGCTACTCATTATAAAACCCTGTTTAATTGTAACAATTCCAGGACTGAGCATTTCAAATACTCGCTTGTACCTAGATTACATGAAGTTAGTAATAGGTACGTGTATGTAGCGGATCTGTTTAACTGCACAGAAGCTAGGTACAAGAAAGCTATACTATTATATCTTCTTAATCATTACTAATATAGATAAGTCTACTCATACTTGTTGATAATATTTTGTATGTACTTGTATCTCCTTCAAGAGCTTGTATTAATTTTATACTTTTTGTCGTTTCTTTCATTGTTATTCTGTGACATGTAAATATTGTTTATGGTATATTTATTAAAAAAAAATTTCAAGCTGTACTGGGATTTAAATACCGGAAGTAATTGCTAAAAAAATAATAACTCATCAATAAAATCCACGCTTCATTATCTTCTGTAAAAGTTTACCTGCGCATCATTGAATAACATGATTTTTTAATAATCCTTGACCATGTATTATAATATCCTATCTTCCAATCGAAACATAAGGATCTAAGGACCAACAAGGATTAAAGTCTCAATTTCCCTCCATCCAAACCGTCTCCTCCTTCAAAACTATATCAGTTTTCATAAATACACTCGTAAAGCCATTTTGCTACTACCCCCTGCAAAATTTCTAGTTGAGCGGGTTAAGACGGGTATTATGACGATATACGAGTTTTGATTATAACTTAAGGCGTGCTGTAGACGGAGCTTAAGACCGAGGTGCCATATAACGTGCTATTAATATTTCGTGTAATGTTTTCTGAAAGGTGCTGTGCTCCTTTGAACAGGTGGACACATTGCTTTAATCAGAAGCACGTTCAGTTCTGTCAAGCAACTGGCCCAGAATGATATAATAACAGAACATGAAAAAAGCTTTCACAGAACTTGAAAATTAACGTTGGAATTTGATGAATTGTTCAAATTTTATTAAACAATCCGTCCCAAGGTTAGGTTAGGGGTTTCAAATTCTCGTCACATTTAATCGTCAATCAGGGGGATTTTTTTTAAATATTTGAACTGTCTCATAAAAAGTTTTCCACCATACCGTTTACGTAACTTCCAGGTACCTCAACCTTCCTCTTTCGCGTATCCTTCCTTTCCCCATTCAAGTCAGTCTCACAAATATCCCTAATTGACAATAACTTAGTCTCACTGGCTCCGAGAAGTTGAGACTTTTGTACGGTATTCAAATAAAAAAATTATCTTATACCTGTCAGCAAAAACAAATTTGATTAAAAAAAACTGAGACGGGTCGAGAATCGGTGCCTAAGGTAGACTGTCCAGATGCCCGAAAAATAAAATTAACCTGTTCAAAATAAAGTGCATTGACTGAGAATTATACCTTCCCTCCCGGGGACCGGAGTCAACCGCACTAACAACATTTCCAAATGCCGATCGGTTAGGACCGACATATATTACTTTAATGTCATCTAATTTCAGAAAAAAATGCTTATATGTCCTCGTGTGCATTTGCCACCTAAATTCGATAAGATGCATTATCTGTCTACCGAGTTTCAGCTCGATCAGATTTTGAAAATTGAAGATTTACATTTATTCTTTCCTGAAAACAAAACACATAAATTCAAATATATGTGTCAATTTCCCGTCACATTTGAAATTGACACATCTATTTGAATTTATTCTTTCCTGAAAACAAAAGAGAAATTCAAATAGATGTGTCAATTTCCCGTCACATTTGAAATTGACACATCTATTTGAATTTATTCTTTCCTGAAAACAAAAGAGAAATTCAAATATATGTGTCAATTTCCCGTCACATTTGAAATTGACACATCTGTTTGAATTTATTCTTTCCTGAAAACAAAAGAGAAATTCAAATAGATGTGTCAATTTCCCGTCACATTTGAAATTGACACATCTATTTGAATTTATTCTTTCCTGAAAACAAAAGAGAAATTCAAATAGATGTGTCAATTTCAAATGTTACAGGAGTTTTGAGTTTTGTGTTCAAATGAGACATCAACCCAACAAAATAAGCCATTTACACTTTACCTACTTATTTATATTTTTTTATATGGATTCGTTATAGAAAATAGGACTGGAACGATTTTACGTATGACGTGGACAGTATACATGTCACGTGTGGTTATAAATACTATGGGTGGGCGAGACTGTTTATTACAGAATGGGTAGTAATTTTACAATTTTTGTACATTTTATATACGGATAAAAGATGTAGCATTTTTTTCAAGGTTAAATAACGTCCAAAATATTATTTCTCCTTTTGGCAACTATGTCTAAAAATCTGTATGAAATCGTAGGTATAAAATAATGATCATGATATGATTTCCTTGTGGGTATCGGTATGGAAATAAGTATCGTGTAAGGCTAGCTAGAGTATTTTTCATTTGGGTCCTGATATGTTTTTAAATTTTGACATATAACCATACCCACAAGATGAGGGTATCGGGATAAAAATAAGGATCGTAGAAAGCTAGCTAGAGTATTTTTCATTTGGGACCTGATATGTTTTTAAATTTTGACATATAACCATACCCACAAGATGAGGGTATCGGGATAAAAATAAGGATCGTGTAAAGCTAGCTAGAGTATTTTTCATTTGGGTCCTGATATGTTTTTAAATTTGGACATTTAATCATACCCACAAGATGAGGGTATCGGGATAAAAATAAGGATCGTGTAAAGCTAGCTAGATAATTTTTCATTTGGGTCTTGATATGTTTTTAAATTTGAAAATATTCGAGAAAATTCTACATAAATATATACTTAATCACGTTAATCCAATTCTTGATGACCGTCAATATGGTTTTAGACCCCAGATGTCAGTAACATCAAACCTCTTATGCATCTCAGATTTCTTATCACAAACTCTCGACAATCGGGGACAGGTGGATGTTGCTTATTTCGACCTGGAAAAAGCATTCGACAAGGTTGACATCGACATTCTTCTAAATAAGCTAGCTTCATTTGGTTTTTTCAAAAGACTACTCTTTTTTTTGCTTCATATTTTCGAAATCGTAGACAGTTTGTTTATTATAAGGGTTCCAGTTCTTTTGAATTCATAGTTTTTTCTGGAGTTCCTAATGGGTCTATCCTTGGACCACTTCTGTTTCTGATTTTTATTAACGATATTGGTTCAGTCATCACACATTCGCTGTATTTACTATTTGCAGATGACTTGAAACTATATCGCTCAATAAAAAACCATCTTTACTGTATTCTCCTTCAACGTGACATTAACTGCGTTTCAAAATGGGCCAAAATAAATGGCTTGATCTTCAGTACACCCAAGTGCAATATCGTCTCGTATACAAGATCAAAGAAACCGCATGTATTTGAATATACAATCAATGAAATTATTCTCCAACACCTAAACCAAATCAAAGATCTAGGAGTTATTTACGACAGCAAACTAACTTTTCACCAACACATCGATGATTTAATAAGCAGAGCATACAGGCTTCTCGGCTTCGTAATTAGGAACTCATATCCGTTTCGTAACACAAAAACACTGACGTTATTATATAATACACTAGTCCTAAGTGTACTGGAATCAAACTCGATCATCTGGGCTCCACATGAATTAACATACACTTTACGCATTGAAAGAGTCCAATAAATTTTTTTAAGGTTTTTATTCTCGCGGCTCTATGGACGTTACCCTTGGCTTTACCCATCGATTTATATATTAGGCATGACCAATTACCACTCCCTAGAGACATGTAGAGGTATTGCTTTGCTTAAATATTTTTTTCAACTTATAAACGGTCACTTATCTAATAATGAGATACTGGCCCAACTAAATTTTTTTGTACCAGAGTCTCACTCTCGAGGACGTCATCACAATCTTCTATATAGTAGAGCAAGCCGCACTAATTTATTTATGTACTCACCTGTGGGGAGAGCTACGTGCTTTTTGAATGGAGTAGATAAAAAAATTGATTTATTTTTTGTGTCCTATAGCGCATTTGCGAGATTTTTGGCATTGCATATACACTGCATAAATGGTACAATTATAACGTCTTAGGCTATATTACCTGTAATTGTTATAAATAAATGTACAAATTATATATATAAATAAATATAAATAAATAAATATATATAACCATACCCACAAGATGAGGGTATCGGGATAAAAATAAGTATCGTGTAAAGCTAGCAAAAGTATTTTTCATTTGGGTCCTGATATGTTTTAAAATTTGGACATATAACCATACCCACAAGATGAGGGTATCGGGATAAAAATAAGGATCGTGTAAAGCTAGCTAGAGTATTTTTCACGAACCGTTTTTAAATGAAATGATATTAAAACAAATCGGGTCCATAACATATAACCATGCTTACAAGTTGTGGGTATCGGTATGGAAATAAGTATCGTGTAAAGCTAAAGTATACAAGAAAGACTAAGCAATATGCAAGATGTAACTGTTTCGTCACAGCGCACCGCCGCGCCTGAAATTTGTTTGACGGAGGTTCCTCGTTAATTACAAATTACCCGCCGTGGGTCACGACCGGGACCGTGGGGCCATGCAGAGAGGCGGGTAAAGGAGGGAGGTGGGGGCAATTTAAGCGCCATCTCTGTGCAATTATTATTCATTTACCTGGGGTAATTGGTGCTACCGAACTACGAAGGCACTACCTACGGCTGTAAAGGCGGCTACAAAAGCTTGGAGGAATTACAAAGCAGATATGATTTTGGAAAACCTGAGTTTTTCGATCGTACCAACCACAACGTTGGTGGCTATTTATTATACAGTATTTCAACGAATAACTCCTTCATTCGTTACATGATTGTTGTGTTTCCGAGATTTCTCACAAACCCCCTCGTTGAATAAAACTCCGGATTCAACAACACACTTTTCGTCATTCCTTAATAGAATTACAACCAGGAACCACTTTTTATTTTAACTTATTTTGAAGGCTATATCCATTAAATGTAATATATTACTGAAGAAGAAGATTATACTTACTTGTTCAATTTGGGAGGCGGGTTTTGTATAACCAACGCATCTGCCATAGGTCACCTCCACTGGTTCGCTACGTTTGGTTACTTAGCAGGGGGCCCGGGTTCATCGGTTGAGGTGTATTAAGGATGCGTCCTACCCACCAGCTAGTTACATGGCGTGTCAAGTCAAGAGAGGTTGGTTTGGGGAGACCCTTTGACCTCTCCAACTGATCTCTCTTGACCCATCGCCTTGCCCTACAGCGGGAAGACAAGATCATACGTCCGTCACTCCTGAACACACTGATCCCTAGATTCCTGCCCATCACAGAACTTTCTTTACTTCCTTTCCTTAAAAATACCCTTCACTCAGCATCCCCAAAGATGACTTAGGCCCTGGTGGGAAATTATTTTCCTCAGGACCTCCTATGTTAATGTAAAAAAATATTAACAAATCAAAATCAAATTATTGTTTTTGTTCTATTTCTCGTTTTGTTTAGATTTATTAATATTTTCTTCTTTATGGTACTAGAAGTCGGGGATGACCGAGGAAGACATGGCAAGATCAAGTGAATCAGATACTGGAGTCGGGCCATGTCAAGAGTCTGATTAATAGTAGAGTATGTACGATACGATGTATGAATTTGAATGAGGCAAGAAGTGTGTGCCAAGACCGATTTGTTTGGCGGTTCGTCCTCTCTGCCTCCCCCTGCGGGAAAACGCCATGATGGTTTGTTAGTTAGTTAGTTATCTTCTTCTTCAATTATAGAATTATAATCACTTCAACAACTTAACAACTAAATATTGATTTTGGGCTGAAATTCTAAAAACACTCGATATTAAAAAAAACAATGGTATTTTGGACCAAAAAATGCTAATTTCATTTCATCTGAACTCACCATCAATGACTTTTTGAAAACATCCCATCTATGTTCCCCAAAACACAGCAGGTTTTGTAAATCCCATCTTATTCTGAAGCTTTTCAAAAGCTTAGTAGAGTGGGTTGTTAATTACTAAGGTCTAATCGTTGTGTGTGCGAGAGAGACGGTGTCTCAGTTGGTATTTGTGTTTGCGCGCAAGTAACAGGGATGGATACCGTGTTTTTGTTTTGTCTAAAGTATAAAAGGTACATGCATATTCTATCTTTTACAGGATGTAGCCATTGATATTTATGTTGAAATCGTTGAATGGGAGATTAATTATTTCGATTATTACGAATAGACACTAATAATTTTATCATTGAAGAAGAAGATAATACTAATAAATCTAAACGAAACATAAAACAGAACAAGACACACCAAAATAAAAACATAACTAGGAATCAAACCCTACTTACCGGGACAGAAAGAAGTCTTAAATTATTCGACCATTGGGACATTTTTATTACTCGTTATATTTGTTGATATCATAATTCAAATTCAGAATTAAGAATATAATCTTGAATATTTTTGGCATCTACCTTTTTAAATAGAAACAAAGTTTCTAATGAAATTAGTTTGTAACCTAGATATTGTCTCGGATAAACATATCCGATTTAGATATATACATTTTAATTTGGTTAGACAAACTATTATCTTTTTTTTAAATTTATGAATCTGTTTATTGATGTTGTGTATTTGAATGACATATTTAAGGTAACCAAAACTATTTTTAATTTGTAAAGAAAAACATTTCTGGTTTATGATAACCCGATGCTTAAGTTCGCCTTGGGGCTCAATTCTCAACGAAGTCATTCCACTCGAATAACGAGTGGAATGACTTTCGCCGTTTGGCGTATGTAAGTATGTACCTTCGACGAGACTCAAAAATAAGAAAGTACCGATGTGTGTACTTTCGATCGGAGAATCATTACCCTGTTCTAAAACTAAAATAATGTTATTATTACTAGCAGAAAATTATAATTGTCTAAATAATTTTATGACAACCCCGCATACCAAATTTCTACTTATAAACTTCCATACATTCATACTTTCCTTAAACTCTTTCTATCTTACTAATTCGATTCTTACAGGTCGCTCAACGTAAGCGTGGTAAAGCCGGCCTTAAGCTTGGTTTAAGACCATTTTAACCAAACAAACGCAATGTTAAAAAGTCGAGGTTTTCACTGTTCTAATCTTACGCGCCAATTTTCACACCACGATTTTTAGTAAGGTAGTATAAATTTTAAAACTCTTCAAAAATATGTTATTTACCATGCCCTGAGTATAAAAAACACATCTCGTTCATTTATACCATGTCATAGGTATAAAAAACACATCTCGTTCATTTATTTACCATGTCATAGATATAAAAAACACATTTCGTTCATTTATTTACCATGTCATAGATATAAAAAACACGTTTCGTTCAGTTATTTACTATGCCATAGGTATAAAAAACACATCTCGTTCATTTATACCATGTCATAGATATAAAAAACACATCTCGTTCATTTATACCATGTCATAGATATAAAAAACACATCTCGTTCAGTTATTTACCATCTCATAGATATAAAAAACACAGCTCGTTCAGTTATTCACCATGTCATAGATATAAAAAACACATCTCGTTCATTTATACCATGTCATAGATATAAAAAACACATCTCGTTCAGTTATTTACTATGCCATAGGTATAAAAAACACATCTCGTTCATTTATACCATGTCATAGATATAAAAAACACATCTCGTTCATTTATACCATGTCATAGATATAAAAAACACATCTCGTTCATTTATACCATGTCATAGATATAAAAAACACATCTCGTTCAGTTATTTACCATCTCATAGATATAAAAAACACAGCTCGTTCAGTTATTCACCATGTCATAGATATAAAAAACACATCTCGTTCATTTATACCATGTCATAGATATAAAAAACACATCTCGTTCAGTTATTTACTATGCCATAGGTATAAAAAACACATCTCGTTCATTTATACCATGTCATAGATATAAAAAACACATCTCGTTCATTTATACCATGTCATAGATATAAAAAACACATCTCGTTCAGTTATTTACCATCTCATAGATATAAAAAACACAGCTCGTTCAGTTATTCACCATGTCATAGATATAAAAAACACATCTCGTTCATTTATACCATGTCATAGATATAAAAAACACATCTCGTTCAGTTATTTACCATCTCATAGATATAAAAAACACAGCTCGTTCAGTTATTCACCATGTCATAGATATAAAAAACACATCTCGTTCATTTATACCATGTCATAGATATAAAAAACACATCTCGTTCAGTTATTTACCATCTCATAGATATAAAAAACACATCTCGTTCTTTTATACTATGTCATAGATATAAAAAACACGTTTCGTTCAGTTATTTACTATGCCATAGGTATAAAAAACACATCTCGTTCATTTATACCATGTCATAGATATAAAAAACACATCTCGTTCAGTTATTTACCATCTCATAGATATAAAAAAACACAGCTCGTTCAGTTATTCACCATGTCATAGATATAAAAAACACATCTCGTTCATTTATACCATGTCATAGATATAAAAAACACGTTTCGTTCAGTTATTTACTATGCCATAGGTATAAAAAACACATCTCGTTCATTTATACCATGTGATAGATATAAAAAACACATCTCGTTCAGTGATTTACCATCTCATAGATATAAAAAAACACAGCTCGTTCAGTTATTCACCATGTCATAGATATAAAAAACACATCTCGTTCATTTATACCATGTCATAGATATAAAAAACACGTTTCGTTCAGTTATTTACTATGCCATAGGTATAAAAAACACATCTCGTTCATTTATACCATGTCATAGATATAAAAAACACATCTCGTTCAGTTATTTACCATCTCATAGATATAAAAAAACACAGCTCGTTCAGTTATTCACCATGTCATAGATATAAAAAACACATCTCGTTCAGTTATTTACCATCTCATAGATATAAAAAACACAGCTCGTTCAGTTATTCACCATGTCATAGATATAAAAAACACATCTCGTTCATTTATACCATGTCATAGATATAAAAAACACATCTCGTTCAGTTATTTACTATGCCATAGGTATAAAAAACACATCTCGTTCATTTATACCATGTCATAGATATAAAAAACACATCTCGTTCATTTATACCATGTCATAGATATAAAAAACACATCTCGTTCAGTTATTTACCATCTCATAGATATAAAAAACACAGCTCGTTCAGTTATTCACCATGTCATAGATATAAAAAACACATCTCGTTCATTTATACCATGTCATAGATATAAAAAACACATCTCGTTCAGTTATTTACCATCTCATAGATATAAAAAACACAGCTCGTTCAGTTATTCACCATGTCATAGATATAAAAAACACATCTCGTTCATTTATACCATGTCATAGATATAAAAAACACATCTCGTTCAGTTATTTACCATCTCATAGATATAAAAAACACATCTCGTTCTTTTATACTATGTCATAGATATAAAAAACACGTTTCGTTCAGTTATTTACTATGCCATAGGTATAAAAAACACATCTCGTTCATTTATACCATGTCATAGATATAAAAAACACATCTCGTTCAGTTATTTACCATCTCATAGATATAAAAAAACACAGCTCGTTCAGTTATTCACCATGTCATAGATATAAAAAACACATCTCGTTCATTTATACCATGTCATAGATATAAAAAACACATCTCGTTCATTTATACCATGTCATAGATATAAAAAACACATCTCGTTCATTTATACCATGTCATAGATATAAAAAACACATCTCGTTCAGTTATTTACCATCTCATAGATATAAAAAACACAGCTCGTTCAGTTATTCACCATGTCATAGATATAAAAAACACATCTCGTTCATTTATACCATGTCATAGATATAAAAAACACATCTCGTTCAGTTATTTACTATGCCATAGGTATAAAAAACACATCTCGTTCATTTATACCATGTCATAGATATAAAAAACACATCTCGTTCATTTATACCATGTCATAGATATAAAAAACACATCTCGTTCATTTATACCATGTCATAGATATAAAAAACACATCTCGTTCAGTTATTTACCATCTCATAGATATAAAAAACACAGCTCGTTCAGTTATTCACCATGTCATAGATATAAAAAACACATCTCGTTCATTTATACCATGTCATAGATATAAAAAACACATCTCGTTCAGTTATTTACTATGCCATAGGTATAAAAAACACATCTCGTTCATTTATACCATGTCATAGATATAAAAAACACATCTCGTTCATTTATACCATGTCATAGATATAAAAAACACATCTCGTTCAGTTATTTACCATCTCATAGATATAAAAAACACAGCTCGTTCAGTTATTCACCATGTCATAGATATAAAAAACACATCTCGTTCATTTATACCATGTCATAGATTTAAAAAACACATCTCGTTCAGTTATTTACCATCTCATAGATATAAAAAACACATCTCGTTCTTTTATACTATGTCATAGATATAAAAAACACGTTTCGTTCAGTTATTTACTATGCCATAGGTATAAAAAACACATCTCGTTCATTTATACCATGTCATAGATATAAAAAACACATCTCGTTCAGTTATTTACCATCTCATAGATATAAAAAAACACAGCTCGTTCAGTTATTCACCATGTCATAGATATAAAAAACACATCTCGTTCATTTATACCATGTCATAGATATAAAAAACACGTTTCGTTCAGTTATTTACTATGCCATAGGTATAAAAAACACATCTCGTTCAGTGATTTACCATCTCATAGATATAAAAAAACACAGCTCGTTCAGTTATTCACCATGTCATAGATATAAAAAACACATCTCGTTCATTTATACCATGTCATAGATATAAAAAACACGTTTCGTTCAGTTATTTACTATGCCATAGGTATAAAAAACACATCTCGTTCATTTATACCATGTCATAGATATAAAAAACACATCTCGTTCAGTTATTTACCATCTCATAGATATAAAAAAACACAGCTCGTTCAGTTATTCACCATGTCATAGATATAAAAAACACATCTCGTTCATTTATACCATGTCATAGATATAAAAAACACATCTCGTTCAGTTATTTACTATGCCATAGGTATAAAAAACACATCTCGTTCATTTATACCATGTCATAGATATAAAAAACACATCTCGTTCATTTATACCATGTCATAGATATAAAAAACACGTTTCGTTCAGTTATTTACTATGCCATAGGTATAAAAAACACATCTCGTTCATTTATACCATGTCATAGATATAAAAAACACATCTCGTTCAGTTATTTACCATCTCATAGATATAAAAAAACACAGCTCGTTCAGTTATTCACCATGTCATAGATATAAAAAACACATCTCGTTCATTTATACCATGTCATAGATATAAAAAACACATCTCGTTCAGTTATTTACCATCTCATAGATATAAAAAAACACAGCTCGTTCAGTTATTCACCATGTCATAGATATAAAAAACACATCTCGTTCATTTATACCATGTCATAGATATAAAAAACACATCTCGTTCAGTTATTTACCATCTCATAGATATAAAAAAACACAGCTCGTTCAGTTATTCACCATGTCATAGATATAAAAAACACATCTCGTTCATTTATACCATGTCATAGATATAAAAAACACGTTTCGTTCAGTTATTTACTATGCCATAGGTATAAAAAACACATCTCGTTCATTTATACCATGTCATAGGTATAAAGAACACATCTCGTTCATTTATTTACCATGTCATAGATATAAAAAACACATTTCGTTCATTTATTTACCATGTCATAGATATAAAAAACACGTTTCGTTCAGTTATTTACTATGCCATAGGTATAAAAAACACATCTCGTTCAGTTATTTACCATCTCATAGATATAAAAAAACACAGCTCGTTCAGTTATTCACCATGTCATAGATATAAAAAACACATCTCGTTCATTTATACTATGTCATAGATATAAAAAACACGTTTCGTTCAGTTATTTACTATGCCATAGGTATAAAAAACACATCTCGTTCATTTATACCATGTCATAGATATAAAAAACACATCTCGTTCAGTTATTTACCATCTCATAGATATAAAAAAACACAGCTCGTTCAGTTATTCACCATGTCATAGATATAAAAAACACATCTCGTTCATTTATACTATGTCATAGATATAAAAAACACGTTTCGTTCAGTTATTTACTATGCCATAGGTATAAAAAACACATCTCGTTCATTTATACCATGTCAGAGATATAAAAAACACATCTCGTTCAGTTATTTACCATCTCATAGATATAAAAAAACACAGCTCGTTCAGTTATTCACCATGTCATAGATATAAAAAACACATCTCGTTCATTTATACCATGTCATAGATATAAAAAACACATCTCGTTCAGTTATTTACCATCTCATAGATATAAAAAAACACAGCTCGTTCAGTTATTCACCATGTCATAGATATAAAAAACACATCTCGTTCAGTTATTTACCAAGCCATTCCAAAAATTCTCAGTGTTTTTTTGTGCTACTCAGATATCGAAAGATTTTTATTCTATTTTAAATTAGCTGAGTTTTATCTTTTAAAGGGTTTAATACTGGAAAAAAGTTCTACTGCTTTATGATGTACACACAGGAAAGGTACACTCATCAGCAGAAATAGTTTCGCCTGTGACGCAAATTCGTAATTCTCTCTCAAATCTACAATAAACCAATATTTCTTTTATAGTGATTTATTTTTCGGGTATTAAGGTATTAATATGAATTATAACTATGGCTTAGTACACAATGTCTACTGCTGTATGACTAACAACTGTGGATTAAAACTATACACTTACAGCTAACACACACAATATTTAGAATTATAATTTACATGCAATGATTATTACCCGTGCTTTCAGTGGTAAAGTACAAAAAAGTCGAAGTGTAAGATATGATTCATTGCTATTATTTCGCAAGATTGCAGACAACCACTTTAGGAACACCCTATCGTATCTTCTGAGCAAGATGCTTTCTTCTATGGAATTTTTATTAAGAGCCATGGGATGATGAGAATTTAATTAGGGAGTTCTTCTATACAGGTTATTAAGTTTAGCTTAGAATACAAGATGTGTAAAATATTTAAAGACTACATAACGCATTTTTGGAATACGAGATTTGACCCTGATTTCGGAAGCAGTTGATTTTATGTGTTGTTTTTCAGACTCTCACACTACTTTTGCAAAAATTTATACGGGCCTGCATTATTATTATTATTTCCCGAAAGCAGAAATCCACGAAGCCGTGAGCCTTGGTAATAAGAGCATTTGAAGTGAAATTCTGCAAAACAGGAATATTCAGTTGATTATTTATTTATAATGGATCTGAAAAAATAAAATATACAAAAACAATAAATTAAATTAAATTTATTAATTTAACGCTTTAAATAGTTCAATTTAACTTATATAAGTTCCATTCATAATATATTCATAACCGTTTAAAAATATTCCAGGTCATAAAACCACATCTGGGCAAAGAAATTATATTTTTTTGCGACGAAACTCCACAATATCCTTCCCCCCGATGTGAAGCAAATGGAAAATTTGAATGATTACAAATCAAGAATAAAAATCTGGCTGAAAGAGATTAATGAAAAAACTTTGAACAAAACATTAAAAACGATATAGAAAACTAATAAAACAGAAATGAATAACTTTATAGCACAGGTCACCCTAGTGAGATATATTTAACATTAAAAACTACATGGAAAACTAATAAAACAGAAATGAATAACTTTATAGCACAGTTCACCCTAGTAAGGAGGACTAAGAAATACAACTTACTATACATATATTTAACATTAAAAACGACATGGAAAACTAATAAAACAGAAATGAATAATTTTATAGCACAGGTCATCCTAGTGAGGAGGACTAAGAAATACAACTTACTATACATATATTTAACATTAAAAACGACATGGAAAACTAATAAAACAGAAATGAATAACTTTATAGCACAGGTCACCCTAGTGAGATATATTTAACATTAAAAACGACATGGAAAACTAATAAAACAGAAATGAATAACTTTATAGCACAGTTCACCCTAGTAAGGAGGACTAAGAAATACAACTTACTATACATATATTTAACATTAAAAACGACATGGAAAACTAATAAAACAGAAATGAATAATTTTATAGCACAGGTCATCCTAGTGAGGAGGACTAAGAAATACAACTTACTATACATATATTTAACATTAAAAACGACATGGAAAACTAATAAAACAGAAATGAATAACTTTATAGCACAGTTCACCCTAGTAAGGAGGACTAAGAAATAGAACTTACCATACATATATTTAACATTAAAAACGACATGGAAAACTAATAAAACAGAAATGAATAATTTTATAGCACAGGTCATCCTAGTGAGGAGGACTAAGAAATACAACTTACTATACATATATTTAACATCAATATTTAAATAGTCGATATAATAAAAACATTAAAAACCCATATACCACCTATACAGAATGCATCAAATAGTATGTAGTGTCAAGTACGAATGCAAGTATAAATGATATATATTATATTTGATTGTTTCGTGAAAACCTCACTAGAAGAACCCATGTTGTGGTGTTAACACGTAATACCCGGAGGTTGAAAATGAAACACATGCGGCGGTGGTGGGTCCAGATTGACCCGGCTGAAATGATGAAATTAAAAGGCTTTTTATGCATTTTTCGTTCATTTTCTTACTTTTATATGATATTATTGTAGTTCCTCATTAACTCATAACATATCCCCTGTGTTTCTTGTATGAAGATGGAAGTTTTAGAAATTAGTATTCCGTAAATTTTGCGGTTCGTCGATATACAGCAGCGCGGACATCCCGCGCAACAGCTAATCAACGACTGAATCGACGACGGCCCCGACACGATGCGGGTGCCGACCAGGGTTGCAAACCGTAAAAAAAATTCCCTCGTACGGATGCAGCTAAAAATCTCGTACTTTGACTTTCAAACCTCGTACCAGGGATGGTATGCCCAAAATAATTATTTCCCCAGATTTCGAGGCGAAATTTCCCTAGAATTTCCCTACATTTCGCAAACCTTGAACAAAATAAGATCTTGGCAAACAAAACCCGCTTCGGGGGGGGGGGGGGGGGGGTTGGATTTGTGTGGTATTAAAAAAAATTTTAATGTAAATCAAGGTAACGAATCTAATTTACATCTCCTCTCCAAATATTACGTCAGGAACATCCTCACTGTCATTGTTTTTTCTGCCGTATATATTTAAACTAAACAATTGGACGAAACAACGAAAAGACTAGGTATTTAACAATAAAAATCTTCTTCTTTTCAAAAACTTCAATTAGCTACACGTACAACTAAACACGGCCGGCATGCAACAAATGGAACTCGTAAAAAAACAGAGATAGTAGAAATTTGCGCTCTGTGTCACAGCGACGACTAATGCGAAGAACGAACGAACTGTTTTATTATTCAGGGATTTCAATAATTTTATTATTCGGGGATTTCTCGGTTGATGGGATAACTACCATAGACAATCATCAAGCAAATACGGCAATGTAATTTTTGGTGTAAGAAGTTCCTACAAGTTCTGATAGATGGCACTAGTTTTTACTGTTATATAATAGTGATATAAAATGTTCGTATAGCCATAGGTATTATCAAAATCTCGTACATAATTGTACGAGGTTGAAAGTCTCCTCGTACCTCGTACGGAAGGCCGCAAATCTCGTATTTGTACGAGGAACCTCGTACGTTTGGCAACACTGGTGCCGACTACCGGGTTAAGGTCAGGGGAATGAGGAGGGCAGTGCGGGAGAGGGGGACAGGAAGCGTTCGTCAGCGGAAACAAACATTTTTATTTCTATAATTATTAAAATTTTCGATGGTGTGCATTTACAAGAATATCATGTATTATTTAAAATACCAGAAATAAATCACTTATTTGATAACTTCCTTGTGGCTGTACCTCTAATAGAAAGATGTGTAAAGAGAAAATAAATTCAATTTATAGCCATATTAAACGATGATTGCTTATGCAAATATTAGAAAATAATATATAATGGCATTCAAATTCAAGTTGAGTATTTACTTTCCTCACACATTTATTTGTCACAATTAAAACCATTGAAT
This sequence comes from Hesperophylax magnus, assembly GCA_026573805.1. Classification (NCBI taxonomy): domain Eukaryota; kingdom Metazoa; phylum Arthropoda; class Insecta; order Trichoptera; family Limnephilidae; genus Hesperophylax; species Hesperophylax magnus. The sequence continues at coordinate 1,074,329 of JAIUSX010000190.1, read as the reverse complement.
GACACACATTAAAAAATACTAAAACTTTTATTTTTCAACAAAACAAATTTAAATTAACAATTTTCATTTAAAAAAACGGAATAAAAGCAACATTCTAAATACGAAAATACAAAAATGATTCGACGATTAATAAAATTTATATACATACACAAAACACCAAATGGATTTATTATTACAAATTCAGCAGCAAAATAATTATATAGCACTACCAATTATAAAAAGTTTAACAGTTTTTTATTAGTTAAAATATATTAAAAATGCTAAAATTCACAAAAATAATTCATCGATATATTATATCATTCAATAAATGTCATCGAAACGTATATTGCTTAAAATATAGCGGAAGCGATCTCTAGATAAAGCGGAGGGGGAAAAATGCTGCCGAAATAAATCCTCGGTAGTCCAAAGTTCGCTTAGTTCTAAGACGTCTAAGACTTAGTTCTTAGACGGCCGGCATAGTCCAGTGGTAACGCATTGGACTGCCATTCCGACGGTCGCGGGTTCGAACCCGGCGTGCGCAAATAAATTTTATTTGATTAATTTGTGTTATTTCACAATTAATTAATTAAAATAATATATAGTATATTTGCGGCACGTTCCAGAGTGGAAGATACTACCAGTATCGCCCTGGTGTAAGACCACCATTCAGAATTGAAACGTTGCTCCAAATGGCTTTAGCCGTGTTTAGTGACTAGATCTGAATAGCCAGGTACTTCCCCACCTTCCTCTTTCCCTTCCCCACTTACCTTCAGCCTCACAACATCCCCCAATTGGGGATGCCATAGTCTCACTGGCTCCAGTCGGGAGCAGTTGGGACTCTTGTGAGGTATTCACTATAAAAAAAAAAATTAAAAAAAAACTTTCGGCCGCGATTTCTTCCTGAAGCCAAAAGAACTCCAAAAAATGCATACATTTCTGTCTTCGTAATGTTAGGAAAGCTGGAATTTTTCGGATTGAGCTGACAGAATTTATTCGTATTTTCAATAATTTCCTCCACCATTTCATTTGAAATTAACAAATCAAAAGCATCTCTGATGGATACTATGTTCTGGCTACCGTTTTTCAATCCAGGGGTAGAAGAAATAATGTTATGGCTTCTAGTACGTAAGCTGGCTGGTGGCGCAGAGTTCCATCGGAATCCGGAATTTGACACGTATAAATGTTGATCTGCAACGGATTCATTCGAATTTCCTACACTAATTTCATTATCACTTCCATTTCCACTTTCAGATATTTCCTCTAATAACATTTCTTCCGGATCACTTTCAAATTCTGGATCTAACGTTTCGAATTCCAAGTCGCCATCATCACTGATCTCACTGTTCGAACTGTTAAGTAGCTTTTCGATCTCATTATCAGATAAATAATTTTGCTTTGCCATTGCGTTCGTACGCTACGAAAAAAAAAAATTAAAACAAAGTCACAAACAAAAATCACAATGCTAGAAATGTGCCCGAATGGTTGACAACATCTGCGCGGGACTGTGAGAGACAAAGACGGAAGGACAGAGCGAGAGATATGCTGTTTCGTCGGCTGCTCGAATTCAACTGAGAAGAAATGGAGTTTTTGCGTGTTTTTATACACAATTATTCTTATAACTTTTTTAAAACGTGTCCGATTTGAATAATTTTTGAGTCGAAATGTGGGTAAATATTTGATGAAAGAATAGAAAAAAGGAAATTAGCCTAAACGAGATATTTGCGGCAAAATCTTTTTTTTTAAAAACACTGGGTCAAACCAGACCCATCACCGGAGTCGAGGTGTTAACGTGATTTTGATACATCATTGATGTGAATTAATTGTATTCTTATGTTAAAAATATTATAAGAACGGCAAAAAAATATGTAGGAATAGTAAATATTCTTAATAATGTACATTAAATTATTATGTTTGATTTGGTGTTATTAAGATATAAAAATAGTACCTTTTATTTTTATCCAGACCGAAACATTATATTAGCGTTTTTGTGTGGATTGTTTCGATTATATAAGCATTTAAAGATAGAGGATATTGCAAAGTGCTCAAAACGTCTAAGATTATTCTTGAGTGGGACTGTAAAGGAATATAGAAATTGGATTTGAAGAAATCGTGGTATCATTATTTCAAATTTGTACAGATTTTATATAACTGAAAGGGTATAAAGGGCAAGGGTTTATATGTATCGGAAACTATTATAAAATGTCTAACCTACGATACGATAGTGATTTTTTTCTAAATAGTGGAAGTAGGGGGTACCTTAAAATTGTTACTGATGATAAAAAATATGAAAAAATCGATTTGAAAAATTACTTTAAATTGGTACTAAGAGAGTAATCCAGGAGAGTGGGTTTTTTAAAACATGTGAACATAAGAAAATATGCCACCCCTAATCTGGATATGTTTTGAGGATGACAGGAAGGAGACGGAAATATGAAGGTTAGTATCAATATTATTCATAATTGTTCACCAATCATGGCTATAGCTATTTCAAACAACTCTTCGATTCTAAAGTATGGTATTTTACCAAGGCGACACTGACAGTATTTACCACTAACTTAAAAATAAGAGTTTAGTGGTCAAAAAAATGTTTTTTTTGTAAATAAGTTTGAAGCGGTTCAAGGAATGAGATGACCAGTGACCAGCCTGTACTTGGATGTTTGATATATCCAAAGCCCTTCTGTACAAATAATAGTCGAACAAACAGATTTCTCGACACACAACGAGAAACACAATGTTCTGAAATAATTGTCTACAAACACTTCGACGTGCGTTTTACCATTTATATTCGGATCGACATGTCGAATACTGGTCTTCTGTTTGCCAGAAACACAATGTACTTGCACAAACATTGTATACGATGCAGGTGCTTCTATTTGACGGCCTGGCCTGGTGGTCTAGGAGTAAGGCTCTCGACTATCAAGCTGAAAGTCGCCGGTTCAAATCCCACAATTTACTCATTTAAAATAATATTCAGCACATTTGCAGCGACTATGCACGTTCCAGAGAGGAAGATACTATCAGGATCACCCTGGTGTAAGAATCGAAACGTGGCTTGAAATGGTTTTGGCCGTGTTTTGTGACCAGATCTAAATAGCCAGGTACTTTGCCACTTTCTTCTTCCTCATCTCCTTCCACTCCTCACCACCTTAAAGGACGCCATAGTCTCACTGGCTCCAGACGGTTGGTAGCAGTTGGGACTCTTGTGCGGTGTCACATAAAAAAAATAATTAAATAATTTAGTTATATAATAGGGATAAATTAAATTAATCATGTCAATGCTCCATCATCACTCAAAATTTAGTTTCGACAAAATTTACCACAGTTTCGTTGGTTTAAAAATTACGGAATCCAGTTACTTATGTGATTAAGTTATTAAATTAAAGTTTTTTAAAATTATCAGAAAAAAATGTTCGAATTTCATAACAGCAGAGCTTACCATCCAAGAGTTGTAAAAAGATTGAGACTTTAATGCTTGTAAGGTATCTCCTCAAAAGACTTCATGTGAAGTTTTTGCGTTAGCGAAAATATTTTCACAGCAACATTATAATGTTTTCTCAAATGTAATGCTTTAGTTTGTTGAATTTAATAAAAAAAACTCATTATGTTTTTTAATCATTTGAAAATCCCCATGACGGGCTCTGTATTATAAATAAAATAAATTATTGACTTCATGTATACACGAGAAACTCGTAATTCAAGCGGGAAATGGTGAATCTAAATCAGAAAAAAAAAAAAAAAATTTTTTTCCAAAAAACGTTTGCAGCATGGTTTACGCAGCGACTCATTTTAAAATACATTAAACAGCAGATATTAACCTCATTGCGACCGAATCTTCCAATTTTATAAATTCCAATATCTTACTCAACTTACTCGAAAATGAAATCTCAAATCAATAAAAGTCCAAATTCGACTTCAAATGTAATACAAATTCACGAATTGTACCACGAGTTTCTGAACACCATGTATAAGTACCTTAATTTTTCTACAAGTACTCAATGCTTTTTTTTAATAATAATAATAATAATATTTGTTGATTTGTATAGCGCCATTTTTGTGAAAAATCACCTCAAGGGCGCTGAACAAACATATAATATGTTTCTACAATGCTGTCTTATTACTAACTATAGGCTAGACTGATTATTATTAACTTATTGCTAACAGATTGAATCCACCAGTTTGTCAATCACTAATACATATGTATAATGTGTTTGGCCAATGAACGTAATGCTGCGTTAGAATGTATTATTTATATTCTGTACAGTCATATGACATGCTGACCCTACTGGTGTCCTCTCATATCAGAGGTTAGCTATCATCAAAATTATATTCACCTGCAAATGAATTTACATTATCAGGCACTTACATTTCGAAGCATTTTTTGGAAGTTCAGCTTATTCCTTCTCAATGTCTTCCATCAGTCCATGAGTTATCGCTTTTAACACTTCGCCATGAAGTTATTCATTATTATATCGATGTAATAAAAGAATAAACCTTTTCTCCCGTATTAAAACATCAAACCGTTTAAATCCTATTATTTCACAAGTGTTTAAATTCACAATCGGCTAGGCTTTTCAGATATCTGAATCCACCCTTAAACTTTGAGGAAATCCAATAAAATTGATGACTCCTTTTACGCCTTTGTATTTATGGGGGCTGTTTTATTTGAGAAAATATTTATGGGTTTCTGTATTGTGCGGAGAGGAAGAATAAAGAAAAATGTATTTAGTCGAAATGGGGATGAATTCATTAAAATATTCCAGGGAATTCAGCAATTGATATTTAAAGACTTTGTTCAAATCGAACCAGATATTCTTCGAGGATGGAATTTAGAATATTCTGTTTCGAACTTTAGATTTGTTCGGTACAAAATATACTAAATTAAAACTTAATAATCGTTTTTACTGGCTTGCTCAATTAATGTTTCAATTAACAGAGCGGTAAGCTCCTGACCATGAGATTCAAAGTATGCGATATAAGGAGAAGAAAAAAAATATTAATACGAATGTGTCTTTACTCTTGGTTGCTGCGATATCCTTGATATTAGTATATGAGCTCACCCATAGATGGCACTACAATAGTCTATGAAGTTATTCACAGATGCCGTTAGCTATCGATAATAATAGGATAATAAATCAAAAGAAAACCTCAAGGTCTAGACTCAAGACTATTCCAACAGCCTGCAAATTAAAAACCAATAATAATCCGTCCATCCAATACACCGGGAACATTGCGTACACGCCTTCTTTACTTACGTCGTTAAGATTCCGAAACAGAGCCATTTTCGATCACAATAAAAGTCCAAGCCGGAAGTTTTAATGATTAAGACAGTTTGTGAAAAAACCCCGAAGGAACAACAGTCCGTAAGTGCAAGATATTCACATAATTTCCCTGGAGAGATAGGTAACACGAGTCAGAGTCGACATATTACTTCAAATGACTATAGTTATATTGTGTTACCACATGAAATAAATCTTCCCAAACTTTTTCTGTCTTTTACCAATCCGGATATTTTCAGCCCGTCTCCAAATTAGGGTCGCAACAATCTCACTGTTAGTTCGTTAGTTGTTGCTAAGTACACAGTTTGTATTCTAAGTACGCAATTTCTTCTAGCGCAAACTCACGAAAAATCAACAGATAAATTCTCGATAAATAAGTTCCCATTTTGAAAATCACACTAAAATTCAAAGCAAATTTTAGTTCATTAAACCAGATTTCAATCGGTACTAACGCAGATAGCCGCAATGAGAATGTTTTATGATTTTGAAAGATCACAGAAGTGTATTTTGAGTGAGATAAACCTCTTTGACTTTGACAACCTGAAAAGGTTGATTTTATCCTGAAAGTCGGTTTGCTCAGTGCGAAGAGTCTAAAAAAACTGAAACACGAAGCCGCCAAACGCTTTATTCAATTACCCGCAAAAGTCATAAATTCATTTGTTTTACACAAACATTAACCCATTGAATTGCCAAGGAAAGTGTTTGTTTCCTACTAAACAGCTTTGAACCATTGTTATTTGTTAGCCAACAGTTAACTCGGCTCCTCTAGCAGTATAAATAGTCGGAATTCTCATGTAGGTACTTATTGCGATTGGCGTGAATACAGTATGTCCGCTATTCAGTAAGTACTACAATGTTGGAATGCTTGGGTATATACGACAATCAGTAAAATTGCTGTAAACGTGGTTTAATGATGCTGAGAACAAGGTTCGATTAGATCACCCGATTTAACAGAGTGAGTGGATAAATTCAGTATTGTTTTGCTCAAAGACTAACGAAAAGCAAATAATAACTGTGGCCACAGAGCAATAGCAGTGCATAGTGAATATAATGTAAATTAAGATATGGAGTATAAAACATAAAAAGTGGATAAAGAAGAGATTGGAAGTACAAAGCAAATAAATGGTTATTTTTTTAATGATAAACTAATAGGTATAAGACAAGACACAAAGGATAACAATTTTTTATAAGCATTAATTAGTCCCCAGAAATATCCATACAAATTGGAAATATCTCACGAGTAAAAATAAAGGACGCTGACGCTGATGTTAATCATAAGATTCATAAAAACGTTACCTTTCTAATAAAATGTCTTACGTACAATGGTACGAAAAATTAAAAATAGTAAAAGATTTTTCAACCATAAAATTAGCGGTAAGCACCAGATTTTATTTTTCTAGACGATGAATTGGTAACTTCCCGCGGTATCAATTTCTAGGCCTGCCGCGGCAAATTCGACCGTAGCACCCCAGGCCGAGTGACGAATATTTTTGCATTAGCCTTCTTCACTTACGTCGTTAAGATTCCCACTTTACTTTAGAGTATTTGTTGGGAAAATTCGACCGCAGGTCCATTCAATACACCGGGGCCGCGCGTCGCAAATTTGTGTACACGCCTTCTTCACTTACGTCGTTATATTCCGACTTTATTTTAGGGTGTCGCGGTCGTCTTGAATTCACGAAGATGGCACGAAGAATATTTAAAATTATGTTGATGATGATTTTTTTCTAACCTCACACTAAGAACAATTTTGCCAATTTTGTCATCGTTCCCGAGCATGACTGCAGATTGCCAACGAACAAAAAACAGTTCACAAGGCGATTTAAATGTACCTGCACAGTTTTTAATTAATTAACTATGCAAATATTTATCACATTATAAAAAATGTAATTTTGGGAAAATAATAAGTAAGTATTAAAAAAATTGAAAAATTTTGAATGAAAAACCTAATGTAAATTTTGTAAAGTGTGTTCTAAATGGCAAGAACTATTTCTTTACGTTTTTTACCCTTCCTGCGGCTAGTCGAGATAGAGATTAATGTAGGTCCAGCGCTTACCCTCTCAATGTCGATTAATCAAACTGTAACAAGTTTCTCTACTCATTATAGACCAAAGAAAATTTAATTCCTCACTAGATTATCTTTAGTTGAATAAGGAAGATTCGAGAAAAATACAAAATTCAACCCATTTAATGGGATTTTAATTCATCAATGGATTTTACTGATCTCTTTTTTTCTTTGCTTACATTTTACATTTCTGTTTACTTTTTGCTAATAGCTCAATGCCACTGAACTGTTTAATGCAACAAAAGCTCAATCCGCAACTCAGTTGAACAGATCTTACATTCACAATATATTTTAATTTGCTATCCTTTAATTATAAATGTAAGAAACACTCAACCCCATACTAAAATAATATGATTGTGCACCATAAGGATTGTCGTAAGGTGTAAGTATCTTAATTTCTTATTATTTTTTTTGGTAAACTAATGTTTAAGACAAGATTTTTTATGCATAGCACAAAGGGTAACAATTATTTTACAAGCAATAATTATTCGCCTGAAACACTCATCCACATTGAAAAATCTCCTGATAAAAGATACATGAGGCCAACGGGACCCGAACCCGTGTCCCCGTGTTCCCAGAGCTGTCGACCGGAAATCGAAGGGACACGGGTTCGAGTCCCGTTGGCGTCATGTATCTTTTATCAGGAGATTTTTCAATGTGGATGAGTGTTTCAGGCGAATAATTATTGCTTGTAAAATAATTGATATCTTAATTTCATTGATATTGCAACACCCGCCCATTCAAAAATGGGCTAGTGTTGCTCCCTATAGTTCAAAGTTTGTTGGTTAGCATTGCTACTCGTTTTTCAACACTAAACCCTTAAGAATTGGGCTGGTATTGCTCTCTATAGATAACATATTTTATTATTATTTTATTGATTCAATAACTTTAAATGTTGCAAAACATTAATAGATAATGTGAGCCTCACAGGATGCTTTGCCCTTGCTGAGTCCCAATTTTACAATTTAATAATATTTAGAGGATAAAAACAAATAAATTGAAATAAATAAAATAAAACACAATAATAGGCGGTGTAAAAAATATAAAGAAAATCGTCAAACATTATGAGGTACGGTTGTACATAATGATGTGTGAATTGTGTATTACTTATATTTGTTGTGTTCTATTACGTTATAAAATTGCCTTTTTGTGTTCTTTAATCCATCGTTTATTTTTGTTTTAGATATGCTTTTTGTTTCCTTCCCTTTTTATATAGAGTGAAAGAAAATTGAATGCTTTTATTGCCTGTTGTAATTTGTATTATTATCTAACTCAGTGGTCGGCAAAGTGCGGCTCCGGAGCCGCATTCGGCTCTTCGGCCCCTTGAGTGCGTCTATGGCACAAATATCCACAGGCAGCAGGTATCAGCAGGTTTCAGGAGTTTAAAAACATCAGAGGGACCTTAGCATTCGTCAAAAATCCTCTTAATGCTACGACAACGGAGTTGAAATTATCTCCTTTTGGCATTGACTTTGAAATGTGAACTTTGAAATACAATTGCAGGATTAAAAAAACAAGGAAATATGGAGCTCTAAATTTCAACGTCTTTGTATTGATTTAGAAATATTGGAGAAGAAAAATTGTGTTTTTAGTTCACAACACAAGTGGTCTGCTTTGAAAGACCCGGAGAAGGAAGACATGATTATTTTCAACGTCTGGAATAGTATTCTTGACTCTAACGATCAGCTAAAAAAACTCGTGTTTGCTGTTCTTTCCCTTTTTGGTTGTACATATTTATGCGAACAATCTTTTTCAAGCACGAACTTTATCAAGAGTAAACTGAGAAGTCGTCTTATTGATGAGAATCTGGAAATATGCCTAAAATTAAAAACAACAACACACTTTACAAACCTGACTTACTGAAATTTTCCAAGGATATGCAAGGAAATTGTTCGCATTAAGTGTCTGTCAGTCATTGTCATGATTTAAATTTATGGATACCTTAATTTCATATTATTTTTTATCAACGAATAAATCTGTATTAAGTGTGAAATCAAGTTTTATTTAGAGTACCCGTAACTTAATGAAGGTCTAAAATTATAATAAAAGTTTACTAAATTAAAAAACAGATTTGGCTTTCAGATTTTTTTTTAATCGTTGTTTGGGGATCAGGTGAGAGGCACGAAATAAAAGTCGGTATCGTGAAGTTCACAGTGTTTATTTTGAGTCAGTTGCCGTGATGAAGAGATGACGGAGGACAGATGTATTCTCCGGACGCTGCGGTGATGTGCTGGTCAAGCGCGGGTCAGTGAGTCGACGCCGGGCGCTGGTGACCGGGACTCGATGGCGGTCAGGAACTGGCGATCTGGGGAATCAATACTCCAGTGCTGACGGGAAAGGCCGAAGGTGCGGTGGACCTTGTAGGCGGTTGAGCGGGAGTTCAACTAGACCAGTGAGGATGCTGCGTGTCCTCGTGGTGGTCATGGTGGCGTGGATGAAGCGCTGGTCAGAGACGCTGGAACCAGGGCGCTTTAATCCGTGGTAACGCTAGCCAGGGACGGTGGCCAAGGCGCTATGATGATGTCCCGTTGGAGTCCATGATGTGTACGTGCGAAACCGGGAATATTGTTCTTCGCGCTAGTAAGAGGAGCGCGGGTTATCACTCTTTGATCCTTATTAAATGACGGCGGACTGATGACTGACTGACTGCTCGCTGCGTCGGGCTTATTTATACTACACGGCCGACGGCAACAGTAGGTAGATGAATGGCAACTAAATCGAAGCTACTCGCTCAGTCTGGGCCTTTCGCGAAGTTTCGGCGATGCGACAATTATGCATAGGCGGTAGACTCGAACCTTCTGGCGAGTTGTCGTAGTGTGCCAGACGGATTGCGACGTATTGTAGGTAGGTTGCTTTGTTTTGATTTCGGCTGCAAGTACGTACCTAAGTAGCGTCGAGCTGCTTATTATAAATGAATTAATCTGGATTCTTCTTGATGCTACAATTGTAATGTACATATTTGGCTCTTTAACCAATAAGTTTGCCGACCACTGATCTAACTGATCTAACTGATACATTTTTTTGTATTATTGTCTAACTGGTCTATTAATGATGGTATTTTTTGTTGAAATTAGTTTTTTCGTCAAAAATGTGGTGTAGTAATCTCGTATGTATAATTGGCGAATATCTGGTGCGTCAAACATGTTGAATATTTGGTGTGTGTCATTCATTATATGTTTTTGAAGTATTACCTTTATGATGGTTTTATGTGCGATTTCCATATGACCGATAGCTGAGTTTATTACTCCTCCAAACAATGATTCCATATTCTATAGAATTTTATGGGATAGCCATGGAAGACTTTTATGAAAACGACTCGTTGAAAGTTTAAACTTAATTGTTCTATGTTATACATATATTGGTTTAGAGCAAAACTTTTTGTGGTTAGATAACCATTTTTTGCATTAAACAGCTAAGTTATGATTGCCAACATTCGAAAGAGTAGAGCACCCCAAAAAATAATGATAACTTTACAAATTATAATTACCAATACAACCGAACAATACAGGTTTCTTTGACAGTAAAAACGAATATTTTTACCCAGAATAATTAAAGGAAATTTAAACTCTGTATTCAAAGATATTATAAAAACAGCGCCCTCACAATGTTTACGAAAAAAAAAAGACTGTCTGTAAGGCATTTTTGCCTGAGGGCGATGCTTCTGTTTACTTTGAAGCCCCTGGTTTCGTTGATTGTTTTTTTATACGAAGAAACCCCTATCCAGAATTATATTTAGAACCAGGGCAGATATGTAGATTGTTGAGAAGTGGGTTTTTGTGGGTAACCAGACAATTCAACACAATGACAATTCAATACACATTTGGGTAAATGGGTAACATAGATCACGTTTTCACTTTTTAAAGGTTTGTTAAATTGTCAATGTATTAAGTAATCATGGAACCGTTTATATGTACGTAAAGTTTCGGTGTACGCGCGTGTTAATTATCTTAGGGCCGGTATTTCTCAATAATAAGTAGTCGAATTAACGAGGTTTTCGGAGTTTAGTTTTGATGTAATTGTCAAGTTTGGTGTACCCGCTAAATTTTCTAGTAGTACCAACGTAACTTAAGATTAACGTCACTTCTTGCATTTTATTTGATATAATTTTCTTTGCTATTGTTGTAAACCATCAATATACAGATGATTTGTACTAAGAACTGTTATTTGTTATGACTGCTACTTGATTAAGTATAGTTTTCAATTATCATTTCTCATTTTCTCTACATTATAATCTCCGTAATATACTTGAGTACAGCTACTGTTTTATGGTGACTACGAAAAATAAATACCTAAAATAATGGATAAATTAATTAATAATATACCATACATTGTGTAAATGTATCGCAAAAAACATGTATGTTTAATAGCCTTTATTCCGAATATCTACCAACATATAAAAATCTTCCCTTGAACACTCTTATATTCGCCGTTCAGATGCTGAGTTGAAAAAACAATTACGAAAAATTCCTCACATAAAAAAAAGCCAAACACGCACACAAAAGTATTAAAAAAATACATTCTGGTTCTGATATTACATGTTAAAGGCAATAAAAAATTAACAGTATTTATTTAAATACTACTTAAGACGAGACAACACCATAAAATAAAGCCAGAATCTTAACGACGTAAGTCACGTAAAAACGATAGTCGACTTTGCTCTAGCAGGCCTAGAAAATCATTCATCCGTTGGATTTATTTTAATTATTTCTGATGAACGTATTACTAAAACCTCAAATATTTCTAGAGGGATCTCCCGGGAAGTTACCAATTCATCGTCTAGAAAAATAAAATCTGGTGCTAACCGCTAATTTCATAGTCTAATCTAATTTCAAACCGTTTCACATGAAACATTTTAATGGTAAGGTCCTGTTTTTATTAATCATAAATATAAATAACTTACATCCGTAGGGATCACTTTATAAACATTTGAGATTTTAGTAGTTCATCATAAAAAAATAAAAATATGAACGTCGAGCAAACCCCCGTTATAAAAGTACTATGTCGCCTTAACTTAGCTACTGACGACCTCCGTGGTCTAGGCATAAGCCTCGATTAGCAAAGCTGGAGGTCGCGGGTTCAAACCCCGGCGTGCGCAAGTACAAGGTTTTCCAATAAGAGGTGTTATTTTGATATTCAATCGTAGAAGATCAATGGTTTCGTTGCTTGTGTGGCACGTAGCGCCGTCTTTTTTAAAGTAAAAGTTGTCCAGATCAATACTATCCAATTTCGACCATAAAAAATTATTAATCATCTCTCAATAGTGCAATCCATTCACCGTAACTGTTGCTCTAGCCTTATTTTCGAAAAAGTAAGGTCCAATGACTCCGCCGGACCATAAACCGCACCAAACAGTCACACCTGTGAATAGAGAGATTTTTCAACAATAACTCTTGGGTTTTCCGAGCCCCAGATGCGACGATTTTGCTTGTTGACGAAACCACCGAGGTGGAAATGGGCCCCATTACTCAAGATGATTTGCATTTGATTCACTCAAGTGAATTTAATAATTTTAGTGAGTTGTTGAAGGGTGTATCGTTCCATTTTTATCAATGGCGTAGTTTTTACTTGTCAAATGTCAAAAACTGACAGCTTCAAAAGTAACATCTACCGAAATAGCGGGCTATTCAAAATAACACCTCTTATTGGAAAACCTTGTATATTTTATAAGATCAATTTGTGTTATTTCACTCTTTTAAAATTTTTTTTTAAATATTTGCGGTAGGTTCTAGAGTGGAAAGTACTCTCAGTATCGCCCTGGTGTAAGACCACCATTCAGAATTGAAACGTTGCTTGCAATGGCTTTTGCCGTATTTGGTGATTGAGATCTGAACACCCAGGTATTTCTACACCTTTATCTTTCCCATCTCCTTCCCCTCCCCACATTCTTTAGCCTCACAACATATTCTCACTGGATCAGGACGGTTGGAAGCAGTCGGGACTCTTGTGCGGTATTTAAGTATTTTCGCAACATTCGTTTACGCCTATATTATACTAATTTTGTCTAGGTACTTATTTATCTTTACTTGTTTCGTCTATAGGTACTCATATATTTATACTTATTTTGTATGTAGGTACTTATTTATCTATACTTGTTTTATCTATGGGTACTTATATTTCTATACTTGTTTTGTGTGTAGGTACTTATTTATTTATACTAGTTTTGTTTATAAGTACATTTTGGTAATACTTTTCGTGGTACTTTTTATTAGTGCCCTCCACCAATCATTGGTATTTAATAATCTCTTTTTCAAACCATCTGCAGTAATCTTCGTCTTATTTGTAATCGCTTGTAATGGAGCCCAAAGAGTTTCCCAGCACTTCTCTAGTTTTTCCACGTTGTTTATTCTTAAGCAACGAGCAAGGTTACGAAAGTCATAGGAAGAATCCCATCAAAATCGTCAAAACTTCTTCAAAAGTGGTTATATTTCCATTACATCTCCCGACGTCTGTTTCCCGCTGCTTGTTAATCATGAGACTAACCTCTGGCTGGGCTAGGTCTAATTAGAAAGGTATTATAACTATGGTTATGCGGTGTCTACTGCTATTGGAAGTGTACCACGAAGGCTGCATGCGCCGCATACCGTAATGAGGAGCGGTATTCACCCGACATCTGATAGTCAAGTATTCGGATGGTGTACATGTGTCATCTTCGGGATGGGGGAATAAACATTTTTTGTATATTGTTGTAATAAAATATGCAGTGTAGACCGAGACAGATATATTATAGTAGTATAAAAGCCCATGTATAGTTTCGTCTCTCTCTCATATCCCAGCTCGCAACTAGAAAGCACGTATCGTAATATCTGTACTTCGTTAACAAACAACCAAGTAATCCAATCTCGGAATATGATTGTGTGAATAATACCAAAACATTTTAATAATAGTTGAGCAGCGATAACGTTATTATAACACATACGTTTTTTTACGTTAACTCTACAAAGGCGATCTTGAGGAGAATAATTAAGGGGCCTATTTCATATTTGGGGAAACTGCGTAGAGGGTCTTTTTGAAGAGGAAGGAAATACGGAGGCTGGCAAATCATTCCACAGCCCAGTTGTTGAACGTAGAACCTATCATATGACAAATGGCAACCATATAAAAATGTTGGGCGCACGTTTGGCATACTGCACCGGTGACAAAGGGATCAATGACGCTGGTTCCACGAAGCATCTTCCATTGAAATACTGCCTGTATTCTAAAATTATTTTTTTAAGACAGGGCAATATATCAAACGGACCCTTAGTTTCCTCACAGAGTCAAGGCTTATGAATGTTTGATTCTGCATCCAATTTTTTTTATTTTACCTAAGATCTCTTCCTGTCTACTAATAATGGAATAGTAGTAAGAATGTTGTCTATGGCCTCAATAGTCATGGGTGCTTGAACTTATAAAGTAGACCAGTCAGTAGCTGAGTTAGCATCTGATTCCCTCCCATGCGTCAAGAGTTCAATTCCTCCACTAGCTAAGTTCTCCATTAGTAGGATTAGGCTTTAAAAGTTTTTTTTTAATTTTTTTAGGTTGTTCATAACCCGGTAATGTGTCTAAAAAATTAACCTTCAAAATCATTCACAAAATTCTAAAATGGGCGTTAATAAAGTAATTAATGGTTGATAAAAAAAACGATCAAATTCAATCTAAATTCAGTAAAATAATTACTGAAATATATATCGAACACCAACGGTTGAGCAAACCTTTTTTGATTATCCCCGTAATACGCAGACTGCATTTCAAGATCTTCGGTCGCATCTGATTAAAGTACGTCTCCAAATAATCTAATAAATTAACCCGCAATATTAACTAACGTATAAAAAGATCACTTTGTTTACACTGTCGTTCTAAGTACCACTGTATGTTTTTATTTATTTCTACTCGGTGGCTTATTCCTTAATTCTGTATGAGTTTGTTTAGTTTCAAGAAGACGTAGGTTATTAAAGCAAATCTACGCGTTGAAATTAATATGGAGATGTGGTTACAGTGAAATCTAATCTAAGTTTTAATTTGTTTTGTTATTTTTAAATCGTAAATGGAGAAGCAATAAATTAGAGAACACATTGACAATCATACACAGAAAAATTAATATTGCTGATTTATTAAAATCCGATTTAAAAAGGATTGCAAGGCGTTTCCTAATAAACTTTTAGTACATTCCTAATATTTCTGAACAAATGTTCATTCACTTTCATTTGCCTGAATAATATACAGACGAAATGTTCATTCGAGTGAACGTTCATTTTTATTTCATTCCGCGTTCACACGGTACATATAGAATGAAATAGAAATGAAAATTCTTCCGCTCTTTCCCACTATGATGTCGTCGAACGAAGAAAAATCTCCTAACCTTCAAATTTAACTTTGATCGGAAAAAAATTAACTTTTGCATCTTTTGTCATCCCGCATAAATAATTGTTTCTTGTAGTAAGTAATTAATTGAAACCAAGTGCTATGTATAATTTTTGCTTATTAGGCGTGAAGCGGAATTCGACAATTTTATCGAAGATACTTTGATGAGAGAGAGTATACGAGGGTGGTCTGAAAAGTTTCCAACCTCAACGCAAAGATGGCGGTACTCGTCAATAAAAGATAGTGAATGTTTTTGTGCATCTTTTGACAGTTTCTCACCAAAGTTTCGGCCATTTCGGATGCGTAGTTTTTAGTTGACAGTCGTTTGAGTAAGTCGATGTGTGTGTTTTTGTGAAAATGGAAAAAATTGAGTATCGAGCTGTTATTAAATGTTTGTTTTTGAAAGGCAATACGCCTACGTAGATCAAAGATGAGTAGGATTCTGTATATGGGGACTCTGCACCATCATTTACCACAGTGAAAGTACCTGCACGAATAAAGCTGCAAATTGTTCTGAAATAAATGAATGAGTGTTCATTCCGTGTTCAGACGTTTCATTTTTCATTCATTCCAAGCGCGAGTGAAGAATGATGCAGAATGCCGAAATCTTAACATCGACATCGGTTCATTATTGAATTCATTCGCCAGTTTTTTTTCAGTTTGGGTTCAGACGTGTCACTTCGAGTTAAAGAAACATAATAAAAGACAGAAAAGTGAACCGTCTGACTCCTACTGTACTAAACGTTTATTAGGAAACCTACCGACTCATTCGTTAAGGGCCCGCAGTCCTGTTTTTAACCTGAGTATGAAAAATTTGAAGAGATTCTTAATAAATAAGTAATATTTAATATCAGTATATTTTCTCCGTGTAAGATATAAATTTATAAAAAATTAACAAATATAACTTGACTAAATCAAATTGTAAGTATGTTCCCAATCCACAGAATGAAAAAAAATGATGTCGCCAAATAAAATAAGACTTTCCAACTCCTAGGCCCCAAACTGGCTAGTGAAATTGATAAATTTAAGAGCCCCTCCCTCCACGCATCGTCATTTCACAATGCGGGATTGATGGAGTAACACCCCGTTGATTGGCTTACGAGCGCAGAGAAATGGAAAACGAAGACTGTGGTAGCTGCAACATCCTCGTCTTTGATTTTTCTCACGACCTCGTGCGGTACAATATTGATCATCTGCTCAATATTTGAAGTTTAAATTATAAAAATCAATTCCACCCGTAGTAAGGTACAATTGAGCTTACCTCTGGCATGCGAACGCTCCCACAGCACACACAGAAAAAGACTTTAATATTTATATGTGGTACACCCACCCCCTCACGTAGTTTTTCGTTTTCTTCTTTAGAAAGTTTAACTTGACGCTTTAATCCTTAACAGATTGCTCCATACATTTAATAATTAGTCAAGTTCTTATACTTAAACAAGGAAAAACTCAGTAAACGCTCCTTCCTCCGATGACTTGACAGAATATCTCCACTTGAGTTTGTCTTGGCCTTGCTTCCGTTGTAATAAAATAGTTAAATGGGATGTGTTACATTCATAGATAATAGAAAGACGGGAAATTGGGAGGCAATGGGTGAAGAGAGAGACCAGTTGGAGAGGTCAAAAAGTCTTCCCAAACCAGCCTTTCCCGATCTGACGCACCGCGTAGCTGGTGAAACACTCCTCACCCGATTAACTCGGGCACCCCTGCTAAATCACCGAACGTAGTGAACCACTAGGGGCGACTTATGGTAGAAAGTTGGTTATCTAATAAATGGTTCTCGGGACGGCGGTACCCAAACCCGCCTCTCAAATTAGCAAATATAAAACAATAACAATAAAATTCAAGCATAATCAATAGTATTAAACATACATAAGTGAATGAGGTTTAGAGGGACATTAATATTTAGTGAAGGTAACCAAAATAATTAAATTAAATGAAATACACACGTAAATTTGAATAAAATAAATAACTTATAAATAATAAACCAATATTTAATCAACATGTTTCAAATCCAATGGGTTCTTTGTCAGGATAATAAAAATTAACAAATATAAGAATAGGCAAAACAAGTATAGATAAATAAGTACCCACAAAAATATTACAATGAGCGGTGATTAACTAGTTTTTATCAAAAAAAATCTTAAAAAAAACCGTCACATAAAATTATAATAAAAAGGGTAATTATAGAATACATATAGGTATATATTTCCAAAACATTTATAAATTAACACATTTATTTATAAATTATAGCATTTTTTTTAATTACCACATTTAAGTATAGATTAAAACATTTATAAATTAACACATCTATGTAGAGATTATAGAATTTTTTTAAATTACCACACTCACTCGTATGTACAAATCATAGCATTTTTTAAACTACCACACTCACTCGTATGTACAAATCATAGCATTTTTTAAACTACCACACTCACTCGTATGTACAAATCATAGCATTTTTTAAACTACCACACTCACTCGTATGTACAAATCATAGCATTTTTTAAACTACCACACTCACTCGTATGTACAAATCATAGCATTTTTTAAACTACCACACTCACTCGTATGTACAAATCATAGCATTTTTTAAACTACCACACTCACTCGTATGTACAAATCATAGCATTTTTTAAACTACCACACTCACTCGTATGTACAAATCATAGCATTTTTTAAACTACCACACTCACTCGTATGTACAAATCATAGCATTTTTTAAACTACCACACTCACTCGTATGTACAAATCATAGCATTTTTTAAACTACCACACTCACTCGTATGTACAAATCATAGCATTTTTTAAACTACCACACTCACTCGTATGTACAAATCATAGCATTTTTTAAACTACCACACTCACTCGTATGTACAAATCATAGCATTTTTTAAACTACCACACTCACTCGTATGTACAAATCATAGCATTTTTTAAACTACCACACTCACTCGTATGTACAAATCATAGCATTTTTTAAACTACCACACTCACTCGTATGTACAAATCATAGCATTTTTTAAACTACCACACTCACTCGTATGTACAAATCATAGCATTTTTTAAACTACCACACTCACTCGTATGTACAAATCATAGCATTTTTTAAACTACCACACTCACTCGTATGTACAAATCATAGCATTTTTTAAACTACCACACTTACTCGTATGTACAAATCATAGCATTTTTTAAACTACCACACTCACTCGTATGTACAAATCATAGCATTTTTTAAACTACCACACTCACTCGTATGTACAAATCATAGCATTTTTTAAACTACCACACTCACTCGTATGTACAAATCATAGCATTTTTTAAACTACCACACTCACTCGTATGTACAAATCATAGCATTTTTTAAACTACCACACTCACTCGTATGTACAAATCATAGCATTTTTTAAACTACCACACTCACTCGTATGTACAAATCATAGCATTTTTTAAACTACCACACTTACTCGTATGTACAAATCATAGCATTTTTTTGAAAGTACCACTTTGATGTATAGATTAAAACATTTATAAATTAACACATTTATTAAAAAAGTATGCAAAATTCAGTGCCGGTTCTGCCTCCTTCTCACAGTTACACAATCTAAGTCACTTCTGGAAAGGTACTCGCTTCATAACTTTCGCTCAACTCCTGCTCAAAGTAAGAGACCCTCTCTTAATACTTTTAATTACTCGTCGGGCTACGTGTTTCTTGTAAAGGTAAACAGACGAATCCGAGTTACTGGAAGTTAGAACATGGCGCTACTCAGAGAAAGTAATAAAGATGTCGAACTTCAAACAGGATTAATTTGTTTTTTGTGATTTTTTTGATCTCGAGACATAAATTTGTTTTTGCAAATGTAGACTCTTGTCACTGTGGAAACTTTTTATAATCAGGATCTCGTAATTTTAACTCTCATTGATTTGTTATGTTTGAAATAAAAGGTTTTTTCTTAGCGACGTTTGCAATTCGTTGTTAAGTTTTTATCAATAATTGTATAAATTAATAAATAATTTTTGACAACGCTTTTTTAAGGCTGTTTTTGTTATGCTTACTTATTATTATACATCATTATTTCATTATGTCTTGGTTATTTTTTGTATTAACCCTCTAACTGTTGTGAACATTAATAAACTAAAAAAGAAATAGCTTTCTAATTTCTATGGCGCCAGAACAGCGGTTGAGGAATTTTTACTCTCACGCAAAACATATTTCTGATTAAAAATTAAAAATATTAGATGAGTTAAAAAATATATGTTTATGTAGATCATGATATATTTTCCAGCCTGCATCGCAAAAATATTTTCCAGAAATTTTATATATTTATATTAAGAAAATATTATATCAACGATTCTACGCTATAAAGTCTTAGTATTAAATTTGATCGTACAAAATCCCTGTATTTTTAACAATCCCTAGGAAAATAAGACGTAAGACTCGCGATCTTTTCGCCTACTGGAAAAATAGACGCGAACCATCGTTATTATTAGGGACGCTGTTTGTATAAGAATCATATCATATGAGAAGGTATTTGGGAAAATGTTAACTCACAACAAAGGGAGCGAAAGCCGAGAATTCTAATTGTACTTACTAGAAAAATATTGTCCTGTTTTACCTCAAACATATGCATTTCATCTGTTTTTAAATTTTTTTGTTACGTTCCGGTTCCGGTTCCAGATGGCGGCTGTGTTGAATACTACATTTTATTCCGCCATTCGCATGATCGTGGCTCCTTTTACGAGCTGTAAAATCGGAATAATCAATATTATGGTACCTGCCTACACGAAGAATGTAAAAAAAAAAAGTCGTTGAGATGTTAACATCTACTTGGTCAAAATGTATAATTCCAAATTTAAAATTACTTTAATCAAATAACGTTAAATATTTATGGTTTATGAGATGGTAGGTATTTAATGTTAATGTTCGTCTTCTTTCGTACCACTAACTACTGAATACCGTTTGGATAAAGTCAAAAATATTCACTGACTGTCTTTTTGATAAATTATTGTTTTCCTAACGATCGATTTGCCCTATTTGTCATACAAAATGAAATCACTAATTTTTATTAAAAAAACATTTGTATATCATCATTAAATATTGAAGATTACCAAATTTTATTTAATTAATCGTTTTCAACATTTTGTAGGCTCAGTGTTAGAAGATAATTCATGTGAGAGAACATTTTCTACCGAATAATGACTAAACGGTATGTTTATCTGAATTTTGAAAATAGCAGCATTATTCGGAATGTAAAACACTGAATTACGCCATTATGTTTTAATCAATGAAAACCCGAATTTCAATCCCATTCAACGAACGGGAACTACCGCAATACAAAAGATAATACAAACATTAGAGGATGGACGTCAAGATGAATACTATATGTATTATTGTTGTTTCACCTGGATAGGCTTTGCAAGTATTGCAAAGTTAACTGTCTAGATATCAACGTTTCTAAATGTCACACGATGATATTCAGGTAATAGAAATAAACAGGTATATAAGTACTTCTATTCACTCAACAATCAACCTGTCATCTCTTAAACGGAATATAAAGACCTCGGCGTTTACCTTGAGAGCAAACATAAATTTAATAAGCACATTGACTCAATCGTTAATAGGTCGTATAAAATGCTTGGTTTCGTGCTACGTGTAAGTTAAGTATTCAATAATCAGCGTACAATCGTAATGTTATATTTCGCCTTAGTCAAAATTACACTGGAATATGCATCGCCAATTTCGAATCCAAAATAAATTTACAAAATATTTTTCCTACAAATTCAACAATAACTTTGAATCTACATTTGAAACTTTAGAGCGAAGGCAAGCAGTAGCTGACTTAAAATTTATACAAAGAATTTTAAACAATAACATCGACTGTACCTAACTTCTGTCCCTTATAAATATTAATATACATTTCAGACGTACACGACAGTTCTATATTCTATAGACGTTTATAAAACGAATGCAGCATCTAATTCGTCAATTAACCGAGCTCTTCATACTCTAAATTACATTTACTATATATATTTGTCTAAACTCAAAGCCCCTTAACTTGATGTTCATGTGAAAATCTGTCATTACATTTTATTTGTCCTTTTTATAAGTTTATTATTTATGGATGTAAAAAAATCAGTTGATTTTCCCAAATATATAAATAAGAAATGATCTGTTAAATGATTCTACTGATCTTCCCATCCTGATCTCTTACCCCTCCCCACATACATTCGGTCTTAATAAATTAATATTATTATATCCCAGAACGATGAAGCTGCTACCTCCTGTCAGTTTATTATCTTTTAGAAAGATTTATTGTTGTCAGAGAGGTTGGAATATAACCTCGCGATTTACAGAACTTCCCAAACCGTAAATCGGTGTTCAGTTGATGCTGTAGAGATGTTGATTAAAACTCTCGGATTTACTGACAATTAATTAAAGCAGTCTTTCTACAATCTTATGTGGTGTCATTAAAACAATATAAAATAATGAAAAGTTAAAGGCATCATTTATGTTAAACACTAAAAATCTTAGAATGTTTTTTTAATATTTTGATAAAGAAATAAAAATAAAAATTTTGTTTTTGATTTTTCCAGTCGATTCTATTGACTCTCTTTGTTTTATTTATTTATAGAGCGGATACGGTTTACATATAGTTCCCGTGAGCATTTGGGCCATAGGCCCATTGTGTTATCTCTTATTTTACCTCATTCCTTTAACAGCCACCTTTTGTAAAGTTTACCAGGGCTGTCAAATTATATGTGGCTATGTCTTCTGGTTCCACAATGTGTCTTCCCAAGTCTCGTTTCTCCTCTCCACTTCTCCTTGGTTCCCTAAAGGCTCCACGATGGAAGAGGGCCTCGTCTCTCCTTTCCACTTCTCCTTAGTTCCCTGAAGGCCCCAAGATGGAGATGTCCACTCTCCCTTGGTTCCATCTCGTCTTCACTCCTACTTGGTTCCCTGAAGGATCCACGAGGGAAGAGTGAGTTTTCGAAAAGTCTAATTTTTGTCCCACGAGTATTTATGAAAATAAAAGGTCCACTCCAGCAGAGCCCTGACTGCTGGGATAAGGTCTAAATGCTCCGAGTTGCGACCCTGTTTCTCGGAGGCACCGTTCATGACACCGTTCACCAGGTCATTCAACCTGAACAAGGTAGCTTACACCTTGACTTGGGATGGCTATTGCAGGTCGTGTTTCCACTCCCCGAGGGATGGGTTCGCCACACTCCCTACGCTAACAAGACTCTTTAATAAATAATTTATTTTTTTTATTAAAGCCGACACTTAGACAATACCTCACTTAAAAAGTGTCTAACCTAGTAACTAACTAACTAACCCAGTAGAAGTAATATCCAAAAGCAAAATGAACCCATAAGATCAACACTGCATTTGCAGTGGGCTTGGGCGTGGGCATGAATCTGTGTGTTGTGTTTCTCGACTAATATAAATAGGGCCCATAGTGTGAAAGCAGATTCATCATAACATTTTCCTAAAAACCTAAAAACTTACTAGAAAACGATGGATTCAATCGACAACAGATCTCTTCAAACTCTTCCGCCATTGTCAAAACCTTAATTAAAATGGCGTCGGACAAAAAACCCTGCTGACATATGATTTACATTTGAACAGAAGAAAGGGCGCGTTGGGGCGTATAAATATTTTAACAAACGCGAGAAAAAATATTAATGGAATGGCCTCCGCCTGCTGGAAAATGTATATTAGTCCGGCACCCTTGAGATGTGGAAACGGACAAAGGAGATTCGGGATTTTAATCAAACGAACCATTGACGAACGCGGATTAAATTAATGTATTTTTTACGATTGTGTACGAGCGTAATGACAGAAAAATGGTGACAAGGATATTGATCAAATGTAGGTACGTTTTGAATTTTTGTAAGAAGATTTAAGGGCAAAAGGTTGGGTAAGATTGGACGCATAGCTTTGAGTTTGCAATGTTTTCTGTGTATTTCAAATGCGCTATATGCATCGATTTTTTGATTTTCAAATACTGTTTTAGAAACTAGATAAAATGATCTTTTGGGTGTATGTATTCAAAATAAACATTACTTTTTTAAATAATAAAATTTTAATATCAAACGCGAAAAATGTTGTCAAAAACGCTAACCAGATTTTTACTTAAATTTTTACTCGAATCATTGAGAAAAATTGTGAGAACTCGATGTTTCGAAAACACTTTCGTTTTGTATGGGGAGTTCTTAAGAAAACTGTACCATCAATTTTATCTCATTCATATAATAAAAAATAATAAATAACTTTTAAAGTAAAACCGATTGTTACGATAGCGGCTCGAAATATGAATTATTCATTTCGGCTATTTTAGGATTTTATAAATGGATTCCAGCAAAAATATTTGAGGCAAACTGGAAAGAATGATTATTTTTTTCTAATATCAAGAAAATTAAGTTTTATCGCATGATAGAAAAAAAGATTAAAAATGCACTCAAACTCTAGAGGGGTTAAGATCCTTTCTAGGATCAACGTATTACTTGGACTATACCTACTTATTTAGTAGCGATATTATATTAGTCAAATCGGAACAACGCATTTCATTTGTTTGATATTGAAACAGTTTTGTGATTATTGCACATCCCAATGTTCTATTCAAATTGTCATTTCCTTTTGTTCCTTTCCTTTCCTAAAAGTCTTAACTTGGAAAAAAACAAGAATTGAAGAAAGAAGACCAACTCTAGTGTTATTTATTTGCCATTAATACACATACATCATTTGTTTATGTTTCAAATTATCGTCGTCGTTGAGAGTGCATGTTATTTCGCTGCTCATATCAATAACCTCGTGAAAAGTCCGTTAAATAGGGCAATTTTCATCCCAAGTTCAATATTATCGTGTGGTGAATGTAAACAGATTGGTGTGACGAAAATATAAGATTAACTATAAATGACCCACGGATCTTCAAGAAATCAGCTGGACTCAAAAAGAAACCAATCGCCATCACAAGGTAAAGGCTTCCTTTCCTCTCTCCTCGTTCTCCTTGTGGTTAGATTTCTGCCAGATTACACATCTGCCCTGATGATGGACACTGCAATGCTGTCCGAAATGGTGGCTAAAGAAAGAGTAAGCGCAACACGGCATAATACCCCAAAAACAAATTAGTGTAATACTTTTGGCAGTGAAAATCTCAAATCATACCTATTATCTATGTCTTACCGGGATAACACTCTAACTACTACGCTATTGAAACCTACAGGGTTTTCCAATAAGAGGTGTTATTTTGAATAGCCCGCTATTTCGGTAGATGTTACTTTTGAAGCTGTCATTTTTTGACATTTGACAAGTAGAAACTACGCCATTAAATAAAATAAAATTTAACGATACACGCTTCGATTGGGTCCTTGAAATGCGTGAAAATGATCCGGAATTCTATCGAAAAATCATCTTGAGTGATGAGGCCCATTTCCACCTCGGTGGCTTCGTCAACAAGCAAAATTGTCGCATTTGGGGCTCGGAAAACCCAAGAGTTATTGTTGAAAGGCCTCTCTATCCTCAATATGTGACTGTTTGGTGCGGTTTATGGTCCGGCGGAGTCATTGGACCTTACTTTTTTGAAAATGAGGCTGGAGCAACAGTTACGGTGAATGGATTGCACTATCGAGAAATAATTAATGATTTTTTATGGCCGGAATTAGATGGTATTGATCTGAACAACGTTTATTTTCAACAAAACGGCGCTACGTGCCACACAAGCAACGAAACCATTGATCTTTTACGATTGAATTTCAAAATAACACCTCTTATTGGAAAACCCTGTGTTTAAATCGTTGTCCCGGTTAAATAGATCTTCTGCATTTTCCCCCAGTTGCGACTGATATATCTTTATTTTCTGTATCATATTTCGTTCAGGCTAATTAATAATATTTTCTTCTTCAAACATGAAATATTACATTGATAAGTATAATCTTCAACATGTATTTCAATAAATTGAACGAATATTACAGTTAATAACAAAAGTGGTAATTTTTCATCTGCATTTTTTTATTATTTATTAACAAATAAATTAACATACATTTTTTTTGGTAGAATCAACCTCACTAGGCTGAGCCTGTTCCGAGATGGGATCTAATTTTAGATAATACGAATTTACATAGAATCAAAGATATAAATAATAAGATTTATAAAAAAAATATAAGCATTTATGATAATTATCTGTAAACTATAATAAATAAAAAAAAACTGTTTTATTTTTTGAATATTTTTTGTACGAAACGACAAAAAAGTGAGGTGACAGAATTTGTAATACATTTATGTAATAAAATGCGTGTGTTTTATGTATATTTTTTGTTATCAGTAAATTTAGTTACAAAAAACGTAAAGTGTGTCTTCTTTTGTTTGCATTTCAAAATATGTTTATTTCTAATAATTATATTTGAAAGCGTAATTAATCAACTTTCAAAAACAGTTTTTTTTTCAGATACATTCCGAAATATTTCAATAATTTGGATTTTAATATGGAAATACTCAGACATTCTTTCATAATAGGCCAAGGTCTGATGAGTTAAATGTGTTGTTACATTAAGGGGGTATTTCACTATGTCGGGCTAAATATCTGACTAGCTATCCGTTGGCTGGCTTTAAAGATCAGAATAACTTCGTTATTCAACGGCGACCGTTTCACCATTGTTTCCGAGCTTCCGGATAGATAACACTCGAAATAGTCTGGCAACATCGCAAAATGTTTGCAGTTACTCCATCTACTGCCACGGCTGTCATGCGTCACAGTCCGCACACCGCGAAGTGTGCATTTTTTTGGTTATGTTATGTTGATTATCAGGTCATTTTAGATAGATTCGTGTCGAATTAATACATTGTTTCTTATTTTGAACACAATCAAATAATTCAGGATGGATCATACAAGCATTCAAATTCATTCAACAAAATTCGACTCACTTCTCAGCTATCAAACTCGGAATGTTTTGACGCCATCTTTGATTCGAGGAATAGCGCCTAACGTGAAGTTCGAGCACTGATTAGTCAAATCGAACTTTAACCCGAGCGTTAGCGTTATTCAGATATAGTGAAAACGAAAAAATGACTAATCCGCGGATTAGTGCTTAGTCAGAACATAATCAGAGATAGTGAAATACCCCCTAATTATTACCAAACGCTCTATAATCATAACTGTCAGATTTTAATCGCTGTATATTTTCAATTGCTTATTTTGAGATCGGCAAAGTTTTCGGATGATTACCTGTTTGGTAAAATTTCAATTATTAGATACGCCATGGATATTGACCACACTTATTTATGTAGCATAGCTTCATTCTGCAGATCTACATCAAATTGTTATTTCACCAAACTTAAAGGCGAAATAAATTGTTTAAATGACTCCACAGTTCAGCTCATAAAACTCAACAGAATTCGAAACAAAAAAACAAAGAAACAAAGCAAAACAAAAAATAATCTCTTAGTAATAAATATTTTTTTAATGTTAAATCCCTTGAAACCTGAATTAAAAATATATTTTATTAAACCACCCTTCTGCCACCCCTTTACCAACTTGTCTCTGATGCTCTCTCCCTTTCTTATACGCTTTTTTTAAGTTTCTTTATTCATTGAATTGTTTGTTACATGCATTGAGAATTTTTCGACCACCATGCTAGGCACATGCCCGTGTTATGGTGGTCAATTTTCTATACATTAACATAAAGAATGTGAGAGAATATAAAAGAATATAAAATAGCATATTATTAAAGAATATTTAAGAACATTAAATAATGTAAATGACTATATAGTAATATAAGGAAGTATGGAAGAATACAGTAGAATATGAAAATAGGTAAGTTTTTAGATTCTCACGGCCAAAAGCATTTTTGTTGTTTGTTTTTGGGGTGTTGTTTTGGGAAGACCCAAAACTTATAGATCACGCCTGATTATGGAGGCAATTGAAATCTACAAAAATCCATTTAATATCAATAGAGACGACGGAGCTAAGCTCAACAGCTCTTGGTATCCGGTAATTGACGGCTACACCAAAGCTAAACGCAAATAACACATCTAAGTATACTCCAATACCATATAATAACACAATATAAAACCATTGCATTTATACCTTGATACTGGGTACATCTACTCTAATCGCTGTCAATCGGTTTTCTAATTCTAGAATTCGCCACAAGATGGCGCCACTTCCGTTGGCATTTCGCACTTGGACGGGACCCAGGCTAACATAAATACTGAGCTTTCAGAATTCGCCACAAGATGTCGCCACTTCCGTTGGCATTTCGCACTTGGATGGGCCCAGGCCACAAATAAATAAGCACAAACTCGACAACCAAAATTCACACATCTTCGGATCTACCGGATCTGCCCTGATGATGGACACTGCAACGCTGTCCGAAACGTCGGCTAAAGAAGGAGTTAGCGCAACACGGCATAACACCCCAAAAACAAACAACAAAAATATGAAAATAGTATGAAAGTATAGAACATAAATAACGTGAAAATAGTATGAAAGTAGAACATAAATAATGTAAATGACTATATAGTAATATAAGGAAGTATGAAAGAATATAGTAGAACATAAAAATAGTATGAAAGTATAGAACATAAATAACGTTTGTTATAATAGCACAATATTTTTTAGTTGTTGTAAGTAAAGTGTTTACATTTTTAGATACATAATACAATAGTATATTGAGGAAATCTGTAATTGGTTTCTCAGTTAGGTAAATTACACCTGTATTAATGAATCACATTGTAAACTGTTGATTTCCCTAAAGTAAAATAGATACATAAAAAAGAATATAAAAAGTATGTAGTTATAAAATATATAAAATCAAACATAGTACTATAGAGTAACAAAATAAGAAACGATTATTTTTTCTATGGAAATCTATATGTGCTTAATCTTTCTCTTTTGTTTACCGTATAGTTTTCCTCTACACTGTAATTTAATTTATAAATTTTTTATTGTCCTGACGGATTGAGATTAACTGAAATCCGACGTATATAAAAATCAAATAAAGAGGTTTTAAACAAAGAAATTTTCCATTTGTATATTTATGCAACAAAATGTGTAAAAGTAGATTTGATTTCCCCAGTTTTTCACTGACCTAAATACATCTGTGATAATCACCTTTCTTTTGAATGACTGAGCGTGGCAAAGTGCTGTATTAACTCCACCATTTGGCATTTTATCTGTCTCTAAATTTTTTTGGTACAATTAAGAAAGTTCGAAAAAAGAATTGTCATTGAGATGGTGACATTAATTTTTTTCGAAAAGTTGTATAATTCCTTCATTTAAATAAAACAAAACAATATTACCTAAAATATGTACGGTTTATAATTATGTAGATAGTATTTTAAGTACCTACTTACAAATCTTATGATGTCAGAGGTAATTTTGGTTTTAATTTAAATAAGCGGAAATTATAAATACACCATTTTGGACCTCTGTTCATAGAACTACTAGCTTAATGTAGTGCTTCGTTTAGCAGTTGATAATGTGTTAAGAACCACTTATTTTGGATAAACCAACAAGGTAAGGTGGTGGACCAACCTCTCTGTTCCCAAAACTAAATGCCGAAAACCACATTAATTTATCTTTTTTATCAAATTTCTATATTCTTATTTTCCATGAATTATGATGAATCATTTAAATTTAAAGATAATGTTCTTTATACAATAGAACAGCGTCATATATCCCTGCGGAGAAATCGTGTTATTTCTATCTAAAAGATATCAATACAATATCATAATTCCAAAATGTAATACCAAACAAATGCAAACTAACTATACCTATTTAGGAATAAAGTATTTCAACAACCTTCCGATTGAAATAAAGATATTAACATACTTAAACTAAAACTGAAGTTACACTTTCAGAAATAATTGTCTGTTTTTCCCTTTATTGATATTTATTATCAGTCTATACTCATCTCCACTGTATTTAGATTTTGTCTCTTCATATTTTGTTCCTATTACATACGTACTTACCAATAGCATAATGGTATTCTATTTTTTCTAATAATTAGTGTAACTCTCTCACCAAGCACAAGAACCAGTTTCTTCATTGGTGATATTGGGAACATAAATATATTTTGAAACCATATGTACTCATATAACATCCTGTACTTATATATATAAATATATTTTAACTTATATTGAGTTATTCCATACACATATTAATATATTAATAAATAAATTACTCGTGTAAACATCTGAATTTCATTGTACACCGAACGAACGTGATATTTCAAAAGCGACAAACCTAACCTAACCTAACCCAACTTAACAATATTATGTAAAAATTTATCCGATGTACCAAACAACAACGTTTTACATACTTAAGTTACACTAAGTTAAGTATACTGAAATAAATAAAAATATCTTAATATATTTAGAGCGGGTTCATTTAATGAATTTATACCACCGTTCTTACAGTAATTTAATAATCAGCATTTTTGCCTTCCAAACAGAGTTTATCGATGATGATTTAACCTAACCTAACCTAACTTAACAATATTATGTAAAAATTTATCCGATGTACAAAACAACAACGTTATACATACTAAAGTTATACTACGTTAAGCATACTAAAATAAAAAAATCTTAGTTGATATCAAATCACCAACATGAAAAACATTGTTGGATTTTAGCCATCAGCATTAAATCGGGAATCAAGAAAGGTGTATATACTGTTATTTATAGATCACCAAACACAAGTAAATGCGACTTCTTAACATATTTTCAAAGATGGAGCATGGAAAATTTGCAAGATGAAAATATTAACATCATAGTTGGAGATTTCAATATAAATGTTAAAGCAAATGCAGACATATACACAAAAAAACTGAAATCTATTATTCAAACTGCAGGTATGAAACAATTTGTTAAAGATTTCACACGAATTACTAATACCTCTAAAACATTGATTGATCTGGTAATCTCAAATAAATCTAACCTATGTGTTAATGTATTAGATAAACCTAAAATTACTGACCATAATATGATTCAAATTCTAATAAATGACAGAGAAAATTACAACTCCAGTAAAGAAACACAAGTAATAACATTTAAAAATTACAAGAGATACAATAAGGAACTCTTCATTCAGACATTAGAGACTTTTTTTTTTTTTTTATATTAACTCCACACAGGAGGCCCTCAAGAAAATAATTTCCCTCAGGGCCTATGTCATCTTTGGGGATGCTGTGTGGAGGGTCTTTTTGTGGAGAGGAAGGAGTGAACATGGGTCTTGAAGAGTCCCATGTTGTAGGAGGGAGGAAACACAGAGGCCGGCAGTTCGTTCCACAGCCGAGCTGTTGAACTTAAGAACGAATCGTAGAAGCGACCCGTTCTCATGTGACAAATGTCAACCGTGTACAAATGTTATTGATTGGAATGAAATAAATCAAATGGAATATAACAAAAAAGCTGACCAGATGATATTAAACATTAAAAATCCATTGATGAAGTAGTTCCAGAACAGAAGATACGTAAAGGAAACAATAATAAATGGTTCACAAAAGAACTACGCACAATGCAGTACGATAGAGATACATTTTACAAGAGAGCACGCCTTACTAATAGTACTACGGATTGGAATAACTACAAAAAATTGAGAAATAAATACTCTAAAGACATAAAAAGAACGCATAATGAGTACATAAAAAATAAAATAAACTCGGAAGAAGGGGATCCCAAAAAATTTGGAAAAGCATTAAAGAATTAGTACATGGAGATAACAAAAACGACATAAAAATAGTAAACTTCCCAAAAGATATAAACGAAAAAAACATGGCTAATAGCTTTAATAAATATTTCATAGAAAGCATCACTCAAATTAACAAATTAATACCTAACATTGTTTTCGACCCCACAAATGATAATAACAACTCAAACAAAGAATTATTGGTGTTCAGAAAAATAACTGCAGAAAATTTATTTAACATTTTAAACAAAATTAAATCAAAAAATAGTTCAGATGGATTAACTATTAGTTTAATAAAAGATGCGTTTCCAGTAATTGGATCTACTCTATTAAATATTATTAATCAGACATTTGAAGAGGGAAAATTTCCACAGTCATGGAAACTATCTACCATTATACCGGTCCCAAAGGTTAATAATACCAGAAAATGTGAAGAACCTTACCGAAATATGAACAGATACTTGAAGTGATAATAAAAGAACAAATATTGCAATACTTAGATGAACACAATATTTTATACCAAGAACAATCGGGATTCAGATGTAATAATTCTTGTGAAACAGCGTTAAGTGTAATTGTTGAAGAATGGAAAGAAGGAATGAATAGTAATCAATTTATCTTAGCAATATTCTTGGACTTTCAAAGGGCAATCGAAACTATAGATCGAGAAATATTGATAAGAAAGCTTAAAGAAATTGGTTTCTCAACTGTAGCCACTAAATTAATAAAAGAGTATTTGAAAGACCGAATACAGGTGACAAAAATTAATAATCAATTTTCAAAACCAATGGAAAATAAATTAGGAGTACCACGGGGATCAGTCCTTGGACCTCTACTATTCATACTCTATATTAATGACATGGTGAAAATATTTTCAAAATGCAAAGTACGACTATTTGCCGATGATACACTAATATATATAATTGGAGAAAACTATGAAGAACTAATAAATATTTTAAATAATGAACTAGATAATGTATCAAGATGGCTAAAAATAAATAAGCTTAAATTAAATACAAAAAAAAACAAAATGTATGGTAATTGGTTATAAGAAGACATCCAGTGAAAGCAAAATCAAAATTGATGGTGAAATTATTGAAAATGTTACCGATATAAAATACTTAGGAGTTATAATAGATTCCAAACTCAACTTTAACAAACATGCTGAATATACCCAAAAGAAAATTGGAAAAAAGATATCTTTTTTGGGAAGAATTCGCCAAAAACTGTCCGAAAAAACTGCAATCATCATTTATAACTCCATTATTGCTCCACATTTTAATTACTGCTCAACTATCCTTTTCTGTGTAACGACCGAGAGCAAAATAAATCTCAAATTCTCCAAAATAGGGCAATGAGAACAATACTCAGACGAAATAGATATTCAAAAGTAAATAAAATGTTAAACGAACTAAATTGGTTAACGGTGAAACAGATGTTGACCTTGAACACGATGATATTTGTACACAAAATAGTAAACAACCTGCTACCCAAATATTTTTCAAATAAAATTGTATACAACAAGGACATACACAAACATAAAACTAGGACGTGCAATGAAATCAGGCTAACAAAAAAGGACAAGACGAATACACAGAACAATATATTCTATAAAGGGATGAAATACTATAACGCGCTGCCGGAAAACCTAAAGACTGCCCCAATTGAAAAATTCAAGAAGTTGTGTAAAAGCCACATGAAACAAGAAAAAACATAGAATATTAATATGTAAAAAATAATTAGTCATTTGTAAACTTTAATGAACAAATTGGTAAAATAAAAATTAATAAAAAAAAATATATATATATATTTACAGCAGGTACATATATTGAATTTATGCCACCGTTCTTACAGTAATATCATGATCCGCATTGTTGCCTTCCAATCAGAGTTGATCGGGTTTGATTCTCGGTCTTTGCAATTATATATATGTGTTGTTTTTATTATTTTTTATAAACACATCATAATTTTATTTTTTTTTATTTGCGATACTAATAACATAGCATTTTAGCCGACAACTACTCCTATAATTTCACATTTGAAATTTGTCTACGTGCTTACATTTTTTGACATGACATTTTTTGCGTGACATTTTTTGAAGTGCAACTATTTAAGTCATGTTACACCCCGAAGGATTTTCACTGACTCATAACAATTATTTTATAAATTAACAAAAACAATTATTGCTTACAATGGCCATCAAAATTTTATTTAGGATTCTGTATGAAGTCCATCATTGTCTGTCGGACTCTGTGTGAAGTTATTTTGATTTTAAATAATATTTTTTAATCCAAATTTCCCTTTTAATTTGGCAAGCGGGCGTGAAATTAATACTCGGTCTGGAGATGAAATTCATAAAAATCTGTGTTAACTGCCCTCACCCCACACTGCCTTACACGGTGACTACAAAATAAAGCATACCTTTTTTTAGATAGAAAAAGGTATGCGTTAAAATGTTCCAAAGAAAAAGACAATACTAATAAATCTAAACGAAACATGAAACAGAACAAGACACAGAATCACAGACACAGAATCTCAACTAGGAATCGCACCAAGAATCTCTGTTTTACCGGGCAACATCGTTTACCCCTCAAACTTTGGGACGTTATTATTATGTCATTTTTATTGATATCATATTTCAAATTCATTACTCACCATATCATCTTGCAACTAAATTTTCCCATTTTTTGTCAGTTATCTTTTTGAATGATTACTTAGTTCTAAAGAACTGTTTTTTTGCCTAGATAGTGGCTTGGTTAAATATACTTTTTCTAGAAGTCCAAATGAATATTCATTTTTTTATTGGAACATATTTTCTTTAATTATTTTTGGAGGCTGTACCGATCAATGTAATATATTAATGAATTACAAAATATTACTAATAAATCTAAATGAAACATGAAACGGAACAGATACAGAAATAAAAATAATGGTCTCAACTGAGAATCGAACCAAGGATCTCTAAAACAGAACCAGATACAAAAACATAAAAATATAATGGTCTTAACTGGGAATTGAACACAGAATCTCTGAAACAGAACCAGATACAGAAAAATAATTGTCTCAACTGGGAATCGAACCAAGGATCTCTGAAACAGAATCAGGTACAGAAAAATAAAAAAGACTGTGGTCTCAACTGGGAATCGAACCAAGGATCTCTGAAACAGAACCAGGTACAGAAAAATAAAAATATGTAATGGTCTCAACTGGGAATCGAACCAAGGATCTCTGAAACAGAACCAGGTACAGAAAAATAAAAAAAGATAATGGTCTCGACTAGGAATCGAACCAGGATCTCTGTCTTACCGGGACAAAAAGTAAAACTAGTTCTTCGGAACTTTTTTGTCTTTCAAAAATAAATAAAAACTACAAACTTTATGAATATTCAGATACACGTAGCAAGGTTTACTAGCCACTTCTGAAGAGCAAGGAATTTGCCAGCCTTCATCTTTTCCATCTACTTCATCTTTAACCAGCTTTTTATTTAATTGATTTGTGTGAAGTCTTGTGACGATCCAAAACGCATCGAGCACGCCTAATTACGAAGGCAATCGAAATTATAAAAAAAATATTGTTGTTGTTGATTCAATGTTTCTCGGTACACTAAAACTAAACTCCGAAAACCACAATAATGAATGTAATTATTTTACTTAAATACAAAACTTATTCATACATAAACACTCATTTGATCACAATCTACACATCTGCACTGATGGTGGACACCGTCTAGTCTTAAACGTTGGCCTAAGGAAGAAGCACAACGCGGCATACTAGAAAAAAAGTTACAGACCTGATTGATTGTACTACATAGAATCATTATCTGCTTAATTGACAGCCCCTGCCATTGTCGTCACTATTATATTCGGTGTCACACATTTTGCTAATACGTTCTTTTTTACAGCCCAAACGGGGGGAAATTGTTTCCATCAAATGAGGAAACCGCGCAGCCACTTAAGCCAAATCCCAATTGGGTGGTACAGAAATTTGTTTCGTACATGAACTGCTGTAAATTTTTATAGTTAATCAATTTTCCGAGAAACGTGTAGTACCACCAAAGTAAGTTTATAGAACGTATTATTATCGACAACGAGTCTACTTGCCGAGTTTAAGATCGATCGGATCTTAGGAAGTGGGTTAATTTCCAATCCCAAGGTTATATTTCAAGAATTCATTTAATTATTCATTCATTTAAGAATGGAAAATAAAAATTCAAACAACTGTATTTAAAAAGTGTGGTTCAATTTGGACCACCGTGTAAAATATTCATGCAAATATAGAATAATCCTTCCAGAATCTGTTATGAAAAGGAATTAAACTTTTTATTTTCCAACCAGCATTATCCATTAATTTATTTTCGGTTTTCAGGTGATTAGGAAAAGCGTCAATTAAAACGGTAAAAAATAACGCTATTTTTGTAATCGGTATTTTTATATAGGTTTGTCAAAAAAAGATGATTAAAATTTACAACGTACGCGCCCCTTGGTGGAGTGGTAGGATAATTGACTATGGGCTGACAGATTATGAGGTCGAACCAAAGATATTAGTTCTTCTAATATCTTTGGGTCGAACCCAGTTGCAGTGTAAAAAGTTCTGTTTCATGTTTATAGTTTTGTTTTTAAACGAACGATAATTGGAAGGCCTCCGTGGTTGATTGGTTACGACCCATACTTTCAGTATCGCAATGGTGAAAGACGACCATGGCTTGAAATGGCTTAGGCCGAATCTGGTGACCAGAACTGAATAGCCAAGAACCTTCCCACCTTCATCTTACCCATCTTCTTCCCGTTTTCACTACCTTTAGCCTCGCAACATGCTTTTATTGAAGGCTGCCCTAGTTCTAATTGTTCCGAGCGGTTGAGACATAATTTAACAATATATTAATTATATTTCTATGATAACCTCGTGCTGGCACTGTTGGTGGACGCGGTGGACTCTCTCGCTGCAGCAGCTGTCCAGTTTCTTCACCACCTAGGATTCTTGCTGCAGAGTTTCCATTTTCTACCTTCGTCGAACGTCACAGCCGTGCTGCAAAGGTCTGGTATCTATGTGAGGATATTGTGTCAGCGCTTTATTAGCAGCAGACACATACCTAGTGCTGGCACTGTTGGTGGACGCGGTGGACTCTCTCGCTGCAGCAGCTGGTCCAGTTTCTTCACCACCTAGGATTCTTGCTGCAGAGTTTCCATTTTCTACCTTCGTCGAACGTCACAGCCGTGCTGCAAAGGTCTGATATCTATGTGAGGATATTGTGTCAGCGCTTTATTAGCAGCGGACACATACCTCGTGCTGGCACTGTTGGTGGACGCGGTAGAGTCTCGCTGCAGCAGCTGTTCCAGTTTCTTCACCACCTAGGATTCTTGTTGCAGAGTCTCACCTATTCCTGTTCTTCATTTTACTTAACTTAACTTTATTTTTGTAATATTTATATTTTTTGTAATACCTGCATCAACTGTAAAGCGCCCCTGAGGTGATATCTCACAAAAGAGGCGCTATACAAATTTTTCAATATTATTATTATTCTTATAATACTTCTTTCAAAAAATAAATTTCTCTTTTTTATCTCCATATCAACCACTCTAAATAAATGCTTTTTTATCCAAATACATTGTTTGATGGTGAAAGCAATAAGCTAGATTTTTCACTTTATTTGATGATAAAAACTTAATATCGAAAAGCGATTTATTAAAAGTTAATTAAAAAGAAATCCATCAATATTAGTTACGTATGGCTTTATTAATATTTATTCAGACTCTGCCGCCCACTGGGCAAACGGTATGGGAAAAAACACTCAATTGAATGTGGCTTCCTCCAAACGTTGATAATGAAATTTTAATTTCCTGACCAACCCTGTTCGCAACAAACCAAACTCGTAATTATTTTTTTGAAATATTTTTTATGTGTGGGGGATGCAGTTAACATATCAAATAGGTAAATTGATTAATAATATTATTAATTATTAAAGACAAATGATTATTTTTTACTCATCGGGATGAGTCGTATACCAAAGTGAAATGGTAACCAACGTTTTGATCGTAATCAAATGATCGTAAGCAAAAATATCGCATGAAAATGTTCATATGCACAAGATCTTTTGCGTATGCAGAAGATCATATGCAAAAGATCGTATGCAAAAGGTGGTGTGCAAAAGATCGTATGTAAAATATCGTATGCAAAAGATGGTGTGCAAAAGATCGTATGTAAAAGATCGTATGCAAAAGATGGTGTGCAAAAGATCGTATGCAAAAGACGTATGCAAAATATGGTGTGCAAAACATAGTATGTAAAAGATCGTATGCAAAAGATGGTGTGCAAAAGATCGTGTGTAAAAGATCGTACGCAAAAGATGGTGTCCAAAATATAGTATGTAAAAGATCGTATGCAAAAGATGGTGTTCAAAAGATCGTATGTAAAAGATCGTATGCAAAAGATGGTGTTCAAAAGATCGTATGTAAAAGATCGTATGCAAAAGATGGTGTGCAAAACATAGTATGTAAAAGATTGTATGCAAAGATCGTATGTAAAAAGATCATAAATTCCCATTTGATCGTAAACTGTACATTATCTCATTAAATAATTGATTACACTTAAATTATATGAAATCTTCTTGTTTTAACATAGCACACAGACACTATTATTTGCTTACGATCATTTTGATTACGATCATTTGATTACGATCGTTTGCTTAGAATCATTTTGTGTACGATCATTTCTTAATCTATCGTTTCGTGTACGATCATTTTACCTACAACACTGGGAATGAGATTGTTAATTATACAGGTTATTTTGGAGTTATTAAAAATTTTCGATACTTGTTCATATTGGTTACCTAAGCTACGCTTGGTATAGAGGAGTTTGTAAAAGAATTGACATTATTGTTGCAGTGAAAGATATTGGTCGTGTGACTAAATTAGGACACAAAATGAAATGAATTGCATAATGGGGGATTCGCATTGATTTTCAAAATCAGAACTGACTTTCGGAACGATTATAAGACATGCGATTACGAGTACATACCAAAATAATATATATTTGAAATGGGTATTTCTTTTGATTAGATTTTAGACAGATTTCGGAATTTTTCAATTTTACTAACATCATTCAATCGAATCGTTTTTTTTATAAATACTTTCAGCTTCCCAAATCCTACAATTATAATATCCCGTGATTTTCTAGTTTGTAATATCCTTGCTTGGTTCACTGTAAACTGAATGAAAAATATACAACAAAGACAAATTCTATGGAAAAAAACTCTTTTTTAAATATAATATTTACGAACGGCAACAGAAAACACTTCATCATCAATATTTATCCTCCATTGCGTTTTTAATAAATGTATTTCTGGCAACACCGCCGCATATGTCATGTTTAAAAGCGGTGTAAATCATATTTGCACGAGCGAGATGCTTATCAATAATTTGATGCGAAATGAGTGCGCATTCTGTGATTGGAATAAATCCCAACAAAACATATTCTGTGCTGTGATTGTTCGGATTTAATAATTGAAAAATGATGATAATTCGTTTGCCATTTTGTGGCTTTATTGAAACACGTGTAATATTATGTAGGCATTAATAATTGCGCTTTGCTTTGCCGATTATAGCTGGCCAACTCAGAATTTAGCAATTTTCTGAAATTTATTTATATTCACATCTAGAGGTAATTCTTTGTTTACTCGTCGTATTCAAGTATTTTTGTGTTTATTATTATCTAGTAGTACTTAGTTTTGTGAGCACATCACGGAGATAAACGAGTATTACAAATTTATAAGAATCTCTTCAAATTATTGATAATCAGGTTAAAAACAGGATTGCAGACCTAAACTAATAAATAAACAGGGTTCTTGATAGTCTTTTAGTAAATTACACAACTGAAATTCGTATTTTTCATAATGATAACAATACATCCAAGTCAATCAAATTCTTGGTTCGGTTCATGTCACGTGGCTTAAGAGGAAGCTACAAGCCAAAAATGTGTATATTCTTGGTATACCTTATATCGTGGATATAGGAATTTAATTCGTTTGACAAACCGAGTCTAGAAACATTCGATTTCAAGCACAAAACTGGTTTTTACTTATTTTGTAAATAATTTTATTAGAAAGCAAAAAAGTTAATCAAGTGAAACTGTCACAGATAATCTTAGCTATAAAACTGTATTTTTAAAAGTTGTTTCCTTTATTATGTAGTTTGCATTTATATTATATTATTATTTTTGTGTAATTTTTTTTTTTGTATTCTACTCAAGCGAAGCGATAGGAAAACCTTCAATTTAAGTAAAGAATATTTTTTTTGTTTTCATAATGTACACCAATTTGTTATAAAGATTAATCAAAATAGTGATTTAGCATTAAGCTTCGCCTTAACCGAGTTTATACAGTTGTACCGAGTTTTTTCTGGGCTGCAACTTTCAGGGTTAGGATATCTTTTATGGTAGCCACCTTCTGATAGGAGATGACACCAAAACAAGATGAAGACTGTAAAACAAAATAAAGTGTTTTTAAAATGTAAAATTGCACACTTTGTATTTTTATCTAAATAAGCCTCCCTTTGAATTAAGTCGTGAATGAATCCCGCCGTCTCGGCGTCTTGTTTATGACGGTTTTCTTCCTTTACTTGGTTGCTCCAAGTTACGAAACAAGCCGGGGTAACTTCGCTACAAGCCACCGCTACTAGTGGCTGGCAGTGGAACGGCTGCGGAGAAAACTAGGGATACTTTGGATACGCCAAGTTGAACAACAATGTTACTTTGTGTATCAGTCTGCGGTACTTTTGAAGATGGGGTCGATTAAACGCCGCACTTTTATTTTCACCAATTCAATTTTTTTTATGAAAAAAAAAAATCAAAAGGCAAATGAGTTCAAAAATATCAATTTAAAAAGCGAAAGATCTGGTCGTGTATCCCATTAAATATTATTAAAGGTATACCCTAGCAACATGATTTTTGTCTATTTTGATTTTACATCAACATTTTGATCATGGGTAATGCAATATCCATTGATCTGTTAAAGATACCACACGAAACATCGATGTTACTGCTTGTAACATATTTTTCTAGTAAATTTTTAATTCAAAAAATATTACTAAAAAATGTTTTTTGTTACCAATACGTTTCGAAACGTTATTTGAATGCAATCGCATAAAAAATAAAATACTAGGCCCCGTAGTAAGAGTTCAAAGATGGTTTGAAAGGGGGATATGTAAATACGAATGTTAGAGAGAGAGAGAGAGGGAGAAAAAAACGATAATTATTAAGCGAAAATGGTGTAAATATTTAATGAAATAGAGAAAAGAATCTCTCGAAAAATGCTTTAGTTGCGTTTAAAGATAC
This sequence comes from Hesperophylax magnus, assembly GCA_026573805.1. Classification (NCBI taxonomy): domain Eukaryota; kingdom Metazoa; phylum Arthropoda; class Insecta; order Trichoptera; family Limnephilidae; genus Hesperophylax; species Hesperophylax magnus. Next base: position 1,033,653 of record JAIUSX010000190.1, on the reverse strand, counting down.
AAATATTAAATAACAGAACAAAACTAGTATTTAATAATTTCGGAGCTTGCTTTGCGATTTTTTCTATCGAGGGAATTTCATGTAATTAACGTTTTGGCATAACAAATGTATTGATATTATCTTAAAAAATATTTTTTTTTTGGAACTTAAAAACTAAAAAAGTTAAAGAGAAACTTGTTATAAATCGGTAGAAAATGTTAAACGCAACGTACGTTATAATCTACGCGTTCATAGATGGCTTGAATTTTATTATTTTATTAAAATTTTTGTAAGTTACGATTTAAAATACTAACACGAATTATTTTTTTTGTATCCGTACACACACAATATGAATATGAATAAATAGTTTTGTTCATATAAAACCTCAAGAAAGCATACAAATACAATTTTGGATTGGATAATCGCTGATACAATATAAATTTTGTATTTATCTTGAGAGAATTTATGTTATTATACAGACAAAACTATTTGAAAAAAAAAACCCGTTCTAGGGTTTGAACTCGGGACCTTCCAAGAAAATCTTCATGGTGAAAAATTATCACTCAGAATCGAGTGTTGCTGGAAATAGCTTTAATCACGTTTGGTGACCAGATCTGAAGTAGTACATTAGCTCCACACAGGAAGTCATCGGGAAAATAAATTCCATCGAGGCCTATGTCATCTATGGTGGTTCTGTGTGGAGATATTTTTAAGAAAAGGAAGCAGAGGAAGATCTGGTAAGGAAAAAAGGTATGAGTTGTGGGGAGGAATCTGGGGTTCAGTGCAGAGGCGGTTCCTTGGTACCTGCATTGCACTGCTTTTCTTTAGTCTTCAAATAATAATAAGTTTTAAGCAACGACACCTGTGCCTCAGTCGTCGATATACAAAAATACGCTGCAGTCGTAATTTCCACCAGGTCATTACTTAAGCTATCTTCTAGTATAAGACTCCCGCGCAAGGGCAAGCGGGCCGAGCATACCCCGATATGCACAGAACCATGTTTTACCATACTACTGAAACAGCATCGGGCGGTATCAAAACAGTTCGTCCTAGCCGAAACTGAGAAATGAGCGAGACAGAACGTCAAATCACGTGTTAGAGCAGTGCAGATATATAACTCACCCCGTGCATTACGAAGCGTCTTGACGGCGAGTGAATTTCACTTTGGTCATGCGTAATCCAATGCTTCTGGAATTTTTCCGCACATACAATATTAGCGCTACGACATTCACACATTGTAAATAGTATGCGGTGAATTCAAACGGTTTCGCTCTATTTTTAATGATAAATTGAGTGACTTTTACTATCGAGACGATTTTGAGAACGATGAGGCCGTAGTATTATTTAATCAATTATCTTAACATAACTTAGTAGATATAATGAGTTGGAGTAGGTACCCCCATTCAATAATTTTCTCCACCTAAATAACACACTAGATACATTTTGAAATTGAAATCCACTGCTGGCAATTTCAGTCACAGGCCGCCTCTGGGTCAGTGTGTCCAGGAGTGACGGACGTTTGAATTCATCCCTCACACTGCGTTGCAAGGCAATGGGTTCAGAAAGTTCTAATGGTGAGATAAATAGCCAGGTACTACCCAACCTTCCTCTTCACCATTCGCTTACTAACTCGATTCAGCCTCACAACATACTTATTGGGTATATCATATATCCAGAGGGTTGGGATCAGTTGGAACTCTTGTGAGTGTACCCGAAAACTTCAGCCGTGGTCGTCGCCATGACTTCTTCAAAATACCGTACGGCAGAACAAATGTTCTAGCAGAAGGATGACGCTGTTGACTGAAATATTTAAGAATGTAGAAATATTTAATTGTTATCCTTTTTGTATACCTGTTGACGCAACTACATATATGCATCTCCCTTTAATAAATGTTCTTGCATTCCTCTACCCAATTACCTGTCCCTGTCTGGCAGTGTAGAGTACTTGCATCAGTGAAATTTTCTACAATTTATTATAAAATACCAGTCAGTTGAGAAAACAAGTGCAGTGTCTACGTTAAGTATTCCCTCAGTGTGGGAGTTATTAAGTACACTAAAATTGTAATTCATAAAATTCACTGAATAAATAAATAAAAAAATAAAAAATTGCGTTTAATTCGAGTTTAATACGGAAACGTGTGCAATGATAACCATCGATTGAAAAGATCAGGGGTAAGTTAGAATCCCTTTCCAATTATAACTGTTAACCACAGCTTCCCTATATTGGTGTGAAAAATTAATTACAGTCCTCAATAAAACAACAAACTGATTTGCATACAATAAGGGTGGTCTGAAAAGTTTCCGACCTCAACGCAAAGATGGCGGAACTCGTCAATAAAAGCTAGTGAATATAGTTGTGCATCTTTTGACAGTTACTCACCAAAGTTTTGGCCATTTTGGTCGCGCAGATGACAGTCGTATGAGTGAGTCAAAATGTGTGTTTTTGTGAAAATGGAAAAATTGAGTATCGAGCTGTTATTAAATTTTTGTTTTTGAAAGGCATTACGCCTACGCAAATCAAAGATGAGTTGGACTCTGAGTATGGGGACTCTGCACCATCATTTACCACAGAGAAATTTTGGGCAGCTGAATTTAAACGTGGCCGTAGGAGCTTGGGAGACGATGAACGTTCGGGACGTCCAAAATACTGACGATAACATTGCTAAACTTCACCAAATAGTGTTAGATGACAGCCGAATTAAAATGAGAGAGATAGCTGAGGTTATGAAAATGTCCAAAGAACGTGTCTGTCACATATTAAATCAAGATTTAGACATGAGAAAGCTGTCCGCGCGTTGGGTGCCGCGTTTGCTCACGTCAGACCAAAAACGTGTACGAATTAACATTTCCAACGCTCTGTTGGCACAGTTTAGGCGCAATAAATCCGAGTTTGGTTGCGATTAATTACTGTAGATGAAACGTGGATACACCATTATACGCTCGAAACAAAAATACGGTAAAAAAAGTGGACTGCAAAGGGAGAACCGGCTCCAAAAAAAAAACTGTTTTTTCGGGTGGGAAAGTGATTGCGATTATTTTTTGGGATAGTCATGGAGTTATCTTAACTGATTATCTTCAAAAAGGAAAAACCAATAACAGGAGCATACTTCGCACCATTTTCAGAAAAAGAAAATCCTGTTTCACCAAGACAACGCGCCGTTTCACACCTCAGCGGTTGCCATGGCAACAATCCACGAATTACGGTTTGAACTGCTTGACCATCCGCCTTACTCACCAGATTTAGCTCCAAGCAAAGATATTAGAAGAACGAGATGTGCTACCAGCAGTTCATACTGTGTGGAATTGCTTTGCCGAGTGTCGCCGGTTTTGTTCACTAATACTACTGCACACCTTCGCTTACGCTAAGGCATCGCTAAGGTATCCGCACTAATACATAGAACAGATTTCTGTGCGTACACGTCCCGATACCGTTCAAAGTACCCTAATTAGTTAGTACTCCGCCTACGGTCCGGCGGACAACATAGCATATCTCGTTCTTCTAATATCTTTGGCTCCAAGCGACATTTTTTTGTTTCCTAATCTAAAAATTGCGCTCGGAAGGCAGATATTTTCCTCAAATGAGGAGGCAATCACCTTTGTGAACAATTATTTTGCAGAGAAAAACGCGGAGTACTATTTGGACGGGTTAGAGAGATGGGAGCATCGCTGGGATCTTCTCCCAGCGATGCTGTAGAAGTTACAAGGAGGCTATGTAGAAAAAATAAATAAAAAGCTTAGGAAAAAAAAACTTGTTTCATTGTTAGGTCGGAAACTTTTCAGACCACCCTTGTATTTATGCCTTGTATTTGCCCGTCATCCCACGAGTCAGAAAGCAATTGACATAAATCGAATGCTGCTAGACCCTGCACAGAAAATTAAGTTCGCTTTAGTAAGGTAACGGTCTGCATCGCAGTTCAGTATGAAACTTATCTATGCAGGGTCTTATAGCATTTGGTTTATGTCGATAGCTCACTGACCCGTGGGATGACGAACCTAAATGTTGAGAATGTTAAAATACGAAATCTTGTTGATTAAATGAATAATAAACAATATTAAAATGATATTTTCCTGAATACCACTCTGCAATATTGAAATATGCGGCCCTGCCTTGTATCTTGTATGCAACATTTCTTGGGAATATTTCAAAAGCCTCAAGATACGAAGAGCAAACTTCCCATGCCACCCGCCTACTTTATCTTAATATCTTACATCCAAATTTATGTATGCGGCGATATATTTTTTTATGCGCAAAATATAATATTACATAAACGAAGGGTGATCTATTTGAGAAGGAGCACGATAAAAAGGTGATAGACTGAGGCTCATTTATTTAAGGGTTGTTTTTTGGTATTCATACATCGACCCTTTGTGAAATATCGTTTTATCGATGGCACAAATAAATTTTAATGAAAAATTATAATTCTGTTTTCTTTGTTGCACACACAAAAAAACACATTGGACTTACATTATTTAAATTTTTTTAAATGCAGTTATGTAAATACAGTGATTGGAGATACAGTGCAATTGGAGAGTCGAGAGCGAACTCATGCTAACACAAACTCACATATCCAATATGAACTAATAAGTGTTTAATTAAAAAAAATGTTAATAAATTTTTTTAGTACTTATTTAAGTACTTAGATAGAAAAAAATATAATAGCGTTGATAATATTACGTTAAATTTTATTTTTTATATTCCAAAAGGCTATTTTATACTTATGAGAGATAAGGATCTAAAGTCACTTTTTATTTCAAGTTTAAAAATGGTTATTTTTGTTCCTAATACTTGATTTTCATTGTTGTTATTAATTAAATTTACGAATCTGTATAGTACGATTACTGTATAATAATGACTAGCCATTTAATAAATAAAGATTCGAAATTTTAAAATTTGGAAATTCATATGTCATACGGCAATATTCTGTTCTAGTAATGTGTAATTTCCATCACCTAAGAAATTCTTAAAAAAGTACTATAGGATTCATATGTCTTATACTGATTTATAAAAGTGGAAATTCTAACTATACAATTGTAAATGTTCTCCAAAATGTCCTGGAAAGAATCTCAGACTTGTGATGTACCGAAAGAAAACAATCATCTATTCCGAATGCAATTACTAATGTTATCCAAATTGACTCTGGTAATAAATTACATCTTTGCGATTCTTTCAAGGATAAAGAAACCATCCTGTTACTTCGAATGCAATCAACAATGTTCCCAAAATTTGTTTTGACAGCATCACCATTCCATTGTAAGAATATTATGTACTAAATACACAATTTGCCTGTCCTGAAACGGGAATCCTTCCCAGTTGGACAGACAAAGGTTCATTTTGTAATTTATATATATAAAATAAATAAATAAATAAACATTGATAAAAATGCAATACTTCGATTAGGAAATTAAATCACCTACTTTTTGCACCTTTCTGATTTTAACACATTTGAATTGTCTCGGTGCGTTTACAAATTATTGTGATCAAGCATAACATCGTATTATGCTTGACAGCTGAATATCTACGTAGATTTTTGTACGTTGGGATTTGATTTCGCCCGCGCTCATTATTTGGGGCATGTCATCACCGATGACCTAAATGATAAAAAAGACATAGAACGTCAAAGAAGAGTACTGAGTGTGCGAGCTAACATGCCTGCCAGAAGATTCAACAAATGCAGTCCTCCGGTGAAGAAGCAACTTTTCCAAACATATTGTATTAGCTTCTACACTAGCGAGCTATGGACGACATACACACAAGGCGTCATGAACACACTCCGAGTACAGTACAACCACGCATACAGAGCCCTATTTGGCCTCCCCTGGCGATGCAGCGCCTCACAGATGTTCACCGAAGGAAGGGTGCATGGGTTCGCTGCTTTAATGCGCCACAAAATAGCCGGGACGAGTCAGCGCTACCAGAGATCGGACAACACTCTTGTCCAGGCCGTTGCCCAGTGGCAGGGAGCGCCTCTACACCAGAGATGGAGAATTTCACTCAAGCCACCATAAAGTCCTAATGTGCTCATCAATGTATTCATTTTTAATTATTTTTATTTATTTCTTTATTGATTTTCTTATTATGTATGTATTAACTTAAATGTAAACTTTTATGGCAGGCAGAGCATTGCACACACCGCTCTGTCCAGCTGAAATAAAAATTATTATTATTATTATAACTATCTAATCTCCGAATATTGATATGAAAATAATTAAACCGTTAACTGTCGTTTAAAGCAAATAAATATACATGTATTCCATAATTTCTTCTGAGTTAGAAGGTTTTATAAAAAATAAATAAAAAATTATTACATCGTCTGATTGTTTAAAAAATGGTTTAGAATAGTACTGGTACCTTACAGGAAACTTTGCAAACACGTAATCAAAGTTCATAATAACATGTATAATTAGATTACCATTAATATTTTTTTTTTTTCATATAATGTGCTTCGAAGGCCGCAAAAATCACTTTTCGTTTTTCACATGACGAAAAATTTTTCAGTCGTAATTTATCAGACTAAAAATTATTCTAGAATATTTTTTTGGTAACTATTTACCTACAACCAAAAAACGGTAGTCGTGGGTAAAAATTTACCATTTTTTATATTTTGCTATGTTATGAATCACTCTCACTGAATTAATAATAAAAAATATACATATCACAATATTACACCTCTCATTTAACGATAATTTATGTACGGCACCGAAAAAGAAAAAAAAATGATATGTTCAAATTGATCTTCACTTTAAGATCTTATTTCTCATTTTAGAACTTTAAAATAACTTTAAATAAGCAGAGAATTCAATAACAAATGCATTGATATACTATAAATAACAGAATTTGTGTTAAATAAACATTCTCGGAATTTTTTGTTGCAACAAGACCGCATTTCAAAAATATTTAGATCCTGTAAATCTTGGTTTTATTAGAGCACTGTACATATAGAGATGGGAGACATCTATTTTAAAATGGGGAACACTTTTGCTGTGTAAATTGGTGATCTCAGTGAATATCGCAGTTGCGAATATCTTTTCATACATAAGTGGTAAGTGGGTTTGTAAATTGGACAAAATGTGACCAAATAAGCTCCAGTGGGTAGCCGAGGATGGAGTTTTAGAGAGCATAGTTGACAGTTTAAAACAAGTTATCCTTAGTAGTAACATGCATTTTAATATGAAAGTAAATAAAAACGCTAAATTTGTTTCAGAAGTAACTTACAAATTAGCGCATTTGTAATTATGTATTCGTGATAAGTATGAGTGTTCTTGAGGGAATTTAACTCGTTTATTAATGAAAATGTAGCAACAGCTACTAGTAGGTCCTAGAAATTCAATATATGCAACGCGCATCGTATTGGAACCTACGAGTAAGACGGCGAATGTTCTCTGCATCTACCCATCTAGAAAAAGAGCGAAGTCGCCAACCTAACTACTCGTGATTTGTTCTCAAACGAGTTGTACCTATATAAACACGGCGACATCGCAGTACCTAGCAGTCAGTCCTTAGTACTCAGCACAGCTGTCACAAAGATGATACACAAATGGTCTTTGAAATTTTTATTCAATCTTATTTAATTAATTTGGGTTGTTTCATAAGTATTAATTACCAAGTAATTAATTTAAAATAACATATTTACGACACGTTCCGGAGAAGAAGATACTCTCAACATCACCATTCCCACAGCTTTTAGAAGCAACACTTTGATTATGAATGATGTTTTTGATACTGACAGTAGATACCTACTAATAAAAAAAGAATAGTACTACGTATGCCTGAAAGACCACCATTGGGAATTAAAACGCTGATTTAAATGACTATACCTGTGTTTGGCGACCAGTTCTGAACACCCAGATCTACTATCTTCAGCCTTACAACATACTCCAATTAGGGATGTCATAGTCTCACTGGATCCAGACGGTTGGGAGCAATTGGGACTCTCGTGCGGTATTCTCACTAAAAAATAACGTATACAATTTGTTAAATGTATAATTGGTTCCATGGGAAAATAAATTCGAAAAGAGTCTATTGAATAAACTGAGATCGTGATGACCTGATTTGTTCTGGCTCTTTTTAGCGCTTTGTTTTCGTGGTTTTTTTCTAAGAGAATATGCCGGGAGATAAAACTAGTAGTCACATTAATAAATAAAGAAACAGCAGAATGGTAGCAAAAACAATTGCGCAATTTGTTATCAGCAATATTCCCATCCATTCATCTCCCGGGTGAATTTATCAAATAATATCGTCAGTCCATCGATATGCGAAAAGAATGAGTCCTCCATTTTATTTATTTGGAATATTTACTCTTTTTTTTTTCTTTATTGTCATTCAAATCTGCAAGACTTTTTTTTACATTAACCCCACACAGCCTATGTCGTCTTTGGGGATGCTGTGTGGTGAAGGAAGGCGAGGAAGACCTGGAAAGAAAAAGGTAGGAGTGGTAGTTAGAAATCTAGGGATCAGTGTTCCCAGGGCGATGGGTTGTCAGATCTGTTGAAGAGGTCACATGGTCTCCACAAACAAGCCTCTCCCGATTTGACGCGCCACGCATCTAGTTAAATCACTAACACTTGGTGATTTGTGACCTATGGAAGAGGTGTTGGTTATCAAATAAATGGTTCCCGGGGCGGCGGTACCCAAACCCGCCTCCCACATTGAATGATGTTTATGGTAAACTCTTTCCCTATATTTTTAATCATATTTAGCAAATTAACATTGGGAAGTGCGTAACACAGTTAAAAAATGGAAATACAATAAACAGCACTATAAGGATAAAATAAATATAATAAAGAGAAATTAAGAGCACTATTAGGATAAAATATATATAATAAAGAGAAATTAGAATAATACAACATAAAGCTTATAAGATTCAGATAAGATAAAATATGGAAAGAGAAAAAAAGATAAATCAAATTCCGACATTTCTAAAAATACCACTATTCTTTACGACTTTTGTTATACTGTAATCGATGATTCATACACATAAATTCTCTAGCGATTGCGTTCAACTACTTTTGATAAAGTCAAAATGCAATTGACTTGCCTACTAATGGACAATGGACAATATCAACGGGAACATAACACGTCAATCGGTTTAATTGTTGGCAGATGAATCATTTAAATGCGTTAAAGATCGACGATTAATTTAATTCATTCTTTTAAGATATATTTCCAGCTAATGATAAAAACTAATTTTAAAAACCTAATATTATAGAACTTCCTTTTTCTTCTGGCGCTTGTAAAATTAGATTGTTAATGTTAATTTTAGTTACAAGTTTCTACATTTATAAATATATATTTTATTAAGATAGTAGTATTAGGCCTTAGTCGTAAGTATCTAGATATAAGTCTCAGACGTAAGTCACTAGTTGTAAGTCAGTAGTTCTAGTGTTAACTGTTTAACAAATATATTTGTACATCGCCCTTGAGGTGATTTCTCACGAAAACTGCGCTATATTTTTTTCTTTTTTATGTCTTTTCCAATTTTATGTCCGGGTTAAATCTTCCCCATAGGAAAAACTAAACCCTTTAACACACTTTTCCACAAATGATCATCTAGTCAATCAACATCATGCAAGTGCATTATATAAGCAAAATAAATACAAAATAATACAAGAACAACACGTCAACTCACCAGAGATCAAATGGGAAAATAATTCACCGACTCCAGATATTTTCATATCAGAGGGTTCGGCTCGGTAGAACTTCTAACTGGGCCTATAAATCCTACTGATCCCTCAACATAAACATTTAAAAAATCTTTCGTTATCCTACATGTATTTAAAATGACTGATTTTTGCATTTTTATTATCATTATTATTATTTAGTAGATTGCTAATTTGCTTTTTAAACTATGCGAGACTGTTTATAGTGTTTATAGATGTCTATAGAGATAGTCACATTCAATAGTATTGTACAGACGACACATTCGAGAAAGTGATATTCACCATTATATAAATATTCAAGATTGAATGTGTTATGGCTCTTTAAAATATATCTTTTAGGTTCTTTAATGTAAATATTGCTAAGACAAGCAATTTAATGCATCACGAATAATTTTATGTAAACATGTTGTCAGCGAATTCTCTTCAAAATTAATTTGTTATTAAATAGTGATTAGTGAGCATAATCGAGACATTTATTTGCAAAACATTTTAACTAATTTTGACAATTCTAATTTTGAAACACTTCTGCATTAACTTTAAAATGTCCATCACAAATTAATATATTATATGCCCTTTTACAAATATGCACATAATAATTCAGTGAAACAGTAATCAAAAATATATATATTTTTTAATTATATAGAACCCATATAGAAGAAAAATATTATGCAAACCTTAATTGTAATTATTACTAAGAAACGTTATTATAGCCTTTTTTTAACTATATTCAGTACATAAAATATTCAGTATAAAAATATGTGATTTTTTTATTTTTTTTTTTAAAGTTTCTTTATTCTATGAAATTATTAGTTACATGCATTGAGGAATATTTCAACCACCATGCTAGGCACATGCCCGTGTTATGGTGGTCGATAATGATCCCACTTCTAGACCACAGAATATAATCTGAGTAGTAAAGCACTGAATTTTAAAAATGTACGAAGGAAATGAGAAAATTCTATGAATTTAGTATTTGTAAATATTTAACACGTTGAACGCTATTGTGGAAATGAAGAAACATTACCATATTAAATTTGAAAAAAAAATACTCAGATGGCATCGGCGACCATCTAAACGTATTTTTTTTTTTTTGACTTTCCACGAAAATTTTCTATGAAAATCAAGAAAATTAACTGCGGTCACCGGTGACCGTCATGGCGCTATGGGAGAAAAATGACAATTTTCGTTATGAGGTCACCGGTCGACCTACATGGTGTTACCGGCCATATTTTATATTAAATGCCATCCAGAACTTTGCAGATTTTCTGCGCGCCAATACTCGGTCCTCGAGTAATGTTCGGGATGGGCAGAGCATGAAACTGTCGCCAAGGCATGGGCACACAAAGGATTTCAGGTTCTACTGATTGTAGTGAAATGAAAGCTGTAGTTTTGTTTTTGCACATTATAAAACATGGAGAATATATTTAAGTTAACATGTTACATATTATGACTCGGCACTTACCCCCAGGGATCAATAATTGGTTTTTTAATTCTATCTAAAACTGATTAACCACTTAATTACGGGAAGTGAGCGGGGAGCTTCTATACGGCCGGCGGTGGTCTGTCCCCGACAGATCGAGCTGGCACCATCAGGGCTTTGGTCCAGGAGACGGGTCCAGCGTCTCCGACAAGGTGGCTGATAAGCGGTTCTGGAGCGTATCGGGTCTATCGTTTATGTAACATTAATGGAGCGAATCCATCCATTGAGCTGATCGGCAGATTACTTGAGCGGGTGCCGTCCGGGCTTGTGATTTTATTATCCGTTTCTTATTAAGAAAAATACGGCTTGTATCGCGCCACTTGAGGTGAATGCTTCATTTCCCGGAGTCCGCGGTATAACGATTTGCAAGGGATCGCGTATATAAACTTCAGTAGAACATTATTTGTGATCTTCACGAACACACACACGGTCATCCATTATACGGACGTTTATTTAATAGAACCTGCACCGACTTGGTTTTTGTAAAAAAGAACCGAATAACCCGCATCAGGAATACTGATGTACACTTTTTTAATACGATCGCCCATCCAGGGTAAAAATGAATTATAATCTAATTGACTGTGCGATCATTACACGGCCGCCCCGCTCGTGTAACAATTCCAGAGTCCCCAGCGAAAGGAAACGGAAACAAACAATAGACTGCCCGGCGGTCTATTTGTTGCCAGACCGTGCTCTCTATAATTTTAATCAAAATTAATGCTATGAATGGTACTTGTTCTGAAGAGGTGTTTTAAATAATTACTTTTAAATAAGACTTAACACCGCTTCATAACAATGGCGTTCAACGTGTTAAGAATATTGCATTTGCGTCAACAGTTTGTCTTTTGAGGTAAGCAAGTGTCAATCACCAAAGATATCTTACAACAGTAATTAAAAGACGATTACTTTCGAACAAATGAAAATTACCACTCATCACTCTATTATTATAAGACTTATTTTTATACGTACCATTTCGATAATTATTAGGTAATTTTTATTGTTACGAGCGCCAATCTACTGTATTTTATATCCAAGGTTCTGTGGATATTACTGGGTTAACCCTCTCGCAACCACAGCCGGACGGGTTGAATTTCATTTCCTGTATCGTGGACCCTGTAACCCTCCGGTGCGTACAATACTCTAACCGCAACATTGATGCAGTTAAAGGGTTGAAAACAATAAACGAACCGATATTTTCATTTACAAGGGATCATTTGATATTAGCGGTCAAGGCAAAAAGGGATAGGAAATTATATTATGTAGTTGCCTGAAAAATTAAAAAATAACCATTTTTCTTACTTACCACTTACGTAAGTACCTAATACTTTCTAAATACCTAATCAAAATTCAATAATAATGTGTTCCTCGCAAGATTAATAATCAATTTATATTTTACTACCGCTGACCTTTGAAAAATCACAGGATATATTTTTCAAATGTTATTGTTTTAATAAAAGCAAAAGTAAAAATTTTAAGTAAAAAATCTAAAAATTAAAGCAAACAAAAAAAATGCCACGGCCGAGGATCAAACTTGGAAGGCAACTATGCTAACCATTACATTGAAGCTCAATCCATCTAAGACTGTGTTTCTCTGGGCGGCCACAAACAAACGTCAACATTTCATAGACGATTCACCTTTTATTATTTTCGGCAGCGATATCATCCCAAAAACAACAGTCAAACTTCTCGGTGTCAATTTAGATTCAGACTTTTCGTTTAGAAGTCAAATAAATAGGACTGTAAGCACCGGTTTTATTCACCTAAGACAACTCAAGTCGGTCCGAAGAAACTTTCCTACAGAAGCAACAAAACTACTTATCAATTCGTACGTAGTCTCACGTCTCGATTACTGCAACGGCATTTATGCCAGCCTTCCAAAATATCAAATTGTCAAACTTCAATAAGTGTTTAATGCAGCAGCACGGCTCATAACAGGTGTTTCAAAATATTCGCACATTTCAGAACACCTTCGTAACCTTCACTGGCTCAGGTGCTCTGAAAAAATCCAGTACAAACTGTACTGTATGGTGTTTAAATTCATCAATGAAATTTTCCCACCCTACATCTCTGAACTATGCGTCCCGGAAAACACTGTTCTGAGGCAGTCAACTCTTAGATCAGCAACATCATCAGCTGTAGGCAGACTGATAGAACCTAAGCGCAAGCCAAATACTAAGTTTGGTGATCGCGCTTTCGGAGTATCTGGGCCGAAGGCTTGTAATAAACTCCCTCCGGAACTAAGATCCATAACAAGTCCAACAGAATTCAGGTCAACTAAAAACTTACCTTTTTAAGCTGTCATACACTTAAATTAAATAATTCCTAAGAGAAAGTCCAGTTATATTCAATTTTCCAATTATGTCCTAAATCCTGTATTTAAATTTCGCTAATAAACAATTAGATAATGTTAATTAAGTGTTAATCTCAAGTGGCCTACCAGGTAAGTATTGTACTGTATATTATCTCCATAAATAGTTAGTAATAACATAGATCACTGTAGAAATGTATTATAAATTTGTACAGCGCCCTTGAGTTGTTTTGCACGAAAACGACGCTATACAAGTCATCCAATTATTATTATTATTATTAACTATTCTAAGAACGGCGGCATAAATTATATACTGAAAATAAGAACACTATTTTTGTTAAATGTATCTCTTTGAGTTGCACAAATCTTAGGAGAGCAGAGAGAGGCAGCTAGACTCGTTGTCGATGGCTATGCATTCTGTCAATGTGGCAATCACAAATACACACGCGCACATGAATGCATTTCTCTGAAATCGGATGACATTTCAGCAGTCAATATACGAAATAAGTCCTACCCGATTGGTATTTGGCGAGGTCGGTAGATTTTCGACTCCAGTTACTGTGTAGGAACGATCAGTTCTCAGTCAAATCATTTTTAGTTTTTAGTTTCCAAAGACATTTTAAAATGGAAATATTATGCTAAAAAAACTTTTGTTTTTACATTGTGATTTTTTTCATTATATTAGAATGTTACGTACAAATACGTTGTACGTTATATTATATTAATTATATTTTAGAATGTTATCATTATTGATCGGTTGCTTCACCAAACTGAAATAGTAACAGAACATGGATAGAACCTTTACAGAACTTTAAAATCAACTTTGAAATTTGGTTAATCGTTCAAATTCTGTCAAACAAACCGTCCTTAGTCATTGTGAACTGTTTGTTCGTTGCCGGTCTGATGTCGAGCTGTAATATATAATAATCCTTTATCGGTCGACCGTGCTATATACCCAGTGCCTTAATCAAAATACTGATTTCGCCTGTGTTTCTATCTGTAACTCAGGTTCAATGAACTTTAAAACTAGGATTTGCTTTAAATTTAAGTATCACTTTCAGAATTGGAACTGAAAATACAATAATATTTTACCATTCTACAGTACTTTACAGTATCTACCTATAATAATATGATATATTTCTTTCCAGAAAATTATTTTAATGATGAGTTAAATAGACTTACAAGTAATGGCGTTTTCATGATTTTTCAAGGGTCTTCATTCATTGTATAAATACTTTCAGCTTCACAAATCCTACAACTACAATATTCCGTGATTTTCATGAATCTGCGCGAGTTCGTGATGTAATATAATAATAATTATTACATTCCACATGATTAAGAAAGTACGTTTTATTTTAAAAAGGTTAAAAAATGTTTGCAAACATTCCAATTCCTATCGTCCAATGTTATCATATTACGTCGTACAGGATTACAGGATAGTAAGTTTCTTGTAGGTATAGCAATATTAGCTCAGTAACAATGTACTGAAAGAGATTATGTTCATTGTGCCCCAAAACATACTTTTTAAACCATTATGACGTACTCCATAGATGGTTTGTTGTAGGTATAGCAATATTATTTCATTAACAATGTACTGAAAGAGATTAGGTTCATTTTGCCCCAAAACATATTTTTTTTAAATTACGACATACTCCATGGTAGGTTTGTTGTAGGTATAACAACATTAGCTCATTAACAATGTACTCAAAGACATTAGGTTCATTTTGCCCCAAAACATACTTTTTTTAAATTACGACATACTCCATGGTTGGTTTGTTGTAGGTATAACAACATTAGCTCATTAACAATGTACTCAAAGACATTAGGTTCATTTTGCCCCAAAACATACTTTTTACACCATTCCCTCTGGGGCTTGTCTTTACGAGTACCCTTGATTTATCGCCAAGAACATTTTTTTACCTCGGCTGGAACAACTAGCCCCAACCTCCCCTACTACCTACTTCCATCCTGATTAAGGCAGTATAATGTCATCAAGTAGGGAAACTTGGGGTTACTTTGGACATAGGACATCATTAGGGCAAAAAATGTGCGCTGTCATCGATCGTTACGACATGTGGGGGACTTCCGTCAATAGGTACTTGGAAGTAATGGGTAAAGTTGAATTTATATTCCGGAAAATGTATATTGCACATCTCGTTTGTAGAAATAACAAACGTTGTGATGTTTTAATCGGTGTTACTTTTCGCATTGTGTAAAAACCTACATATTTTAAAGTAGCACATTTTTGTGATTTTAGTTTTTTGTGTGAATAGACTCTCAGCTACCCGTAGACAATGAGACTATACATATATGAAAAGGAGATGTGAAGAGGAAAATTGGGATGTACCTGATTCTTCCGATCTAAACACTAAACACGGCAAAAACCATTTCAAGCAACATTTCGATTGTGAATGCTGGTCTCTCTCTAGGGTAATAATAAATGGACAATGATAGTATTTATTACTCTTGAACCTGCCGCAAATATGCTACATACACGGTGTTGCATCTGAAACTGCTAATAAATATCATCTTCAGATGAACTTGAAAACGGATTGTATAAGATAAAGCAATATTACATGAATTAGTGTTTGCTGAAATTGGATGATAGTATATGTAGGAATGAACAAGGTATGGAAGGAAGGATAACAGGATGACCAATCACTTACCACTATATCTCTGCGAAGGAGCACACAACACAATCACAATATAGTGAGTTCCACCGCGATACCTCGAGATAATTATCGTCACATCAAAACGAATCATTATTTAAAATGATTTTATGCACTTCCAAGAAAGTCAATTCCTTTTTTCACTTTTAGAGAGATAATGACAAAAACAAATACATTATAATATTTCATATTTCTTTATATCACAGGTTATAAAATTGGTCCCGTTTCTCTGGTTGCGAATATTTCAGCAATTAGATCTATCTCACCACCTATTAGGTATACAAGATACCTATTTCATGGTCTAACTCAATCACGAATACCTACTTCCACGAATTAGGACAAACATGCACCTATCCAATATTAGGCGAATTTTCAATACCTACCACAACCTTCAAGTACTTACTAGCAAAACTTCTAGTACCTTTTCCTACAGCGATCAACCTTCAAAATAGCTATTACCTTGAATTGGGCCAGAGTTCTAATATCCAACTCGACCTATAAGTATTAGTGCCTACTCAAAATTAAGTCAATCTTCAAGATACCTACTTTCACAATCCAAAGTAAGCTCTAAATATCTTTTCGAAACTAGGTAAATCCTAGCTACCTACCCGCACTACGAAAATCAAAATAATACTGAACGATTATGAACTTCGAACTTTTATAAATCAGCAGCTGATAGTGAATTATCAATACGTTTCACCGATAGCAAAATTAGTCACCACAAAGTAATTCATTAAATCTTAAGAGATCAGGGCTGATTTAAATAAACAAACAGTATCTATCGAAGTATTTCAGCTGTTATGAATTCAAATGTAAATAAAAAATAAGGTCAGTTTTTTCAATACAATTTTGCTAAACCAATTCACAATAGTCAATGAAATATGTAGGTACCTAGCAAATATACATTTAACTTCCCAATACCAATCAACAATGAGTTTTTTTTTTATTATTTAAAACAATATGTATAACACTTTTTTATTTAACAAAATAGGTAGACCAACAAAGCTGTCACATGCCAACTTGTCTGCAGGATCCACCGAATCAAAATATCTTAAGTCTATGTCTATAACATTGTATGATTGTGTACATGAGTAAGTCTTATTTCTAAGTAGGTACATTTCACATATTTAATTTTATTGCAGACATTCGCAAAATATATTTCTAACGAGTAATTGTAAATACATAATATATCTAATGCACCTCACTAAAAACAAAGAGTTTGGGAATTTACATTAAGGTGTTCAAAGCTACATGGATTGATCATGTATTAACCACAGCTTTATGATTTTAGGGCAGGGTCTCTCATTATTCACAATTTGTAAGTTTTTATTTAGTTTGTTGAAGATCACAGGTACCAAGTGTTCAAGAGAACGGCCTCCATACTTATTTAAAATTCGAGGAGTTTTTAGCCCGTTTCCTTCTGTAACTCTTGTGTTGTGCCCGTTTACCAGTGGTTTTTTGTACAAGCTTTCTCCCGCATTGTCCATAATAGTAATATACCAGAGGAGACCTTTTATTGGAAGTAGGCTCTCTGCACCGTACAGTATTTTAAGATTATTTCTTTGTTTATAAATGTTTGGTGTGACTATTTTTTTAATTATTGCAGTTTGCAAATTTTGTACATATTTAATATAAGTACTGCTAGTGTGCCCCCAAGTTCTTATTCCATATCTAAGAATAGATTCAACCATAGAAAAATATATGAGTTTAAGTGTACAATGGGGCAGTAAAAATTTTAATTTATAAAAATTACTCGCTATAGATCGGAGCTGATTACATATTTTATCTACATGTTTATCCCATTTAAATTTATTGTCTACTATTATGCCCAAATAAGGATATTCATTTGTAAATTCAATAGATTCACAAAGGCAAATGTTATCAATTTTTCTATGTATATATTCAAAATTATGTGCAGTTAGTTTGGGTAAATTCCACATTTTCAAGCTAGGTGATCTTATGTACATGCATTTGGTTTTTTTAACATTAATAATTAGTCCCACATCATGAGACCATTTAAGTAGTTCATTAAAATCGGTTTGCAATTCTTTAATAGCTGATTTCTCAATAGTAAAACTATCAACCAAAACCAAACGTATGTCTATTATTTGTATTGTATATGTTCATATTAATATTAGAATGTATCTAAACTGGGTAACCCCACTATGGATGGTGTCAGCTCCATATCTCGGCACTACCTGGTCTGGGATGTATTATCTAAAGGCACAATACATCGCAGAAGATATATATGTTAGCTTATGTTTGCATACATATATATCTGTTCTGTTCAAATGGGCAATGTAGAACCCTCGGTTACAGCAATCTTTTTCAATGCCTGCTTGGAGGTGAGTTCTGGTCTAGGAAACCACACGTCACAACAAACCCTGAGTACATGATTAATCAGAAGAAGAAACCGGTTTACTTCAGTCGAAGTAATTACCGGAGTTGAAGGAATCTGGGGGTCTCAGAACTTAGGAAACTTTACTGACATACATGATGGCAAAGGAGGATCACTTGAAGCAAAAAGAGGACAAAACCAGTCTGGGTTTCCGCGCCATATGGGTGTATGAAAGTTTTGTCCGATCCCTGATCATTTGGTTGACTTTGGTGTTTGGTCAATTTACTTCGCTCAGTCAATAGCCAATAGTTAGTCAGTTCCAAGTGAGTACCCGCTCTAAGCGCCCCGTTATTACCTTACCGCGCCGCTATGGGTCACGGACCCACTACGCCCGGCTTTGCACGAAAAAAAATACAATTCCCTGGTCTGTGCTCCCCACGCGCCTAGGCCCTGCGACATCTTCGCTAGTCTGCGCCTTGACCCTGCAACATCTTCGCCGGCCTGTATCTCCAGTGCATCTATCGACCAGGTCAATCATACCTTCGGCTATCTTGCTTCACACTGGAGTACCAGGAAAACTCAGCATCATTCCCAGTGTTAAACACCTTTACAAGTCCGGTCTCCACCAATGCGGCGTCGAGCCGCCTACTTTATCGCCTCAACTACTCCACCGCCATCATCTCCGCTTACATCTGGTCTAAATCTTTGATAAGGAGGATTCGCTGCTGACAGCATCCTGACAAGGACCCTGAGAATTCACCGTCCATCGCCGGACCGGGATATCCACCAATTGTGAGCATCGGCCCGGATTCATCACATCTCTGTACTACACTGAATCAATAAACGCTGTGACCTCACAACATTTTTAATTCATCTATCTATCAAATCCACAAATGTGTATAGTTGGTTATGTGCACTCCATTAAAAAAACTATGTAAAGTAATTAGTTAGAATTCATATGTAGAAAGGAAATCAGAACAGGGTAGAAAGATTAGTTACGAGTAATTATAAATTTGTTTAATTTTCGAGTCTTTCAATAGCTGAGCTTTCACTCACTCACTTTCAATAGAATAGGGGTTCCCAGTGTTACCACACAAACAATACCATAGCTTAAATAAAAACACAACATTAGGTGAGAGACTATTGTAAAAGAAAACCACTAAGGTGTTATTTACTATGTGAAATATCATAGGGGCTCGTGGAAGGTAGCTTAGGTAATGCGTAGAGTCACGTGGGGTAACCGTGCGCAATTTTTACATTGGAATTTTTGTATTAAAAAGCTTTAGGTATTTTACTAAATTTTTTGGTTTATGAATATGATCGATTATTGAGGCATCTAAAACAACCATAAAAACCTCATATGGTTCATAAATCAAACAGTTATATAAAAAAGTTTACATGCATGTCGATTACGTACACTTACCCCGTGTGCGGGGTAAGTATACGCATACCGTAGGGTAAGTGTTCGCACCGCGAAGAGTTACCCCCCATTGCAATTATCACACTTAAATTGCCCCTTATCGTAGTCTGTGCAGTTCTCATGCCACCATGCTTTACAAACAATACATTCTATCCAATCTTCTGTTGGTGGATCTTGAAAATTTTTCTCATTGTCTGCATAGTCAGGCTGTAGAACATTTCGTCAGTTTTTTTACAATAATCAACGATTTCGGCCTGAATGAAAAAATGACATCTGCACGATAAATTGAGTATCTATTTATCTAAAAATCTACCTCTTCATCTGGTGTAAATGTCGGACGATATCTCCCCATTGAAGTTGCTATTAATTTTAGTTTTTATCTCCCCATTGAAGTTGCTATTAATTTTAGTTTTTAGCTCCCCATTGAAGTTGCTATTAATTTTAGTTTTTATCTCCCCATTGAAGTTGCTATTAATTTTAGTTTTAGGCGTTTACGCAGAGTGGCTTCACTGATCCCAACAATATCTGCAGCAGCCCGCTGACTCTTCCCCTCTTTCATAAGCCTTTTTGCGGTTTCTTTTTGCTCTTGAGTGCAAACTAACCTCTCCGGGTGCTTTCTCACGTACACACGTGGCATATTTCACTGTAAAAAAATAACGAGAGTTGAAATATTATGCTATAAAATCAATTTTATCTATCGGGGTAAGTGTTCGCACTCGTCCAACTGCGAACGCTTACCCCAGCACACTTACCCCATCACACCAAAATTCAATAAACTTTAAAAATCAGATTAGTGGTTATCTTTATTAGAATTATCACTTTGCACCCGTCTAACTAACAATATTTCACTAAAAATTATCATAGACCACGTCGCTCTGGCACAGCTGGTTACACAATAGCACACATCAGTAACGGAGATGAAAAATTTAAGAAGAGCACGAAAAAAAGTTATTTATTTATTTTTCGGAATAACTTTATTGAGTAAAACCTCAAATTGTAATATTTAAATAATGAAGACAATATTAGTGATTTCTAAACGAAAATCTGAAACAGAAAAATCAGAAAAGGAAACGGTCACATCTGGGACTCGAACCCAGGACCCCTGTCTTTCCGGGACAGTGCTCTACCAACTGCGCTAATGGGACCTTATCCCCCTCGGTCACTTTTAACTGTATCATACTTCGAATAAGAACTACTAACATTGAAAAATGAAGACAATGTTAGTAGTTCTTATTCGAAGTATGATACAGTTAAAAGTGACCGAGGGGGATAAGGTCCCATTAGCGCAGTTGGTAGAGCACTGTCCCGGAAAGACAGGGGTCCTGGGTTCGAGTCCCAGATGTGACCGTTTCCTTTTCTGATTTTTCTGTTTCAGATTTTCGTTTAGAAATCACTAATATTGTCTTCATTATTTAAAAAGTAATTTACCTACCAGTTTTTATTGACAAATCAGCATCCACTGTACACATGTCCTGCTTCGGCGCGATCCAGAAGGCTACTGAATAAAGGAACTCGCGGGCCCTTAACAGGCACAATCTTGTCGGAAACATCACTGCGAACACTTACACTCCGCGTACGGTTACCCCACGTGACTCTACTAAGTATGCAAAAATAGTTGGTGACGCGAAGAAAAGTAATCCCCATAGTTTAGACAGCAGAGGTTAGGTTCATCACATTGTATTGTGAGCCAGGAGGATTTAAGCAAATTTCCCTCCCCACGTTGCTAAAAGATTAGGAAAGAAAAAAAAGTTAGGAGGTTCAATTCAGTTAGATTTAGTTTAGGGGAAAACCCATTTCATTACAACTGGTACCAGTGACCAGGAGACATGGATGAACGTGATAGTTAGTTTAGTACTTAAGAGATATATTTAGCTTAGAGAAATCATTCGCAGAAAGCTTACACCACTACAACCTCTCCACCACGAGGGTATCCGAGCATCAAGGTCGTTTAGATTTAACAAATAATGGCGAAAGATCCCATCCACTGCGAACGTAAATGTGGGCAAAGGCAATCAGCTAACGTAATTTGATTTTCTCGTGGAGTTTTGATGAATCACACCAAAATTCATTCTTCCAATTACCGGCGAAATAATATGACAATTTATATACTATAAGCATTTGTGCACGCGCGCACAGCGTGAAACAAATTTCGTTTCATTGTTCGTGGATTTCACGCTGTGAAAGACTACATTCTAAATAGACACAAATTTCATTAATTCAAAGATTTTTTTACAAAGAACCAGCAGTTAAGCTCCATCATTTTTATAGGTACATAATCGATCAGCAGCTGAGTTGGCATCGCGTTTGAGTCCCACCCAAGCATGGTGTGTTCAACTCCTCGGCTGGCTAAGTCCTCCATCACAACACAAGCAATATTTTCCGCTTACTGTGGTGGTAGCGGGAGATTTAAAAATACTGTCAGGTCATTTATAACCCGGGAATGTTTGTCTATCTTTTAAAAAAAATATATATTATTTGTGTGGATCAACGAGGAAGTTATTGTCGACAGTTTTTTGGTTTACAAGATATTCTTTTGATAAAATTTGTCAACATTTTTTTTTACATACTGACATTATATTCTTGGCTTGAATTTTACATGTTTTGAAAAGCTTGTAAACATTATTGGCGAAGAAAAATGCAAACGTTTCCGACATTTCCTTTGGTTTGATTGACTAAGCCATCGGAAGTCGCTAAAACCATCTTCGGCGTTTACAGAAATAACGTTATCGGTCAATAATAACATCATCAAAACGACCATTCAAGTACTAATCATAATGATAATAAATGTTTTATCATCTTCCTTTTTTTGTCCCATAAAGAGATAATGATATTTCTCACTGAAGATTTTATTTAAGTATATATTATTTTTATTGATGAAGTTTCTTTAAGAATTGTAAATATATCATATAATGCTTCTTAGTGCAGTTGTGTGGTTTATGTTTCAGTATATTTTCTATTTATGATCTCCCTTAGTTTTGTATTCAGATTTTTATTTGAGTTTTAAATGTTATAATGTTGTTGTGATTTTTTAATGATAGTGGAATTTTGTTGTATATACCTAATAATATTTTGATAATATAACTAGATAACCATCTCATACATACATATATATATATATATATATATATATATATATATATATATATATATTGAACGCACTTATGCTCGTACCAACACATTTTGAATTGCCATCCAAAAAGTTATGCTGAACCTCCCCAGAATTATTGGTATTTCGAATAATGGATATTCCCCAATATAATGTGGGGTATACAGCGTTGTCGCGGCAACATTATTCAAATGCATGCCAAAGGAAATGCATTCTGAATATCAACGACGACGTTCGGTGTACCTACATGGAGGGATGGAGGAATTCCCAGGAAATTGTGGCCGTAATTTCCAGCATCTGAGCCTGAACTATAAACCACATTTCGTGATCACATTGCTGCTGCACTACGCTGTAAATGTCATAAGAACAAATAAGACATTGAAATAACTTATTGATAAATATACTATTAAACCATTATTTATCTCTGGACAGGGAACCTTGTGTAATTACAACGAAACCAAATTATATTATCTTATCGTTATTGTGGTGCATTTGAATTGTCTGTGAGTGATTGAAACTCTGGTCCAATGAATTCAGATATGTTTTAAATTAAAGCGGCATTTTTAAAATTGGAACCGTCTGAATCCGTCAAATGTGTCTGTATCAAGAATTCTACCTAAAATATTATTTTTTATATAATTCCAAAAGAAATATGTTTTTAATTTATTTAAATTTCTAGTGTTTAATCCTGACAGGTTGACTTCACTTATTAGGTTATATTTTTCAATCCTACATTAATTATAATATCCACGGATTTTGCAGGGGTCTGCGCTAGCGCTTACAAAAATTGGTATGAGTCAATAGAATACTTCTAATATCCTGACTATCTACTTTACTGAAATACCACATCAGAGTCCAAACTGACTGGAGCCAGTGGGACTCTGGCAATGAGTGCGAGGTATGAGTCAATATAATACTTCTAATAACTTGAAAATCTACTTTACTAAAATAGTAAATGTAAATAAGGAAAATAAATGTAAAAGTTAGGGTTTAATAATACCTAACTATTCCTAGGTTTACTTACTAAAGGTAACTAAAAGTCTGTTATATAACGTGTCAATTTGTTAAGAGGAAGCTACAAGCCAAAAATGTGTATATTTTTGGTATACCTTATATTTTAGGTAGTAAGCATTGACATCGCTTGAAAAACGGAGTGTAGAAACATTCAATTTCAAGTACTGGTTTTTATTTATTTTGTAAATAATTTTATAAGAAAGCAAAAAAATTAATCAAGTGAAACTGTCACAGATAATCTTAGCTATAATACTGTATTTTTAAGTTGTTTTTTTTACGCGTTCATACATTTCTACTGAAAAAATATTTTTTTAGTAGTTAACATTTATATATTTTTTTTCTAATTTATTTTTCAATTTGTATTCTACTCAAATGAAACGATAGGAAAACCTTTAATTTATCTAAAGCATATTTTTGGTATTTATAATGTACACAAATTCGTTATAAGGATTAATCAAAATAGTGATTTATCACTAAGCTTCGCCTCAAATAAAGGTTCCGACCGCAATTTATAAAAAAAGCGAGGTGACAATAATGTTTATAATACGTTTATCAAATAGATTTTGCGTTTTTTTGATCAGTAATTTTAGTTCTGTGTTTAGATGAAAAATCGAGAGGTGAGCCATTTTTAGGTTTTTGCACTCAAAATTTAAATAGTTGAAAATTAGAAATTTATTTTTAATAATAAAATTTTAAATCATATTTCATCACCTTTGGAATTCATTCATAAATATTCCATTTAATTGAATTTTAGTGCTAAGCTAAAATATACACAATTTCTCACAAAATATGCCAGACTCCTGAGGGGTTAATTAATTTCAATATATAATATTATAAGAGTGATCGAAATAAGAAAGGGATGGGAGAAGGGAATATGGAATAGAAATGTTTTCAGCTGGCAATGTCTTTTCCCCCAAGCTTTGAAATTCATACTATCCGAATGTCAAAATTGAGTTCATTGCGCAAAATTGTTAGTTAAAACATCATTTGATTATTCTCATTATAGTGACAATACTTATGAAGTGTAACAAATGGTTTTGGAAATACGGGGTTTTTGAATAAGCATTATAAAATATTTTACAGCTACGAGGTATTGCAATATCTCTCTGGATATAATTTAGTACCTAAGACTGGACTGCACAGAGCCATCGTGGTATGAAGCAGAAATGCATCTTGCTATGCAACTGAGTATTCCGCACCCACATAATTGTCAGGGCTTTGAATATTCGTATTAAAAGTCAGAAAGACAATAAGCGACGTTAATTCACCGGAATGGACGCATCCCACACTATATTAATAAAGCTCGAATAGAAACAATAATTTATATTTGGGCAATTGGTCAATATACGCAAGGCTTGTCATACCTTCCTTATTACAATAACTTTACAATGACTGTCTGGTGTGATTCGATGGAAGCACCCTCCCCAATAAAGACTTCATTGAAATGCTTGGAGTAAGTACATCGGACGGGCTCAAGTATCGGAGCTCTATAGAAGCCCGAGTAAATCTGGCTACCAAGAAACTGGGCGTCTTGTAATCTAGCAGATTCTTCAATAGTAATCAGCTACTAACTCTGTACAAATCTCAATTACGCCCAACAATTGCATTTGGAAGCCACCTATGGGCTGGAGCCCCACAATACTTGACAAACTTAGTTGATTCTGTGCTAAGGAGGGCGGTCCGTCCAATTGACAATCCATTGTTAACAGACCGATTGCCATCTCTGATAAATTATGTTCGTTTTGAATTTACACTCTTTTATTTATTTATCTTTTGATTTTTTCTTAACTTTTTCTCCAAATTGTTACTACATTGTGTCTATGTAACAAAGTAATAACTGCTATTAACCATTGGGCTTCGTATTAATGTATACAATACTGCCGCCATGTATTGGGTGGAACTACAGTATCGTCCATGAGAATCTCAAAGAGAATACTTTGTTTTTACTTATGACGACATTATATTTACCTAATACATGTGACTTGTGAAAGTAAGTTAAATGTTGCTTAACCTTTGTATTTTTTATTTATTTATTGGCTGACGTATAACCGGCGTTTTTTGGTTCACTACTGTATACCACATTGTTACTTTAAACAAACTACATTATTTCGAAATCGATTACGCATCTTATTTGTTGATCGTTCGAAATTTTAAAGTGTTATCTTGTTTAATTAGGAATAATATTTACTTTCTTTCCGATCATCTTTTGAAATTGAATGATACATAAAGAAAAAGTATAAATTATATTTATTGTATTTTGTTGACTTTATTATGAATCAATTTCTTTTCTGTCCGACTCGTAAGCACGCAACATACAACTGGCCATGTGAAAAACATGGATTTTCTAGATTCAATCCGCACACTTTAAGTGATTGTTGAGGGCATTGAGAATGAGAGTCTAATGGGGAACTACCGTCGTTTTTAATCGAATGACATGTCGGTGGGAAGATGGGAATGCTTGGAATGAGCTCATCTTCTCCTTTCGGCTTTCCATTAAGTTACCTCGATGACATTCGGCATCAGTTGAGTCTTGTTCTATTACACAATCAGGGTGGATTGATATTCCGCTAGAGAATAATTGGTACGCCGACTTTGACTGATAATTTGTGCGGTGGCACACCAGGAAGATGTCTTGGCAAATAAATCTTTTTCATACATCGCAAAAAATGTCGTAAGTTTTGTGGCATGAATGATAATTCACCCCTGATACTTTTTATTGAGTTGATCAACTGTTCTTAAGAATAAATAAAACGAAAGATAAGAAAAATGTTAACTACATTTATGTATATTTTCAATTGATAAAATGAAATGAAGATATCATTAGTTCTTTGTAATTGGATTAGTTTGTATATTATTATATGCCCTTCTCAAAACATTATAGGATACTGCGGTGCATCGGATTGTTATAAAACGATACCCACTTGTAATCACTGTGAGATGTGCCCAGTAGCTACAAAAACTAATCTATAAGTTTATTATTTATAATAATGTACGATTAACTGCGAATGACATGTGCTGTTTGACGGTCGCTGTTTGTCTTTTGCCGATTGTCCGTCGTACGACACATGCGCCACCTACTGTGAGCAGCGGCGTAGCTACCTAGGGGCTACGCGGGGCAGTGCCCCGGGGCCCTCAAGCTCAGGGGGCCCTCGAATCCTTACCAGAAATCTCGATCGAACTGAACTTTTGGAAATTTCTCCCATTTTCATAATAAATATGACAGGTTGCAACTTTTGCAAGTGGATACGACACAGGACATATCGAAGGTAGATCAGCTAAGCATTGTTATGAGGTATACAGTAATAACCAGATCGGAAAATGGACAGCCAATTGATATAGAAGTAAAAGAAGTGTTTCTAGGCTTTTATGCAGCCATCAAACATGGCGCAGTAGATTTAGTCAACCAAGTGACAACATTATTTATCGACAAAAATATTGATTTAAAAAAATGTGTGGGGCAAGGCTATGATGGAGCCAGTGTGATGAGTGGTGTGTATAATGGTGTAAAAAAACATATTAAGGATATCCAGCCTAACGCAGAGTACGTACATTGTGCCACTCATAATTTAAATTTGGTGATAAATGATGCCGTTTGCAGTTGTGTGGAAATACAGATTTTTTTCGCAACGTTGCAAGATTTGTATAACTTTTTCGGAAACAACATCAAACGTTAGAATCTACTGTCAAAATTCACTGGCGAATCTGACACCACTCTAAAAAAACTAAATCCGACTAGATGGTCCAGTAGGGTCAATACGATATCTGCAATAAAACTTCGTTATTTTGATATTATCAAAGCATTATCAGGAATAGTTCTAAAGAGTCCTAATAAAGATGAGCGTAAGAAAACCGAAAAAAATATTTAAAATTGAGATTTTCAATAATGTACTAGACACAGTAATATCTCAATTAGATACACGTTTTATTGGTATGAGTGCAGTCTGTCATATATTCGATTTTCTAACACCAACATTTTTATTACATGTTGATGAAGCAACTTTATTACAAAAGTGTGACGAATTCCAAAGAAAATATTCAGATATAATAGGCCCTAGTTTTTCACTTCAATTTATTAATATTTACCATCTAGTTTTACCTCAACTAACTAAAGAATGGACTGTTCACCAATTATGTAAGGAAATAATGAGCAAATATGGAGTGCTAGAATGCGACCTAACGGAAGTATTTACAGTATTTTTTATTATTCTTTACAATTCCTGTCACTTCTGCAGCAGCTGAAAGGTCATTTAGCAAATTAAAAATAATAAAACATTATTTAAGAAATAAGATGGGCCAAACTCGACTCCACATTTATCGCTAATAGCAATTGAAAAGTAAACCACATCAAGCCTGGATTTAAACGAAGTCATTGATACTTTTGCGAAAACTAAAGCTAGGAAAAAATTGTAATTATAATTGTTATTTAGTCAGTTGGTAGACCCGACCTTTATATAATAAACCCTTGAATCTTCTCTATTTCGTTTTATTAGCCAAACCTACACCAAGTATTAATTGTAATTTATGTTGTTACTGTTTAATATTTTTATTACCTGCCCTGCAGTCTGCAGTGCACAAAACAGAGCTTAAGTAGCTTAGCATTTTTAAAGTGTTTGTATATTTCATATTTTTATTTTATAAAACCTAATCAGTTTACAAAGCAGTGGGGCCCCATTTTTTAATTTGCCCCAGGGCCCTTGGTTACCTGTCAAGGTTAGCTACGCCACTGACTGTGAGTTAATTATACTATGCCTATAACCTTCACGCAAGTGTAAGCAATTAGTTACAAAATGAACGGTATGGCAGCGCGTAAAATATGAACAAAAATACAAACATTGGTGTTTAAATATAAGATGGTTTTGTAACATATAACATAAATATCTTCGTTTTAACATACTTATTTTAGCTAGTCTTAAATCCTGTATTCGTCTAGGATAACTTGAAACTTCTAAATTTGACTGTCCTGAAACGGGAATCCTTCCTAGTTGGACAGTCAAAATCATAAAATGTAATCAATATTATATTATATAAAAAAAATATAAAAAAATAAAATAAAAAATAAAAAACAAAAAAAATAAAAAATAAAAAAAATTATAAAAATAAATTTAAAAAAAAAAATTAAAAATATACAGAGAGTACTAATAAGATATGTTAATAGGTTAAAATTGATAACAGAATGCGTAGATTACGATTTGTCTATGAAGGGAAGCTAACAATAAATAGAAATAGGAAAATCCACTTGGGCGAGTTAGCAAAAACATTTTAAGCGATCGCTTGTCATAATGCGCCATATTTATAGAGCCAAAAATATGGGATAAACGGCCAAATCTAAGTGGATATATTGGCTATAAACCACAGTAAACATTTCATATGTTTAGATATTAATATTTTGAAGAATGAAATTTATTAAATTATATGGTAAATGTATATATGTACAACCAATGGCCCTAGTGTATATACATATATATTCTCTAAAGAGTAATAAAAAAATTAAAATTAAACAGAATAATATACACATAATATGAAAAAAATAGCAATTAAAATAAATAAAAATAATTTACAATCACATTCAAATATAAGTATTCTCCATAACATGTCTTGTCAGTAGGTTGATAATTTGATTTTTAAAATATGCAAGACTGTATGTATCTGTGAAGTCACATTGAATAGTACCCCTCTCAGTATTGATTAGTAGGCAATATTGTCATTACCTTATTCAAGGTGGAATATAATATATAATGGCTCCTAAGGACGAAGCTACAAGCCAAAAATGTCTATATTCTTGGTATACCTTATATTGTAGGTAATAGGCATTAAAATCGCTTGACAAACGGAGTCTAGAAACATTCGATTTCAAGCACAAAGCTCGTTTTTATTTATTTTGTAAATAATTTTATAAAAAAGCAAAAAAAATAATCAAGTGAAACGGTCACAAATAATCTTAGCTATTATACTGTATTTTTTTAAAGTTGATTCCTTTACGCGTTCATACATTTCTATTGAAAAAATATTTTTTTTTAGTAGTTTAAATTTATATTTTTTATTAAGTAATATCTTTTTTAAATTTGTATTCTACTCAAGCGAAACGATAGGAAAACCTTCAATTTATCTAAAGCATATTTTTGATATTCATAATGTACACCAATTCGTTACAAATATTAATCAAAATAGTGATTTAGCAATAAGCTTCGCCTTAAATGATGTCTATTGGAATTTTATTGCGAATATTACTGAGAAAATTAATGGTTTCAAGATTATCGTGAATAATTTTATATAAACATATTAAGTCAGCAAATGCAAGTGCAGTGTACACGTTAAGTGACCCTCGGGGTATATAATGTCGAGTTTAAATCCTAAGAGAACCAGGAAAGTTTACATGTGCTCTCACAATACCAGGGGTAAGTCAGTTCCCAATTTTAACAAAATGTTAACCAGCTTTCCATGTAGTTATGTCAATTGAAAGGTTGAAAACATTTGATCACAGTCAACCACAAAAATTGATTCGTAGTTTTTTTTAATATTCTAAGTGGTGTGGGTCCCAGATAATATTCCCATGGTTGGGTAAGTATACACATCGCTACAACATCGCTATAACCACCTACAAATATCTCATCTATATTGCCCAAACCTTCCACAGCACGAAAGAGGAATAAGCCACTAGAATAAAAATAAGACGAATTGCTGACAATTTCTTCTCGTGAAGAGTTTTTTTCTCAAGTCCATTAGGAGTTAGGAGCCTCATTGACGACAGAAACACGGATTCCTTTAATCAACTCAAGGCTGCTGGCTGCTCCTCGCAAGTCTCGGCTCAAATCAAGACGGATAAAAATCTCCGTAGATAATTCCGGCCCAATAAATTGGATGACTTAAGTCAATATCCATCTATTCGTTTAACACGTTGACACCCATCTTACAAAATATACCTATTGATCAAGTCAAAGAAAATACTACAAAGTTATGATACTCTCAGTATTGCCTTGGTAAGATATCACCATTTAGTAACTAAACTAAGTAACTGACCAACTATTTCTTCCATAAAAGACGCACTGCCAAACTCCATATAAGCACACACAATTTACTTCGTTTACATTCATACATCGCCTCATACACACTCTTCCCTTATACCAACATTTACATGATTCGAATAAAGTATTTAATTTATTTAATGACTATATAAATACAAATTAATGTAGTTTATTCACAATCTTCCTCACTAAGGATCCCTGTTCCGAGGCGGACTGTACGAAGTTGAGTTGGTGTTACATCATGATTTCCTCATCTTCATGTTTGTTGATTTCATCTTCTTCATATTTGTTGATTTCATCATCTTCATGTTTGTTGATTTCTTCATCTTCATGTTGTTTATTTCATCAGCTCCATGTTTTTGCTGTTAAACTAAACTGATTTCTTAAAAATTTTTGAGGGAGTTTTTTAAGGTGTAAAATAAAACAAATCAACAAATTCACATTTTCTCCCAATTCAGCACGATCTCAACGAGTTAAGGTATGTCCCCAATATAAGTCTGAAGAAATCTTCCAGAATCCTGTACCTTAATTCCAGTTAATCCTGCATTATAGTATTAGGGACTGGAGGAGCCACGTGGGAGCTTATCTTCTCTTAATCTGTCCATTATCGGAGATGGGAATAAATCGACTTCTTCGTGAAAGACCCCCTTAACGAGATGCCATTATTATTATTATTGAGTTGAGGATGCAGAAGTGATTTTATAGGTAGCCTTTTTTTAGAGGTAAAGAATTTATTTTTTTAAAACAATGATTTTGATGGGTTGCTTTCAGCGTTTTCTAATTATTTGCATTTGCTCATTCAAATAATAATAATGAGTAATGTCTGAGTGTAAGTTGTATATTATTACACTCAGTCCAGTTAAATACAGCAGCCACGTTGTGTGCATATATTCCAGACTATGAAAATAAATTATGGACAGAAAGCATATGTTATAGCACAGGTTATGGAATAAATGTTTTTTAAGCGTTATATTTTTTAAATCAATAACATTAGAACCTTTGGTATTTTTTTTGTATAAGTCACACAATCACTGGTCGGAGACAGTGAGACTATGGCATTCGCAAAAATTAAAAAGTCTGAATATAGATATAGAGGCTTGTTACCGTGGGATTAAGTGGCAACAAATAAAAGTAAGGATGGGTTTATTATCTAGAAATAAAAAATATTTAAGAATACTAAAATGTATTACCACAAAAAAGACATAATAAAAAATAAATTAATTAGCATCCTACTATATAATCTGTCTGGCAAAGGGCTTGCATAGGTAAAATGAAGGTGTGATACCAGTTCGTTCCTGATACGAAGTAGTAGATTCCGGTTCTTCACATCAACTCCCAGTTTATAATTTATCCAAAAAATAGTCTTGTAGTCCAATGCAAAACAGCCTCACGCTGCTGGTCTCCAAAAGGGTCCCTCTTAACCAATGAGGATCGGCAGATGCCATCCGATTCCATCAATCCAATGGTCAATGCTCCATATGCAAAGCTGATGCTCACAAAAATTGGCGAATGTGTTCGTCGAACCTCAGCCAAGAGGAATGCCCTCTGCTCTGGGCTGGTGATCAAAGAATGGCGACTGCTTCCAATGCAAATCACAGATCCTTGCTCCCTCAGGTTTGGCAACTTTCGAAGTCAGAATTCCAGGGCTGTCAATTTGACCAATAGCAAAATGACAATGTGTAGGTACTTAAAGGTCCCACACACAAAGAACATAGATGCGATGTAAGTAAAGTGATGCACACACACCTTGTTACAAATCTTATATGTAACAGGCTTTCTAATTAAATTGGACAGGGAAGAATAAAATTGAGAGTATTTATTGTTATCAAGTTTAATTTGTAGAACTCCATTTTAATTTTTATTTTTTATATAATCAATAATATTGTTATTGGGTTTATAAAAACAGTTTATTTTAAACAAGTTCTGCTGTGTAATTATTATTACGCGTGACAGCTGTTTCGCCCTCTGAAGGCATTATCAAACAGTTTGATAATGCCTTCAGAGGGCGAAACAGCTGTCACGCGTAATAATAATTACACAGCAGAACTTGTTTAAAATAAACTGTTTTTATAAACCCAATAACAATATTATTGATTATATAAAAAATAAAAAATAAAATAAATAAAAAATAAAAAAAATAAAAAATAAAATAAATAAAAAATAAAATAAATAAAAAATAAAAAAAATAAAAAAATAAATTGAGAGTGTTATAAATTGAGTTTATTATTTTATTTCAGTAAAACTTACGCAACCTGCACAGAAAGTATTTTGTAAACTAGTATAGTGAACAGTGGACTTCGCGTCCGAATAGTATCTAATGTTCTCTTATTTAATAAATCAAAACCAAAATGTTCTCTGAAATCATAATGATTTTGAAAGAAGGTAATTAAATACGTACTGATTTAATTACAAACCATCAATATTGTATTATTGAAGACAATATTAGCGATTATTGAACGAAAATTTGAAAAAAAAAACAAAAAAAGATACGACAAGATAGTCCCAAATTTTCGGTTAAGAATCGCTAATATTGTCTTCAATATTGAAATATTTCAATTCAATGTATTACTCATTAAGTTATTCCAAGGATAAATTTATATTGCTTTCGTTACAAATAAGAAATTATACAATTTATACTAAGAAATGTCACCATCTCAATGAGAATTATTTTTTCAAACGTTTTTCAGGCCGGTGGGTACCATAATATTGATTATTCCGATTTGGAATCATTTACCCTCAATTTTTTCATACCATTCAACGTTTTCATTCAAAAATATACCTACACATACCAGTATGAAATTAAAAGTCAATAGGTTTCAGCTATAGAGACACCACATTAGTATTAATAAATAATATTACCACGATGATAGCTCAAGGTAACTTTCCCAGGTTTATCAGGCTTACTTGCGAATGTGTTCCTCCCTCCTACAATAAGGCCTCTTCAAGACCCTTTCTTCTCCTCAAAAATATCCTCAACACAGCATCCCCAGAGATGACATAAGCGCTGAGAGAAATTATTTTCCTCAGGGCCTCCTGTGTGGAGTTAATGTTAAAAAAATCTTATTACTCCCAAAGTAGGGTTTTGCTTGCAATACACCATGAAGACGTTCAACGTCTTATATAGATAACAATAAAAAAGGACAACAATCCTGGGTTCAATTCCCAGTTACGACCCTTACCTTTGTTATGTTCTGTTTAATGTATCGTTAAGATTTGCCAGTATTATCTCCTTCTTGAAAGATTATAAGCATTTCCCTTCATTTTTCATTACTCTGCCAATATCTTTCAAAAACGGAATAAACCTTTTAAATAAAATTCCTTGGAAGCAGATTGTATGCTGCCACTAAAAATAAATTCGCGAAATAATACACATTTGAAGTCAACGATCAACACCGTACGACTTTCAATTTCAGCCTTTCGATCTTTCAAACTAAAAAGGTTCATTTCAAAGCTTATGTCGTCAATATATTCGGCTGTAAACTGAGGGTAGTATAAGCCGGCAAGGGTGTGAATGGCTTTGGGTTAACAACAGCCTTCGAGCCACCCCTGTTGCCCCAAAGTCACCCTTCTATCGCCCACCATAAATTGAAACACATGTTTTCATGCGACCGTTTGTAGATGTACTGAAAGACATACAGTTTTCATCAAATGTCAAATTCTAGGGGTCAACGTTCGAGTTCGATGTTTTTTGTTGAATATTTCGTTATACTAGCCGGAATGAGTTCATAGTCTCATAAAATTGTGCGCTTTAATAGCTCTTTTGATTTATGGCAATAAGTTTTAAAATCGAATATGAGGAGCATGTTAGTTCGTTCATATGAAGTCACCGGCTTTCTAAATATTAAAATCAGAATCAAAAACATTTCGTTGCCATCTATGACTAACCTTTAGAGGGTTGGGATTGCAATTATTTTTTTAAGATTGCCTTCAATGATCAAATATATTTTTCAAATTGCCATGTCTTAAATTTATTTTCGCGTTTATACCTATTATACGTTTTATACGTAATAATATTTTTTTAATTATTTTTCTGACTTTATTTCAGGGTTAAATCTTCCCTACAGGAAAAACTAAACCCTTCCACACACTTTTCCACAAATGATCATCTAGTCAATCCACATTATGCAAGTGCATTATATAAGCATAATAAATACAAAACAATACAAGAACAACACGTCAAATCACCAGAGATCAAATGGGAAAATAATTCACCGACTCCAGATATTTTCATATCAGAGGGTTCTGCAACTTCTAATTGGATCTATAAATCCTACTGATCCCTCAATATAAATATTTAAAAACTTATCTTAAAATATTTATATGTTTTGGGATCAAAGCTAATTCTTTTCTAGGAATACCTGCTTTTGTTTTTTTGGGTCTTAGACTATCCATATTCATCTGTACATATGACATATTTTGTATTTTTATTGTTGTTATTTATACATTTTGGTAACTGCTTGATTATTTTATGTTGAATTAAATAGGTTTTATATTTACACATAATTGTAATAGTTTATATAAAATTTTTTGATTTACACATAATTGTGATAATTTATATAAATTTGCACTTAATACATACATGTAATAATTAATTGTTTATAATAGTATAATTTGTTTTATATGATTTAATCTTCATTTTTTTATAATAATAACTAATTAATCACCTCTCATTATATATTATTTCTAAATGTACTTGTCTATTTTTTAATATGTTAATTTTCATTATCCTGGCGAAGCCATTGGCTATGAAATATACAGATTATTATTAATTAAAAGTGGTGTAAATACAGCATTACATTTTCATATAATTAAAATGATGCCACCAAGTAATTTTGCAACTATTGAAGGAACAATTATTTCAGATTAACTCAAGGATTCTACAAGGAAAGGATTTATAATCAATGTTTAAAAATATTTAATATTACAACCAATTAACATATCCTTCTCTCAGAGATAAATTTTCTCACTGAAAATCCTGAATACCGGATGTGCCTCTTTTGCTCTGCAGCGTTAAATAAATTTTTAGTACCACGTCCGTATTATGCCCGTCGCAAAACCTTCATAAACCATTTCATGGCCCTAACGAAACCAATTTCATCTCTTCAGGATCTTCCGCCAGTTCCGATTCTGTTTTCTGAAAACTAAAGGCATCCCTGTGAAGGATATAAATGGAAGTGTTGCAATGCCAACGCTATTTCTTAGCTTCTCTGAACAAGTTGTGTGTTTTTTTTGTAACGTTTTTTTCAAATGTTACATATAATAATAAACGTTAATATGTGATCTGTTAATGTGCTAGATTATTTGTTAACTTAAAATTTTAACTTTTAGGATCTGTACGGCTTTATCAATTAACTTAGCATTTACGATTCTTTGTTATTTTGTTTAATTCTTGGAAATCCATTTATTAAGTAAAATAAAGTTTGTTCTATTTTTCTATTTTTTTGACAGCTATTTCAGAGTTTACGACCATTATCAAACTGTAGTTGGTCCACATTGAGACGGCTTATTTATACGTTGTTGATTTTCCCGATTTTGTACGTCCATCAACAATTCCAAAATAATTTCGTTATAGAATAGAGTTTCCAGGTAATTGGATACGATTAAATATATGCTTATTTTATTTGAATACCATTCAAGAGTCGTTGAGTCTATGTCACCCAGAGTTGGGGTAAGTTGTGAGGATGAAGTGTTCGGGAGGGAAATAGAAGTCCTTGGGAAGAAGGACGTTGAGAAGAGCCTGACTATTCATATCTGGCTTAAAGTCATTTTAAGCATAGTTAACTCTCACCATATACGATAATTGTTGCTCTACATGAAGAAAAATGAGTAATGACGATTTATTGAAAATCTCTTCAAATTATCATTAGTCATCTAGTCATAATGTTAAAAATGGGACTGTTGGCCGCTTCTTGATAAAGTGTTGTTAAATTCTAGTGTTTATCCACCTGCGTTGGTCTTAATTATATATCAGGACAAAATGCGAACATGTTAGGACTTTTATGGACACGTATTCGGACTTCGTGTAAAATTTTTTATATTCTAATTAAAAATTTTAGGATACTTATCAATTCATTTGTTAGTGAACTACAATCCCGCTTTTAACAGAAATTCAAATAATTTGAAGAGATTTTCAATAAATTAGATAATTTTTTTATAAGGAAGTTTTCTCCGTGTAGATGCTATTTTAAATTAACTCGTAGTTTGATTTGACCTGTTCCACAAAATGCTAAGGCTGCGCTCCCTCAGTCTTATATTTTTTAGAAATGTTTTATGCAAGATTTTATTAACTCATTAACTATGTTTTTCAATCATTTTACAAATATTTCCTCACGTCTAGGCCACATTTTCATTTATCCAACGCATCGATTTCTCAACAAAGAACAGAAAATGTAAAGCACCAACACATATTCTAAAAGAAACGATAGAAAAAATCAATTGATTTCCAGAAAGCTTTACGCCTCTGACCGTAATAAAACCAAAATAACTTGTTTTTTGAACGACAAAACACAGAAACACCGTCCGACGTCGTTATTCGGACTGCTGAATTTCGTCGGGTCGTCCTGGCTACTAGTAGCTAGTAGGTAGTTTCTGCTAGGTAGTAGCCTGCTTAGATTTACGTCCCCCTACAAACTTGTCGCACGAAATGGCCTCGCAATCGTTAGGATTACAATAAAACACCCTGTATACTCTGTGTGGGTACTGTGTTTCCTCTTGCTAACTTGGTTTTAGTTGCGTTTTTCAAGTTTGTTTGAAGGCTCCGTAGTAAGTGTTTAAAAATAAGAAGAAGATGGTTTGAAAGGAAGATATGTACATGCTGATTATGGAGGAAGCGCGCTTATATTAAAAAAGGATTATCTGAATGAATGTTTTGATTGTTGTAGTTTTTAGTTAAAATGCGTGTTATAAAAATGTGCGATACGTTCCTTCCTGAGTTTCACCAACGTTTCAACCTTGTAAGAAAAATATACGTATTTTAAATGTTTTAATAATAGTGAGATTGTCGTAGAAAATGAAAAAGAAGAAAAAAATAATCTAATTTAAATTACAACAAAAACACCCCGATAGTTTAAACTGAAACCAATAATGCTAATTAAGCAGGCATGAATTTCACTTACCGATATTTCCTTCACTGCCAGAATTACATACGGACGGAATTACTCATTGACGAAATTGAAAGTAGATGTAGCGAATTACATCTACTTAAATTCATGTTACAAATTAGACAAAAGTTACGTTATCTTTTTGACGTGTGCAATTCCGGTAGATGTAACAAATAATTATAAGCAATAATTAGTCACCTGAAATATCAATACAAATTGAAAATATCTCCCGATTAAAAATAAATGCCGCCAACGGGAATTGAACCCATGCCTTCGGATAAAAGAAAAAAAAATTATATTTTACAAGTCAAAAATATTTCACCAATAAATATGTCAAGATATAATATGTCTCGACGCCATCTAGTGAGAAATTTAGCACTGACAAAGCCTTTTCTACAAAAATAAAGTTGGTTGTTTACAGGTGAAAAAAATATAATAAGCAGTAATTGTTGATTGGGATACTAGTACACATTGAATCATTTGGGGTGGTGGAAATAAGCCGACATAGCTCAGTGGTTTCAGAGCACCTGACCGGACATCAGAAGGCAAGGATTCAATTCCCTTTGGCGGCATTTATCTTTACTTGGGAGATATTTTCAATTTGTATTGATATTTCATGCGACTAATTATTGCTTATAATTATTTGTTATCCTTTGTGCTATGCATAAAACCTTGTCTTATAAACATTAGTTTATCATTAAAAATTAATAAATAAGCAAATGTAATTCGCTCCTGGTGTTTTCCTCGTCATATATAATTTCTTTCATGTGTAATTCCGTCCGTTTATAATTCTTGCAATGTAGGTAATGGTACTTGAAATTTACGCTTATATAATTTCCTCACGTAACCATGTAGGCAACCGCACTATTTTCAAGTAGGTAAGTGCATCTAATAGTTTAAAATCCTACATAATTAAACAAATTTGGTCTCGAGAAAAAACGAATACAATATTCTTTAATTTTTTTTTTCATTGTACTTTTTCATGTCATATCTCCTATAAGACTCACAACAAGGGAAAAGTTAGAGCGAAGAAGGAAATTTTTTCGAAGGCCCCTGTTATTTAGATGTAGTCACCTAACACATCTAAAGCTCTGCCAATGCCTGAGATACTTGCATTACTTGTATACAACTTTTTTTTATAATTTGGCAATGATTTCTGCTATGCAACTCAATGCATGTTTCGTTTATTATTACAATAATTACCATTTCGCTTAGTAAAGTTTTATGTGAGATTGAATAACATTCCAAAAGTCAACTGAAAAACTGTCTCGCTTGTCAACACTTGCGGAACCCACCGTAAATTCAAGAAACGAACGGAAGCGGTTGCATTTGAACAGTTTGAATTTGGAACACGGAACTGCAATTTGAATGTCTTCAACGAATATTGATTGCGCGCGCCGGTCAACTCACGGAAATTGATTCTGACCACGAATGTGTTATTTATCTATTCGGAAACCACTTCTATCTACGTTATATTATGTTCTATGCTGAAAAGGCTTCTACATAAACATCTATGTTACAGGTTTATGTACGTTAAATCTGTTGAAATTTCAGTTTACGAAGCACGAGTTTTTCAAGTACTGCTTCGAGATTATTCAGTTGTGAGGGTTTTTTTAAATGTTATACTACACAAGATTTTAAACAGTTCGGATTTAGTGGCATCCTAAAATAGGTGTGCTGTGATGCTGATATTGGTGTTAGAAAGTAGAAGAAGAAGAAAGTTTAAAATTGTCTTGTTATTCAAATCTTGCAACTAACAAAACATTGCTTGAGTTATGTTAAGATACGTTGTGATTATAAATGGTGGTATCAAATTATTACAAGCAATAATTAGTCGCCTGAAATATCCATACAATTTGAAAATATCTCCCGAGTAAAAATAAATGCCGCCGACGGAAATTGAACCCGCACATTCTGATTTCTGTTCAGGTGCTCTGGACCACTGAGCTACGTTGGCTTATTCCTCTACCAGCCAAATAATTAAATATGTACTAGTACTTCAATCAACAATTACTGCTTATCCACCTGTAAACAACAAACTTAATTTTTGTAGGAAAGGCTTTGTAAGTGCTAAATTTCCCACTAGATGGCGTCGAGACATATTATATCTACATTTGTTGATGAAATATTATATTATTATTATTTAATGATAAACTAATATTTACAAGACAAGGTTTTTATGCACAGCGCAAAGAATAACAAACTACTAAATATTGCTTACAATATATTTTTATTCTTTATGATTTGCATATAAAACCTAGTCTTATAAACATTTGTTTATCATTAAAGAATAATAAATGGTAGTAACTCACCAAGTAACTAACTAACGTAACTGGAAAAATAAAAGAAGTCATAATCAATTTATACTCTTTGCGGATGACAAAAAAATTTACAAAGAAATTGCCCGTATTGATGATTGCTAAGAGCTTCAATCAAATTTAAATGAATTGTCTAATATTGGTGTGTAACTAACAATCCATTCGTAAATATTAACAAATGTCAATCCATAATTTTCTGTCGAAACAAATCTCCAATTCTATTCAATTAAACGATAGGCAATATACAATTAGAAATATTAACTAAAATTACAGACTTCGGAGTTATATTTGACGTCAAACTAGAATTTCTACACCGCATAAATCACATCACAAACAGTATGGAAAAAATGGATTTTTTATGAAAACCATTTAACTTCATTTGAAAAACTTTAATTCACTTACTGTAATGAAAATATTCTTTGTCTCATTAGTTCGTAGCCATATGGTATCCGCGGGAGCTTACGCGTTAAAGTCCTAGAATAGAGTCAAATATGTTTGCATGATAGAGTAAAAAAATTGAAATCGGTTAATTCAGAGCACTTGAATTTTTTGAAATATTCTTTTAAGAACATTGGTGCCGTATTCAATAACCAATACTTTTAATATTTTTAATTTGTAACACTGTAAGTAAAATGTATTCGTTTATCAATCAAATAAATTTTGCTTCAAAATTACAACTCGAAAAGAATTTTCGCTACTTTCCAAACTACCCTAAATTTTAGAATAAAGAAGATCTCAACATTCTCCGGCAACAAAGTGTCACAAAACCCTTTACCTTCTCACGAACCTCGCAATTAACTTCTTGTTAGGGGCGCCGGCAGATGCGAGGGCACTTTTATATAGGGGTCTAAATAGTTTAATGAAACTCGCCTAAGGGTTGTTCTATTTGTATTTTATTAAGGGTGAGGAAGGGTTGATGTCATGAAACCATGTTAGTTGCAAAATGAGGGCGATTAAGCAAGAAAAATATCCCAATAAGAAAAGAGATTTTCGCTTAATTTGTCTGCTAATGGAGAAAGCCTTTCCTATAACAGGATTTTAAAAAAAATGTGATCATACCGCAAAACCTAAAAAATATGTGTATATACTTTGTTAGATTATTTGTGAATACTGCGCCTCATCTGCTTCCAATTGTTATGAAGCTGAATGAAGATGGGAAAGAGCAAGGTTTGGTTTGATTAAGTACCTGGCTATTCAGATCTGGTCTCTGAATACCACTTGTTAAGATATAAGGTCACTTCAGTAAAGAAAAATACACTCCTGCTTAAAAATATTCTTCTGCGTTTATTTACAATAAAAAAAATTACATAATGACTTACCTTTTTTTTAATCTCGAATAAGATAAAGGTCGGTTCGGCTCCCCTGCTAGTTCTAAAAGATCTACCTTTTTCTGCGTACAAAATAGAAGAAGTAAGTAATTTTTAAGAGAACTCATTGTAATCATAAAAAGAGAATTAACTAATTCAATGGCAAAACTGTCAGAACCCTTTATTTACAGTAGAGGAGCCCAGACGTAGCATTCTACCTTATCTAATAAACAGTAGAACAAACTGCTTTATCGTATAATCAGTAAATGAAAAGTACGACAGCAGGATTCAGTCAAACTCCGAACCTAATAACTTAAGATGTACGGCCTCCGTTGTCATGCATAAGGCTCTTGACTAACGAGCTGAGTA
This sequence comes from Hesperophylax magnus, assembly GCA_026573805.1. Classification (NCBI taxonomy): domain Eukaryota; kingdom Metazoa; phylum Arthropoda; class Insecta; order Trichoptera; family Limnephilidae; genus Hesperophylax; species Hesperophylax magnus. The sequence continues at coordinate 991,566 of JAIUSX010000190.1, read as the reverse complement.
AATTTGTGTTATTTAACAATTTACAAATTTAAAACAATATACAGTCTATTTGCGACACGTTCCAGAGTGGGAGATACTCTCAGTATCGCCCTGGTGCGAGACCACTATTCAGAATTGAAACGTTGCTTAAAATGTATTTGGCCGTGTTTGGTGACCAGATCTAAATAGCCAGGTATTTCCCCACCTTCCTCTTTCACATCTCCTTTCCCCCCTTCCTACCTTCAGTTGGGAGCACTTGGGAATCTTGGGCAATAGTAGTAACTTCTGAAACCTAATTGCCAATATAAGTATCGATAGTTTGTCGCGTGGTTTTCTAATTCCTACAATTAAAAGTTTTTAAATCTTGACTTTAGATTCAAATTTATTTACGCAATTAAATAAGAGAAATTACCCATTAATAAAATAGTAGAAAGCTTTCAAAAAATGATTATAGTCTCCGCGTATCGCATTTCCTGTCCGGCGTATTAATATTAATTATGACTAGCGCTGTCATCAAAAGCTCAAATGAACGTAAAGCTTTTAACGAAATTCATAAGTAGTATAACTCCTACTCGTGTAAAAGTCCCGCTGTCAGATAAGCCGGTTATTTAGTGCCTCCGGGATAACAACTGCTGTGGTTAACTTACATATCACAGAAATGTATGAAAAATAATACACATATTTATGTAGCTAGATACTGGTGACACCGCAAAATTGTGGGCTTTTTTGACAAATATAGAATTTTTTTAAAGAATTAAAATACAAATTTTATGGCATTGTAACCAACGTACCTGCTACTAGTGCATTATTTTAGGCTGCATTGTGCGAAGTGATGATTGCCCTAATGATAGCCAACTTCAGAACCAGAAAAAAATTAAGAAATTAAACATGATTGTTATTTTTATTGTTGATGCGGAAGAGGTCTCCAATGCTAGGTCCAATGTTGCTATCTTCTATATGCACATTATTCCATTTATTAAATGGTTGAGGTTTATAATTGTCACGATTACAGATCGACCCCTACAGATCTTATGTATTACAAAAGTACAATTTATAAATTATAATAACTTACGTACCGAAATCAGACTTCTCAAACTATCAGATAGAAGAGTTCTAACTGATATATTATTTTTATTCAAAATTATCAAATCTCTCATTGACAGCCCTGAATTATTGGAATTCATTTATATGAATGTACTTGCCAGAAAAACATGAAGCAAAGACACTTTTAAATGTAACAATAACCTCAATACTAAGTACTCTATGTATTCACCAATTCCAAGAATTCATCACCTTGCAAACAAATACTGTGAACTTATTGATATATTTGGTGTTAATAACTTTGTGAGTTTCAAAAGGCAACTAATTTCAGACCTTTTTGCTAGTTATTAACTTGTATTATTTATTAGCTTTAAAAAAAGTCTTGTCTCTATACCTTTCAACGTTTAACTCACATACTCCTTAGTTTATTTGTTATTTATTTTTTTGAACGCATATTAATACCTGAATGCATGTACGGTCATACTTGATATGTATATTATACTTTGATTTACTTTACCATTTCAAGAACTATTAATTACGGCGTTGGTATTTTGCCATTACTTATTAGTTTTTTTCTCTATAGATACAACAGACATTATTTTTCATCTTTTTTAAACATTTGTTTTATAATACATATCAGTATATTACAAAAATTTATTTTATAATTACCTTACAAGTAAATTATATTTATTATTGTAGAAAGCAATCACTTTGTGGTTTGACATATTTAATAAAATAAAATACTTTTTTGTTTTAAAACCACGATATTTATTAATTTAAGAACCGACCGGTTTCGCTTTACTTAAGCATCATCAGGGTACAAAATTAGTGATTAATGAATAAAATTCGCCGCCATTGATAATTAATATTATTAATTATCAATGGCGGCTAATTAATAATTGATAATTAATATCATTGATAATTAATAATATTAATTATCAATGGCGGCGAATTTTATTCATTAATCATTTTTCTACCTTAAGTGTAAAAAACCTTCCTTCTGAAGTCAAACCGGCCTTTTATACCAATAACAATATAGGTAAATTTCTAATTAATTCTAAAGATAAGGACGATAAATTAAGTCATTCGGGGATTTATAAATTAAATTGTAATAATTGTTCGGCTTTCTATATCGGTAAGACATCACGTAAAGTTAATATTAGGATAAAGGAGCATCTTCGTTGCCTCAATAATAACGGTTTTTCCGAATTCGCAAATCATTTGATCGATAAAGATCATACATTCTGTCATAACACCGGTGCTAACATCTTACATAAAAACGGGCATGGTAACAGACTAAACAATTTGGAGGCACTAGAAATTAAAAAAGGTGTAAAAACCAAAAGTCAGATACTTAATAATCAATTAGACATCTCAAGTAGTCCAATATTAGGTCAGTTTCAAATAAACCCATAAAAAATTCCCAGTTCTCCTTACCTCCTTACCACCATGCCAGTTGATGCTTTGTTTCTCCCGATTTATTGGTATAACCCATTAGTCTACATAATTATCTGGCGGTTTTTCCATTACTTGTGCACTTATGTTAATGTATTTTATGACCGTCTTTGTGTTACTTATATTTGTATCATTTTGTCTCCCTCTATATTTTTGTTATATATATGCACACATTATGTACTTCTTGTTTAGTATTAATTTGTACCCTGATGATGCTTAAGTAAAGCGAAACCGGTCGGTTCTTAAATTAATAAATATCGTGGTTTTAAAAGAAAAAAGTATTTTATTTTATTAAATTATATTTAGTTATTTTATCCATGTATTATGTTACACTTACATACATATAGGTACAGTCAATTTACAATGTAAAAGTCCGATAGGGCGTTAATGAATTATAAATAAAAAAAATAAAAATATTGCAACTCAATTAATTTGTAACATGGTTGTCTCTTATAAGAGTGATAAAGTTTTAATTAATATCAAAAATCCATTTGTAATATACTTTTTACAAGTTCATTTAGTTTTGAGACTTGAGTTTCTGAGCTGAGTCGAATAATTTTACTGTTTACCACATAATTCAAGGAAGAAAAGAAATCCTCAAAAGTTAATCGACCCTTAAATCACACCCCTCGTTAACCTCCCCTGCGAAGTGCCCCACTCGAGGGGTGTTTGAAAGATCCAAGAAAATTTGGATAAATTGACTACACGTTCTTTGGTTTTGCACTTTTTGTCTGAATTACCAGAGTGGCAATTGTGTGCGTGCATTTAAATTGTGAGTTGTTTTATTATTAAAATTTTGAAAATTCAACAACCAAAACCTAGTTCAACTTACTCACTTATAGATGTTAGCTTCTAGCAGACATGTAATCTATACCTATTCGAATGAAAAATAATGTTGCCAATACGTATGAATTTTAAAATCAAGGAGTCGAAAGGTCACAGAATAAAGAATAACAACAAGTGCCTTGTAAGCAGATTTCTATGGAAATATATAACGCGAAAGATATCTAAGATTACAGGTCAGTGTTAGTGAGTTGGAACGTTGGGCTATTGAGCTAAAAGGAACATTTGTTTTCGTTCAAATTTGAATGGTAGGTACTACAAGTGGTGTTTTTAGGTGTGAAAATAGTTCGGGAACAAGCTACGGAAGATTTTTATAACCTCACTTGCATTTTTTTAATTTCGTAAGGTGACACGAATGATGCAAAGCGACAGGCAAAGTCCGTTAATGCACTCCCAGTGCGCAGAACCTATCGCGCAATACCATTTGGCTACATTTAGTGCATTTCTTTTCCGATCCTAGGCATTCCTTCAACCTTTGACGGCCTCTGTGGTCTAGGGGTAAGACTCTCGACTAGCGAGCTGGTGGTCGCAGGTTCAAATCCCAGCGTACGCTAATAAATATGTTTTGATTTATTTGTGTTAGTTCACAAATTACTCATTTAAAACAATACAATATATTTGCGGCACGTTCCATACTGGAATATACTCTCAGTATCGCCCTGGTATAATACAACCATTCAGAATCGAAAAGTTGCTTCAAATGACTTTAGTCGTATTTTGTGACCAGATTTGAATAGCCAGGTACTTCCCCACCTTCCTCTTCCCCATCTCCTTCCCCTCCCCACCGCCTTCAGCCTCACAACATACCCCAAATAGGGATGCCATAGTCTCACTGGCTCCACATGGGAGCAGTTGGAACTCTTGTGATAAAAATGATTTATTTTAAATAAAACCTCTTGAAATTACATCACACTGATTTACACAAATTAAAAAAGGTGCATTCACTAAAAATCTTGCATTCACTTTCATAATACAATTAATTAATATATGATCAGGTATATTTTATTTGCTATAATTTATCGTAACGTGCCCTATCATTTCATTATCATCATGAAACGTTATTATTACATTATATTATCATATTAAGTTCTTAATATTTTCCGTCTCAAACAAGAGAATTGATTTCTCAACTAAGAAGGGTTAAGAAAAAAACTTAAAAATTATGTAAATTTTATTTTTCTTTCATTTATTTATCTTCCTTAATAATAATAGTAATAATAATATTTGGCTATTTTATATAGCGCCATTTTCTTGAGAAATCACCTCAAGGGCGCTGTACAAATATATTTGTTAAACAGTTAACACTAGAACTACTGACTTAAAACTAGTGACTTACGTCTGAGACTTATATCTAGAGGCTTACGACTAAGGCCTATAACTACTATCTTAATAGAATATATATTTACATATATAGAAACTTATAACTAAAATTAACATTAACAATCTAATTTTACAAGCGCCAGAAGAAGGAGGTTCTATTATATTAGGGTGTTTATAATATTAGTTTTTATTATTAGCTGGAAATATATCTTAAATGGATGAATGAAATTAACCGTCGATCTTTAACGCATTTAAATGATTCATATGCCAACAATTAAACCGATTGACCTGTTATGTTCCCGCTGATATTGTCCATTGTCCATTGGTAGGCAAGTCAATAGCATTTTGACTTTATCATAAATAGGTAAACGCAATCGATAGAGGATGTGTTGTGTGAATCATCAATTACGGTACAACAAAAGGAAAAAATGCAATATTTAGATAGAATGACGGATTTATGGAAATGAGTGTCTGAAAAAGTGAGTTTTTAATATGGATCTTAAATCTGTTGGACTGGTTATACATCTCAATTCTATGGGAAGTTTATTCCAAGCCTTAGGGCCGGATACTCCGAATGCACGATCATCAAACTTAGTGTTCGGATTTCGCTTAGGCTCTTTCAACCTTCCAATTGCAGATGATGTCGCTGATCTGAGAGTTGGCTGCCTTAGACCAGTATTTTCCGGAATGCATAGCTCAGAAATATAGGGTGACGCAATTTCGTTGATAGCTTTAAACACCATCCAGCATAGCTTGTACTGGATCCTTTCAGGACACTTCAGCCAGTGAAGATTTTGGAGGTGTTCCGAAATCTGCAAAAACTTGGGTACCCCGGTGATTTGCCTTGCTGCGGCATTGTACACTGATTGTTGTTTATATATATATATATAAACATATATATATATAATTATATATATATACACATATTTTATATTTATATATATTTTATATATATTTTTATTTTTTATTTATTTATTACTTGTAAATTATTTAACATTATAAATGATAACAATATGCAGACAGATATATAGATTTTTCGTTTTTTATTCTACTACTCCATAAGTTGAGCTCCAGGAGCTCGTGTTTATGGGAGGAGTATTTACATTTAGTTCTAATGATTTTTTAAACAATAATCAAAAACTTTTGATATAAATACAAACATAATATTAACATAGGTATACAAATTAGAAAAGTGTCTTTTTAAAGATAATTAAAATAATATATCTTCTTACAGATTAAGAAAGCGTGAGGAAATTAAGGGTACAATATATCAGGTAAACAAATTAGAAAAATAGTTTTTAGACAATTAAATTAATATATATATATATATATATATATATATATATATATATATATATATATATATATATATATATATATATATATATATATATATGTAGAATAATGTTCTCGGTTTACCCGCGTAAAGTAGTCCTTAAAAGGACTTTTTAATTTCTGACGAGATCTGTCCGAAACGTCAGAAATTAAAAAGTCCTTTTAAGGACTACTTTACGCGGGTAAACCGAGAACATTATTCTACATCTTACACCCGTGAAAACCTTAACCATAACATATATATATATATATATATTTATACAAATTGAGTAAGTGTAAGAAAATTAGGGGTACAATATATCAGTATCCAATTTTAGGGACTTAATTAATTTTTTGAATTGTTCATAATTCACAGTTTCGGTTACACTAATTTTATTTTTGGACAATAATATATTGTACCATCTTACACCTAAATACGAATAGTGGTGCTGAGCCGTGGTCGTTCTAAGCATAGGACCATTCCTATGCTTAGAACGACCACGGCTCATGGCTTAATAGCCATCTATTAAGCCATTAGTTTTGAATGTATTGCTTATGCTATCTAAGGGGTGAATTTTATAAATAAAATATTCTTTATAAATTTATATAAGGCGATTCTCTTATACAATTCTGTGATAGATGGTACATTAAATTCCCGAAATATCTCTAAAGTAGGGGAGTCATATGGTTTTCTAAGGATGATTTTTATAATTATTCTTTGAATTGTAATTATGGTCTGTAAAGAAGCCTTAAAAGCCCCTCCCCACCCGATAATCCCGTACTGCAATATGGACTGAATTAATGCATAATAGACAATTTTGATAGTTTTCTTATTTAAAATATTTCGTATATTATAGAAAATATAGATAAGTTTTCTTATTCTTTCAACAGTGAGATTAATGTGGTCTTTCCATTTAACATTTTTATCTATTAAGATACCAAGATATTTTATATTAGATTTATGATTTAGTTTCGCGCAGTCCGTATTACATGTACCGTTATTTACACAATTTTTAGAATGAATTGTTATGTTAATTTGGTTATTTGGCACATCTTCTTGTAGAGTGAAAGGAATACAATATGTTTTTTCTGTGTTGAGTGATAATAAATTGCCATCGAACCAATTTTTTATAACCTTCATATCTTGATTGGCTGCATTGGTAATTTCGTTCCATATCTTTTTTTCGATAATTATTGCAGTGTCGTCAGCAAAGGATATAAGTTTACCATTAAGTGATAATTTAAACATATGGTTAACGTAAATTATAAATAAAATTGGTCCAATAACAGTCCCTTGGGGAATTCCAAATTCTAAAGTTTCATCCACGCTTAGTGAGTTATTTAATTTTACTTTTTGGTTTCTTTGAGTTAGATAGCTTTTCAGCCAATACCTTACCTTACCAATAATACCGATATCATTTAATTTATTTATTAGTTTTGTATGGGAGATACTATCAAAAGCCTTACGTAAATCAATGAAAATGCCAAGGCATTTATTTTTTTATCTAATGCACGGTATATAGTTGAAGTAAATATATATAACATAAATAAATAAATGAAAATTAAATGTGTAGGTGGATCTTCTAGAGTACCTGTCTAATCCACATCATCTGCGATCTGCAAGTATAAAAATATGTCAGAAATATAATTTAGAACTTCACATTTACTTCATGTCGTCATCAACACTATCTTCCTTAGCGGTAAGCAGTGCACTCCGTCCATCAAGTCAGTGGCGTCCCCTAAGTGACGCGGGGTGATGGATCGCCCCTGCCCACACCACTCTACACTCCTCACTCGGGGGGTGAGGGGCATTAATACCAATCCGCCACTGGTGCGGCTGGACAAACCAACTGTTTCACAATGGCCAACAAAAATTAATTATTACCTTTTATATATTGTCTCAGAAAAGAAAAACGTGATTACATTGATAAAAATTAAAACAATTTTTATTATCCGTCTGAAATTCTGATTCAATGAACTCTTAAACTTTTGCTTTGAATTTCAGTGTCATTTTCAGATTTAGAAGTGATTGTTTGAAGAATTCAGACGAGCGATAAATGACCTAACGTTTTGAAGTAACAATCCCCGGCAAGGAGAGGGTCCTTGGTTCAATTCCTGTTGGTATCTCTTAGGCGAAGCATGATACTGGTAAAAATGACATTCATACACAAGTTGGTACGGTAGAATTAGCTTAGTGGTCAGAACTCTTTCCCGACAGGGAAGAAGTCCTGGGTTTAATTCTTAGATGTGACAAAATCTGTTTGTTTCTCTTAAGTTTCACATTTTTGTTTGAGAGTCGCTAAGGATTAAATATTACAATTTGAGGTTTTACACATTAAGTTATTTCGCTATCACAATAAAAATGTATATTTTTATCCAAGACACTATCTAGAATGCATTTAATTCGTGTAGAATCTTGCAATAAATATATGCGCTAAGAAAATGAATACAGTGTTGGTAGCTCTTAGTCGAAGATTATACAGTTAAAATGAAGCTCAGCTGTCAGAACACTCTCCCGGCAAGGAAGACGACAAAAAAAAGACGACGACGAAAAGAAGACGACGGTTCAATTTCTAGATTTTTCTTCTGTTTCTCATTCTTCGTTTGAGAGTCGTTAGTATGGTCTTCAATGAATAAATATTACAAAAAATATTTTTTCGACAAGGCTTAGGTACTTTAAATTCATCAAATCATTCATCGTTTAATAAGGACCGTTCAAATGTCAAAATTTCGCAATTGCGTTGATCTTCGATTCGACGGTCATTAAATGTGAATAACTTTGAAATGCCCAAGAAACTTTTCTATCAGTCGAAAAATTCTCAAAATTTTCAAAAATCACTTTTTTATATCAAGGATATTGTGAATCCAGTCTTGTGACGTAAAGCGGCTCAAATTAATAGTCGGCAATTCGTCGTGATTACAGAGGTAGCTCGTGGTGGTCCGCCGGGCCGGGCTCGCGCTCAGGACCACTACACTCTCCGCACTGTATACCTACACTAACACTATACACTCGCTGTCTCCAAATCAATCTTCTTTATTACTTTTTTATTTTCTGCTAAACCCACAAAGGTAATTATTACTATTAATACCAGGAAAAGATATCATATTTTGGCCAATCAATTTTATGGATGATATATATCATTTTAGTATTGATCATTAAATCACATTGATTGGTGATATTTTATATTGGACATAACATATATTATGTGTTTTTGAAGGAAGAGGGGATATTTCAACGACATAAATATATACTTTACCGTATATCTTTAAATCTGAAGCGTAACTTATAATAACAAATTATTATAAACAATAATTTGTCGCCTGAAATATCAACACAAATTGAAAAAATCTCCCGAGTAAAAATAAATGCCGCCGACGGGAATTGAACACGCACCTTCTGAAGTCCGGTCAGACGCTCTGGACCATTGTATTGATATTTTCAATTTGTATTGATATTTCAGGCGACTAATTATTGCGTATAATAATTTGTTATCCTTTGTGCTATTCGTAAAACCTTGTACTATAAACATAAGTTTATCATTAAAAAAAACAGTAACTTGTAATATTTTCTACGCTTTGATCGGAATCCATAGCTGTTGTTAAAATTAGCTACTGCTGCCCCTTGTAGGTGTAAGTTCTAAGCTTTTTGTTATATGCTTGATTAGTATATAAGCTCGCCCATAGATGGCACTATATTAGTATATTAAGTGAACCATAGATGGCGTTAGCTGTCGAGAATAGGACAATAAATACGATAGCAACCTCAAGGTCGGGGTCCAGATTATTTAAACCACCTGCTAATTATGATATCAGAACCCATTGCAAATCTATAACAATAAGGTTCAAAGTGTTTTTTTGAAGCCGGAGTTTTTATTAAGAGTTTGTGATAAGGTAAAGATCTGCTCAAACTCATAAACTAAAAATGAAATTAAACACAAACCAAAAACAACAACAAAAACTCCAACAAAAAATAAACCATGTAAAAGATACCTTTATGTTCTAATCTTTATCATTATGTGTATATATGTACCTACCTAGTACTTTTAAATTAGATTGCTACCCAAGCAGCAGTTAATCTTATGTTTAATTGGATATTTTATTTTATTCTATTTCTTCTCTTTGTTATTAATATTTATACAAAATATGTAAGTAGGCTAAGGCACCAGTTAAAAGTACATATACCTATTATTTCATTATTATTTTAATACTATACTTATCAAACAACTTATCAAAATGTTAATACTCATCCTAATTTGACTGTCCTAAAACGGGAATCCTCCTAGTTGGGCAGTCAAAACATTTCTTAAATAATGTATATAAATGTATAATCTTTTACTATATAAAAAAATAAAAAATCATGTGCTGTTATTATTTGAAAATATCTAGTCGGTTTTGTAAATAAATACTTCCTTGAATCGTTCTTCTCCCGTTAATAAGCGTAAACCAAGCAGGGTCCTTCCGACTACTTAAGAAGCATCAGGTCTTTTTCAGTGAAGATATTTCAATGATAATATGATTGTTCCATTGTGAAATGAAACTTAGTGAAGTCAAAGAAGTGTTTTTATTGAAGAGACCTAAAAACTTAACAGAAATATATTAATCTTTATTTAAATAAATGTGTAAATATAATCAATATTCATTTAAGAATAATTATCGCTTGATTTGTATCTAGTATTTATTAAATCAAACATCGTAATGAGTGTATATTACATAGCATAATAGGCCGAGTACGGACAATATAAGCAGGTTACAATACTAGTTATCATTAAGAGTTGTTGTATATTCAAGTTATAGTTGTTCGATTAAAGACAAGAGTACAAGATAGGTACAATAAGTAAGGTGGTTAATGTACTATGAAAGAAGTAGAGGAACAATATTTAGTAGCATTGTTGATGCTAGTAAAATAAATGTGAAATGTTTATTGTTAGTATTTAGTATGTTAGTATTTAGCAAACCTTTATAATGCCAGATTGGGTATTTTACAGAACATAGCTTAACATTAGTATAAAAATAAACAATAAAGGTTTGTTGTAAAGCAAATTTGTAATCAACAAAAAAATATTACGCCCGATTGGGTATTTTATGGAACCTAGAAAAATGTATGTGGAAACAAAGTGTGCAAGTAAGAAAAAAGAAATTTTGTGGATCAGTTACAAATATTCTAATAAATTATTTTTTAGTTTAGTCACTGACTAATAGCGGTAAACATCGATAGAACTATTATTATTACCTAGTCTAGCCTCTGAATGGGCGAATTTTTTAAATAATTATTTCCGGACAAGATTCGAAATAATTACTAGGAAGATTACAGAGAGCAGTCTCTCTTGTCTGACGCGTTGGTACACGCAAAGTAATAAAGTTCGTTAAATCCATGGCGTCTAATCTGCCATTCGCCATTTTGAAAAGACAAACTAAACAGTCATTGTGCGCCTTGATGATAAACCTAGTAAGTCCATTAAAAAGGTATAATCAAGATCTACGATTGGAATTCCTAATTTATAATTAATAAGTCTTAAATATTTCTGTTGCACTCTCTCGATGTTTAGTTGGTGAATCTTATAAAATGTAAATTAAATTTATAAAAAATTAAATGGAGTTCTACGAATTAAACACAAAAACAATAAATAAAAATAAAAAAATAAAAAATAAAAAAATTATAAAATGTAGCCCAGATTGCTTCTCACCAATCCAGTGAATAGTAATTTAAATGAATTAATTGATTCAAAATCTTTCACCGTCCTCTTTCATTTTAAAATAAATATGTCTTTTCACAATCATCATGTCTAAGTAAATTTAATTTTACATTTAAAGATTATCATAAAATATTGACACCGACCGATTATTCACTTAAAATAGTCTCACGAAAAGAAAGTTTAAAAAATATATTTCTATTTATGAAAACGCTCCACAAATGCAAAATTGCTGACAATCTAGGGAGAGTTTGAGATAAAACGTAATGCAGGAAGACACCGAGTAGTCCCGATAATTTCTGCTACGCTGCAGCCTGTATGGTGGATACTGCCCTGATGATTGCCAACATTCGATAGCAGAGGCTGCTAGAAGAAGAAAAAGACTGTCCAAGTGATATTTTGCAGAAAAAGTTATAAAACCAATGATTTGAAAGTTTCATAAAATGAAAATTTTGTAACTTTCACCACTTATTCAAAGACAATCTTTTATTTATTTAAATGAATCAGATAGCGATCAAACTACATCTTTGGGCGTAGTCAGAAAGCTACGGGGAGGGTTTAATATAAATCGGCAGATCGCCTGTTCCATTTCAATACATTACTTGCTGCCCACCGTAATCATACCTCTCAACAACTAGGCTTTAAGGCACTTGCTTCAAATCCAGGTGTTGGCAATGCGAAACTTAATTTATATTATTATTGAAAACTCCTAAAACCGCCTAGTGTTGTGACATAATATTTATATTATCTGTAAATGTTTATACTAAACATCATGTATATGTAAATAAATAAATATTGAAAGAACAGTAATGTTGCATGAGTGATGGGTAGCTACTAAGCTGAAGGAACCTGTTTCAATAAAGTAGTAAACATGTAGGGTGACCATGTGAAATAACATATTTTGCTTAAAATTTAAAAGAAAAAAGATGAAATGTAGAAGAAAAAAATGCTATATATTATGCGATTAATTTAGGACAAGGGTAGAGACAAACATATACATTATATTTTAACAAACAACTTTCCTCACTCATTTTTTAAACCTTTTTTTGACCTGATTTAACCTTTTAAAATTACAACACTTCCACCTTTAATTTGACCTTGATTGTTATCTGTGACGGTTTTTAATTTTTCATTATCATTGGCTATTTTTGATTTAATCTAAAGCTCACAAATCTCAGCAATATTGCACCATGATCTGTTATATTAGTAAGGAAGACAGCTCCCTGTGGTTCAAATTAAGATTTTCGTAATACGATCGATTTAGCTTTAAATGGTAGTAAAAACTCTAGTTGGTTAAATTATGATTGACTTAAAAGCTTAAAATGAATTTTTGAGATTTAATATTACTTAAATCCAAAGTATTAATATTTATGTCCTCACATAACATGACTTTCTTATTTTGTAAAGATGTAGAGACAAACAGTGAATTCAGTGATTAAAGTAAATTATCTATGTGAGCCTGGGACGGAGGTTTTATATAGATTTTTAAAAAATTAAACAAGTAAAGAAAACTTTGCAAGTTTATGAATCTTTGATAGATATAAATTTTTAATGCTGAAAAGATTTTCGGTGCCTTTTACTATTGTCTTATTGCCGAACTAATCTTATCCTCTGAACTAATTTTGAGATAAGCGTTTTCTATTAGTTCCATGGCAGTTATTTTGGGTTGTTCATCAATCTTATCCTTTTATTTCAATACAGCCATCAAGGTTTGACTGTTCTTAGCAAGCCGGTATAGTTTCCAGATGCTTAATAATTTTACCTTTATTAGCCTAATCATTTTTTAAGCTCTCAACTGTTCCTTTAACCTCATCGAGTCTAAACGACTAAGTATATCATCATATTTTCCACAAATAAATTCAGTTGTCTTTTTTTAATTATTTGTAATGGGTTTTGTAACTGGATAGTTCTTACGTAAGTCAACTGACTTTTGAAAGAGTGAAAAAGTTGACTTTCCAACATTTTTTTAACATTATTTTCTTATTTTTGAGTTTTAATTTCCTCTAGTTTTAAATCTACGTTATACGCAAATTTTGAATAAAACATCTTCTTCGGGGTTAATGTCTTCAAGCGCGGTATGCATTTTGTTTTTTTACTTTATTTTTTTGTTTAGATTATCTCGCTATTGAGAGCCGTTTTTTTACTGGAACTCGTATAAACCTGGCAGTAGATTGTTTGTTCAGCAGAAACAATACGCTGAGCAAGCGCGTTCTGTTTCTCCTGCAAGCAAGGAAGCCAAAGCAAGCTTTATGGTGGGTGTTAGATACATGGCGATGGTGTTGATCAATCACAAGAGCTTCACTTAGCTTAGTTATATGTCAATTTCACTCTCACTATTTAGCGATGTGAAATATCTAAAATTAACTTGAATAATCTCACTTCGATGGACAAAATTTATATCACAATTTATGCAGTGAGCACTTGGATCAACCTCTTCAAAAACTGTTTCGGAGTGTATTGTTTACTGATATGCACCATTAAACGGAGTTTATTTTGATTCGGTGGGTAGGTAGTACATGACATGAAGATATTTTAACATAAAATTATTTTAATTGTCGTTTTCAAAATTGGAACTTACGTGTCAAGTAATTAGACAAGCGATAAAGTACCTACCTAATATGTATTTGTTTTACTAAAAAAATATTTTAATTCTATATTTGATATGTATTAATAGATGTGTATTTCTTTTGTTTAAATTTTTTATGATTAATCTCGACACGTTAAGTCAGATTTTGTAATTCTTTAATTTTTAAGAAAGCGTTTTTGATTATCTAACTTGATTTTCACTTATATAGTTGTTGGTACCATAACTATAACTCAATAAATAGTAAATAAAAAACATTTAATTTGACCACGTCTGACTTCTGACTCGTAAACCTTATCTGCGCCCCTCCCCCTGTTCCCGAGTGTAACTTGTTAAATTTCCGTTTAGCCATAACCAGCGCAACCAACCACACGAGTGTGAGTTACTTACCTTTGCGATTACCAGGAGTAAGTGGGAAACCTACTCTTTGCCTCCAAGTAGACTTATGATTAGAATTATGGCAATTTAGTGTTAGAATTATTAAAAAAAACTGCAAAAAAAGTTATTGCTGAAACCTTTTTTCTTGTCTTTGGAAGTTTAGCATATCATCCTTTCCAATTTCCACTGAAAATAACTTTTAGAATATCAGTCCAATTCATGACAGTATTTACAGTTTACTTATTTTTGCATTAACTACCAGCAGAAAGTTAAAATTCAACCGCTTGCGTTCGGTATTTATCAAATTCGGGTTATTTTTATCAAATAAGCTTTTTCGTCTCTGGGAAGCTCCAATAGTAAAAAAAGGCTCAACGCCACTGTAGTTTTCATTGAAAACAACAGCTACAAAACCAAATAAATTACTAACAAGTCAAAGTCATTCAAGAGTTTCTTGAAATAAGAATAACCTGGTACCAAGCGGAGTGTCATTTATCCAAGTCAAATAATGGAGCATATCATATCAATAAAATAAGGAACTTCAGTTTCATTATCAATTGAACTTCTCACTTAAATACCAGCTTATATTTCGTTTTGTAATAGTTAAAATAAAATAAAAATTTAAAAAAAGGTTTTGCCCAATACGCACCAAATCTTTGGTTTGGCTGTGTGACGTCACTAGTCACAAAAAGCCTATGTTTTATTTCAACA
The DNA here is from genome assembly GCA_026573805.1 of Hesperophylax magnus. Taxonomy (NCBI): domain Eukaryota; kingdom Metazoa; phylum Arthropoda; class Insecta; order Trichoptera; family Limnephilidae; genus Hesperophylax; species Hesperophylax magnus. Next base: position 976,254 of record JAIUSX010000190.1, on the reverse strand, counting down.
GGCGCTATATTTTGTGCTGCGTCGAGAGCTAAAACGTTTTTATTCTTAAGTTTAAATATTGAAGAACACTTGGTAAAATGTCAGCATCTTTTTCACGACTTTTATTTTAGAATACATACATACGTGACCGTACCTACAAACAATTTAATAAAAATTAATTACTAAAAAAAAAATGTACCACGACAATGTATGATCGCAAGATTCAACCCGAACTAAATGCAATCCAGACAGCGTCTTTTAGATAAACCTATCTTATTTTTTTATTTAATGTGCGACATCTGTTGACTTTTCTGCAAGTCTAGAATGAATATTTATTTTTCGGAATAACTTTATTGAGTAAAACCTCAAATTGTAATATTTAAATATTGAAGATAATATTAGTGATTTCTAAACGAAAATCTGAAACAGAAAAATCAGAAAAGGAAACGGTCACATCTGGGACTCGAACCCAGGACCCCTGTCTTTCCGGGACAGTGCTCTACCAACTGCGCTAATGGGATAAAGATAGTTGCCAATAAAAATGTGCGGTGAAAAAATGAAGACAATGTTAGTAGTTCTTATTCGAAGTATGATACAGTTAAAAGTGACCGAGGGGGATAGGGTCCCATTAGCGCAGTTGGTAGAGCACTGTCCCGGAAAGACAGGGGTCCTGGGTTCGAGTCCCAGATGTGACCGTTTCCTTTTCTGATTTTTCTGTTTCAGATTTTCGTTTAGAAATCACTAATATTATCTTCAATATTTAAATATTACAATTTGAGGTTTTACTCAATAAAGTTATTCCGAAAAATAAATATTCATTCTAGACTTGCAGAAAAGTCAACAGATGTCGCACATTAAATAAAAAAATAAGATAGGTTTATCTAAAAGACGCTGTCTGGATTGCATTTAGTTCGGGTTGAATCTTGCGATCATACATAAAGATAGTTGCCAATAAAAATGTGCGGTGAAAAAATGAAGACAATGTTAGTAGTTCTTATTCGAAGTATGATACAGTTAAAAGTGACCGAGGGGGATAGGGTCCCATTAGCGCAGTTGGTAGAGCACTGTCCCGGTAAGACAGGGGTCCTGGGTTCGAGTCCCAGATGTGACCGTTTCCTTTTCTGATTTTTCTGTTTCAGATTTTCGTTTAGAAATCACTAATATTATCTTCAATATTTAAATATTACAATTTGAGGTTTTACTCAATAAAGTTATTCCGAAAAATAAATATTCATTCTAGACTTGCAGAAAAGTCAACAGATGTCGCACATTAAATAAAAAAATAAGATAGGTTTATCTAAAAGACGCTGTCTGGATTGCATTTAGTTCGGGTTGAATCTTGCGATCATACATAAAGATAGTTGCCAATAAAAATGTGCGGTGAAAAAATGAAGACAATGTTAGTAGTTCTTATTCGAAGTATGATACAGTTAAAAGTGACCGAGGGGGAAAGGGTCCCATTAGCGCAGTTGGTAGAGCACTGTCCCGGAAAGACAGGGGTCCTGGGTTCGAGTCCCAGATGTGACCGTTTCCTTTTCTGATTTTTCTGTTTCAGATTTTCGTTTAGAAATCACTAATATTATCTTCAATATTTAAATATTACAATTTGAGGTTTTACTCAATAAAGTTATTCCGAAAAATAAATATTCATTCTAGACTTGCAGAAAAGTCAACAGATGTCGCACATTAAATAAAAAAATAAGATAGGTTTATCTAAAAGACGCTGTCTGGATTGCATTTAGTTCGGGTTGAATCTTGCGATCATACATAAAGATAGTTGCCAATAAAAATGTGCGGTGAAAAAATGAAGACAATGTTAGTAGTTCTTATTCGAAGTATGATACAGTTAAAAGTGACCGAGGGGGATAGGGTCCCATTAGCGCAGTTGGTAGAGCACTGTCCCGGAAAGACAGGGGTCCTGGGTTCGAGTCCCAGATGTGACCGTTTACTTTTCTGATTTTTCTGTTTCAGATTTTCGTTTAGAAATCACTAATATTATCTTCAATATTTAAATATTACAATTTGAGGTTTTACTCAATAAAGTTATTCCGAAAAATAAAGATTTTTTAATCGTTTAAATATATTATATATTGTACATTTAACATCCTCATCCATCATCCTTATTAATTATTATTGATTTAGAGGCTCTAGTTAGATAGGTATTGAATTATTTCAATTATTATCCTGTTCGATATAATGCATGTTCCATGGTGCATAGCTCCATCAATCTTCGTAAACAAACATATCGTATGAGCAACCGTACCGCGTGGTTAGAAAAACATTTTACATTGAAAATAATAACATAATAATATTTATTTATTTATATTATATACTTACGAGCTTTATATATGGAAGATAATCAGGCTGAGTAAATCAAGGCTGTCTATAGTATTGACAATTTAAAAAATAAAATTCTGGTCGGAAACAAGTCTTCTGTTGAATAATTTAAACTCGACTATGAACTCGGAGAATGTAATTTAGGCTGAATTTTTTCAATGGAATCGGGGTAGATTTTAATGTCAGTGGACCAGATAGAAGAAATATATCATTAAGGCTAACGTGCTAAATGAACTTTTCTTGATAGTTACTTACTTACGAACTTCGTGTTATCGGCAAATCCAGGAAGAAGACGTTGGTCATTTTAGACTTAGCTGAAGAAAAAAACGTGCAAGGAGAGGCTGGGCCTGAAATAGAGTGAGGCTGCCTAAGTAGCACCGGACAGGAACATCTAGAGGCGCCTTATCGAAGCAATGGGTCCTCATCCAAACATGAAAATTTGAATTGTGATAGTGATGAGTTCTTACTCCTGAATGTTACACAAATAGAATATTTCTTCATGGTATGAGTATGGATACGATTCATTGGATAACCAACACCTCTGTCATCGGTCACCCTAAGTGGTTCTTAGGGTGACTAAATGAGTGGTTAAATGACTTAGAGGCTTTATGAGGCTTTTCTAGGTCTTATCAAGAAATGTGTCTGGACACCAACTGCACCGCAGTGAGAGGGATGGATTCATACGTCCGACACTCCTGGACACACTGACCCTTAGGTTCCTACCCACCTCTGATAACTTTTTCCTTCCCAGACCTTCCTCCACACAGAATTCCCAAAGGTGACAAAGGCCTTGAGAGATTATATTCTTCATGGGATTTTGGATTGAGATAATGTTAAAAAGGGTATATATGCAATATATGCATATATATTTAGAAATTTTGTACGTAGCACAACAAAAAATAACAGAATACGCGGAAAAAAATGATTATTGCTAATTTATTGAAAATTTCTTCAAATTATTGGCAATCCGGTTAAAAACGGGCTTACAGGCAGTTTCCTTAAAATCTTTTTTGTAAATTCCTAACATATCGGTGTTCACGTGTTCATGCACCTGATTTTTATGAAAACGAGTTCCTACGTCTGATAGTACTTCAATACACCTATCAATTCATTCATTAGGGGTCTGCTATCCAGTTTTTAACCAGATTACAAATAATTTGAAAAGATTCTTAGTAAATTATCGATACTCAACACCAGTAATTTTTGTCCGTGTAACATTGTTCAAAAAAGAAAACAGATAATTATTCATAACACCACAATACTTACATATGTGTGAAGGAACTTGCTCCAGTAGTTGTTTCCTCACCACCCTGTACAAACCTTGGTCCGTTCCGTACCGTGTTGTCGTAAATTATCGGTAATCAATTGTTGACTGTAAACAATGCCTTCAAGTCAATGCCGCGCACTTAATATAATAATCCACATGGGCTAGTATCGTATAGTCCGTCCCATTCAAATGCATACTTGCAGTTCTAATCTCTCAAACTCACTGCTTCTTATTAGATTATGTTATTGATTGTCTAATCGAGTACAACACACCACACAAATAACTGGCAAAACAGTGCAACTTCCTTTGACTTAAATTCTATAAAGAAAGACTGGTAGTTAATGAGATACAGAGCCATAAACTTCAGATCTTTGAAATTAATCTTCATTTTCTTTTCCTTGACCTAGTTGGTCGGGGACTTTGACGAGATGTCTCCAGGCGTCCCTGTCCTCGGGTAATCCACATACCCCAGTCAATTGCAGGCCTAGTTTCTTTTCTCACAACCTCTGAAGCTGCTTTTCCATAAATATCCATAATTTTTCATAAATATCCATAAGTATTTATAATTTTCATAAATATTCGTGTATATCCATCAAATATAAATGTCCGTAAATATCCACAAATATGCATGAGTATTCATCAATATCCGTAAATGTCAGTAAATATCCATGAATATTCATGAATATCCACAAATATGCATGAGTATTCATCAATATTCGTAAATGCAGGTAAATATCCTTGAATTTCCATAAATATGAATCAGTAGTCATCAATATCCGTAAATATCCGTCTATTATGTAATTGATTCCACTTTATAATGGATTACATCTATATACTGTTATTATTTCCCAAATAATACAGATATACTCCTATGTACACTCCATCATGTATCACTTTTATGTAAAAGCGTTTTTAGGCGTATAAGTAAATAAATAAATATCGAAAAACGTCCCTAAATATCCATAAATATTCATCAATATTCATAAGTGTAAGCAAATATGCATAAAAATTCGTAAATATCCATAATTTTTCATAAGCATCCATAAATATTCATAATTTCCGTAAATATCTTTAATTAGCCACAAAATTTCATCAAATATTATCCATGAACATATTCACATATACATAAAAAAATTTAAATATTTATTTGAATATGTTTATAAATGTGTATATAATTAACCATTATTACGTAACAGATCTCTCAAACACATTTAAAAACCCCGCGAAATAATATTCAACGCATGCATTCCTGCGCACCGCGCCTAGAATCCCAACGGTTTCAGCGCGCGTCAGCCATCTTGCACTTCAACTCTAGACTCGGCCTCGACATCACGTTCTCCGCGCGCGCAGAGCATCGCCCAGCTTAACACGCGCCCGATGGCACGTGTGGACGAACAATACCTTGTTTTCCACTCTATAATGTTCTGAAAGTAACTCCTCGCTGGCCCTAGCAACCCCGCATTCATGGAACATATCATGTAAGCGTACACCAAACCTTTATTTGCCCATTATGTGCCTATTTAAAATCCTGTCACAGACGTCTGCCAGACGAAACCAAAATGAGAGATAGATTTGTTAAATTCAATCAGTCAGGATCAATTTTGGATGTATATTATGTGCCCCTTTTGTGTTTTACTATGTGTGTGCTTGTTGAACTGTAAATACACTCATGAATCATTTCATTAGCGTTTCATTTGACGAGTGAGTGGAGTTGAATTGTTGAATCTGTTCCCTGTGTAAAGGCATGATTGCCGACCCCAACTGAGCTAAACCATGAGTCTCCTTATTCTACCACTGGAGCCGACTGCCAGCAACTCAACACTGGCATCCTCAACACTGGCACCCTTACACCATACATATTAAAAAAATATGTTTACATATCCATAAGAATTTCATTAGTAGTTAATATCCATTCATAGTTTAGTCCGGAGCAACCAACTGAACCTCTTCCGTGTGGAATTGCCAGCAGTATTTTGTACAGAAATAGCTATACTAATAATAATTTCGTTGCATATGTGTAACTTCTTGAGTTTAATGTGGAAACAATAATTTAACAGCAATGTCAACATCTCTGCAAAATTATCAAGCCAATTCACTAGGTAGCAAATCTCTCCACTCTTGGAAATGATTCATTAACAAGATAAACTAATAATTAACATAACGATCTTGTACGCCTCTTTGTCAGTTTTTAATCATTCTTGATAAATTTACCTGTTTTATATATTTTGGCTCATTCAAAAGGTATAACTATTATATTTACAGGTTATAAGTAAAGCAAGAACGATATGCATTTTCAGGAATTCATTGTTTTTAAATACTTATAGTAAATAAATTAATGTTATAATTTTTGTAAGTATGTACAAATACATTACTGCCATATCCTAAATTAACGCGCAGGTTTGTACATGCACCAGTACATTTTAGGTATCGTATATCGTGGCATGTTATACAACTATTCGTCTCGGACTAAATCGGAACCTAGGGCCGGCTCTTGGCTGGCGGGCATTACCGCCGGAAGGCTAGATTTACTGTCCCTACCCCTATCCTCTCCCCACCCTCTCCACCTCCACCCTCTGCCACCTACTCCCTAACATCCGGGGGCAGAGGTTTCAATATAAATAAAAGGGGGACTGTTGAAAGTAGCAAAGGAGATTTCTATTGATAGCACTACTATTATTGTTGCTATGGACCAATTGTATGTTCTGAAAAGAATACTTTAAACGGGATTTTTTTTCTCTAGAATGAACGGCACAATTGCCATTTACATACAATATAGTTATTGATAGTCATGACGTAGTATGGAAACAAGAAAGAAAAGATGTATATATAAGCTTTTATAAGTAAACAAGACAAAAGAAAATGAATATACATTAGTAGAAACTTAATGAAAGAAATGAAGAAGAAACAAAAACAAAAGACCTATTATGCATAGACCTCACTAAAATATGCATTACTAAAATGTTTAAGTAGTATAGATTTATACTTCAATAGAGGAATATTAAAGACATCAGCTAACATAACATCAGAGTTACCAGTGGTGTCCAATCTATTTATAACAGAATTTTATCCTGAAACCATAGTACAATTGTCACAATAATCCATACTAGGAAACCTTGATCTAATGGTAGGAACATGAACGTGAATCGGTATTCATATATCAGTGCTATCCAAATGATAATTTACAATATTGTTGAAAAATATTAAATTTAAAAAAAAGATTGTGTCACCTAACTTCAAACAATTTCGATTAATGTATTAAAAAAATAAGTATCTATTGATTCTAAAAGAATTCCAAGTCTGAAATTATCATCTTTAAATGAATTTTGTGATAACATTGTCAAATAAATCCTGCAAACCATAAAAGCAATGATAAATCGTTAAAATTAAGTAAAAAGACAGAAAGTCAAAATCTGCAATGTGAAATTTGCACAAAATTAACATTGAATGTATAAAATATTTGTCAACTAAAAGAACAAACATCTTAAAGACACGAAAAACAAAGTCAATGCGCGTTTTGACGAAAGTGTAAAATTGTCTTAAACTGACATAAGTGGTAGTAATAGTCAGGAAAAATTAAAAATAATACTTAGGTAATTTAAATAGTGCAATTTTTTCTGGTTTTCATTTTTTTATATATTATATTAATTTCACATTACAATTTATTACCTCGTTATTCTTACCTCGACCATCATATTAGACTCTTGCCCGAATCAAGGCAGTAGTATGTAGGCTATATTACGATGTTAAAAAAGAAATATAAATATAAAAAACTTACAAAATACAACATACATAAATCATAACTAAAAACAAAACTAAAATTAAACTGAATGATCAAAATAGACATTTAAATTTTTTTTTTGTATCGTCGCTGTTTTAATATTGTGAAAGTAAAATTATGTTAATAAGGCAATTGTACATAATACAGGCTCTCTATAAATTTTTCAACAACATTGATACTGCCAGAAGATCACAACAAGTGCGCAACACTAGATTGGGTTCTTCTTTAATGTATCCGCCGGTGTATACAAGAACATCCTTTGGACAAGGGAGATTTTCTTATAAAGCTCCGATGCTGTATAACATGCTCAGTGAAAATATCAAAAAAATATAGGGGCAGTGCAAATAAAAATATACTAAATCCACTAATTAAAACTCAAAAAGCCATAATGAAAATTATACTGAAAGTTCCTGTAAGAACTAACACTGACGAAATCTTCACCAATCTTAACATCGTGTCAATTAAACAACTATATTCTAAAACTATACTCATTTACATTCATAAGTACAAAACCCAAGAAATAACAACAAACACGTACAATAGAAACACTAGATCTCATGGTCAAAAACTTATCCAACAAATAACTACTAATACAACTTTTGGGCAAAAAAGCTTCTTATATCGTAGTATTAAACTCAAACAATAAAATACCACTCTCACTTAAAAACCTCAACATTTTAATATTTAAATCACAAATAAAAAGCTGGATACTTAATATAGGGAGATCTGAAATAGAAAATTTACTGATATCAAACACAGACTAAAACAAAATCAACTGAACTATATCAAAAAACACTACCTTACTTATTTTAAAATTATTTAAACAAAAAATAATTATACTACATGATATATGTTCATAATTAAATTCATATGTAACTTTGTTGTAATATTATTTTTTTATAATTAAATTATACATAGTATTTAAATGAAATCCTCAGCACGGGAGATCCCAGTGAGGATATCATTATATCTATCTGTTACAAAAAAAAGATAATAAAACACTTATTATTATTAAAAAAATGGCCGAAAATTCCATACTAGCTGAGAGTGGTTATTTTGAATTACCCATCTGTAAATCACCTAAGAACCCCATATTCAATATAATCCATCCTACGTATGTAGAATATACTTAACTTATTTTATTAAATATAATTGTAAGGCTGCTCATTACACAAGAATTTCCTAGTCAGATGCAGCGGAGGAAAAAAAATGCACCCAAAAGTATGCATATTATAAGACCGCTATTTTGAAAGAAATCAAAATAACATAACTCTACTATATAGAGTGGTGAGTAGATCTGAAAACGAAGATTCATCTTTCTTCTTTTAGGTTACGTAACATCGATACATTTATTTTCCCTTTGCTTTGTAATGTGACATAATTTTTAATACCACAAAACAGGCCTTTATCCCGGCAAAGGAAATCGCTTGAGTAGTATTATTTAAAATAATGAATTTATAATAAACAGATAGGCATGGATTTAGAAAAATAGGGTTAAAAGAAAGAATAATTATAAAGCTTATTGAAAAAGGTTTATAACAATTATTTTTAAATCAGAAGCTTATCGCACGTCTTACAGTATATTAACTTCTAACCGAATCAGTCCTTTGTCCTCTTGGCTATTGTATTAGAAGAATTGTCGGAGGCTGCGATGAATTCCTAATCGACTGGTCAGTTTGTGTCCTATTCTCTAAAATCGAGCATTAGAAATCGTATCCGCTCTCCGGGAACGAACGAACGAGTTTTAGCAGCGAACATTTGCCGAATAGCAAAATCCAATTTTTTTAAAGTAAGCATTGAAGATTGAGAAATAAAGGTAAAAAAAATAATAAATATAAATAAATCAAAAGGATAAACAAAAACTAAAGATAAACAAATAATAAAGAAAAACGAATAATAAAGATAAGCAAATAATAAAGATAATCAAATTATAAAGATAAAAAATAAATTAAATAATTAAAAAACATTTTTATTTATTTTTCGGAATAACTTTATTGAGTAAAACCTCAAATTGTAATGTTTAAATATTGAAGACAATATTAGTGATTTCTAAACGAAAATCTGAAGCAGAAAAATCAGAAAAGGAAACGGTCACATCTGGGACTCGAACCCAGGACCCTTGTCTTTCCGGGACAGTGCTCTACCGACTGAGCTAATGGGACCCTATTCCCCTCGGTCACTTTTAACTGTATCATACTTCGAATAAGAACTACCAAGATTGTCTTCATTTTTTCACCGCACATTTTTACTGGCAACTATCTTTATGTATGATCGCAAGATTCAACCCGAACTAAATGCAATCCAGACAGCGTCTTTTTTTCATGTCTTCATTTTTTCACCGCACATTTTTATTGGCAACTATCTTTATCTATCTTTAGTTCGGGTTGAATCTTGCGATCATACATAAAGATAGTTGCCAATAAAAATGTGCGGTGAAAAAATGAAGAAAATGTTAGTAGTTCTTATTCGAAGTATGATACAGTTAAAAGTGACCGAGGGGGATAGGGTCCCATTAGCGCAGTTGGTAGAGCACTGTCCCGGAAAGACAGGGGTCCTGGGTTCGAGTCCCAGATGTGACCGTTTCCTTTTCTGATTTTTCCGTTTCAGATTTTCGTTTAGAAATCACTAATATTGTCTTCAATATTTAAATATTACAATTTGAGGTTTTACTCAATAAAGTTATTCCGAAAAATAAATATTCATTCTAGACTTGCAGAAAAGTCAACAGATGTCGCACATTAAATAAAAAATAAGATAGGTTTATCTAAAAGACGCTGTCTGGATTGCATTTAGTTCGGGTTGAATCTTGCGATCATACATAAAGATAGTTGCCAATAAAAATGTGCGGTGAAAAAATGAAGACAATGTTAGCAGTTCTTATTCGAAGTATGATACAGTTAAAAGTGACCGAGGGGGATAGGGTCCCATTAGCGCAGTTGGTAGAGCACTGTCCCGGAAAGACAGGGGTCCTGGGTTCGAGTCCCAGATGTGACCGTTTCCTTTTCTGATTTTTCTGTTTCAGATTTTCGTTTAGAAATCACTAATATTGTCTTCAATATTTAAATATTACAATTTGAGGTTTTACTCAATAAAGTTATTCCGAAAAATAAAAGAATAATTTAATATGGGATAAGAAATAGTGATTCGAGAATCACTCGCCCAGAATAGGTAGTCGTAAGTTTCTGCTCGTACCAGTCCCTACTAGTTTCTTTGGTGAACCGTGGCTTGAATTGCTAACATTTTGACAGACAATAACAGTAGAACTGTTAAATTGATTTTGATATTGAGAGGTGTAGAAACAACATTAATCACTTTGAAGTAATTTAGGAAAACCGTGTCCAAATGCTTAAGGCACAATTATTGAATTTGAACTATTCATCATTTTTCGAAGTTGATTTCAAGTTCTGCGAAGGTTCCATTCAAGTTCTATTATTGTATCATTATTGGCCAGTTGTTTCCCAAAAATGAAACAGAACTCGAATAGAACCTTCACAGACTTGAATTTAACTTGAAAATCTTCTTTTAAATTTGATGAATTGTTCAAATTCTCTGAAGCAACCCATCCTTAGAAGATTCTAGCATTTTTTTTATTTTTATTATTTTTTTTTTTTTATAGTAATACCGCACAAGAGTCCCAACTGCTCCCGTCTGGAGCCAGTGAGACTATGGCATCCCCAATTGGAGTATGTTGTGAGGCTGAGGGTATTGGGGAGGGGAGGGAGATGGGGAAGAGGAAGGTGGGGAAGTACCTGGCTATTCAGATCTGGTCACCAAACACGGCTAAAGCCATTTCAAGCAACGTTTCAATTCTGAATGGTGGTCTTACACCAGGGCGATACTGAGAGTATCTTCCACTCTGGAACGGGCCGCAAATATACTATATATTATTTTAAATTAATTTTAAATTAATTAATTGTGAAATAACACAAATTAATCAAATAAAATTTATTTGCGCACGCCGGGTTCGAACCCGCGACCTTCGGATCTGTAGTCAAAAGCGTATACCACTAGACCACGCCGGCCGCCAATTAGAAGGGATTGCATGCGAAAGGGGTTTTAGAAGAATATATTATAAGATTAAAGCAAACGTATGAAGAAGCCAGATATGTCCGAGGAATACATGGCAAGATCCAATGACTCAATTACTTGCACCGGGTTATACAGACCATATAGGTTAACAGAAGGGTAAATATGATACGATGCATGCATGTGAATAAAGAATGAAATGCATGCCAATACAATGTCGTGTGTTATCCAACTTATCTGCCTATCAGTACGGTTAAATATCGTGATGGTCAGTTACGTAATAAAATTGATTCTTATCATTTTATTTAACGGTGAGCCCATTTCCTTTGCATATAAATTCTTAATATAATGAGAAAAAGTCAATTAAATTAGGTTAGGTTAGGTTTGGTTACATTTCGTTTGGTTCTTGCTCAGTCTCCCATTCAAAACTTTAGTAAAATGAACAAAACTGATTTCTATTAAGTTTTATTTAACGGGGTACTCGTTTCGGGTCCCTTAGCTTTCTCCTCACGCACTGCCACCCCAGGCCCTCGGGACGTTACCAGACCCACGCTGCGGAAGGTGGTGAAAGGGAGGACCTACAAAGGGCCCGGCGGCCTTCAGACCCCAAGGGCAGTTGGAGAGGAACTCACACTTTGCACCCTTAAAGTTTTCCTGGAAAAAATAAATGAGCTGGTTTTTCAATTGAAATTTTTAAACGAAATAATTAAATAACTTTTATCATAACTACCAAGCAGATGATCTGTTTAAAATGGTTCTGTGACAAAACAGAATATTTGAGAAAATTTATTGATAAGAAGAAAGATGTTAATAGCCAGCAAAATCTAACCTAACCTAATCTAAGCTAACTTAGTCATATTATGTTTTATTACTTGTTTATTCTATCCGGTTACCGCTGTGTATATATAAAAAACAACTGATTAGAATAAACTCTTGTGTCATGAAACTATAAACCATCGCAATAACCTTTAACTTACTTTTTCATTTTCACAATAACTAGTAGTTTTGAAAACAGTAGACCTCAAGTTCAAAAAATTATGCTTCTAATTTTCTCATATTTAATAAATCAAAAACAAAATTTCCACCTAAATCATAAGATTTATATGTGGGTTCTTAAATACTGTCCTACTTAATTATCATATATTTTAAGTAACTTTTCATATAATGAATTATACAATTTGTCCAAATATGGTAATTCTTTATTTAAACCTTCTTCAGGCAGCTAGTTACCATAAGATTTAAAAAAATGCGAACAAGAAATTTCAAATAAACACGACAATTTCACATTTGAAAAAATATTTTTTATTGAACCAGTAAAACGGCCGTCATCTTGAAACAGCAACGGAATTTGCAAACAAAATTTACAGACATTTGAAACGCAAAACGGACGAGTTAAAAAGGGACTATGCTAGGCTCAATCAATAAAAACAATATCTAATTATTGAAGAGAATCTTAGCGATTCCTAAACGAAAATCTGAAAAAGAAAAAATACGGTCACATGCCTTGCCGGGGCACCGCGCTCGGGGCAAGGCAAGGGTCCTTGGTTCGTGTCCTAGATGTGACCTTATCTTTTTCAGATTTTCGTTTAGGAATCGCTAATATTGTCTTCAATAATTAAATATTACAATTTGAGGTTATACTCACTTAGTTCGTTTACAAAGAATTAGAGATACTGATTTACCTTTTCCAACCTTGAAAAGCATTAAATATTTTAATTTGTGCAGCATATGAAAAATAAATTCTGTAACTAACCATCATGCTCCAGGCGAAGTAATAAAATTATATTAGTATTGAATTTACTAATCAAATATTTAAAGTTAACAAAACGACTTTAAAAAAAAAAACATTTCGTTATAAGATCAGAAAACTCAAACAAAACTATATAAGGATGAGGATTTAAGATTTTTTTAGAGATTCCTTTCTAAAAAATTTAAATTAAACACACAACTCAAATAACTCAGAACGGGAAACTTTTAGGAACTTAATTTTAATAAAAAACACATAACCTTTCAAAATCACTTAATTTTAAAGTTTTAGTGTAGTAATCTATTTTCAATAAAATTATTCGAAATTAGCAAGAATCATTGATTATTTTTAAAGAGCAATGTGAAAACTTCAAGAGACTCTCGAGATCTGAAGCTAGTGAGACTACTAAAAACATGGATAACGCCATATCAAGCAACGTTTTGACTCTGAATGTAATCTTCATCAGGGCAATTCTGAGAGTACCTACCTACCAATTTGGATAACTAACGAAATATATCTGAAAATGTGTGTTTAACAAAAAAAAATTTAATCTATGTGTTAATGCATGATGATTTAGAAAAAGATATTCTTACAACAAATTCATGTTTTTAAGTTAACGTATGGAAAACTCAACCCTCAGCGAAACCTTCCTTTAAATCTTTTTTTTCCTTTGCCCTCTTAGTTGAAGTAGTCTTCAAACTATTCCATGAATACAGAATGAGTGATTTCTAAATAAACACCCAAGTGAACTTGACAGCCCCCGATTCACATGTTGGTTTGGAAGGGGATGTTTCGACAATCATAACTTGTCTAGAAAAGAGAAAAACATTTAAATAAGATGGTAGATATCTTGATAAGAATTACATATTTAATAATAGTAATAATGTTTGGAGGATTCGTATAGCACCATTTTTGGGAAAAATCACCTACAATGATCTGTCTTATTACTAACTATAGACTATTCAATTATTTATTTATTTATCTTATTTACTGTACTCATTTTACACCCTTAAGGTTATCACATAAGTGGTATAATTTTGCATAATTTAGAACAAGTAGAAGAAATGTACATGAAATAATAATACATTTTTTTATATAAAGATACAATGATCAGATAGGTAAACAAAGGTTCAAGAATAGGGTTAGAATAGGTTTTTATTATGATCCACAAAATTCACCAAGGCAACATTAAACATATCAATATAAACTAAGTATTTATATCACATAGTGTGAAACCTCTGTATCGGAGAATCAGCAATGTAGTTGCGCTTCTGAACACTTCGTTGGAATATTACGAGTATTGTGTCTCGTTGTTCTGGTGGGTATGTTTAAGTTTATTCAACAATTTAATAGAGTTTATTATTTTATAACTAAGTATTTATATCACATAGTGTGAAACCTCTGTATCGGAGAATCAGCAATGTAGTTGCGCTTCTGAACACTTCGTTGGAATATTACGAGTATTGTGTCTCGTTGTTCTGGTGGGTATGTTTAAGTTTATTCAACAATTTAATAGAGTTTATTATTTTAAATAAGAAAGTTCTATTATTCATTTTGCGTTGGGCTTCTAATCTATGAATTTTGAGTGATTAATAGGAAACGATTATGTATGTATTCCCGCGGGATATTTAATTTAAAATTTATGAAACGAAGAATTTTTTGGTATTCTCTCAATGTTGTTAATATGAATTTTGTAAGAGGGAGTCCAAACTACTGTTATTCGATTAGGCTTCTGACTAATAATATACACGTTTAACAGTTTTATAAGCTTGTACGTAATTAAATTTACTGTTCGTTCTTAATGTGAAGCCTAGTGTTTTCGTACCTTTGTTCGCCATTTGGTGGATGTGACTAGAAACGTTTAGTTTTTCATCTTAAATGGTGCCAAGATCTCTGATTTCTGTGACTCTTTCTAATGCCGTGTTGTTAATAGAATATTCAGATAAAACAGGAGATCTGTCTCGGTAAAAAGTCAAAATGTTGCACTCTTCTACATCGGAATAGATTATTTTGTATATACCGATCATTAAGTACGAGTGGTTTCACAAAATTTGAACAATTCGTCAAATTTTAAAGTGAATTTTCATGTTCTGTGAATGTTCTTTTCATTTGACATTCAATAAAAGAAG
Source organism: Hesperophylax magnus (assembly GCA_026573805.1). Classification (NCBI taxonomy): domain Eukaryota; kingdom Metazoa; phylum Arthropoda; class Insecta; order Trichoptera; family Limnephilidae; genus Hesperophylax; species Hesperophylax magnus. The sequence goes on along the minus strand of JAIUSX010000190.1, from coordinate 960,991 downwards.
CAACTATTTTTATTAACCCGCTTCAAAATGATATCAAAACTTAAAAAAAAGACAATTTATGCATGGTATTTTATCAAAATGTGAACCACTTATTATTATGTATTTTTTACTTTGAACAGAATTATGACCAAAGCGATACTTAAAAATATTCAAAAAAATACACTGATCAAATCGAAACATAAAAAAATTTAATATCTACCTTTACTTATGCAAAATAGTTTGACAAAAATGTAAAGTGGGTTCTTTGAGTCGTCCAGCCGTGTAATAAATACTTCGGTTGTTTCAACATACAGAAGTTGTTAAGATGGCCGCAGTTCCGGTGTGTAAAGGTACCGGAAGCGGAAATACGGGGCGGCCTAAGGCCTATGGTTACCGCCGGTTGATGTATGCGTTTGATTTCCCAAAGGTTGGGTCGGAAGTCAGGGTTGTTTGATTGGCGGTGACATTGTGTTGATATTTTTGAATTTTCGATTTATTTTACGATGTTATCAAAGCCCTGTAAATAATAATGTAATTATAGCCCTGTAATTATAAAAAAATAATAAACATTAATTAGTATTTATAAATTAAATAAATTGTAATGTTTACTTTTATTTTCACAGAGTTTTAAATGCTTTAATTGTTGAAACGTTTTTCAAATAGTTTTTGGAACTAGATGAGCCATTTTCTTTATCCTCGAAACATTCCCATAATTATAACGACATGTTGATTTATTCCACTGACTGCGTTGGGATATGTGAAAGCGGGACACATTCATTTAGAACATCGACAACAAGGTCACATCTCAGCTGTAAATTCCGGACTCGGACTGCAGCTGGTTTTCAGCAGTATCTGTAATATTTAATTTGAAAACAATAATTCATTAAAAAAAATATGATATAAAAATTAATAAATCTGACAAAATTCAAATAAAAAAACATTATCACCAAATCACTAACACAAATAGGTAGGTACCTCTTTCAATAAACATTAAGAAATAAATTATAACAAGCATTAATAAGACTGTGCAGTTATCAACCATTAGCTGTAAAGCTTATTGAAGCACTATAACTATGTCGTTATTCGAATAGACGATGAGGAATAGCTGACTACTCTCAAATACGGCAGTTTTATAAATGGAGAGAACGAGTAAGTGATCTTTTTGGCTCGTACTGGGTGTATATATGGGAGTCACGGGACCACTGCAGTCTGTCAAATAGATAGGCTAGAACCTTTGAATTCATCAAACTGTAATTTGATTGAAATAATTTAACACATTTCATGTAACTTTCTTATATTTGACATATTTAGCATCTGATGCTGATAGAAGTTTGGCGAAATATGCTTGCGTCTGGGGACATTATAGCAATATGTGACCCTGAAATTTCGACAAGTTTCACTTAATTTTTTTTTCAATCAATGGAGACCATGCACTGTGTCTCAATAGTTTAATATTGAGAGAACAAAACTATCGATAATAATCTTTTCACCGATATATATAATCTCTTATATTATACAAAAGACGAAGCTTTTAATAGCACTATTGTATCCTCTTTTTACGTGTTCCTCACACCTCAATTTACCGCCCACCATTATAACAGGTTAAGTAGGTTAGTTAACTTAACATGTTTTGATTAAAATATTATAAATAAGTTTAAATTAAAAAAAATAATTACAATCAACTTTTTTTAATGCTTCGTCAGAAAATTACTAAATCACTTCCTCGCGTTGCCGGTTGAATTTTAGCAATTGGCTTCTGAGGTTGCAGAAAAGGAACAGTAGATCTGTAGAACCTCATGAACAGTGGAAGGTGGTGGTGTTATAAAAGACGGTGTTAGAGCCTATTTGGCGGTTTATTGTTAATTCTCCCTGGATACAACCCCCTTAAATCACAGCCTCCCTTACAGAGGCGTCACGTGAGGATTTCGTCTTTGAATAATCGGCAAATTGTATCAATTTTTAGGACCATTTAATTCCCTTTTCATTCCTACCATTATAGGTATTATTATTTTGAAAATTAAAACACAGTTTAAGGCTACAATTCTGGTTTAAATTAATTACACTCCATTGGTAACTAAAGTCAATGTTAGCAGATAATTCAATATGCCTCTGTTGAAGTACAAAGCAGCTGCGATAATCAAACATTTTAGCAGAGCATATTTTAATGAGTTCACCGCATAGCAGTTTTGTGTTTCGTTTATGTTTCTGCTTCATTTATTCATATAAAAAAATGTACAAATTATGTGCACGAAGTCGCCTCTACACGTGAATATACAGGGTTTTCCAATAAGAGGTGTTATTTTGAATAGCCCGCTATTTCGGTAGATGTTACTTTTGAAGCTGTCATTTTTTAACATTTGACAAGTAGAAACTACTCTATTAATAAAAATGGAACGATACACGCTTCAACAACGCCCTGAAATTATTAAAATTCACTTGAGTGAATCAAATGCAAATCATCTTGAGTGATGAGGCCCATTTCCACCTCGGTGGCTTCGTCAACAAGCATAATTGTCGCATCTGGGGCTCGGAAAACCTAAGAGTTATTGTTGAAAAGCCTCTCTATCCTCAACGTGTGACTGTTTGGTACGGTTTATGGTCCGGCGGAGTCATTGGACCTTACTTTTTCGAAAATGAAGCTGGAGCAACAGTTGCGGTGGATTGATTGCGCTATCGAGAGATGATTAATGATTTTTTATGACCGAATTGGATGGTATTGATTTGGACAACGTTTACTTTCAACAAGACGGTGCTGCGTTCCACACAAGCAACGAAACCATTGATCTTTTACGATTAAATATCAAAATAACACCTCCTATTGGAAAACCCTGTAAATACCGCCTTAATTAAGAAACGCAGTCTAATACGAAGTATTTGGAAAGTACTGAGGACCTACTCTTCTTAATCCACCGAGAGTTACCGCCGATAAACTTAATTATTTGCAACAAGGAAGCGCCGGTGGTGAGTGTATTAATTCATGTTTGTAAAGTGACCTGTGATTATTCACTATCGAACATTAAGTGCGGGCCCCACTGGCCGTACAGAAGAATAATCAAACCTTGTAAGTACAAAAATCTTGCGTCGTGCTCTATATGTTGATTGGGGCATCGCGATCTTACCGAATTACAAGTTTCCCTAGAACAGAGAAAGGATCGAACTCCTTTCTTAGTACGATGAAGTGACGTAGAACTTAGACTTATTCATTCAAAGTGATATATAGTATACTTGCGGCACGTTCCAGGTGGAAGATATTCTCAGTATCGCCCTGTTGTAAGACCACCTTTGAAAATTTAAACATTGCTTTAAATGAATTTAACCTCTTTGGTGACTATTTGGTGACTATTTGTGTTTGTGTGTATTACCCCCACCTTTCTCTTCCTCACCTCTTTCCCCTCTCCACTACCTTCAGCCCCGCAACATACTCCAATTGGGGATTTCATAGTCTCACTGGCTCCAGACGTTCGGGAGCAGTTGGGATTCTTGTGCCTAGTTAGCTTTTTTATTTTCTATCTCTCTCTGTGTCATATTTAATGCTTCCGATTTTGTTGTCCGGGTTAAATCTTCCCCATAGAAAAAACTAAACCCTTCCACTCACTTTTCCACAAATGATCAGCTAGTCAATCAACACTATGCAAGTGCATTATATAAGTAAAATAAATACAAAACAATACAAGAACAACAACATGTCACTCACCAGAGATCAAATGGGAAAAAAAATTCACCGACTCCAGATATTTTCATATCAGAGGGTTCGGCTCGGTAGAACTTCTAACAGGGCCTATAAATCCTACTGATCCCTCAACATAAATATTAAAAAAATCTTTCGTTATCCTACATGTATTCAAAATGACCGACTTTTGCATCTTTATATATAAATTTTTTGATAAATCTAATACGCCTAAATTTTTAATGAGAGAGCTAGGTATAATGCCAGTAGCCGAAATAACGAATGGTAATATTTTTATAGTCTGAGAATGCCAAATTCTTTTTATTTCGTTTCCTAATTCTGTGTATTTTCTTATTTTTTCATTAACAGATTTTTGAATGTTACAGGAATTTGGAATAGCGACATCAATGATATAAGTTATTTTTTTTAATTTTGTCATGTAAAACTATATCGGGTCTATTATGACTTATCGTTCGGTCTGTTAGTATAGTTTTATCGTAATATATTTTATAAAATTCGTTTTCTAAAAATGAATTTGGTTCGTATTCATAATATGGTACTATATTACGGCAGTCAATCAAGTTATGTTTAATTACCAAATTTTGGTGAATTATTTTTAAAACTTGATTGTGCCTAAATGTATACTCGGACGGTGCTAATATAGAACATCCCGATATTATATGTTCTATAGTTTCCGGAAAAGCCAAACATTTTCTACACAAATCATCAATTTGATTTGTATCTTTGATTATATGCTTTCTATAATTTTTAGTATTAATGACTCTATCCTGAATGGCAAGCATAAATCCTTCTATTTCTGCGCTCAACTCTCCAATACTCAACCATTTGTTTGACGAAAATTTGTCAACATACGTTTGGTTGAGATAATTGAAGTGTTTTGCGTGTAAAATTTTATTTGACCAGGAATCTAATAGTTCCTGGTTGGGATTTATAAAAATGTTGGCATTCTCATCGTATAAATTTAAAGGTGTAATATTTCTATCTGCCTTGCATATTATTTTGTGCATTTCTGAGCTATGAGCTTTCCTATGGAAAAAAGTTCTTAGCATTTCTACCTGATTATGTTTCAAAGAAGTTATTTTGACTATGCCTCTACCTCCTAAATTTCTAGGTAAATTAACTCGTTCTATAGCTGAATTTGGATGATGGCATTTAAATTTTGTTAGCGTAGTTCTAATTAATCTTTCTAAATTATCTTAATCTGTATTAGACCATTTAATTATGCCAAATGAGTACGTTAATAGAGGTATTGCCCAAGTATTTATTGCTTTTACTAAATTTTTAGCAGATAGATTGCATTTTAAAATTTTCCTCATCCTAGTTTGAAATTTAATCCTAATATCATTTTTAATACTAGTATGGTCTAATCTATTTGATTGTGGGTATCCTAAATACTTATAAACCTCACCCCTTTTCATACTAGTAATTTGGAAATTTCTAAATATACTCTCGTCCCCATCTACAATTTTGCCTTTCTCTATATGGATCGTTCTACATTTATCTAAACCAAAAGTCATTTTGATATCATCTGAAAAGTTTTTAACTACCTCGATCATTTTTTCTAAATTTTGTTCAGAATTCGAAAATAATTTTATATCATCCATAAATAATAAATGCGAAATTGTACTACTCTCCCTTGTATTACCCTTAACTTTTATTCCAAACTTGCTTTTAATTAACATTTTAGATAGAGGATTCAATGCTAAGCAAAACCAAAGAGGACTCAATGAGTCTCCTTGAAAAATCCCTCTTTTAATTGAAATGCCCGGTATTACTATTTTCTTACCTTTTAAATTGATAAGCAAATTGGTATTCCAAAAGGACATAATATTTTCCAAAAAGCTAATAATAATGGGGTTAATTTTATATATATTTAATACTTTGATCAGCCACGAGTGCGGGAGACTATCGAAAGCCTTTTGGTAGTCTATATAGCAAGTATGTAAATTACGTTTTCGAGTTTGAATCTGTTTTAGAATTACAGAATCGATAACTAATTGTTCTTTACATCCCATATGTTTTCTGCGACAACCTTTTTGTTGTTCAGATAAAATATTTTTTTCATCTAAATGAGTATATATTAAATCTGTTAAACAAGAGGTTAAAATTTTGCATATTGTCGGTAAACATGTAATGGGTCTGTACTGAGAAGGATTATTAATATTTTCGCTTTTGGGTAACATATAAGTAATGCCCTTAGTTAGAAAATTTGGAAAATTTTGAGGTTGACTGACAAATTTTGAAAGATTTTTTGCCAAAAGAGGATGTAAAGTAGTCAGACGTTTGTACCAAAAATTATGTATCCAATCGCAACCCGTGGCTTTCCAATTATGAGTATTTTTAATAATTTTGGATAACAATTCAACCGATATATTAGAAAAACTCATTTGTTCAATACCTGAAAAATTGAGTTCTTCATTTTCTATCCATGGAGTTGACTCGTTATGTTTTATATCTTTACTCCAAATTTTAGTCCAAAAATCGCGCATATCTGATTCAGATGGCAACGGAATATTATTATTCGAAATAATATTTTGTTTATCGTCAAGTTTGGAATAAAATATTTTTTCATTTTTCTGGAATAATCTATTATTATTTTTTTTATTATACGTATAATTATATCTTTTTAATCTACTAGCTTTTACGCCTAATTTTTGTTTTAATAAATCCAATAAATCATTGATTATATTTTCATTATTATGACTATCAATGTTTTAACCAAATTTTCTACCAATTTCATCTACATGTCTCAAAATTTTCCTACTTCTATTTCCATTTTTATATTCTATTACTCTAGCTATGTTACTTCTTAAAAATACTACATCATTTTCTAATCTGATCTGCCATTCTGGTTTACTATAACTATATGATCTATCGTCAGAGGATGATAATTTAATTCCTAACTTATTACAAACAGTAATCGCACTAGCGTATACTATTGTATGAAGATCTAAAAAACTAATTTCGTCAAATATGATTTTTGGTAAAATTATGTTATTTAATTTAAAAATTAATTTAGATAATTTCTTTGACGTATGCAATTTCGGTAATTTTGGTCTAACTGTTGGCTCTACATCTATATATCTGTTTATGTTATTATGAAGTAAGTTAGCTAATTCTACTACATTTTCATCAACAAAATTTAAATTTGCAATGTTGATTTCTCTAAGATTATAAATAACGGCTAAGTTATTTGAATCTACTGTAATATCATTGGACATTTCGACTAGAATATTATCCAAACTATCTACATTCAATGCATCTGATATGACATTATTATTTGTGTTAATTTGTTCTAAATTATTTCCCCTTTGCAATGTATCTGCTACTTCTCTTTTAATCTGTTCTAATGTGACTACAGAAATTAAATTATTTTTGAAAATAGCTCCCTTTTGGTCTGCTAATCTTTGTTCGCTTACTTGGGCAATCGGATAATTTTGTGAGAAAAGTAAATGTAATTTTTTCCTGTATAACAACATATCTGTTTCTACTTTGGTTACATAAAAATATGAACGAACAATGAACATATTGACATCGTTCGTCCATTTCATACGCTGTCTAGGAATACCTGCTTTTGTTTTTTGGGGTCTTAGACTATCCATGTTCATCTGTACAGATGACATAATAATCCCCTGTTCATCTACGTTGGTTGCAAATGACATTGTTGTCATTTTGCAAAACAACTTGGAGATGATTGTATCTTTACTACTACATTCCAGTAACCAAATCAATAAATAATTTTCAATGTGACCAAATTAAATATTCGGTAATTATTTACCTACGACTACCGTTTGAGAAAATATTCCGTACGAGACACTATTTTGACACACCGAGTTCTCGCATACTTCGCGTTTGTTTTGCAGTGTAGAAAACATGAAAGGCATAATCGGCATAATAGACAATTGTTCGAGATTGCTAGACACGCACCCGTTAATTGTTAGGCGATCAACTTTGATACCAAACATCAGATGAATTATAATATTTTAAATATTTTTTATTTCATTCTTAATATTTAAAGGTTTACTACGATTTTTTTTAAATAAAACGTTTTCATTTTAGGTAAGGTTGGGTTATTATAGGTTATTACAGGTTAGATTAGGTTATGTTGGATTATTATATGTTAGATTAGGATAGGTTAGGTTAGGTTAGGTTGGATTAATATATATGTTAGATTAGGATAGGTTAGGTTAGGTTAGGTTGGATTAGGTTGGGTTATTATAGGATAGTTTAGGTTGGATTATTATAGGATAGGTTAGGTTAGGTTAGGTTGGATTAGGTAGAATTAAATCACAAACCAGTCTATACAAACCTAGCGTAGCCCACAAACCACTTGAAAACTGGGATACAACTCTAAAGGGGACGCGAGCAGGCGTTATTAAAGGGGCATTTTTTTATAACAGGAAATAACATGGAAAATAGGCATTAGAATTAAATCACAAACCAGTCTATACAAACCTAGCGTAGCCCATAAACTACTTGAAAACTGGGATATAACTCTAAAGGGGACGCGAGCAGGCGTTATTAAAGGGGCATTTTTTGTAACAGGAAATAACATGGAAAATAGGTATTAGAATTAAATCACAAACCAGTCTATACAAACCTAGCGTAGCCCACAAACTACTTGAAAACTGGGATATAACTCTAAAGGGGACGCGAGCAGGCGTTATTAAAGGGGCATTTTTTTGTAACAGGAAATAACATGGAAAATAGGTATTAGAATTAAATCACAAACCAGTCTATACAAACCTAGCGTAGCCCACAAACTACTTGAAAACTGGGATATAACTCTAAAGGGGACGCGAGCAGGCGTTATTAAAGGTTCCCCAACATTTATAGTAACTTTTAGTAATAATTTAATAATATAACTAAATTCAAGTAATCATTCCATATTTACCGTGAAGCGGAATTCGTAACCTTTACCAAAAAAACCTTTCCTTAATACGTTAATTTTAATAAATAATTTTTTATTTACAATATTTTTTTGTATAAATAAATTAACACATCATTTAAAAAAAATGTTTTTCATTGTCTATGATATAAAAAACCGTTTTGCCATATAAATTTTAACAACTATCCGATTGTGTTTTTTAATTGTTATGGTGGCAGTGCCCTACACTACGTAATAACAAACGCGAAGTATGCGAGAACTCGGTATGTCAAAATAGTGTCTCGTACGGAATATTTTCTCAAACGGTAGTCGTAGGTAAATATTTACCAAATATTCTAATCAAACTACCTTTCGACATAACAAATCTATAATTTCCAATTCAACTACCTTTCAACATTACGAATCTATGATATATTATATTCCAGAAAAACGTTATCAACATAAAAATATACCATTAAAATATATTTTTATTTTTTTCAAATGAATGTCAAATACTGTTGTTTACCTTGGTTACTGGGGTCTTCAAATATTTTTTTTTAAATCCTATTTATTTACCTAAATATCCTATGGCTTACTGGCAGTTTATTTAATGTGTTATCTGATATACTCTTCTTTAAATATTTATATTTTTTGGGAAAAAAAAAATTAAAAATAAAAATATTTATTTAATGTGTTATCTGATATACTCTTCTTTAAATATTTATTTTTTATTGTTATTTTTTTTTTATTATCTTCCTTTTTATTATTAATTGTCAAAGTTTTGAAACAATGAGTTACCTTTAAATGCGAGTAAATTGTGAAGTCTTTTTAAGTTTAGATCGAAATTTTCACATAGCACTTAAAAAATTATTCAAATACTCATTGCAGCTTTAAACTAACTGTGCGTGTGTAAATCTCTACGGTGAATGGAAAATCCGCCGCCACTGCTTCTAATTCCACAAGTCTTACTTCTTTCTTACCAGCTTTCCTTCTTAATTCTCTTCCAGCGCCGACGAGAACAACAAGAAGAAAGCAACCACCCCACAACCCTCTCTTACTCCCTTCCATCAGGGCTGGACTGGCAATCAAACCGGACCACTTTAAAATAATTATATTTAACTTCCCCAAAAGCAGTAAAAATCTATTAATAATAAATCAAAGAGCTTTCAGCAGAATTAAATCATTAATAAAAAGAAGTAGTTCTTACGAAATATTTTTATTTTTTCCATATAGGAAAGATCGGACAGTACAACTCTTATAATGAATGTCTTTCGGATGTGACAAGGAATATATATGTAAACCAGATAGAACAAACCACCCCCAAAAGCATCTTAGAACACTATTCCATCTGTGTTGATTAAGTACAGCTAACCAAAATGATAGATTTATATTTAGATTTAACAGCACAAGTGTCATTTACATACAATACAGTAAGAAGAAAAAAATATATAATGTGAGTAAACAAAACAAAACAACAAGATAAGTGAAATAAATTAAGAAGAAATAAAAACAAAAAAACCTGTTAAGCAGTGACCTCGTTAAAATATGCACTGCTAAAAAGTTTAGTTAGAGTACAGCTTCACATTTTTTTATTTGAATTTGCCTCTATTGAACAAATTGCCTCTAAACATCCGCTAACATAGCAAACGAGTTACCAATGGTGCATAATCCATGTATAACAGAGTTGTAGCCTGAAACCTTAGTATAATTTTCACAATAATACATACTATGGAACCTTGATCTAATGGTAGAATACTAATTCATCTGTGCTATCCAAGTCATAATTTACAATTTTATATTAAAATATGACATCAAAAAATTTTCGTCCGTTACTTAACTTCAATAATGTCAATGAAAGTAATTGTTATTGATTTAATATGTTTTTGTATAACTCTGATGAAGGTTATTATTGAAAATATATACAATAAATTGGTATTAAAAACAAATTAATTATTTTATTCTAAATATTTTAATGAATTAATTCATTATTATAAAATTTAAGGTAATAAGAACTCATAATATATTCATTCTAAAAGAACTTCAAGTCTATAATTGATACACGCCAAAAATTTGCGTTGGTAAAATAACCTTTCTATGTACCTATACTAATTAAAGACAGATGACCAAATAGTACAGTTATTTTCTAGAATACTTCTAATGAGAGAGAGATATTAATAGAATTTATAATGTGTGAATATTTTTTAAATTATTGGAATCCTTACTATAAACTTGGTTGATACTATCACTAATTACAGACAAACACAACATTGATGAACACAACACTGTAAGTAAAGAATAATGTACATGTATGCACCTACATGCATAGGTACATGTATACACACATACATACACTTACATAAACATTTCATAACAGCAACAGTAATTATTTTTTAGATCAACACGATAGGTAGCTTTAAGTCTTGTTTACGTTTGATTTGAAGGTGGCCAATGATGACATTGACAAATCAATGGAATGACTTTTATATGTCTCGTTAAAATAACGGCACATTCTCGGTAAAGGTGAGTCATACCCCAGCTTAAATTTTAATTCTTTTTATCAGAAGAAGTTATATGAGATACAACGAAGAGTTTTTGGTTAAAAAAGACGACTTGGTCAAGTATTAATATGTCACTGTAACTGTAATAATAGTGTTTTGGGCCCAATTGTGGAAATCTCCTTAGGCCAAACCGTCCCTGTGCGTATCTCCTATCTATGCCTGTACTGGACCAAGAGCCAACAGCCCTAGCCGCAATGAATCGGGGTTACCGCCGCGCCGTTCCTTACCATTGTTTTCTTTTATTAAGGGTAGGAATTAAAAACAATGCGGCCAGATAAGAAAGAAGGGTGGTTTATCGGATGAGGAAAGGCTTTCAGGTGATGAATTTCAAGGTTCCATTGTTTCTGGAAAACGCTTGATTTTATTCTTTATTAATTGGCTTTTCTTTCTCATTGAAACACTCTTTTTCCAGGTGGGGAATTCCGATACCATAAAGCCGAGCCAAAACCCCTTCTGCGAGGAATAGTTCATTCCCAACGTCTATGTTTAATTTTCACGGCGTTTATTTTATTGTGATTTTTTTACTACACAGTTTTCTTTACTAGCCTTACTTTAGGATTATAAGATAAAGGGCGAAACACTATCACGTGTAAATTCCGTAAAGGATCTCGGTGTCGTCTTTGATCCCGAACTGAAATTCTCTGACCATATATCGCAGCTCACACATTCTTGATACAAACTTCTTGGGTTCGTCATTAGGACATGCAAGCAGTTCAATAACCAAGATGCTATGTTAGCATTGTTCGATGGCATACTGAGGAGCAAGCTGGAGTATGCGAGCGATGTTTGGGCACCGTACCACCAGAAGTACATTGATATGATAGAGCAAATCCAGAAGAAATTCTTCAGGTATGTCTATATGCCGACGCATGGAACCTATCCTAGGTTCATGCACCATATCGACTTACTTGAGGAAACTAATTCTGTGAGTCTGGAAACTAGGCGGAAAGCAAGTCTAGCTATTATGTCTTTCAAAAGAAGTCGATACAATGACTTATTCAGAATACCAAAAGGCAAAACCGACGTCCTGGCAAAGCATAGCATGACGAGAGGAGTGATGCTGTTGAACGAACTAGCAAAGAATTTGGATGTAAGTGACTGTTCTCTAAATGACCTAAAACAATTATTGAAGAGTCACTTAGCCAAATGTTGAAATGATGTAAAATTGTACTGCAACTGGAATAAATGTTCTGTTGTACAATAAAAAAAATAAAATAACAATAATATGTTCAAAAACCTATGTTTTATTATTTAATACAATTTACGAATAAAGTTTCTTCGAAATATAAAAATACACGTAGAAATATAAAAGATATAAATGTAGTTAGTACGTGAAAATGAACATAACAAAGAAGCAGTATACAGTATATTTTATTTTATTGTAACTTTATATAATTACGTTAGAAATGACATGAAATGTGTCCATAATATGTAGTGTTAGTTATTTAGAATATTTCAAATGTCTGTTTGTTTTCAGCCAACCACATTACAAATCTTTTGAACAGCCAATCCAAATTATTTGGGGTGATGTAAGATGTGTGTTTGTGTTAAGAAGATATTTAATATGTGTGGTGGCAGGTAAGATTGATATTTTTTTGTTGATAAGTTTTAAAATCTTACCTGCCACCACACATATTAACCACACATATTCTCGAACATTCCAGTTGGTACAGAAACAAATATTAAAAAAATAAAAGAAAATCCAAGAAGCTTGTTTGGAAACTTCTTGAATAACGTTCGAGTCAAGTAGTGGCGTACCACTACAAGGTTCTTATAGACAAGTCAAGTAATTCTATATCCATATTTACTGCCCCTGTACATCAATGGATATTTGAAAGGGGACGACCTTTCTTTAAAGATTATATGAGTTCCAAACACAAAAAAAAATAAATTATAAAAACTTCTGTCCAACTTGTCTCATATCATGAAAATTAAAATGAAGTGTTGAACATAAACATGTTGTCTTATATATAATACCTACGATAAATAAACATGCACACAAACACAATCTATATTAATTATGTTTATATTATAATCTTAATGTTTAATATTTTTAATTTTTATTTGTATCTTTTTAAATATACTTATACTTTTTCTTTATTTTTCAGTTTACTATTAATTTTAATCACAGACATAGGAATTAATAGACGAGAAGATAATGGTCAGGGGTAAAATCAACTGTTGAAGAACGAAGGGAGTAAGGCTGACTGTGATTCGTCAATAAATCAATCTTACAGTAAATAGGCATCTCGCATTATAATATCACCATTTACTTCTTAAAAGTAAAATCTGCTTTTGAATGAATAGACATTTTTACATGGGAGCGCAAATTACTCGCCACGTTATGAACAAATTTGCGAAGTCCATATTCGGCAAAAAAATTCGGTTTTATTTTCAGAGTCGAATATTTCGTTTAAGTATTTAGTTAAGACACTTTTATAAATGTTCATAATTTACTTCCCAGCAACCAACCAGCTTTGTATTTCGCGTCCAGACGTTTCTCGATGTGATAGTACCTATATGTTTCTAAAACTGATCTATATTATACGATGTGAATATGCTTAAAATAAAGTAAAATAATGCTTATATATGGAATGTAATACGACAATTGGGTTTATTCTCTTTTTCACATCTATTTTTACAAGTTTTCATAGTACAAGTCAACATTTTGCCGTTTTATTTCGTAAAATGAACCGATGATGCCTCGACCATAGTTCGCACAAGAATGATGACGTCACGTTTTCAAATTTCACTTGAGGCCAGACGCGAGCACAGCCGGCTCCAATGGAACCGGTATGGGGAGTGGGGATAATACGCTTTTAATCACTTAGGGCAGGTCTACTAATATTCATATGTCTATGATTTTAATATATTTGTTTTTAGTATTATTTCATGTATGATTCATACTTGCATACTTATGTTTCTATAAAATAGTATTTTTTAGTTCTTTTAAGTTATTTTTATTATTATTTCATGTATAACTACCACAACGCGGGCATTAGCCTAGTATTGTAGTTAAAAAATGTCAAAAATGTAACATGTAAACATTTATTAAATAATAAATTAATTATTAATAATAGATATATTAAGATGTCAATACAATGCTTACCACTTAATATGCACCGTCCCTTACTGTCCAATTATGTGGGAAGTAAGCAGTGCATATCTCATAGAATAAACGTGCTGGCATAAGGTTCTTATAGAAATGTCAGTACAAAGCTTTTGCGACGTTATGTGCACCGTCCCTTACTGTCCATTGCTATATGAGTGCATATCATATAGAACTAGCGTACTGACATTAGATTCTTACAGATTTGTCAAAATGTCGATTGATAATGTCAGCACAACGCTTTGCAACGCCATAGGCACCGCCCCTTACTCCAATGCTGTGGAAAGAGAGAGGTTCAAATCAAAAGCGTGCTTGCATTAGGGTCTTGTCGGTGGCGAATAGAAAAATGTCTTTTTTTTAAATTTAATAAAAGTTTTACCGGATTCCAAATTACCCTTTACTTCAGATCAGCTCTGGAATCAATGGTTTAAGTCCGTCGGGACTTGCATAGTCCTAATGCACCTATATATAACGGTTCAATTTTCTACTCGTGTTTTTCAATGACATTGTTACACCCCGTACATCACAATCATAAATAACGTGAGGCCATATTTCATTGTAATTTCATGACGAATAGATCACTGACAGGAAATACAGGGGGTTTAAAAAGTCAAGAAACTTCCTGCGGCAGCTGTAATTAAAGGAGAACAAGAACAAGCTCAGGTATGCCGGCTCCATTAAAATACTTCGCAACAAGGGGGGATCAACACGACAGCTTTTTTCACACCCTGTGCCAACAAAAAGTTTGGTGTTGGAATGTTTATATCTACAGGTTTGTTCTTACGAAAATAAACGTAATTTTTTGCTGCTGTTTTTTTTTTGCAAAACTGTGTGCGTATCCGGCTTTGCCGGTGTAATCTTTCGTACCCTTCAATACTAACAGAATTTTTAACAAATGGTTTCAATATTTGAATTTCTTGAGACATATTAACTAATAATAAAAATAAATGTTTTATTATCTTCCTTTTTGTAACAAATGTAAATAATAATCATTAAAAAAATTGTATCACCTAATATGTATAGACAAAGACACAATGTGCAACTCTTATATTGTACTGAGGGCCTGCTCCCAATAAAAGGTTTATTTAGGTTCCTTACCATTAAAGATAACTGGGGCGATAGTACTTATAAAAAAGCACTGGCACATAGTCACAGCAAACGTCTTACAGAAAAAAAGGGTTGAAAATACCTAAAATAACAAATAAGTATGGAAGCCAAACGCTGGAGTACTGTGTACCAGTGATTTTTAATAAGCTCAAAAATAAATTTGTTTTTTCAGAAAATAAGAGTTGAGCATGAAAACTGTAAAGATGTGGCTTATAAATGAAAAATCTGTATATCTATAAAAAATAGAGCAAACAAAGAAGAAAAGGAAAGACATTATTTGAAAGTTTTAATTCTAATATAAATTAGTGTTTTTTTTTTTTTTTTCACCAACAAGCTTTTTATTTCAAGAAAAAAAAATTAAAATAACATTTTTCAGTTAACTAGAAATTTAATTCTATTGCATTGTGCTACAGTGCGGTGTTATTCACTTTCAATGTGTGTTATCGTATATGTCTTACTTTTAAATTTTGGATTATATGAGATAACAACGGATTGCATTAAGATATTAAAAAAATGAAATTTTAAAACCTATAACACACTTAATCAACCTTAGTATAACACACTCCTGCTTTCCAAGTACTCTTAAAAAGTTACTAGTGATCCCCATTTATAAATCCGGAGACAAAATGGAAATAACTAACTATAGACCAATCACTCTGTTAAACTCGCTTCCAAAGATTTTCGAAAGAGTATTAAAAAACCAAATTATAAAATACCTAGAAGAAAACAAATTAATCTCGGATAACCAATATGGATTTAGAGACAAAATAGGCACAAAAGAAGCTTTGGCATGTACAATAGATTATATACATAGCAACTTAGATCAAGGGTACAAATGCATAGCGATATATCTAGATTTAGCTAAAGCCTTTGACTCAATCTGCCACAATTCACTTTTTAATAAATTAGAAAACATGGGTATCAAAGGCAAGGAACTTCAACTATTAAAAAGTTATATGAGTAACAGAACACAACAAGTCAAAATTAACAACCATACTAGTAAACCACTGCCCATTACATATGGAGTTCCACAAGGAAGCATATTAGGGCCCGTTCTTTTTACTATTTACATAAATGAACTTTGCAGCATGAAAATAGACGGTGAAATAGTTAGCTATGCTGATGACACAGTTTTACTCTTCAAATCTAAGGATTGGAATAATGTATATAACATAGCGAATTTGGGAATCTTGCAAGTGAAAACATGGCTAGACTCAAACATACTTACACTTAACATATCAAAGACAAAATTCACAACATAGAGTATAAATAGCACGGGACAGCCAAAAAACAACACAAATACCATAAAAATACACGAATGTTTAAACACCAACATCTGCGATTGCCCTCCTCTAGAAAAAACAGAACAAATTAAGTATCTAGGAATCGTAATTGACCATAACCTTAGATGGATACCTCACATCAAACAAATCACAAATAAACTTCTCAAAACAATACCCATTTTCCTAAACATAAGAAACATATATAAAAAAAAACAATTGAAAACAATATATTTTGCACTTTGCCAATCAATAATAGAATATGGAATTATTGCTTGGGGACGAGCAACAAACTCGGCTATCAATTACATAGAAACCGCACAGAAAACGATCTTAAAGGTAATACTAAAAAAACATATAGACTGACTGATACAGACCAAATATTCAACAGCTGTGACGTACTAGATATACGCCAATTATACGTTAAAACACTACCAAACTACATTTTTGACAAAAAAAAAATTTCAACATACACAAAATAACACTAACAGACCAGTTAGACAAGCGTACAAAGAAAACATAAAAACTCCGACAGTAAATTCAAGCTTTCGACAAACACACTACCAATACCGATATACGAAGAGACAAGTGCACGCTATTGTCAACAACTGCTGAGCTCTGTTAAATTTATAAAAATTGCAGTAAAAAGTAATCAAACCTATATATTTAAGTGATCAAACGATAAAGACTTTAAAAATCCACAATCTACGTGATTAATAACTTAAATTCTACATTGCATTCCATTAAAAGTGTACGAATTTAAATAATACGGAACTGTCAAAATTAATTGTTTTCAAGATTACGTTCAAACTACATCAAAAGTGCTCAATTTTGTTTTTTTGCTAAGTGTAACAGTGTTAAATCACCCAGTTTTAAATCCAATTCTATTAATATAAAAGTAAAACTTTCAAATATTGAAAGTGAAAGATTTAGCAAAAACAGCACTGTCATCTCTCAAGCTGAATTACAATATATGAAGATCTATTATCTCGCCTACTCATAACTCGGAAGTGGTTCAGTGGATAAATCGGTCACGCTGAAAGTTATATCAACGGCGTACTTCGAGCCCCAACCAAACCAACTAAAAATTTTATATTTTATTTTTATTTTATTTAATCTCTAACGCACGACTGTTAAGTTGCGGGGCGCGTTCAAGGCCCAGAGAATCCATCGAAAATTGAATAAATTAAAAATCTTCTAACTATGCCTAACTGCTTAGCATGTCCCGAATCGACGGGAACTACATTTGTATGCCTAGTATGCAAAGGAGCATACCATCTTCTCTGCGGTGGAATCACAGAAACCGCTTATCGACGACTGACAATGGAACGGCGCACTCAAATTAAATGCAAGAAGTGCGCAACCGTAGCGGTTGGCACTTCTTCCCAGGCGCAGTCACCGGTTTACGATATCAGTTGTGATAAACCCATTGGATCGGAGAACAGCAAAATCCTAAAAAGTCAAAATGCAATCATCTTACAAAATAATAAAATACTGGATACAATAACCTTCATGAGCAAGCAGTATGAAGATATTCTCCTCCGCGTGCGAGAGTTAGAAGATAAAAATATGATGTTAACAAAACAAAATTCCTCTTTAGAATCCCGAATTGACCTACTAGAAGGCCAGCTTGAAAATGTCGAAAGGTCGGCAAGAGCCAAAATATAGAGGTGAGGGGAATACCCGAAATAAAGGGAGAAAGTTTGAAAAATATATTCCACAATATATGCCAAACCATTCAATCAAAAGTAAATACTTCAAACATTGAAGCGTCCTACAGGACACAAAAACACAAAAATGGACCTATTGTTTTTAAACTGACCTCGAATCGCGATAGAGAACAATTACTATCGGATATAAAAGCCTTCCACAAACAAGCATCCAGTCCCGAGGAGAAGCTCAACACTCTGAACTTAGGGATTGCCGGACCAAGCTCACCAGTCTACGTTGCGGAACACCTGACATTTCGTGCTAACCACTTGTGGTACCTGGCCCGCAAAGCTACAAAGGAAAATTTTTTTAAGTATTCGTGGATCAAATCAGGGCAGATCTACGTACGTAGAGATATCGGAACACCTGCAATTCTTGTTTCTAATGCGGAGACACTGGCACTACTCTCACCAAATTCATCACAATTATAGTTCTAAAATTATCATGTGTAAAACTTTTATTGTATCGTATTATTATTTTTTTATTGTACTTGTTTTGAGGTATCACATATATTGTACTAGTGTCAGAATCAAGAATCCGGTAAAAGATACTATTCCTATTTCTATTGCTTTGAAACATCAACATTATTTTCTAACATTGCCAACAGTAAAAACTCTACATACAACTTGTTTTCTAAATTGCTCGCCAAGTTTTGTTCAGCTTCTAGTCTTCATCCAAAGTTTAGCTACCAACACCCTACACCAATTTAAAAAATGGAAGATAATATAAATAATATTTTAGACAATTTGTCGCAGATTCCATGTATCGAAACAAGTAGTTCTGTAGAAGTTCAAAAAACCCTAAATAAATCCAACCTAAAAATATTTTCCATGAATATCAGAAGCATGAACAAAAATTTCAATGAACTAATGATACTACTTACAGAACTTGATTCAGACTTTGACTTGATTATTCTGAGCGAATGCTGGATCAGAGATAACTATATTCCTAAAAACATAAAAAACTATAATCAATACAGTACTCAGAATAACCAATTACAAAATGATGGCGTTATTATATACATAAAAAATCATATACAATACTCTATAAAGGAAATCACAATAACTCACTCAAATTGTCTTAAACTTGAAATAGAAAATAGCGTTACTGTTCTAACTATATACCGATCACCGAGCACTTCCAATATAACACCATTTTTAAACTCGCTTAATCAGTTTCTGGCATGTATTAGAGATCATGAAAATGTTCTAATTATTGGTGACCTAAATATTAATATTATAAATACAATGCATCCCCAAGCAAACGACTACATAAATTTATTAACTCTTCAAGGATTTATCCCAGCTATTACAGCCCCTACTCGTGTCTCAGAGTTATCCGCCAGTTGCATAGACCACGTCTTTGTCAAATGTAAGCTAAATATCAAATCTCTCATATATCAGTGCACTGTGACAGATCACTACGCTACTATCACCTCCATTTCTCATAAAATTCAAAAATTACCAGCATCCACTATACAACTAAAGAAAATTTCTTATGACACTCTCTTCAAACTGGTTTCCAATGAAAACTGGTCAAATTTCTAGAAAATTAGCGATCCAAACTTAGCGTGTGAATCTCTCATCAACATCCTACATAAGCATCTGAAAAATGCCACATCCCATACACACAACAATCAAAGTAGTCGTACAATTAAACTAAAACCTTGGATAACTACTGGTATTTTACACTGTATCCGCAAACGTGATAAACTTCATAAATATTGTAAAAATAACCCCACTGATTACGAATCTCTCTTATTTTATAAAAGATACAGAAATGCCTGTAAAAAAATAACCTGTACGGCCAGAGAAGATTATTATAGGAAACAGATAGAGGAAGCTGCGAATGATAATAAAAAAATCTGGAACATTGTCAAAGAAATATGCTACACCGACAAAATTACCACACCCATAAATAAAATAACCATCACAAATAAAACACTAAATGCAACCGAAAATTCAGAAACAATCGCAAATCACTTCAACCAATTCTTCTCTACAATCGGATCGGATCTAGCAAATAATATTTTAAAAAGAAATAGCAAGTCTGAAAATAATCTTGCAAATACTATCTTTCTCGATAATCTGAGTTATGACCCTTTCAATCTCACACTAACAACAGAACAAGAAATCACTGAAATCATCAATTCACTCAAAAATACACACTCCACGGGAGTTGACAATATATCCACTAAACTAATTAAACACCTTAAACCAATCATTGCTAAGCCCCTTGTATACATCACAAATCTAAGTTTTCGAACTGGCCTTTTCCCAAACACTCTAAAACATTCAACAATTATTCCTATCTTTAAATCAGGGGACAGATCAATCGTCAATAACTATAGACCAATATCTCTACTGAGCCCAATCTCTAAAATAATCGAAAAAACAGTAAAACAAAGGCTCTACAAGTTTCTCGAAGAAAATAAAATCCTGTCAAAAAACCAATACGGCTTCCGCAAAGGTCTTAGTGCATCAGATGCAATTGCAGCTTTTACTAAATTAATTTCTGATAACCTCGATAAAAGTCGCAAACCCCTCGCTGTATTCTTGGATCTGGCTAAAGCCTTTGACACTGTATCTCACCGCATACTTTTGAAAAAACTCTCACAGATAGGAATAAAAGGTGTTCCTCTTAAATGGTTTGAGAGCTATCTAACAATTTTTTTTTATTGTTTTATTGTGAATACCTCACAAGAGTCCCAACTGCTCCCGTCTGGAGCCAGTGAGACTATGGCATCCCCAATTGGGGGATGTTGTGAGGCTGAAGGTAAGTGGGGAAGGGAAAGAGGAAGGTGGGGAAGTACCTGGCTATTCAGATCTAGTCACTAAACACGGGTAAAGCCATTTGGAGCAACGTTTCAATTCTGAATGGTGGTCTTACACCAGGGCGATACTGAGAGTATCTTCCACTCTGGAACGTGCCGCAAATATACTATATATTATTTTAATTAATTAATTGTGAAATAACACAAATTAATTAAATAAAATTTATTTGCGCACGCCGGGTTCGAACCCGCAACCTTCGGAATGGCAGTCCAATGCGTTACCACTGGACTATGCCGGCCGTCGAATAGGTCCGAATAGGTCGAAATAGGTCCCAGTCAACTATTATTAACTCCGCTAAAGAGTATAGAAGTACAAGTTTGCCAATCACATATGGCGTGCCCCAAGGCAGTGTGTTGGGCCCACTTCTGTTTCTAATATACATTAACTCGTTATGCAATTTGGATACTGGTGGCACTATAATATCTTTTGCCGATGATACGGTTATCATATTTGCAGATGAAAATTTGAATTCAGCATTTGAAAAAGCAAATCATGGTATAAATGAAATAAAACACTGGTTAGATTCCAACCTCCTCACTCTAAATATTGAGAAAACTAAATACTTACTTTTTTCCATACGCAAACCTAATCTCCCTCAAAACTATCATAAACTTACCATACATTCATGTTCACAGAACTTCAACATGGCTACATCACCTCACAAAAATTGTTCATGCGATAAACTTATAATATCAAACGAAATTAAGTACTTGGGGGTCATTATAGACAATCAACTGCGATGGGAGGCCCATATAAATTCTACAACAAAAAGGCTTCGCAAATTATGCTACATTTTCTACTCTCTCAGATCTATCCTTAACCTACAAACACTAAGATGTGTATACTTTGCACTTTTTCAATCAATTACTACATATGGTATAGTGGGATGGGGAGGTTGTGCAAAAACGATTCTTCATCCCATGGTTTTAATTCAAAAACTGTTACTAAGGATAATATTCAAATGTAAGCCAACAAACCCATCAGAACCACTTTTTAGAAAACTCAGAATATTAGATATTCGACAATTATATGTTAAGACCATTCTCATATACATACGGAAAAATGACTTGGTGAATAAAACACAACAAAAAATTAACACCCGATACTCGTCACACCTAAAATGTAAAATTCCCCAAACGAAAACAGCTTTCGCCCAGCGGCAGTTTTCTTATATTGCTCCCAAAATATTCAACTCACTGAGTATTGATATCAGAAAATCAAAAACTCACAATTTGTATGTCATAAGTGTTCAAAATTGGTTATTTATAAAGGGAAGGAACTTTTTCAAGGAATGCCTGCCATCATTAAATTAAGCTCATTTTCTTTATTAGTCATTTTTGTTTTTCATTCAATTCTGTAAAGAAAAAAGTTTAATAATTAAATAATTAATCTTTATTTTCATTATTTCAACAAGTTCATTTTCATAATTTCTACTTTATTTTCATTATTTTAACAAGTAAAGTAACCTATTTATTTGCTGATTGTGTTCATTTTATCTCATTAATATCAACAGTTTAAAATACGGTTGATGTACACTTGAGCAATCTACTGAACTGGGAACCAGTAAAAGTGTCACCTATTATACACATACATTGCATGTAAGAAAAAAAAAATACTTAGATTAACAAGTTATCAAATATTATATTTATATAATTATATAAACCTATGTATATAAATTTCGACTACCATAATACGGGCGTGTGTCTAGTGTGGTAGTCGAAAAGCATGTAAAAACTGTACACATTAATATTTCATGAATAAAGAAAAAAAAAAAAAAAAAAAAAAAAATACCATGCAATAAAAGCTTTCAACAGTTTAAAACTTGAAATTAAAATTTAGGAAAATAAAAATAAATTCACACACAAAATTACAAAATGGATTAAAGAACAAAAAAGACAATATTACCAAAATTTCATAGCATAGAATAAAAATAAAACCTACACGTAACACACAAAACCAATATAAACACACATCATTCACAAACACACAAGATTATTTTTCAATGTACTATTGTTTTAATTTTAAATATATTATTATGTATTTTTAATTTTAAATGTATAATTTTTCTCATTAAATGTATTATGTGGTTTATACTTCATATTATAAAATGAAGGCCTCAGCACGGGCAAGCCACCCAGTGAGGCCTACATTACTGGAAAACCTGAATTGTAAAAAATATTGTAACTAATAAAAAAAAAAATATGTGCTATATTGTCTTGTACTTTTGAATGTACGTTATCGTATTGTCATTCAAAGTGTTAGTGTACTTGGGACGCTTTAGTGAGTTCTATGATTGTATGTAAGAGTCTGTTATTTATTTTATATAACGGGAGACTTATATTGCATTATAATTGTATATTGAGATAGAACCTGCAGACAAGCAGCGATGTGGCAGCTTCGTGGGACTATCTATACATTGTCTAAAAAAAAAAACGTAAAATTTTCAGTCAATAAAGATCAGCTTAATAAAAAAATAATAAAAAAAAATAAAAATGATATCCTCACTGTGATCTCCCGTTTTGTAAAATTTAGTGGTACGGATAATATATGAAGTAATTATCAATATATTATGTAATATGTTTTCTGAAATATTTATAAGTGGTCAGAGCTGTCGACCGGAAATCGAAGGGACACGGGTTCGAGTCCCGTTGGCGTCATGTATCTTTTATCAGGAGATTTTTCAATGTGGATGAGTGTTTTAGGCGAACAATTATTGCTTGTAAAATAATTGTTACCCTTTGTGCTATGCATAAAAAATCTTGTCTTAAAAACATTAGTTTACCAAAAAATAATAATTAATATTTGACAAGTTCAAGTATTTCGCCTAAAAATGTAGACAATTTGTCTCGACGCCATCTAGTGAGAGAGTTAGCACTTACAATGCCTTTCTCATATAAAATAAAGTTGGTTGTTTTCAGGTGAAAAATGTAACAAGCAGTAATTGTTGAATGAAACACTAGTATATATTGAATAATTTCGCGGGTAAGAGATAAGCCGCCATAGCTCAGTGGTCAGAGCTGTCGACCGGAAATCGAAGGGACACGGGTTCGAGTCCCGTTGGCGTCATGTATCTTTTATCAGGAGATTTTTCAATGTGGATGAGTGTTTTAGGCGAACAATTATTGCTTGTAAAATAATATTTATAAATATATCACATGGTATTCTTTAGTGCAGTTGAGTGGTTTCGGTTTCAGTCTGTATTTGGTGTCAGTATATTTACTATTTTTGATCTTCCTGTGTTTGGAATCCAGCTTTTTATTTGAGATATATATGTTATTATATTGTTGTGCGTTTTGAATGAGGGTGAAATTGTAAAGTTTAGTACCATAGTATAGGAAGTTTTTTTGTCCAAATATTGTATTTGTTGTATCTTGTTGGATATGTTTTTGACCTTTGTATTTCTAATATACATGTTAGTTGTTATTTCTTGTGTTTTAAAAAGATAAAGACTTCAATATCTTGGTTACATCATGCATCGCAATACATATAATACAAGATTACACAATCAGCGATAATCCAAAGGAAGATTATTTATGGGAATCAATAGCAGTATTATGTATTAAGGCGAACTTTGTCATAAATATGTATTCGTTTTAGGTCAGTAGTTATAATTTGCAGTCGTCAGTTACTAGCTATAATTTATAGTTGTAAATCATTAGTTATAAATCATAGTTTGAAATCACCAGTAATAAATCTTAGCTGTTTGTTAGTTATTGGTGAGTAACGCAGACCCGTGAAAAATCACCGGATATTATGATTCAAATTTTTAAAAATACAAATAAAATAATTTTCTGTCCAATTATTACACTATAGGTCATAATCGAAACCAAAATTTACTCTGAAATCGTAATATTTCTAAGTAAGCACATAAATACCTTCTTAATTATAAACCGTATAATAATTTACGTAACATTTAAAAAAAATTCAAATAAGGAATTATAGAATTTGTTCAAAAAACGTCATCACTTCGATGAAGACTCATTTTTCAATATTTCTTCAGGCGGTAGGGAACATAATATAGAAAAACGATGAGTAATAAAGTCCAAATAAACAAAATGATTTCACGTATGAAAAAAAAACTTAACTGAACGATTAAATCGGCCACCATCTTGAAACGGAAACGGAACGTACTAACACATTTAGAGGCAAATTGCAAAACGGTCGAGTTAAAACGGGACTATATGAATATGAATACATTATCAACAATAATTAACCAATGAGAGCTAAAAAGAGACAAATTATTAAAATGAAATAAATGAGTTATCAAATCCTTCATATCCACAAATACTACAATTTATTTTTCTTCCAAAATGAACTTATTCCCTCAGTTAACTGAAAACCGTTATCCGTAATATGTACCTACATAGATTCTCAGAACCGTGAGGTAAAAACAAACAAAAAATATGTATTTTCATAACGAAGTAATGTTGGAATAAGATGAAATTTTGTGGTTTGCCAAATAAATTGACGAAATTATAATGATATCTCAGCAGCAGGCAATGCCGGGGGCGGCCATATCAAAGAAATTACTTGTTAAAAGAAATTACACGTAAAATATGCTTGAGAAAATTAAAGAAATCCACAAATTTAAATACGTATTTCTGCCAAAAAACAAAGATAACAACGGCCAAATTTAGCTTTGAAAATCCATTTTTTTTAAATGGGAAAGCTTAAAAAATACTGGGTATTTAAATTTTATTAATTGAATGGTAATTTTTTTAATAAATTATTAAAAGGAATATCAATACAAATTGAAAATATCTCCCGAGTAAAAATAAATGCCGACGACGGGAATTGAACCCGCGCCTTCTGATGTCCGGTCCCCCTAATTATTGTAAGTAAAATATAAAGATATATAATATAATATCAAACAAATCACAAATAGGCTCCTCAGAACAATACACATTTTCCTAAATATAAGAAACATATATAAAATAAAACAATTGAAAACAATATATTTTGCACTATGCCAATCAATAATAGAATATGGAATAATTGCTTTGGGAGGAGCGACAAACGCAGCTATCACTCAAATAGAAATCGCACAGAAAACGATATTAAAGGTAATACTCAAAAAACATAAACTAACCGACACAGACCAAATATTTAAAAGCTGTGACGTACTTGATATACGCCAATTATATGTTAAAACACTACTAAACTTCATTTTCGACCAAAAAAACAAACCCCAACAAACACAAAATATCACTAATAGACCGGTCAGTCAAGCGTACAAAGAAAACATAAAAACTCCGACGGTAAACACTACCTTTGGACAAAGACACCATAAATACCACGCTATTAAAGCATTCAACAGTCTTCCACTTGAAACAAAAATTGAGGAAAATAAAAATAAATTTAAACACAAAATAAAAAAATGGATTAAAGAACAAAAAGACAATATTACCAAAATTCTATAATATAAAAGAATAAAACATATACACGCAACACAAAAAAAAAAAAAAAACACGCAACACGCACAAACACATAAATCATTATAAATGCCGATTTACATTCTCTTTTAATATTTTTCTTTTAGTGT
Organism: Hesperophylax magnus; assembly: GCA_026573805.1. NCBI lineage: Eukaryota > Metazoa > Arthropoda > Insecta > Trichoptera > Limnephilidae > Hesperophylax > Hesperophylax magnus. The sequence goes on along the minus strand of JAIUSX010000190.1, from coordinate 934,317 downwards.
GATAATTATATTTTAATTTTTAATCTTTATTTTTAGTTTAAATTTATCTTTATTTTAATGTTGTTTTTCTTTTTTTTAAATGTATAAATTCTTTTATTATAAAATGGGGGCCTCAGCACGGGTAAACAACCCAGTGAGGCCAACATTACTGAATTAAAATATGAAATATTGTAAAATAATGTATCAACAATAAAAAAATAAAAATATCATTAGGTAAGTTTTTAGATTTTCACGGCCAAAAGCATTATTGTTGTTTGTTTTTGGGGTGTTATGCCGTATATAAAATAAAACAATTGAAAACAATATATTTTGCACTATGCCAATCAATAATAGAATATGGAATAATTGCTTGGGGAGGAGCAACAAACGCAGCTATCACTCAAATATAAATCGCACAGAAAACGATATTAAAGGTAATACTCAAAAAACATAAACTAACCGACACAGACCAAATATTTAAAAGCTGTGACGTACTTGATATACGCCAATTATATGTTAAAACACTACTAAACTACATTTTCGACCAAAAAAACAAACCCCAACAAACACAAAATATCACTAATAGACCGGTCAGTCAAGCGTACAAAGAAAACATAAAAACTCCGACGGTAAACACTACCTTTGGACAAAGACACCATAAATACCACGCTATTAAAGCATTCAACAGTCTTCCACTTGAAACAAAAATTGAGGAAAATAAAAATAAATTCAAACACAAAATAAAAAAATGGATTAAAGAACAAAAAGACAATATTACCAAAATTCTATAACATAAAAGAATAAAACATATACACGCAACACAAAAAAAATATAAAACACGCAACTCGCACAAACACATAAATCATTATAAATGCCGATTTACATTCTCTTTTAATATTTTTCTTTTAGTGTGATAATTATATTTTAATTTTTAATCTTTATTTTTAGTTTAAATTTATCTTTATTTTAATGTTGTTTTTCTTTTTTTTTTAAATGTATAAATTCTTTTATTATAAAATGGGGGCCTCAGCACGGGTAAACAACCCAGTGAGGCCAACATTACTGAATTAAAATATGAAATATTGTAAAATAATGTATCAACAATAAAAAAATAAAAATATCATTAGGTAAGTTTTTAGATTTTCACGGCCAAAAGCATTATTGTTGTTTGTTTTTGGGGTGTTATGCCGTGTTGCGCTAACTCATTCTTTAGCCGACGTTTTGGACATCGTTGCAGTGTCCATCATCAGGGCAGATCCGGCAGATCACACATCTTCGGATCTACCGGATCTGCCCTGATTATGGACACTGCAACGATGTCCGAAACGTCGGCTAAAGAAGGAGTTAGCGCAACACGGCATAACACCCCAAAAACAAAAAAAATATATATGTATATATATCATTAAATTGTTTTATGGAAGTAAATGTAAAAATTTTAGCGGATGTGTCTTTTTTCCTTTGTGTAAATATATTGATTAGTGTGATGTAATTTCACGAGGATTTATTAACGTTACAATAAATCATTATTTAAATCCCACTACTTTATCTGCATTTTTAATGGTTTATACATAATTTGATCTTTTAGCTTAAGTTTGTTATTAGATAATACTTTATTGAACCAGTTTATGTTTATAATGATGTTGACCGATAATAAAATAATAAAAAATACTTTTTCACGACATAGTAAAATGGCAGTTCGTTAAGATGCTGGCATTATTAAGGGGTTATAGCAAACTCCTGCAGGCATACCAAATAGCTGGTTTCGTTCTGATGAAGTTAGCCAATAAGCTGGGCCCTCGGGCTTTAGGGGCTGGTAGGTAGGGGCTGTAGGACCTACAGTTCCGGGGCGGTAATACAATCAGTCTTCACCCTCCTACCCGAGGCCAGCCTCCCTTCGATAGATACACTACTACTTCCCTTTCTTTCTGGGTATCGAGCAACATCCTGAAACCACTGAATGCATTGTTTTCTAGATGTGTACAACCACAAAATATGCACAAACTTTGTTTTTATAATTTACCCTTCCTCTCCGGAGGGGGGTATTACACTTCTCCCAAACGAGAGTTTTGTATTATATCTAAGTTTTTATTTTACATCATTTACACACTCTAGAATTAAGTTAATCCTAGAAATACTATTAGGTAAGATGTATATTTTACTGGTGTACTGGACAGCAGGTGATATACCTAAATAATTATTGTAATAATTAAGGAAATGAATATTTATCTGTTATTACACATTTAACGGTGCCGAATCCTTTGCCAAATTGGATTTAACCGTAGTAATTAAAATTCGGTTATTTTCTTTATTTCTTAATGCTCTCATGCATCCTGTTAATAGATAAGAATAATTGCTGCACATTAACACGTGTAGAAATTGTTGAATTTCAACTCGATAATAAGCAAACAACTGGCCTAATCGGTCAGTTGTCCGACGACTTTCGTGAAGTTGTGTTTCATTGCAAATCCTTCCCTAGGGTACCTCCGAGAGGAAACGGGCATTTTACAGTCGATGTCACTGGCGTAGGTGTCCAGTACAACTAGAAAGCGCTGCAATAATAAAACATGTATTTCGGTCAACCGTTTTGCATTACTTAGTGGTTGACGGATGGGCCATGTTCGGTTAAGGTAGTAATAATAGGTATTAACTAAGAAGTTTTAAGTGTGACTGAGAAGAAATAAGATGGCTTTGCACAAAACCGGCAACTAAGCTTAAGCTGTTGAGTATGAAAACGGATAAATATCTCGTTCTTATGCGTAAAATTTCAACTGTTTTCGGGTAATGGGTTTGCGGATAGCGTGTCTTCCGAATATGAAACGTTGTCGAAGAGATCTATGACTCCACCAATTTAAGCCCGCACAACGCGGTGAGCCGCTCCCAAATAGCGATAGAGAAAAATGAAGTAAACGGGCCTTACCAAAAATGTTGAAGTATTTATTAACTTGCTTGCTAATTCTCACGCCACAGTGTGTTGTACGGGCATCGTGTGGACAGAACCAAAGGCTCAATAAATGTGAGGTACCATTCATTAAAATACAGGAATAACTAGAACAAGCTAAACAACAAATATATAGATCTATGCAAATGATCATTTCACAGCACAAACTATAAACCATTAAAATTACCAACGGCAACTAGGAACCTTATTAATTCAGTAAAGGATGATTTAATTTTATCAAAAAAATGTCTTAATCAAAATGAACTTCAAATGCCAGAAGTTCAACAGCACAAATCTGAAAATGTACTTGTAGACCGTCACTTGGAAATTGTCACTCTTAATAACTTGTAGAAGGTAAATGTTTTATCCATACCAAAATGTTTAAAAAAGATCAGTGTGAGACTTCATCGTGGTCAAATTGCACAAGTATATCCATCTTATCTTGGAATTCCAATTCCACATTCTTGGACCAATATTCGTCACCTATTCAAATACTATTTAGTTCATTAGTTGTTGTGAGAACGAAAAATATAAAAAAGCATTTCTAGGTATTTTGAATTCTCTGGTACATCCCTTTTCTTCGCCAGTATAATACAAGCAGTAACTATAACTTCCACAGTTTTCAGCCAACCCCAGAGGAATTGGCGATACATTGGCGGGGGTTGTTTGCAGCAAGTGAATATCTGTACCAGATATTGGAAAACTTTCTGTTTTGTTTTAATGATTTTTGTTTACGTTTGATTGATTGACTGCTCGCGCCATGCCTACGGGCCCAAACATATTTGCATGACCTTTCAAATAATGGTAAGAATTTCTCAGAAGGTAGTTATTCATTAAAGTTCGTCAAACAACAAAAATACATAGAAATATTGAAACCGAACACAATATAATAAATTATTTATTGCTCTTTCCATCAAACTTCTAGCTGTACATATCGAATATTTTAGATTTGTATTAATGAATCTTTGCTTTTGACTCAAAGACTTAGTATGTAACTGTTTGATTGCAATAAAATACTATAAAACTTTATTATTCGGTAACTTCAGGTTGTTGTTTTTTTGAAAACAAGATTTCTCAACTATAAAGCAGAAATTTTCGCATGTGTCTGATTCGTCAAAAGTAATTCTAGAATTTTTATAAACACAATATTTTTTTGTTTGGAATAACTAATTCAACGAAACCTTTTTTCTCTCTGAAATAACTAGTTACACGCACATTTTTTCTGCCTAGAATGACTAGTTCAACGCAGTTTTTCTGTCTGGAATAACTAGTTCAAGCAGCTGTCTTCTGTTTGAAATAACTAGTTAAATTGAGATTTTTTTTCTTTCTGGAATAACTAGTTAAACGCAGCTTTTACACGAAAAGTAATAATTAAAATTTCTTCTTCATTAATTTGGGAGGTGGGTATGGGTACCTCCGTCCTGGAAACCATTTATTGAATAACCAACGTTTGTAGACTTTGCGGGAATGCCCGGGTTCACGGTGTGAGGTTTGTCTCGGTATTGGAGGCGGGTGAGTTTGGTCACCTATCACCGCTGTACACACTGACCCCCAGCTTCCTACACAAATCTCATACCTCCCTCCTTCATAGAACTATCTCTCCTTCCTATCATTGAAATACCCTTCAAACGGCATCTCCAAAGATGACATAGGCTCTGAGGAAAATTTTTTCGTAAAAATTGTATTACAATCGACTTACACACTTAATTGACACTTATCAATTTAAATTTAAAGAAAATAACAAACTGTATTTAATTTGTTCAGTTTTAATTTCGTTATCATATTTATGTCGATATTCATACTATATGTATTATTTTCCTTCAAGTTTTTTTAAACTATCTAAATAAAGAATTCTTCGTATTCACGTACTTAAATTTACTATTTCCTCATCTGTCAACAACATTGCACTGAAATATTTACTATACATTCCTGTCACATAAACTCATAACAGGTTACAACTTATGAGGTAGGTAATGTAGAAAAAAACACAAAAACTCCGACGAAAAATACAAGATTTGGACAAAGACAAAACAAATATTAGGAAATAAAAGCATTAAACAATCTTTCGCTGGATACTAAAAATGATGAAAACCAAAACATTTCGGATACAAAAATTAAAGGATGGATTAAAAATAAAATAACAATATATTAGAATGTTAAAGAATAATTTCGCTGTCTGGATTGCATTTAGTTCGGGTTGAATCTTGCGATCATACATAAAGATAGTTGCCAATAAAAATGTGCGGTGAAAAAATGAAGACAATGTTAGTAGTTCTTATTCGAAGTATGATACAGTTAAAAGTGACCGAGGGGAATAGGGTCCCATTAGCTCAGTCGGTAGAGCACTGTCCCGGAAAGACAAGGGTCCTGGGTTCGAGTCCCAGATGTGACCGTTTCCTTTTCTGATTTTTCTGTTTCCGATTTTCGTTTAGAAATCACTAATATTGTCTTCAATATTTAAATAAAACATTACTTCATTATATACAACCGTACCTCAGGTATGATTTTGAAAAGTATTAAAGTGATTAGTTTTTGAGGTATTATTCCGTGTTGCCTTACCTCCTTCTTTTTTTTCTTTTTTTTAATTTGGTACAATATTTTTTTCACAGACATAGGAATTAATAGACGAGAAGATATGGGCGAGGGGTAAAATCAACTGTTGAAGAACGAAGGGAGTGAAGCTGACTGTGATTCGTCAATAAATCAATCTGACAGTAAATAGGCATCTCGCATTATAATATCACCATTTACTTCTTAAAAGTAAAATCTGCTTTCAATGAATAGACATTTTTACATGGGAGCGCAAATTACTCGCCACGTTATGAACAAATTTGCGAAGTCCAAATTCGGCAAAGTAAGGCAGCTTCTATTTTCAGAGTCGTAGTTAGTTTCAGAGTATTTAGTTAAGACACTTTTATAAATGTTCATAATTTACTTCCCAGCAACCAACCAGCTTTGTGTTTCGCGTCCAGACGTTTCTCGATGTGATAGTAACAACTGATTCATATTATACGATGTGAATATGCTTAAAATAAAGTAAAATAATGCTTATATATGGAATGTAATACGACAATTGGGTTTATTCTCTTTTTTCACATCTATTTTTACCAGTTTTCATAGTACAAGTCAAAATTTTGCCGTGTTATTTAGTAAAATGAACCGATGATGCCTCGACCATAGTTCGCACAAGAATGATGACGTCACGTTTTCAAATTTCATTTGAGGCCATACGCGAGCCCAGCCGGCTCAATGGAACCGGTATGGGGAGTGGGGATAATACGCTTTTAATCACTTAGGGCAGGTCTACTAATATTCATATGACTATGATTTTTTTACATTTTAAGTTTTCCAGTAATGTAGGCCTCACTGGGTGGCTTAACCTCAACGGTTGGGACAGCATTGTAGTGCCCATCATCAGGGCAGATGTGAACACATCGTTGGCTAAAGAAGGAGGTAGCGCAACACGGCGTAATACCCCAAAAACAAATAACTACAACCGTACCTCATATTATTTGCCGATTTTTTTCATTACCTCCTTTATTTGTAGTTCTATTTTACTTCACTTTAGTATTTCATATTATCAATTTATTTAATTTGATTAAATTGTAAATTGGGGGTCTAAGCACGCCCAAAGTACCCAGTGAGGCCCACATTATCATATTATGTTTGAAAATACACAATATTATTGTTTCAATAAAAAATTAAATAATATTATTAAATTATGAAGCATTCTGATGTTATTTTCGATTTATCTGCAATGAAATTGAAAAACTGATGACAAACTAACGATTTACTTTTTTTCAATAGCATTTCCTCCAACGGGGACTAGCGAGATCCTGAGGGATATAAGTGCTAGAAACCCGGTACTGAGGAACGCTCGAAACCCATAAAAAGCCAATTTGTAAATTGGTTACTTATCCCCCTCAGGCTCCTTGGCCTATCCGCTTCCGGGAGAAGATACAGCCTTCAAATAGAGCCTTCGGTAAAGCTTTCTACTCATGGTAAACGATTGGGTTACAGTTTTGCAGTTTGAATAATGCTTGGGATAAACAGCCCATCGTTTTCCTATAAAGCATTGGTTTGTTTTGTCTAGAGAAATTTATGATACAATAAATTCAATACCGCATTATATAAAATTCCAATATAAGTTGAAAAATAAATTAATGTTAATGGACGTTTTGAGGGACATCGAGTACTTGTGATAGTATAACATAATGTATTCATTTGTATTCGTATTATATATTTACTTTTATTCGTATGTATATTCAGGGTTTTCCAATAAGAGGTGTTATTTTGATATTCAATCGTAAAAGCTCAATGGTTTCGTTGCTTGTGTGGCATGTAGCGCCGTCTTGTTGATAGTAAACGTTGTCCAGATTTATATCATCCAATTCCGGCCATAAAAAATCATTAATCATCTCTCGATAGCGCAATCCATTCACCGTAACTGTTGCTCCAGCCTCATTTTCGAAAAAGTAAGGTCCAATGACTCCGCCGGACCATAAACCGCACCAAAAAGTCACACTTTGAGGATAAAGAGGCTTTTCAACAATAATTCTTGGGTTTTCCGAGCCCCAGATGCGACAATTTTGCTTTTTGACGAAGCCACCGAGGTGGAAATGGGCCTCATTACTCAAGATGATTTGCATTTGATTAACTCAAGTGAATTTTAATAATATCAATGCGCTGTTAAAGCGTGTATCGTTCCATTTTTATTAATGGCGTAGTTTCTACTTGTCAAATGTCAAAAAATGACAGCTTCAAAAGTAACATCTTAGTAATCATCGGCTATTCAAAATAACACCTCTTATTATGTGATGATATACCTAGTCTATATATTGTATATATATATATATATATATATATATATATATATATATATATATATATATATATATATATACCCAATTCCCACTGTTTAAGACGCCATTGCATGTTTCACCTGAATACATTAAAAATAATATCACTTATGTTAGTCCTCTGACCCAAATGTGTCGACTATGTAATAAGATAGAGTGTGCTGAAGTAGACATTTTCGTCGATAATTTATATGGATTCATAAAAAATGTTCTGCTATTGCTAAATATTTTGCAATAATTATATTTTGTATTATTCGCGTCTCTTACTTTTCTGTCTTATTTGTCTTTATTATAATTTTGTATTTTTATTTGTTTCGTGTTATAATATTTATTTAGATATATTAAAATTAATGTATCCTATGTCTAGTTACATAATATATACTACACATAATAAAATGACATGTGTAAAAAATAACATTTAATAAAAAATTATGCTTTTACAATGGTGCATCTTGCGTTGTAAAATAAGTCTTAAAACAATACCGAATCAATTAAACATCGACATCAAGTATCGCTTACCCAGATTCAATTAATGTGGAGATTTGATTGCCCTGGGCGGGGGGCGGGGGGCGGTGGGCGGCTGTGAATACGACTTCAGCCTCCCGATGTAGATTATATTTACTCTGGTTAATGGAGACCTTCATCCGTCAACTACTGCAGTCAACCAACCTGCAGATATCCCTAGGTCGAGCGACTGCAACTTTGATAGGGGTGAATTTTGGTGATGGAAACATCGATGTGATAAAACAGTACAGTTACCAAACAAAGTAGTGACAGAACAGAAAAGTGACAAAATAGAACAGTGAAAAAACAGAACAGTGACAAAACAGAACAGTGACAAAACAGAACATTGACAAAAATTATCAAAGAGAACAGCGACAAAACAAAACGGTGTTTAAAAAAATAATGACAAAACAGAACAGTGACAAGAAATAGTAGTGACAAAACACAACAGTTATATAACAGATGAGTGACAAAAATAACAGTGTTAAAAAAATTGTGACTAAACAGAACAGTGACAAAAAATAAAAATAATAAATTAGAACTGTGACAAAACCGAACAGTGATAAATAAGAACATTTACAAGACATAGGAGTGACAAAACACAACAGTGACAAAACAGAACGATCACAAAATAGAACAGTAGATAAAATAAGGCACCAGAAGAAAGATAGTTGGTATAACGGTGATCATCAAAAAAATGATGCCAACTCAATGACGAATTTAATGTAAGTATATATAGATGTTTTAGGGTTTCGAATATGCGTAATTCATCCCTACGTCTTCCCAGGGGATGTAGACGGCACAAGAAGTGTTTGTCGCTTTTCAGTTGGGCGCTGGGGAATATGAGCCTAGATTACCTACCCCAAAGTGCACTGGAAATAAACATTTAACTTTTAACGAACGCGTTTATCGCCGAGAGCCTCGTTGGACTACTTTGCAAATTGGTTCTATCATTTCCGCTTATAAGGGTTATTAAAATTTCTGTTTCAATTTTAATGGAAAATGTGAAGTGTCTTTCTCGGAGATAATTCAATGAAAACTGCATTTTATTATGGTTGGATTCTTCAAAGCTTGATGACTGAGCATTTCAAATGATGTTCTTCGTGTTCATGTTCTTCAAGTGTATTTTTTGCCGTCGCGTTTTGTCGTTATATGATTTTTTTTTTAAATATTTTTTTATGTTTACGATTTACGTAAAATAAAGGTGTGAAAATTCCATTAATAGAGAAAACTCACAGACATAAAAAAACAGTAAATTTATAAAGAATCTCTGCAAATTATTTGGAATCCGGTTAAAAACGGGATTGCAGGTAATCTAAGAGCTATTGCGAGATCCTTTAATCAATGAATTAATAGGTTTTCTGGTATATATATATATTTATTTTAACTAATATATATATTTATTAGATTAAGAACAATCCTATCATCCAGTATGATTAAAATTGTATATTTTTCTCTTGCCCAATCCATATTACAATATGGTATAATCGGTTGGGGAGGGACTTTCAAAACTAACATTTCACCTGTAGAAAAGGTTCAGAGGTTAATTTTGAAAGTCATTCTAAGAAAACCATCGATATTTCCAACCACGCAGCTGTTTGACTCGTTTAGGGTTCTTAGCTTAAACAAAAATTTTAAAAAGAATGCACTGTTACAAATTCATAAAGACCATTTCAATTCAACAATTTCTACAAAAATAAGTAACCGATCTAGATCACGTGGTAACTTAGAAATTCCTAAATGCAAAACTAGTGCTGGTCAACACCATTATACTTATCAAGGTATAAAATTGTTTAATGCCCTTCCGGATAAAATTAAAACTGAAAAAAATTACAAAACTTTCAAATCACAAATCAAACTTTTAGATAAACCCAACGGTAATCACAAGTTTTAATTTCATTGGATACATTTTTCAAATAATTGTTTATATGAACTCATTTGTAATTTTTATTGATTAAATTTTCCTAAATTCACGTTATGAATTTAGAAAAATTGATTAATGATTAATAAATAAATATATATAAACAAGATTTAATATTAAAAAAAAAAAAAACTACATATACTTTTTTTACATATCCTCTAAAGTTATATTATGCGCTTCCTAATATGCGTTTATTGTTGTTGCATTTTATTAAGTACCTATTTCAGACAAGATTGCCAGCTCGGTCTTTGAAAAATTTACAACTAGTACTGTACCTACCTTCTATTATTTCGTACCTAATAAGTACATTTTTATTTTTATATCTTATTTTTTCTAAGTTTAATAACTATTATATTATTTAAGTTATATTTTTTAGTTTGTAATTAAATTTCTTATTTTCTTAATTATATTGTGTTATCAAATTTATCATCTAGTTTTATAACTATTTGTTAATTTTTAGCTATATCAACTAGTGAAATTTTACAACCTATAAACCATAATGACTCCCAACACTCCCCAACTCAAACACGAGAAATAATTTCTCAATTGAGTTGGGCAGTTTTCGTTAAAAATTTCTATTTTTTTCGCAATCAGCCTCGAAATATCTACCTTTATAAATTATTGTAATGTGTTTGTATATTCAATAAAAAAAAAAATTTTTTAAATTAAAAAAAAAAAAAAAAAAAGAATGTTTTATTGCGATGTCGGAACACGTGTTCATAAAAATTCTAAGTTTATCGCATTTCGTCATTGTATATTATCACGATAAATGAAGATGCATGAATCCGTGTTATATGTTATATAGGCGATATATTTGGAATTTTCTAAAACTTTTACAAGATACGGCCTGCAATCTCGTTTTTATCCGGATTTTAATAAATCAGTAATACTCATCTCCGTGTAGAGGGCAAACTGTGGAACACTGTATACCAGTGATTTGTAATAAAATGAAAAGAACTTTGCATTTGTGGAAAAGGAGAAACTCAGCGCTTATATTATGAAGATCTGGCAAATATATGAAAAATCCGTCTCATGAAAAAAATAAATTAATTACTATTTATTTTTCGGAATAACTTTATTGAGTAAAACCTCAAATTGTAATATTTACATATTGAAGACAATATTAGTGATTTCTAAACGAAAATCTGAAACAGAAAAATCAGAAAAGGAAACGGTCACATCTGGGACTCGAACCCAGGACCCCTGTCTTTCCGGGAAAGTGCTCTACCAACTGCGCTAATGGGACCCTATTCTCCTCGGTCACTTTTAACTGTATCATACTTCGAATAAGAACTACTAACATTGTCTTCATTTTTTCACCGCACATTTTTATTGGCAACTATCTTTATGTATGATCGCAAGATTCAACCCGAACTAAATGCAATCCAGACAGCGTCTTTTTAGATAAACCTATCTTATTTTTTTTTATTTAATGTGCGACATCTGTTGACTTTTCTGCAAGTGTAGAATGAATATTTATTTTTCGGAATAACTTTATTGAGTAAAACCTCAAATTGTAATATTTAAATATTGAAGACAATATTAGTGATTTCTAAACGAAAATCTGAAACAGAAAAATCAGAAAAGGAAACGGTCACATCTGGGACTCGAACCCAGGACCCCTGTCTTTCCGGGACAGTGCTCTACCAACTGCGCTAATGGGACCCTATTCTCCTCGGTCACTTTTAACTGTATCATACTTCGAATAAGAACTTCTAACATTGTCTTCATTTTTTCACCGCACATTTTTATTGGCAACTATCTTTATGTATGATCGCAAGATTCAACCCGAACTAAATGCAATCCAGACAGCGTCTTTTTAGATAAACCTATCTTATTTTTTTATTTAATGTGCGACATCTGTTGACTTTTCTGCAAGTGTAGAATGAATATTTATTTTTCGGAATAACTTTATTGAGTAAAACCTCAAATTGTAATATTTAAATATTGAAGACAATATCAACAGATGTCGCACATTAAATAAAAAAAATAAAAATAAGATAGGTTTATCTAAAAAGACGCTGTCTGGATTGCATTTAGTTCGGGTTGAATCTTGCGATCATACATAAAGATAGTTGCCAATAAAAATGTGCGGTGAAAAAATGAAGACAATGTTAGTAGTTCTTATTCGAAGTATGATACGGTTAAAAGTGACCGAGGAGAATAGGGTCCCATTAGCGCAGTTGGTAGAGCACTGTCCCGGAAAGACAGGGGTCCTGGGTTCGAGTCCCAGATGTGACCGTTTCCTTTTCTGATTTTTCTGTTTCAGATTTTCGTTTAGAAATCACTAATATTGTCTTCAATATTTAAATTAATTACATAATTACATACATCTAGAAAGTTAGCCTGCAACTGTGAACTTCGCGGACTATTGATTCCTGTAATGCATTGTAAACACAGTACAAACAATTTTTTCACTTTTCCATGAATGCAATAATTATGCTCCGTTTTCTTTATTAATTTAGGCTAAATTTTAAGATAAAACCTGCAGACAAGCAGCCATGTGGCAGTTTTGCAGGACCACTTTTTTTACCTGAATTATATATATAATTACAATTAAATTACCTAAATAATAAAAAATTTAAGAGGTGGGAGAGTCCTAACCGTCTGAAGCCATTGAGACAGTGTGGAGGGGAAGTAGATGGGAAAAGGTATGTGAGGAGGTACCTGCCTTTTGAGATCTGGTCACCACATAGCCCAACCGTTTTATACATTAGCTCCATAAAGGAGGCCCTGAGTAAAATAATGTCCATCGTAGCTTGTGTTATCTTTGATGAGGCTGTGTAAGGGTATTTTTAATGAAATAAAGAAGAACAAGTTCTTGGAAGGAAACAGGAATGAGGGGTGTGTTATAGAATATGAGGGTTAGTGTGTCCAGGACTGATGGACGCAGGAATCCACTGACGCAGGAATTTCTCCCACTGCGATACAAGGCGATGGGTCGATTGGAGAGGTAAAAGGATCTCTCTTAACCAGTGTCTCCCGATCCGGACCGCCACGCAGTACATGGGCTGACCTAGATAAACCCTCACCCCATGAACCCGGTCACCAAAGCTAAGTCATTAAACCTAGCGATCCACTTCGGCTGACCTGCCGTCGACAGTCCTACCCCTCGACTATGGAGACCATTTAAAATCTACCACAATTCGATAAATCTAACTTTAAACAAATGGGTACAAATTTAATAATAATGTTTTTCTACCTCTCATTATTTGTTCGATACAACTTGGTAGGTCACAAAGTTTGTCCTCCCAAAAATTAAATCGCGGCTTTCAAAGCTTCGGAAGCCCTACTTTAAACATATTTAAATAACTTTAAAAATGTATCCCAAATACCAAATCAAAAGCTCACCTTTATCCCGTACAAACTCAATAAGCTTATCGGAGCCAGAACTTTTGCTGCGGTAAAAATATTCATGAGCCGGTAAGAAAGACACAAAGTTTTAATCTTTTGCCGGGATATACGGGTGTGTAGGTTTATGGGTACAGCCTTCGTGACCCGAGAAGCCTCCGGCCCGTCACACTTGATCATGGAGATAATTTATCTTTCGGGAAGTCTGAAAAAATCCTAAAACTTTACAAAGTATCGAAGCGGAGTTAGTCTCGGAAGCGTATCTACTTGTTTTTTGTACTTTTGATGGCTTTTCAGTTTCATCGAAAAGCGTGAAGTAAATAATAACAAAGGATTTTGTTTTTACTCAACGGGTTTTTAGCTGTTTTCTTTTTATTTTAATGTCACTGTCTAGCGGCCTCCGTGGTTGAGAGGTAAGGCTTTCAACTAGCAACCTAGAGATTGTGATTTCAAATCCAAGAGTTCGCAGGTAAATTTTATTTTTTGGAATAACTTAATGAGTAACACCTTAACTTGTAATTTGTAATTATTGAAGAGAATATTAACGATTATTTTAATCTGATTTTTCTATTTCAGATTTTCGTTTAGGAATCGCTAATATGGTCTTCAATAATAAAATTTTATTTAATTAATTTGTGACATATCGCCTTTAGCGGCACTTATCAGAGTGACAAAAACTCTTAGTACTAAAAATGTATGATATGATGATATGCCTGAAAGCCTGGAGAACGTATCTATTTTTTGTGATTATGGTTACGTCAAGTGGCCTCTGTGATCGAGGTGTAAGGCGTGCGCAAGTAAATTTTATTATAGTTATTTCACAATTTATTCGTTTAAAATAATATAGTATACTTGCGGCACGTTCCAGAGTGGAAGATACTCTCAGTATAGCCCTGGTGTAAGACCATATTTCAGGATTGAAACGTGGCTTAAAATGGCTTTAGCCATGTTTAGTGACCAGATCTGAATAGACAGGTACTTCCTCGCCTACCTCTTGCGATTTTCAACTGTTCGTAACTGTGTAACTTCGTTATTGTCAATTGGTAAATGTTGTGAGGTTGAAAAAAGTGTTTAGGGAAATGGGGATGTGAGTGCCTGGCTATTCAGCTCTGGTCACTAAATACGAACCATTTCAAAAAAAAAATTGATTTTGAAAGGTGAGACCACTCTGGAACGTGCACTAAATATACTATTTATATTATTTTTAATTAAAATTGTGTTTTTGAAATTTATTTGCACACGCCAAGACTCGAACTCGCAACCTCTTACTTCGTAGCAATTCTCAGTATCAACCGAAGAGACCACAAATAGCGGTACACTGTTGTGTTCTCTGTGTGGTGTAGATTTACTAGTTTACCGCTAGTACACTGTGTATAAAGTACGTAGTTGATTTCTGCCGTTAATTGGTTAAAAAAACGGTCAGAGCAGTAGAAAAGGTAAATAGTTTTTACAACGGTAAATATTATATATCTTGGCTCTTTATCAGTAGGGATCCCTAAAGGGTAGGACGCTGCACAGATCAGCATAATACTTAATTGCAGCGGGCTAATGGTCTTGCTCATACACGCTAGGGGTAGGAGAAACACCCTATTCATTATGAACACTAAGCTTAGTTCTCTGACTAATGCGATAATAACAAAACTGGCTGCGTTGGCTCAATTATCGTTCGGATTGGGCTAATTACTTTGCGCTCGAGATAAAACTAAAACTGTCATTATTGCTCGCACATTCATTTTACTGTAGCCACTGAAATATTATTACTGGTATACGGTGTGTTAAGGCCCCGTAATAAGCGTTCAGAGATGGTTTGAAAGGGAGATATGTAAATACGAATGTTAGAGGGAGCGCGCTAATATTAAAAAAAAACGATAATATTTAAGCGAAAATATTTAATAAAACACGACTTGTTTGAAATAGAGTAAAAATATCTATTCAAATGCTTTGGTTGCATTTAAAGATATACTGTGAATTTTTTTATGCCTCTTACATATTAAATAACAGAACAAAATGTGTTATTAATAATTTTCGGAGCTTACTTTGTGGTGTTTTCATGTAATTAACGTTTAGGTATAATAAATGTATAGATATTATCTTCAAAAATAACATATACATTTTTTGAAACTTAAAGTATTCAAAATAAATATATGATAATTTAATCTAGATATTTGCTACACCGTTTGATTCAAAAAATATATATTAGAACAACTTTTCTTCAACTTTTGAAGGTTGTGTCCATAAGTGATAAAAAAAGAATTATTCAGTTTGATCGGGTATTTTTGACTTATATCCATATTCATGTTTTGTTTTAAAGGCTCCTTTTAAATGTATTAATGTTTACAGAGTGCTTACCTCTGGTGTGCTGGCGGTTCACGATGGAGTTGCTAGCCTTGATTTTATGGTATTTTGAACCTTAAAAAATGCTCCTAGCGTACCAAAATATAATTTCATTCGCATGGCAAGGAAATAATAGTTTTCAAAAACGTTTTGAATGATATCTTGCTGTAATGTGCCAAATTTATAGAAAACTAAAAATTACGATAAACGGTGATATCTTGGTGGATTTATTGGCTTTAAACCCCAGGAAGCAGTTTCATAATATGTTTCCATATTAATATTTTGAGGACTAGTATTAATTATATAATATACGGTAAAAGTATATACTCGAATGTGACACCAATCGCTCGACTAGCTAACATTATCGTTTCGTCACTTGCAAACATGTTTATTTACCAGTAAATTTTATTTTATTAATTTGTCTGATTCCTCGATAAAATCATTTTTAAAAAATTATATATATTTGCGGCACATTTAGGAGTGGAAGATACTATCAGCATCGCTCTTGTGTAGGACCACCATCTAGTGTTGAAACGTTTGTTTGAATTATTGACTAGATCTGAATAGTCATATACTTTAGCCACCTACCTCTTCCCCATCTCCTCCCCCCATATCATTCCCATCCACACTACCCTCAGCCTCAAACCTCCCGACATTTGAGTTAATTAGCCCCTAAAAAAATTATCATTTTTTCGTACCTATATAATATGTTCTACACCAGAACAGACCCAGATTTTTTTGTATAATTTTCTGAGCCTATAGTTCGCGATTTTATTTTATCGAGGTAATTTCCCATCATCGGCATCTTTTCATTATTAAAATTATCTTCAATAATAGCATGATATAATTAGATTATCTTCAATAATAACAAGATAAAATTAATTTATCTTTAATAATAACATGATAAAATTATATTATCTTTAATAATAACATGATAAAATTAGATTCTCTTCAATAATAACATGATATAATTAGATTATCTTCAATAATAACATGATAAAATCAGATTATCTTTAATAATAACATGATAAAAGTGCATGATTCAGAATGAACGCACGTTGTCCAATTTTTACGAGTACTTTTTAATCAGATGGTGAATGAGTAAAATTTCCTGAAAATCTCCCGAAAAATCCATACATTTGTAAATGTATTCTTCGAAAACATTGTTCGCGAGATCTAAGAATTTTATTCTAGTTCTTGACTTTGTCTTTTTTATTTATCAAATTGTACTCGTATGTCCGTGTTCTTCTTCAATGTATCCTCTCAGTAAAGGAAGTAAAATCTATGGTATTTTCTGTTCCGTTCAGTTTTATCATCACCGAGATGCTCTTATGTCCACAAACATCAAAACTCATTCGGCTAATGCCATCTTGACAAGGATACGGCAAAAACCAGGTTGGCTACTGTCAAAAATATGACATTTCTTAAAATCTAATTTATGATGTTTTCCGTTGCTTTTTGATATTTTTTAGATATCAAATGCCATCTACATTATTAAAGTTTAAATATTCAATATTGTACGCTTAACATATATATTTTCAGTCCATAGAGTCTTCTATCGTAGGATTTTTCGAATTGAAATCATGTTATGGGTCTTTAGTTTCTCGCCAAGTCAGTTTTCTCTATTTGCAAATGTTAATATTCGTTTGCTCAAAATCTTTAATCTCCGTCACCGATTGCTGATTCACAGTTAGAACAGTTTTTTTTAAACAGAGCCATATGTTAAACGTAATAGCAAAACGCGCTATTGTTCCTCTATCTGCACAAACAGACTGGGCCACAGCAACGCGTGGTGGGGTACAGCTAGTTAAAAATAAACCAAGGCCTACAAGACTACAGGCTTGGGCACACAATCACCAAATTATGAATTAAACTTCACTAATCGCTCTGTTTGTTTAATATGCTTGCGGTAATACAACACAGATCAGCAGTAACAACGAGTATCAGCAACAATCACCGTCATTTTCAGACTGTTGTTGCTCGCTGGCACTGACTTGATCACGTGACACTTCAAAATTTGTCGCTAATCGAGGCCTGTATCGTATTCGGTCGATAATAAATCAACGACGTAAATTTACATTTAATACACAGAAGTACGCAATTAAGTAATCCACCGGGAATTTCGTGAAATTTGAATCATTAAGAAACCTTAAATGGACAAACTTTTCAACAATCTTAGCAAGTAAAATCACATTAATGGATATTATATTGGTTTTTCTATTTTTGAAATGGTTGCATCGATAAATTGGTGATTTAGTGAACTCGTCCGATTAGCAAAAGTTCAAGAAATTCAAAGCCCGGATTGACATCAACCAATAACCTATCCTCTAAATAAAACTATGAACTCGCAACCAGATCTTGGCACACACTCCTTGCTACATACACATTCATGCATCGTCTATTATTATACTATTATTTTGTTAAACTGTCTGACTCGTCACATGAACCGGCTCAAGTATGTGATTAACTTGGTCGTGCCTTGCCTTCCTCTAGCTTCTCCGACTTCTTTTTCCATTTACCTTAGCTTCATGGATTCTCCTTAGACTCCTTTCTTCGTTCGTTCGCTCTAAATGTTCAAATCATCTAAGCATCCATTTCTTAATTTTGTCCTTGCATTCTCTTTGATCTCTCCTTAAGGCGAAGCTTAATGCTTAATCACTATTTTGATAAATCTTTATAACGAATTGGTGTACATTCTGAATACCAAAAATATGCTTTAGATAAATTGAAGGTTTTCCTATCATTTCGCTTGAGTAGAATACCAATAAATAAATAAATTACTCAATAAAAATATAAATGTAAACTACTGAAAATTTTGTTTTAATAGAAATGTATGAACGCGTAAAGGAAACAACTTTTAAAAAAAATACAGTATTATAGCTAAGATTATTTGCGACAGTTTCACATGATTAACCTTTTTTACTTTCTTATAAAATTATTTACAAAATAAATAAAAACCAGTTTTTTTATTGAAATCGAACGTTTCTAGACTCTGTTTGTCAAGCGATTATAAAGTCTATTACCTACAATATAAAATATACCATCTAATTCGCACACTTTTTTAATCGTTTGGCTTACCACCTAAATCACTTTCATTGATTAATATATTCCTATTTTACCCTATTCCTAATAATTATTGAGTCATTTTCTTTACATAACCCATCTAGTGGATTCTATATCGCCGCACGTCTTGGAACAAATAAACTGTTACACAGGATCCTTTCTTTCCTTCGCATCCTTTGTGCTATCTGCCCACCTCTATCTTCCACTGCAGATCTAATCCTAGCATCTCCTGCCATCTGGAACCGTCCTTCTTATTTTATTTACTTTATTTACGACAGTGTGTGACGTTGCTTCCTTTGTCTTCGCATTCGCACAGACTCTGCCCAAAGAGGAATTTAAAATTTTATTGAATTATGGTAAATATGACGCCCTCATAGTGACCTGGGATTACTTACTTAATGATTAAATTAAATTGTAACATTAAGTTGTTTTATGTACCTATCTACAAGCGCAAACTGGAATATTATAATTGCATGATTAGTGAAGCTTGAAGTTTTTATGAAATATTTTATAAAAGGTATTGTCCGCGGTACGAAAATAGAGGTGGAAGTGAAAAATGTGCTGTATCTAAAAACACAATACACAATCAACAATTAAACATCGCTTAGCGCAAACAATTAATCGAATGGAAGAAGAAAAATCGTGGAGTAATGAGAAGTACTGCCAAATAGCGAATATTCGAAGATGCTTTACCACGCTATATCTTTTTTATAATCGATTGATAAATTTGGTTGCCGGGTTCAGAGCATCAGGAATTTCTCCTTTCGGAAAAAACTCTGAAGCGAGTGGCATAGACCAATCTTGGACAGAAGCCTTCACATCACTACTGGAGGATTCTAGATCAACTAGGTAGGAAAAAAAATTCTGATTGTAGGTAGATTGTACTTTATCACTTGTCTGAAAAACCAGTTTCGATTTTGAAAATGACACTTTAATACAAACAAATCTGAAATCATTCAACAAGAGCTTAGGACGATGAATTTTATTATCCGACCTTTTTAAAATCCTTTTTTTATAATTATATAGAATTTACAGTACTCCATTTACAAGATATTAGGTGAGTGGTTTGATTTATTACATTGGGAGTAAATAGTAAAAACGTTTCAGATTTTGACAAATACAAAAAATAGAGGATAAATATTATATTATGCATAATTGCGCATATAATTTGGGGATCTGGTTATGCATTCCACATTCGCCTATGGTAGATGCAATATTGACTCCATTAGATGTTTTCAATCTTTCTTGCAAAAGATTTACAACATGTTCGTATAACTGTTGCATATTTAAGACCGTATCACCGACATATTTGGTGAGATAAAAATGGAAAGTAAAGGGATCTAACTTAAAATCTTGCAACCCCCCTCTATTTTAATTCTATAACTAGGCTACTAGTCTAACAGAATAACAATTTCATTGAAAAATCAAATATCCTGCAAAACAAGTCAATATTCAGATCCCTGTGGAATTCCCCGAAGGACACAATTAAACATTGACAGTTTTATTGATTCACAACGGAATAATTAAATATTTGCCTTGACAGTGTTCAGAAGTTGTAAAGTTGGGGGTGACGGAAATAAAATGGCGTCGGGGGATGTTAAATTAATTTCTTTGTTTGACCACTCCTCCCTACAAGGGTTGTTAGCGAAGTCAAACAATGAACCATCGCTGGAGAATTGCTCACGAGACGGGGACAAAGTTAAATAAAGTTTGTATTGTATATTTTTATCTACTTTTCTGAGAGTGTACTTCAAATAATCACGGGTTGTTTCCTCTTTTTGAACTAGTGCCTTTCTCTGTATAAAGAATTAAATAATAAATTAAAATTATATGTTATCTCATAAATAAGATGATCAAAATAGCTTTAAAATATTAATTTATAGTAAAAACTACGTTTTCCGTTGGAATAATATCCGTCTTTCCAATCCGACATTAGAATCTAAAAGAACAATGTGAAATTGGAATAACCTGCCATTTTGGTTGGTTGAAATTCTTTAAATATATCCAAAAATATTTGCACTTATTTGGGTTATGGGTTTGGGAAACAAGATTTCTGAGCGTAGTGCTAAAGCCATTGCCGTTTGCTAAAAGCTTAAAAATGTTGGTAAAAATAACTATTGGTCATGTCAGCTTCATTCAGTCATTAAATCACACCAAGGGCTATTTGTTGGTCTTGAATAATAATTATTCTAAACTCTAAAGTTCTACACACTGATTAGAGTTCAGTGGGATTATGGCAATACTAATTGAAGTCTTTATGACGTGGATGGGAATTGGGGTAAAGAAAAAAATAAATGGAACAGATTGAATTGTAAACTATGTCCAGCCATGCTTCTGCATTATTTATTTAATGATATTTTTGACACATATATATATACAATGAACAGCGTAACAAATGAAATACAGTGTAGTGTGTTGCGAAAAATCCCACAAACGAAAAGCCTTGCGTGGGTTTTGTATTAATAATTATCACAATTCAATGGTAAGAATAAAAAAATAAAAAGGATATTTTTCTTTGAATTTAAATAATATAAAATCAAGTTATAAAAAGACAACCAATAAATGAAATGAAAACCAAAAATAGCTTGAAATTTGACATTATAAGTGGATGTTTTAAATCTACAGATAACTTAATATTTATTAAAGATTGTGTTTATAAGACAAGGTTTTTTGTGCAAGGCACAAAGGATAACATATTATTATAAGTAATAATTATTGGCCTGAAACACAAATATAAATTCTCAAAAAAGCAAAAATTGTTGAATTAAATACTAGTATTATTTGGTGGTTAAAAATAAACCAACGTAGCACAGTGGTTCCGTGCACCTGACGATTTTTTCAATTTATATTTGTTTCAGGCTTATAATTATTACCTACAGATAACTTATATTCACTTATAAGATAAATATGTATACGAGTATTTATATATTGTTTTCAAGTTTAATTTGTAGAACTCCATTATATTTATTTTATTTCTTTTATATACTCAATAATATTATTATTCAATTTATAAAAACAGTTTATTTATAAACAAGTTCTGCTGTGTAATTATTATTACGTGTGACAGTTGTTTAGCCCTCCGAATTCGCTCCCCGCTTTTAGATATTTTTAAGCCGATTCCGAAAGCAAACCCCTAAGTTATCATTTGGGAATCACATAATGATTAGAATAATGACCTTTAGTCACACTTAATCAACACATTAATTAGGGAAACTTTTAAAATAGTAATAACCATTAAACATGTAATCATCTTACTCAGAAATTAGTAAGGGAAATTAGTAGATAATTAAAAATAAATGCAATAAAATCTTTTTATTGCAAACACATCTATCTTGTAATATAAATACATCGTCTGTAAGTGGTAATGCCACAGTTTGGTAATGCGTTCACAGGGCGACACAGCTGTCACACGTAATAATAATTACACAGCAGAACTTGTTTATAAATAAACTGTTTTTATAAATTGAATAATAATATTATTGAGTATATAAAATAAATAAATAAAACATTTTAACAAGAACACTTCGAAATTCACTTAGATTAAAATTATCTTAAGAATATAAGATAATGTACAAAAGCTCGAACTGTGAAGGCATTCCCAGATTATGTGAACCATATTTCAAATATCTTTTAAAGTTTCTTAAGGTCTCCACTAAATATCTCGCCTTGGACACTTTTCCTGGCAGCTTTCACACTGGATTCCAACTGTCATAGTTTCTGGGCTGACATTTCAGTTCATATTAAAAGAACTCTGCCGTTAGTCGACCCGTGGGCACAACTGTAACGACGTTGCGCTGGGAGATTTGCAAAGATTTTTTAAAATAGAGTTTTTTTGCTTTTAAAACATTAAATTACTATTTCATCAGTTTTTTAGATGAACTACTCATACATTAAACACTTCCGTTTAAGCAACTATGGAGAGTTGTTCAATAAGAAGATTTAACTCGAAAAAAGTGTGCAAAAACTTTTCTTTGACTTCGCGAGCATTTTTAGCGTCCAGAACCTTCTTTAAATATAGGATCATTTTATACAGGATTTTTCAATGAACCAACTTTGTGCCATGTCTTCCTCGGGCGTCCCCGACTTCTGCTACCATTCGCATTTGCATCATAAATCCTCCTTACACTCCTATCTTTGATCATTCGCTATTCATGCGCAAACCATCTAAGCGTCCCTTTCTTAATCTTACTCTTTACGATTACATCAGCCTAGCACTCTTTGCGGATCTCCACATTCCTCACACGATCAAATATGGTTTTACCACACATAATACGCCTCAGGGATCTCATTTTCAAGCATTCAATCTACTTTCATCCATTCTTTGCCAGTTCCTTGTCTCACTTCCAAACATCAGGGTAGGTACCAGCACTCCATTGTGGACTGCTATCTTCGCTTCTTTGGACAATTTTGTCAATTATTTTTTTTGTAAATACAGCACAAGTATTCCATCTGCTCCCTGCTCCCTGCTCGCTGATGTCCGGAGTCAGTAGGACTACGAAATACCCAATTGCGGTATGTTGTAAGATTAAAGTCAGTGGTAAGGGTAGGAGATGGGGAAGAGGAAGATTGGGAACTAACTTGTTAATCAGATCTTTTTTAATGATAATACCGCACAAGAGTCCCAACTGCTTCTAACCGCCTGGAGCCAGTAAGATTTGAACCTGCGACCTGCAAATTGCTAGTCGAGGACCATACCCCTCGACCAACCAGGCCATCAGAGCTAGTAAGAAAACACGGCTAAACCCACTTCAAGCAACGTTTCGATTCAGAATGGTGGGTTCTCACCAGGATAGTGAGAATGTCTATCATTAAATATCTCTGGTATTTTATCGAACGGCGCAAAATGTTTTTTAATAAAGTTTGCGTAATGTTTTAAAACAAAATTAAAAACAACCCATTTCATTCACATGGTAACCTCGCACCATAAAAACTTTTTTTATCACTTGGAGTAACTCCGTCTATAAATCGGACAGTCGTAATCTCAGCTGTCGCATCGAATCGAGAAGATAACAAGAGAAGTGAAGTTGTCCATTGAATGTGTGTCTGCCCACCCCCTGACCCGGGCTCCTACCCACCCACTAGCACCCAGCCACCCCTTTATTACAAGGGGCTGCTGCCCAGAGGAGACTTCACCCTTTCTTTGACACCCAACGGACCAGTGCAGCTTTCTCTTTGAGGGGGAATTCAAGTTATAACTGACAAAAAAAGTTTAGAAAGATTTTTTTTATTGCGTTACTTTAAAATCGCATTATTTATAGTACTTATTAATTATATACTAGTCATTCTATGAATATTAGTCCACGCATTCGAAAAATACACGTGTTACTATTTTTCTATCGTTTAATAAATAAAAACAAAATTTCATCTCTAAATTACAAAAAATTGTGAGTAGGTACTACTTAATTATACACCTAAAATCATTTTTTTCAAATCAGGAATCATACAATTTGTCCAAAGGAACGTAACCATCTCACTGTTAATTCTTTTTTCAAACTTTCTTCAGGAAGGTAGGTACTATGATATTGAGTATTCCGATTTGACAGCTCCTAGTAGAAACTACGCTCATGCGAACTCTGACGACCATCTTGAACGGGAAACGGAACACACAAACAATTTTAAATACCGATGATTTAATTTAATCATTTCATTGGTATTTGCCAACAGTCAATAAATACTCGTATGTAGGTTATAGGCTAATATTATAAGATAAAAAAAGTTTCTTTAATTATAAAAATGTACTAATAATTAATTAGTTAATTTAATTTTCAGAACATAATTTTAGAACTACTGTATAAATTAAGAAAAAATTTAAATGTGTTATTTTGTAACATGAGGCTCATGAAATTTGGATTTAATTATATTTGTTTAAATGTGGTTTTATTCCTAAATTCCTCTCATTTAAAAAGACCCCTCGAAACATAGGATTCAAAAGTAACGGATACATTCAACGCAGGTTTTTGGTATTTGCATACTTTTGATACCTGTAGTAACAAATGAATGTCCAGGGTAAGCTTACTAGGTTATTCAACTGTCTCGAAGGAAATTTGTATATTTCCACGTGACTTAACAACTTTTTTTTTTTTTTTTACATTTTTTACACGTGTTGAAAGGGTGATATCGCTACAACCGTAGAACCGTAGAAGCTACAGTAATAGCGAAACCTGGTCGGCAATAAGTATAAAATATATAAGTGATGTAAAGTTATTTTTATACAGTCATGAAAAAATATTTTTAACTATTTATTTTGAAAACTTCGAAAAAAATCGAGAACTGTATTGTCGGTATTACAGCCCGAGGAGGAGCTAACGCTGCCTCCATTAAGGGCCCGCTTTCCGCGTAAAGAATTTAGATTTTGGCAACACCCACAAAATTTAGTGTTAAAAGAATCCGACAGAGGTGTCTGAATTCGTATTAGGAATAATTTTGGGGATTATGAAATTAAATTACCGACATCTATTGCAATTTTAGAAAAACAGAACCATTTTTAGTTAGCACCGACCTTAGAGTAATAATGCACCGACCAAATGAGAAGGAAGTCGAAATGAAGATGGTTCTCAAAATATGGGTTTTATTACGGATTTAATTAATTATTTTTTTTTTTAATTTTACAAAAAACATTTACGAAAGTTATTTGTATAGGTATAAAAATTACTTTACTTTACTAAAATACTATTCTCACTTTTATAAAAGTAATTTATAACTTTTATAAAATCAATAAATATATTTTTACATCAATAAGGTTTTAAACTTTTTTACTCGAAAACTATCTTAAAACGTTGGAATTCCAAAAAAAGTTTTTTTTTCTTTTTTACTTGTACTATCAATTAGAATCACCTCCCGAAGTTTGTGCACTTTACCCCCGACATCTTGTATAATATGCGCAATATAATATTTATACACGTGTAATATCTACTTTTGTACATTTATATAAATTATATACACGTTTACATTTTTATGCTCATCAAATTTATTATATTATAAAGATAGATAGAAAGATCCTTAGTGCTTCCTGAGGACTTACAAATCAGAAGACTTTTTTGTAATTATTTATTTATTCATTTAAACAATTCAATAATTATAAAGAGTAATAAAACATGTAAGCAACATAAAATTACATTCTAAAATGTGAAAGGGGCTCTATTTATTTACATTTTTATGAAATTACTACTTTTAATAGTTTTAAGCTTTCAGTGAACTTTCAATTTTATTTTTAACTTCTCTAAATATTATTTGTTTAAATCGTCAAATATAATTTAATCACAAACACAAGATTCACTCAAAATGAAAGATTGGTGGTTCTGAAATGTTCCCATAAATACGGTGAAAGAACCCTAAACTATAAACTTATTACCCTAAACATGCTTCGAGCGAAATGCGGATCTGGAAACCTTATCGTCAATCTGAGCAAAACATACCATGAACGTCAATATAGCAACAGCCTTTGTTCTGCTGCAGTTTCATTAAATGCCGAGAGATCCGTTTACAGTCTCCAAAAAGCAATACTGGGGCACAACCCTAGAAGCAAAGCTAAATGATTGGAATACAGAAAGATAAAAACACACCATTGTCAAAAATATCTTGGCCGTAAATGATTAAATAAAATTAGATTTATTCAGGAAGGCAAGCTATCGATCAAATGATTTGCGAATTCGGAAAAACCGTTATTATTGAGGTTTTATTGATGTTTTGTTTCTCCCGATTTATTCGTATAACCCATTAGTCTACATAATTATCTAGCGGGTTTTCCATTACTTGTGCACTTATGTTAATGTATTTTATGACCGTCTTTGTGTTGCTTATATTTGTATCATGTTGTCTCCCTCTATATTTTGTTATATATATGCACACATTATGTACTTCTTGTTTAGTATTAATTTGTACCCTGATGATGCTTAAGTAAAGCGAAACCGGTCGGTTCTTAAATTAATAAATATCGTGGTTTTAAAACAAAAAAGTATTTTATTTTATTAAATTATATTCCCCACAGTTTCAGAACTTTCAATAGCTTCTTTCGCTCGCATGTTCATTATTATTCTGAATTCCACGTTCGAGTATTGTTATTTGAAACAGATGGCCCGTATATTATTATTACATATTATATTATATTTCGGACATCGTTGCATTGTGAATTAATAAGAACTTGCCCTGTAATTTCTAATGTTTTGGAATTAGTTTTATTTCCCAAAGTACGTATTCTGAAAAAAATAAAATAAAATTTTTTATAACTTTTTACTACACAATACATAAATAAAAATAATAATTAATTTTTATAATAAATTATCGTTTATCGTATTCTGAAAAAAATAAAATAATAATTTTTATAACTTTTTACTACACAATACATAAATAAAAATATGAATTATTAATTTTTATAGTAAATTATCGTTTATAATAAATATAAGCTTATAAATCAAAAATTGTATTTTTTTCTTCTCACCTATTAGATAGGATATAATTTTATGAGATATCATTTTTTCTTTGAAATACGGGATATCTTTCGTGTATTTCCCATCTTTGAAAAAACAATATTTATTAACTCATAAACTTTACACGCGTAAAAATTATCTTTATAGATTCAAATATTTGCACGTAATCGCACGTCTGTAGATCATAGAACGTTGAACGACATGTCTGCCCCCAAAGCCCTCGAGTTGGCGAATGAACTTTTCAAAGAAGATAGGTTAATCTTCAAGTCGGAGCGAGCGCGCTATAATAAATATGATTTAAAAGCAATAGGCGTAAGCGACAGTTGTGAAAATGTTTAATAAATCACGGCGTATTTCAAAAATAGCAAAAATCACTTTTGGGGTCTATTGAGTAGCATTAAAAGAAGCATTGTGATTTTTTTCATACATATAACTTGTAAAATAACAGAAATAAACGTGTTAATAATATTTTTCGGAGCATACTTTGCGATTTATTTCTATCGAGGGAATTTCAAATAATTACCGTTTCGGCTTTTGGAACAAATAGATACTATCTTAAAGAATAACATATATTTTTTTAAGAGCTTAAAAACTTCAAAATTTTAAGGAAAGTATGTCGGAAATTGGATGAAATTCGAATAGTGGGCCCTTAATCCGAGCTATAAAATGATGTTTATGAAAATGGAATATAAAGATTATTCAAAAACTACCAATTACAAGCATAACACACGGAGTTTTTTTTTACAATGTCGAAACTGCTCGTGATACTAGAAACAAAGTAAATAATACTTACTTATCTCTTTAGCTAAAACAACTTTTGGACAACAAGAAATTCTACATACTTTTCAACAAAACTATACAATGCACTTGCAATGGCCAGTAGACAGAACACACATTTCATTATTCTCAATATAAATTAGAAACCAAGTTTTGGATCATCAGCCAATCGACGATTTTACTATAACCCTTTTTAATTACGTATTTCCAATGGTTCTTTTATTTCAAATATAAAATAGTTATTTTTATTGTAAACTGCAAAAAATTTTAAACTGTGCCTGCTATCAACCGGTGACGGCTAGTGACTTCTGTGTGTACTGTAGTTCTAATATTTATTGTTTTGATGTTGTTGTAGCTGAAAACGATTTTTTTTTCGAAAAATAGATTTTTTGTATGAAGATTTTCAGGAAATCCGTGCGGCGCACGGCCAAACTGAAATATCCCGAAAATCTTCATAAAAAATCGAATTTTCCAAAAAAAATAAAAAATTCAGTCTCAACGCAGGATTTCCTAGTGAGACAGGCACCACGGTATTTAAATCACCAATGTTATATAATTAATAAATTTTAAAAATATTTTAATAAAATAAAAAAATCAATACGGAATTTTTTCCTTATTCTTCCACGCAAATATATTAAAAAACTGAATCAAAGGTTTGAAGTTTGAAGATATATTAGAAGAACTTTTGTTTTTACTTTGATTGAACAACCCTCCTAGTAGCATAACACCACAAACAGTGACATCTCCCGACCGCTGCGGGAAGCAGACAATCACACACTGCGCTCTGCTTCACCCTTCCCTTTCCCTTCTCCGTCCGTTCCTCTCCGACTTTTTTCCTTTGTTCTAGGGACTTTTCACATCTGGTCCGGTCAATTGTCATTCACGATTTTCTTCATCAAAGGACACGATGGGTTGATGGGTTTTGCCCTCTCTCGGGACTCGAACACGCAATCTTCTGGAACGAGCTGCCTGATGAAAATGACGCGAAATAATAAAATATCTGTATGATATGTTCTGGTTTGGAAATTTACAGTTAAAAAAATGTGGAAGACTCAATATTATGATTGAAGTTATATAAGAGCTCGACATTGAAATCGATTTAAAACCCTTTGCTTTGGCCTTTGCCTCATAGTGGCTAAAATTATCTACATATTTAGTCAAGTAAGTCGTAGTTTTAAAGTAAGAAAATGATGAGAAGAAAGCGGGAATATTCGTTATTTTAGAAAATTATGTGATAATTTCTCTCCCAGAGTCCGGTTACCAGTTATCCAGTTACGTATTATAATAGAATAATAAATTAGTTACATATTATGATAGAATGATATTGAAATAAAACAATTATTCGTGAACTTTTAAAGGTTTCAATAAAATACATTTAGTAGACTCTCGCTTAAGGAACAACAAATTACTCAATAAAATATATTCTACCGGATATATTTAGTAATCCTTAGAAACACGACTAACTTTCATAACTATTACGCGCAAAGTATCATTGACAGCTGTCATTCCAAAGTTTTTTGTTAAATTCAAGTAAACTACACTTCTAGACTGTTTATAATATTAATATTCTGTGGCTTCAGACATGTCATATGTTTTAAGGACACTGCTTCAACGCATTTGCACATTATGAAAACATAATGATAAGGCTATTCTACAACAGCCTTGGTGGACTGGTTTACAGTATCTAATATAAATAGTACTTTAAAATCAGATTCCTGCACACGAAATTAATAAAATCATATTAAAAATAAAAATAAATTATTGAAAACGAATAATTAATATTATAACATGAAAAAACTTCATTGGTAAGATAAAATAGTCAGCACTTCAGTTAAAATAGTGCATAAAACATTAATCTACTCTACACCACTCGCAAATTATCATACCAGTCTGAAGATATCCTAATTAGGTTGGAAGCGGTGTCGTTTTAAATAAATATGTTGACTAAAGTCTCAAAGTATTTATTTAACTTGAATTAGTACATGATACAGCTATGTACAGTGATTTGTAACAATAAAGTTACGAATCAACTACATACTAGAATTTTAAAGCACAAATTAAAATTTTAAATATTGAAGACAATATTTAGTGATTTCTAAACGAAAATCTGAAACAGAAAAATCAGAAAAGGAAACGGTTTAGAAATCACTAAATATTGTCTTCAATATTTAAATATTACAATTTGAGGTTTTACTCAATAAAGTTATTCCGAAAAATAAATAAAATTTTAAAATTACACGAAACTTTTTACTTCACTTACTTTTTAAATTTTGATACAATTTCCTCCGCTTTTACATTGGTCGGTATTTCTCGTAAGATCTTCACCGCTCCATAATGAGAACGCATCAGTAATGAGATCTGTCATTTTAACTTTTTTCCAAAGGGAAGTTTTTTATTTTCTTGTTGCAGCGTGTTTATGTTTGTAGTGATATTTATTATTTTGCATATATTCTGAACTTTTTTAGTCATAAAAAAATTTAAAAGAAAACTATATTACAGTCAAGTACACAATTTGTTTGAAAGATAATATGTTTATTACTCTCAACATATTTTAATTTATTGATTAAGTCACTCGTAATATTACAAAAACGGATTTTACAAAAACATGATTTGGAGTAAACTCAATTTTAAAGTTTAATCTTCATTATAAAGTCAGGTTTTCGGGATATAATGTTCATGTTATTTTAACAAACACTTATTATTTTTTTATGAACGCTTACAGTATTTTTCTTGTCTATTAACTAATTATAAAAAAATTAAGTTATACAGCTTTATTAAAAAAAACAGTAGCTACAAACCTACTTAACGACATACGAGGGGATACAAACTTATTCCAGATATAGTTTTTAATTAATAAACATTAAAATTAATAATCATTACAAATAAATTATCAGTAATAAATTAATCATTTTTCATCTTAAATATATTTATATTTTTTTTTTATTAACCAATATATACATATAATACATAATTAACCAATATATATATAATATATAATATTAGTGGTAACAATACCTCCCTAATTGAGAAATTCTCGTGTTTAGGGAGGAAGCACTATCAAATTGACAGTACTATACATATTTATCAGTTGTTACAATTTGGATGCATGAAGGACTACTTTTTTTATACATAATGAAAATATAAGTTGCAATTTTTTTTTTTTTTTTTACACAATGAAAAATATAAGATGGCATTTGTTTTGTACATAATGGAAATATAGGTTGTCACATCGTACACATACTTAAAAATTATTTAATAGTAAAATGTTTTTTGAGTTTTTGTTTAAAAATTTCATAATCCTCTCGGATTGTATTTCTATGGGGAGTTCGTTAAAGCATTTTATTGCTGAGTATGTGTTGTGTAATGATGTTGGGCTGTTGTAGTATTAAGTTTAGGGATTATTATTTGTCCTAAGGTTCTCGGTCTGGTGCTAAATGACTTTATTGTTAGTTTGTCTTTATAGATTTGTAGTAATGTGTTTTTTTTTTGATAAATTTTATTTAGTGGTAATACTTAGAATTCATCGAATAATTTTTGGGTTGAATAGACTAATTGTTTCTTTAGAATAATTTTGATGAGTCTTCTATGTACTATTTCAAGTGGGGTTAAGTTGGTTTTATACGCTCCTCCCCATCCTATTATTCCGTATTGCAGAACTGATTGGGCTAATGCATAGTAAACCTTTAGTAGCAAAGATTTATGTAATATATTTCTTAGTTTGAGGTATACGTAATAAAGTTTACGTATTCTATTTACAGTTTGCGCAATATGTTTAGTCCATTTAATATGTTGATCTATAATTATGCCCAAATATTTAATATTACTTTTTTTGAGATTTTTGAGCATTTAGGTGAATTGCAGTTGTCAGTATAATTATTACAAGAGTTATGGATAGTTATATTGGAATTTATTGTTGGATGCATTTTGTCTGATAATGTGAAAGTCATGAAATAGGTTTTGTCAGAGTTTAATGAGAGGTAGTTATCATCCAACCATTGTTTTAAGTTGTTTATTTCTACATTCGCAGTTTGATAGGCTTCTTCCCAAGTTTTTTTTCTATCATTAAAACTGTGTCGTCGGCGAAAGATATGATTTTTCCATTTTTTGGTACTATAAGCATTTCATTCATGTAAATGATAAACAATATTGGGCCTAGAACTGTCCCTTGAGGAATTCCAAATTCGGAATAGGTGGGTTCACTCAATATATTGTTAATTTTTACGTTTTGGTGTCTTTTATGAAGATAACTTTTAAACCATTCTTTAACTGATCCTTGAATTCCAATATTTTCTAATTTTTTTATTAGCTTCTTGTGGCTTCTATATATATGTTAACATATATATATTTGTGGGAGAAATGAACACAATTATATATTTAATTTGTATATTATATGTATTATATATTATCTGTAAATTTCTATGTCAAATATCATGTATTCATAAATAAAATAAAAATTATCGCTACCTCAAAAAACCATAAAATATAGTTACCAACTTTTGGCAGTAACCCCACGATGTTATTCCATCCATTTTTAAAATATTTATTTTCAATCGATAAAAACAAAGAAAAAATTAAAAATGATTGCTTGCGTAGCAAAATAAAATAATAACTCCTGATAAATGTGAAGGTAATTGGAAGTAGAAATTTATCAGAAAACAACGCAATAAGTTGGTATAGGAACGCACACGTGATATTTAGTTCGGTAATTTCCCACGACGCGACGGCTGAAGACGAGAAGAAGTTGAACTTTCCGCAGTAACTTCAGACCTTTAGCGGTTTTCGCCATTTTTGTATAAAAATACAAGTCTCTTAGTATGAAGGAATGAACGCGGTACCGTCGCTTTCTATTGTGAATTTTCTGCTCCATTTCAGAGCTTCTGCAAATGTTGTAAAATATTTTTTTTACAATTAATTTTCGTAGAAAGCCATTACTTTGTGGTTCGATATATCTATTATTAAATTAGATAAACACATTTTTTAATCCACTAATTAATTTAAATTTACCCAATCCACGCAATTCGCCCTTTTCCTTTAGTATAGGTCCATTTAAATACTCAAAAATTCCAAATAACTTCGAGCTGACGTGTACCCGGTATTGCTCGGGATTATGAATGGCTTGGAGTAAATTTTTTAGGATGTGAATTCTAGTGTACCTGAAAACTGGCTCTTTTTTAATGTGGAGATATTATTTTTTTTCCTAGAATTGAAAAGTTTACTTTTCATAATTTTTCGTTTTACTTGATTGTGCAAAGTTTTCCTTGGGCGTGCCCGACTTTCACCGTTCACTATTGTATACCATATTGTTAATAAAAACTACATTATATCCACTACGTATCTCATTCCAGTGCAGAAATAATGGATTAAAATTTCTTCTTTCGTCCCCAATTTTTTTCTACTTTTTTTTTTTTCGAAGAACAAACTTTGTTATTTTCAGCGAAATCGGTCGAGTAGTTTTAGAGACTACAGGGGACAAACAAACAAAAATTAATTTATATATTTTAAATGTATATATAGATTTTTAAGCACCAATTGGGGCAAACTTGCATTGTTCTATACTATACGCAGTTAAATTGAATAATAAAGGGGAAATTAAGGGTAAATTTTCCTTTAAATAGGTTGTATTTTAATGTCACGGTGCGCATTGCTACCTTGATAGCTAGTTTGAATGTCACGGTGCGCACTGCTACCTTGCTAGCTAGTTTGAATGTCAAAGTGCGCACTGCTACCTTGCTAGCTAGTTTGAATGTCAAAAGTGCGCACTGCTACCTTGCTGGCTAGTTTGAATATCACGGTGCGCACTGCTACCTTGCTAGCTAGTTGGTGGGTCGTTGGTGGCTAGAGAATTTCAGACAATAATATGATCACCACTTCATGTGATTGGTGGGCATCGAGCGGGACAAACAAACCTACATAACAAACACGTGTCACAAGTGTGACACAACTGCCCTGATGATGGACCCTGTGATTCTGTCTGAAACTTTGCCTAAAAAAGGAGGTAGCACAACACGGCATAGTATTTTAGCGATGCTTCTAGAATATTTTGGAACGATCGCCAATGCAAAACGCATTGTAGTGGGAACACTCTAGATACAATGCAAGCATTCGGCGTTCCTACCTACGTGTTTGAATGTTCTCGATGCACCCGGACGGTTATAAAATGAGGCGCATCGAGTCAGTCAGTCATTAATTAACAGTTTTACTAGTGACTAACCAGCAAGCCCTGCGACAGCTTGAGGCATACTGAAGCGGCCGGCCACCGGCTGGCCGGTCCCCCTGCGTCGATCCCCGCCGTTGCTTCACCGCGCCGCTACGGGACCTTATCTACCAACACCCGGCTCTGCACGGACTACGAATTATCATGGACTCCTCGGGATCACATCAGCGCCCTGACCCCGGCTATCATCCCTGGCCTGCGCTCCTCACGTGCCTAGACCCTGCGACACCTTCGCCGGTCTGCGCCTCGGCCCCGCGGCATCGTCGCCGGCTTGCATATCCCGCACATCTGCCGACCAGGTCCATCGCACCTTTAGCTACCTTGTTCACACAGGAGTACACGGAAGACTCCACGTCTTCACCGGTGCTGAACCCATCTACGAGTCCGTTCTCCACCAACTCGGTATCGACTCACTGACTGCCGCTTCGACCATTCCACAGCCGTCATGGCCGCCTACACCTAATGTCATCGTCATCGGTCCGGAGTCACCTCCCACTCGAAATAAACGCTGTGACACAACAACGATTATCTTTCATTGTCTCACTACCAGATCCCCAAATTACCCCAAAAATAAATCACTGTAAGGGTGAGTCCCTTGTTTATACCTAATACCAAAAAAATAAAGCAAACGAATAACATAATATATATTATAAATTTATTTTGTTATTGAAATGAGTATAATAAGGTCAGCATTTTATATGGTAAAGATTTCATATTTTATTAACGGTGTTTATTCAAAAGGTATCTCTCGAATTTGTTAACAAAAAGTGCACCTCAAATTTAAAGTTCATACATTGTAAATAAAATGTCAATATTTGTTTTTGAGAAGCAACGATCCTGCGGAAATTTTATTTGATAATTACTTTCAGCTTCACAAATCTTACAATTATAACATCTCGTGATTTTTCACGGGTCTGCGCCAGTTGTCAATAATAAAGATACAAATTCAAAACAATAAAAAATGATTCTTGTCACATAGTCATATAAAAACATTATTTTTCCAAAAACACAAAAGTTTGAGAAGCGTTTCGCCCACCCCCGCAGTTGGTCGGTTGATTCAATCAAAAGTTCCACTAATACTTTGTTGGACGTCTCGGCCCGTGGGGAACTAGGGAACTAGGGAGCTAGGGAACTGGGGAACTGGGGAGGGCCGGGACGGTTCGGTTTGACTTTTATTATTTATTTAACCGCCAATCTCCCAGAACTTCCGCGCCCCCCTCCCGCTCTGAGATGAATTATTTAGAAACGGTGAAAGTTTTTGACGAACTTAACGATGGAATCGGAATGAATGTTACATATTTCTTTTATTGTTTGATGGTTTGTTTCTGCCAGTTTTTGCTTTCGGGGAGCGGTGGATTTGAAATGATCATGTACTAAAATAGTTTCGTTCACGAATCTTGGTAAATGTCTAAAATCCTTTAAAAAATAATGTATTTTTATTTTCTCCTCTCCTGGTAGTTTTTTTTCGATCTCCCAAAAAATCTAAGTAGGTATTGCAAATTCTATCTTAAATGGTTTGTATAGTGACCCCACTCTTGTTGATCAGTTGATCCCCAGGATATCTGATCCTCCAGACAGTTAGTCACTGGGACTTGTACTTTCTAGCTGGTAACGTATTCAGAGAGTATATACGCCCGTATTACAAAAGTTGATTTACTTGTATCATATTATGCAGATGAGTGGAAATCCGTTGCAAAAATATTTTTGCTAAGAGCAGATATGCATTGACTATTGTTATACGGCTGTTACCTCTCTTAACTCTGCATGCGTTACCAGGAAGGAAATACAACAGAAATATTCTTTGGGGGATCAAGTGTCCCAGGGATCAACTATCCGGGGGATCTAGGGTGATGAAATCGGTTTAAAAAAAAAACCTGTATCTGTCTTCCACTTATTTATTTTTGATCGGATTCTCTCTCTCCTTCCACCTTCTTCTTCAAGCTTATAATGATTCAAATTTTGTTTATAAAAATCAAAATGTGTATATAGTATCTAGGTCAGGGGTCAAAAACCTTGATTTTGTAATTAAATAATATTAATAAGTCAAGGTAAAAAATCTGTAAAATCGTAAGTAATTATTTTATTTCAGTTTTAAGCTGCAATAGAATGAATTTAGACTAAGTCGGGAAGTCTTAACAGAAAATTCGCAAATAACCAACCTTTGCTATCATTGAACATTAAATTTTTTTTTTTTTTTATATTTACTCCACACAAGAGGCCCTGAAGAAAACAATTTCCCTCAGGGCCTATGTCATCTTTGGGGATGCTGTGTGGAGGGTCTTTTTGTGGAGAGGTAGGAGTGAACATGGGTCTTGAAGAGTCCCATGTTGTAGGAGGGAGGAAACACAGAGGCCGGCAGTTCGTTCCACAGCCGAGCTGTTGAACTTAAGAACGAATCGTAGAAGCGACCCGTTCTCATAAATAGTGTGTATTCTCAATTGCACGTCGCAAGTAGTAAAATAGATAAAAATAAATTTATTATCAATAATGGAAAATAGATCAATAATTCTTCCGATTGTTTGCCTCTGTAAATGAACTTGAATAAACTTTATAAATAATGCCTCGTAAGCAAATTCAATCTGAATTTCGACATGCCAAATGATCAGTTTTCACAGATCAAAACCTCCTTATTATTAGACTACTCAATTAATAATTTCAATATTTAAACAGTCTATGAATTCAACGACCTTGGCGTTATCATTGATACAAAATTACGCCTCTTGAATCATATTACTAAACTATTACCAGTAAAAGATTGCAAATGCTTAAATCTATTCACAGAATTGCAAAAGTCTTTAATAAATAACCTAAAAACCATAAAATTATTATACACATCTCTGGTTTAAAGTCAAGTAGAATATAATTCATGCATTTGGTATCCTCATTTTAACAGTTATTACTCACAAATCGAAAAAAATACAAATTTTTTTCACGCTCTATTAATTTCTTAATTGGTATTTCTGTAAATGAAATCAGTTATGTAAATTTACGAAGTTAACTTAATTTTTCGCAATTATCTATCAGGCGAAAAACATTTGATTTATTTTTATGGTATAAAATAGTTAATTCAAGATTTTTTTGCCCTGATGCAATACATTTTCTCAACTGACATAGACCTCCGAAGCAAACTAAATGGACTTTATTTTTCATATTCAATATCACAACAATAGCTTAATGTTCAATTATGTTATGAAGAGAATATACAGACAGGGCAATGAACTTATTTTATTTTCGCTTTAAATTCTGACACATTCCAAGTCAAATAAGGTCAGCACTTTTTAGTCAACGTAAATAATGAGTAATCATCATTTATGCACATGCCTAAGACTTCATAATACATTTTTAAAATGTATTACTCGTGTGTAAATTTCAAGGGTTGGGGTTAGCGTGATATTAACTTAAAAGTGTATTGTATTTCATGCTTAATTTTATAATCTTTTTGTTGGGAAGTAAGAGCTTCACAGATGCATTCACAGAGGGCAGTTCAAAGAGCTTGCGTGGAAGTCCGCAAGATGGCAGCTAGTGGCCAGTAGTCGCCAGGGCCAGTGGGAATGCTCCCAGACAAACTTACTGTTCTCAGATTCCAATTCGCCAGCTTCTAGTTAGGTCGACTATCGAGTCACCATTGTAGTACGCGAAGTATTAATAAATCCCTGATTTATCACAAGAACCATTTATTTATAATCTCCTTCCACGACGAGTTGGAGAACTGTTTGTGCGAAGACAACACTTTTTTATTTATGTTATAGTTCTGTTTTATTTAATTTATGATCGTCATGTTATAGCCCAAAAGGGTGATAATAAATAAATGAAATTGTGAATTCTTCTTTGACATACTCTTAACTTAATATATTATATCGCTGTAAAAAGTTTTAAGCCTTCACTTCCTATTGCATGGTAACATTTATTTCATCAGCATGTAGTACACTTTATCAACTTTTCTCTAACCACTCATAAAATTGTGGTTGCTTCACCATATTAATGCGTTGTATATTTCCAGGATTATGGTGTTTTCCACGTAGGTTCTATCGGCGCCGGCGTTTTGACGTAACTTCCGGCGTCTGTATCGCCTTACTAAATCAACCGACGCCGCTAATTGAAAGCCTACCGGAAATGGGAGTCAAATCTACTCATTTCCGGATAGGCAGGTATGTGATAAAGCTTGGATATTGATTGCATTTGAAATTATTTCAATCTATATTATTTCTAACTCACCGGAAAAAACAATTCATAATTATGATAAATACTTGCGCAAGCCCGTGAAAAATCACGGAATATTAAATAAAAAATGTGATTTTTGGAGCTGAAAGTATTTATACGTAAATTTTTCTGAATTTCACGTTTCGAGCTTCTCAAATAATGGAACTTGTAATGTATGAGTACAAAAGTTAATTTCGGCAGCTTGGACAAAAAAAAAGTACTGGAAAAAACATGTTTCATAAAAAATCTCTTAAATACCAAGTTATTTATTTCGGCAAATAATTTTGTTTTGCTTTATTTTAATTCGCTTAAACTTTCAAAATTCTCCACAAAAACAAAAACCGTCTTAAAAAGGACTCCTTAAGGCTTGGCTTCGTTAGAATAATTAATTACATTTAGTATTTGAAAATATATTTTTTTAACGAACGCAACCACAGTTAGGTGGCCCGGGGGCCTCTTGTAAAACATCTGTATAGCTCTTTATTCACTTTATTCTGTTACTTATCTAAAAATAATATTTTTATCTTTGAGCAGCCTTAAAGTCCCCGTTGCGCGGGGTGCAACACTGCCAAAAGCGTGGATTTAGGAAATTGGGAGATTGCCTTTTATATCGTCCCCAAACGAACATTAAAATAATATACTAATTTGTTTTTGGGGTATTATGCCGTGTTATGCTACCTCCTTATTTAGCCAACGTTTTGGACAGTATTGCAGTGTCCATCATCAGGGCAGATGATGGACACCCCAAAAACAAATCACAATAATACTTTTCGCCATGAAAATCTCAAATCTTACCATTAAATTAATAATAATATTCATTTTAATGGCAATATGAAGGTCTCCAGCTAAAGCAACCTTATTACGAAATTTTGTGGTAAAAAATGGCTGTAATATATACTACACGGTGTCTGGAAAATCACAGTACACATGGAAAACGGGTGTCAATTACACTGCAACACTTTTGGTGTCGATTTTGATGTATAGTTTTGTTTTTTTTGAGTTTTCGTTTTCGAGTAAATTGAGTCCAAAGTTGAAGTATTGTATTTTTTTTTATTCTAGCGCCAAAATATTTATAACACTTCGAATACAATAGAAAACACTTTTAAAAAGATTAAATTCTCAGGTAGAAAAAGTTTTGGGATTCTCTAGGTAATGTAGATTCCCACTCGTACTACGAGTTCCCTTTCACCGTGCATAGTTAAATAAATAAAATTTGCTATTGGTTCAATGCAGTATACATGCCACTTCACATTGGAAGAAGTCGTCAAGGCTAATTTTGACTGAAGGAGATTTCCCGACAATATTGAATAGAGACCAGAAAATGGGAAATCCGATGGATCAAAATCATATGGAGAGTACAAGAAGATGTTTAATAATTTCCCTGGTTCTAGCTGCAAATGCTAATGGCCTAACCTGCATCAGATCATTTAACATCTTAGCATTAGTGAAACTCTAACAAAATGGTTTGAAACATAGTGTATTTCTTTCGGTCTAAAAACAGTTGTAGGTGATACAGCAAGTAGTAATGCGAGGAGGAAGGCATTATGACAAAATGCAAAAACTGTCAGAGTACCTAAACGTACAACTTTCTTTCAAAATTGACCCTACAATCGTCCAAAAATTGAAATGATTTAACAAGAGGGTAATTGTTACACAATTAACAAAATTACTATAATGAGCAGACGGAGTGATAAAATCTTTGGAATGAAAAACATTAGAAGCATCTGAGAACTGCCTAGAATATTTGATGATGTGTTTCGAAGCGCTACAACCTGAATAAGTATAAATAATAATCGTAGCTTTTTTCTCAGTTTCATCGCCAGAAAGCGGCGTTTTCTTAAGAGTACAGGAGATATAAAAAAGCTCCCTTTACGAAATGCGGCGCCGGAGGCCATCTGTGTGTCGCAATACAAAGCTTCATAATCCCGAAATGAGTTTGTATCCGGAGATAGCAGTGATGAAGAAACTGTAAGGGCTGAAAAAATATATTTAACCGCCTCTGCGGTGTTTTCTCAAACAGTGAAATGATAAGAATTCTCAATACGGTTAGATTTGTGTTGTGGAAGCTCAAATTAAGCTAATAGATATAGAAGTTCTACATCGAATAGCCATACGTTACTAGAAGGTACGAGTGCAGTTCCGCTGTGCTGTTCTGGGCGGTCGTCTGAAGGAATATTGTAGGCATTACGAAAAGAAGATACTTTTATAATCATTGAACTGTTTTCACGAAGTACAATGAACGTTTAAGAATATATATATAAATTTTATTTTTAACTTCATTAAGAAAACGTTCTCCTTTTTTATTTCCAAAAAACTTTTCTTCAAACTGAAAATAAGAAAATGGAATGTGGGCTAAACGTGTATTGACTCGAAATTCAGTCTAAACCATGAATATTTTAAAAAGTTTTTTATTCGTCCGTGAGAGATTACACAACCCTTATTTTATTACCTGTCTTCCCGAACTAAAGAAGAACAAAATCCAATCATGAATTGATTCAAACAATTATTTAGGTACTTAATCATACCTTTGAAATATTATTTTCATATTGAAAAACTTAATATTTTAATCCCGCTAATAGTTTTTCAGCTTCAGAGCTGAAATATTTTCCCAACATTCTTTATTTTTAACACTCTGTTTTTTAGTTTTTCATAAGAATACCACACA
Organism: Hesperophylax magnus; assembly: GCA_026573805.1. NCBI lineage: Eukaryota > Metazoa > Arthropoda > Insecta > Trichoptera > Limnephilidae > Hesperophylax > Hesperophylax magnus. The sequence goes on along the minus strand of JAIUSX010000190.1, from coordinate 893,086 downwards.
AGGGCCCCATCAGTCCCAACTACATAATCTACTAAATAATAAAATAGAAAGTTCCGAATTGTTATACGTCATTAGTTTAAATGTTCCAACGAGGTGTACCGCGTTCTTCAAATAGAAGCCAACAACACTAATGTAACAAATAACTCACTAACTACAATCACAGCACTACGAAAGTACGTTCGTAGTGTTGTGATTCTTTGCTAACAAACAAAATTAAGCGAGGTATAAATATTTTTAAAACCACTTATTTTTTCATTAAATTTTTATTTAGCGTCAATTATAAATCGTAAGTATATATATTTTTTTTTTAAATTTCTTTATCTCTCCGCACACTTTCTTCCTTTTCATTATTTACTAGCTGGCATTTATAAGTAAAGTTTTGAGGTTGTAAATTCTAGTGTATCTGAAAACTGGGTGTATGTTCACGGTGGAAATAATATTATTATAAATAATTGAAAAGTTTAATTTTTTAAGTAATTGTTTCACTTGATCGTGTCATGTCTTCTGCGGGCGACCTTAACTTCTTCTACCATTCTCTTCTACGTCGTTCATTCTCTTCACACCCTTTTCTTTATTCATCACGTAAGTAAGTATAAATACAACCAATGTTTTGAACATTTTTTAAAATATTTTATTCATATTTCAAAGTTTGTACATGATATAAGTATAAAGCATAATATAAGATTAATGTCACAGTTCTCAGTCCTAGTTACTAAGATTTCCTGCTCAGAGGCGACCTATAGTTTTCATATATTTCGTTTCTAGTTATCTTTACAACGTCTTCATAATATAAGATTAATGTCACAGTTCTCAGTCCTAGTTACAGGGGTTTCCTGTTCTGAGGCGGCCTATAGCTTTCATATATTTCGTTTCTAGTTGTCTTTACAACGTCTTCATAATATAAGATTAGTGTCACAGTTCTCAGTCCTAGTTACTGGGGTTTCCTGTTCTGAGGCGACCTAAAGTTTTCATATATTTCGTTTCTAGTTGTCTTTAAAACGTCTTAATATAAGATTGATGTCATAGTTCTTAGTCCTAATTACTGGGGTTTCCTGTTCTAAGGCAACCTATGGTTTTCATATATTTCGTTTCTAGTTGTCTTTACAACGTCTTCATAATATACGATTAATGTCACAGTTCTCAGTCCTAGTTACTATGGTTTCCTGTTCTGAGGCGGCCTATAGTTTTCATTTATAGTTTCTAGTTGTCTTTAGATCGTCTTCATAATATAAGATTAGTGTCACAGTTCTCAGTCCTAGTAACTAAGGTTTTCTGTTCTGAGGCGACCTATAGTTTTTTTTTTTTAAAGTTTCTTTATTCAATAAAATTATTGGTTACATGCATTGAGGAATTTTTCGACCACCATGCTAGGCACATGCCCGTGTTATAGTTTTCATATATTTCGTTTCTAGTTATCTTTACAACGTCTTCATTATATAAGATTAATGTCACAGTTCTCAGTCCTAGAGTTACTGGGGTTTCATGTTCTGAGGCGACGTAAAGTTTTCGTATATTTCGTTTCTAGTTGTCTTTAAAACGTCTTACATAAAAACGAAGAACTTACATAAAAACGAGCCAAAAAAACGACCCGTTTTAATCATCAAGTGTGAACGGGTGATCCGCTCGTGTTCGTCGAGTTTTACGCAACTGCACCGGTGCACCAGGCTCCATTAAAATACCTGTAAAACAGACTCAGCATGTCTACATTGCGTCTGTTCGTTAGATATGGCAATCGGTCTGTGGACAACTCTGTTGATTCTGTTTGATTTGGTAGAGCATTTTACGAGTATAGTTTCGTAGCATGAAATTTAATATTTCTCTATCCAAAAGATGTATTTACATTAGCAATAATGAGTATATTTAGACTTATTGCCCTGATTGAGTATATGTTGAGTTATGTTGGGCAGTGGAGTATTCAGATATGTTTTTTTTTTCAAGTTAGAATGAAACTTTTTTTTTTAAAGTTTTTTTACACTGAAATTTTTCACCAGAGTGATACCGACAGTGTATTCCACTCTGCTGTTACGAGTATTGTGCATTTAATTAAGAATTTTTCCATAGTACAAGAAAGAAAAAATGTATTTTCATTCGAGTAAGTAGTGTTTTTTTTTCCATACAAGTATAATCGCGCTACGGGAATAATCTATAATCGAGCAGCCTTTTGAAGATTTCAGATGAAGTAGGTTTCATAAAACAGAGCCTCCGATCAAAGGGTGTCTTTGCACAAAAGGGTTTTCTCTTGTTCCACCTCGAGAACTATAGACAAATACAAATATGTAAGCACCCAAATCAAATGCGTCGCGAGCGTCAGGGGTTGGTTAGAGATATGGGATCTATTTGCACAAGAAAAGTAAGGCTTTATTCTTTGTATTTTTTGTTGTGTTTATGTATTTTCATGTTGGAACTTCGACGAATGCGGAACATCAATGATTATAGCATTAATTAACAAGTTAGTTCTGTAATAATTATACCTTCTAGCATAGCGAAATCGATAACTTACAATATCGGATTGACAGGCGTAACTACCGATGATTTTATACAGATATCCCGCGCACGGTCGCACTGTTGATACTCAGACCGATGTTGATAACGCAATAAATGAGAATTCGATATACGCTAGCATCTCCGGCGCATCAGATCGTATCGACAAAGGGCTTTATAGATTGTACGTGCTTGACCTCCTGGAACTCTGAAGCTACGGTGGTTTAATGCACTAATGCATATCTTTTTCTGAAGAATTAAAGGATACGATGGTTAAGATTCTCAACTATGATTACGGAGGTCGCTGATTTGAAAATTAGGCGTGGGCAAGCAAATTTTATTTATTTAATTAATAACGGTTATTTTATATTTAATTAATATAAAATACTGGATGGTATACTTGCATCGAGTTCCAGAGTCTCTCAACATCGCTCTGGTGGAATATCACCATTAAGAATGGAAACGATGCTCGAAATAGCTTTTGTCGTGTTGAGTGACCAGATCTGAAAAGCCAGGTACTTCCCAACTTTACCAGCTTCCCATTAATTTGTCTTCCTGTTCCCACTCCCTTCGAACTTACTACATACCCCAATTGGGTATGTCTTAGTCCCACTGGCTCCAATTAGTGGGGAGCAATAGGGACTCTTGTGCGGAATCCACATCAAAAATATATTTCATTAATTTACTCTTATAATTTAATTTAATTTAAGATAATGGTTTTCATTTTAAGTTAAACAATTAGTTTCATGACTTCTCACAAACAGTTTATAGTCAAAATGTTACAACGATAAAAATCTTATAATTACATCATAAGAATATACTTAACATAATTTATAATCTGCTCTTTCATAGATGGCGCTAATTTGATTATTTTACGAAAAAACTCTTATGCAAGCTATGTTTCAAAATATTTTTTTTATTTTTATTTTATTGATACATGGTTTAGAGAGTACATGTGGTTTTTTGTGATATTTAACCCTCCATGCTTAGGATGACCCTGTGTTATGGCGGGTTAATTTTACAGTTTGCGGACAAAGAATCTATACATTACTATAATATAAAACATAAAAATGATGTATAGCTAGTTTGGGTTGCAAGAAGAGGATGGAGAAGTTAGAGAATTATAAGATGATGAAAAATTATTAGTAAATAGAACACACTAATTAATTATGTACATACTATACCGCTAAGTCAGGGAATAAGGATATATTATGTTTTGTCGAATTGATAGAGTGTAGAATGAATGGGTATTGTAATTGTAATGTATTATTAAGATGAATTATTTGTTTGCACCCGTACATACGGTATGCGAATATGAATGAATAGTTTTGTACTAATAAAAAATCAATTCTTTCAAGAAAAGCATGCACAATGGATTGAAAAACCGATAAAATATTATATTTTTATGCCTTTCTTGAAAGATTTAAGTTTTTATGCTGACAAAATTATTCATGTGTGTAATATGCAAAAAAAAATAATTATCATTCTGAAGCACAACTTACAAAAGGTGTTTTTTTTTCTAAAGTAATTAAATTAGCGTCATCTATGAACGAGCAGTTTATGGATATTTTTAAGTATACCCTTAAGGCGATGCACTACGTCGTGTAATATTTTAAATAGAGCCGCTATCAATAACACCCCTAACGTAGATGGCGATAAGGTTTAAATTCCCGCTTAACACCATCCGCCTGTTTTGATTTATGCAAGAAAAAAACATTGCCGAAAAGTGACTTTTATTTTATTTTGTGACATTTATTTTATTTTAGACATAAATATTTAATTTTTTTCCGTTCATTTTATAAATAACTTAATTTTCCACATTATACAATAAAATCAAAACCGAAAATGGGTTCGTAAGTAGGAGAGTTTGAACTTTAAAGCCGTTTTCATAGGCCTTTTACATTATTTTTTTCTGGGCTTATAAAAAGATTTATCTAAAAAATACTCGATTATTTCAAAGGCCAAGATGTATTCTACTCGCAGTATTTAATTAAAGCATCCAAAACATTTCTAGGCGACCAAATTTTCAAACCAAAAACACATGATTTTGCATTACTACGTAGTGAATCGCTTTAAATGATTTCTTGAAATGTAATCACTCTAAAAATTGTATTTTAATAACCAAAGCAATAAATCGTCTATAAAATTGAACGTGTCAACACGGAGACCTCGGCACTTGCAGTACAGCCATTCAATCGCCGATAACAAGTATCACCAAGTTGGGTTTAATATGCCCGCGAGTAATAAACGGCGATATTTACCCGCTAACTTGATGTGGTGTCTCCTTCCATCCTTTTTACAGCCTTCTTCCCCAATGGGGAGTTAACCCTTTAACAGAAAGCATTATTTTTATTGGGAAATACAGTGAATCCAATAAAATTTCACAAAAAACAGATCACCGCGGAATATTACAATAATAATCATTAAATCAATATCGTCAGTTGAGACGCAGCCTTCTGTTAAAGGAAAAATTACATTAGCTCAGCTAAGAATCCCTTGGGGAAAATAATTTCCCTCGGGGCTTATATCATCTTAAAGGATGCTGTGTAGACGTGGGGGTCTTTTTAAGGAAAGGAAGGAAGTTTTGTGAATGAAAAGGGTATTAGGGGTGGGTAGGAATCTGGGGGTCAGTGTGTCCAGGAGTGGCGGACGAATGAATCCTTTCCTTCAACTGAGGAGCAAGGCGATGAATCGAGGGAGTCTGACCGGTGAGCTTAAATGGCCTCTCTCAACCAGTCTCTCCCTCTCTATCCAGCCCGCCACGCAGCAAAGACAGGGCAGACGCATCTGCCGCCAAGACCTAGACGTAGATAAAACTCACCGCCCCATGAACCCGGTCAACCCTGCTAAGTCACCAAACTTTGCGAACCAATTGGAGTGACCTATGACAGAGGAGTCTACTTCAGAAGAAATGTGATTTAGAAGTGAAGCAGTCATTCTCTCCAAAAGTATGATCATTAGTATGTTGGTCCTGCCTCTTGGAAAAATAAAAAGTCTGTGGTGCATATCTCTGGTGAAGATATCGGGGACATAAAGCATAATACAGATCAGGATTTCAAATGTGCCCATTGAGAAGTTTATGTACTACTAACATTGTTATAATTCTCCTAGCTGTTATCTCCAGATATATAATGTAAATATTAATATAACAAATATATTCATGACTAGGAAGTAAAAAGAGAGTACAGTGGAAAAATTAATATTTTCGCATTTTTTTACCGTTTATTTTTAATGATTTCTAATTACTAAAATCTCCTGGATTTTTCTAGAAGAATTCCTCGAGAAGCTACTAATTCATCGTCTACAAAAATAAAATATCTTGCTTACCGCTAATTTTATGATTGAAAAATGGTTTATAAAATTTTCAAACCGTTTTACTTAAAATATTTTAATGGTAAGGTCCTGTTTTTATTAATCTTAAATATAAATAACTAACATCCCTGTGGATTGCTTTAAATGATGTATATATTATCGTTACGAATTCGTTGTAATTTATTAGGATGTGAGACTCTAGCAAACCCCGTTTTTAGAGTCTTTTGGGGTCTTAAAGGAGCCAATTTCCCTTTCATTTTTAAGGTCAAATCACCTTTGTACACCTTTTTACAATATTTGATCCATGTACAACGTTTCTATTTGACATAATCTGTCTATGGCTGCAAAAAATCTGTCATCACAGCGCAACATGGAAAATGTTATAAAATGCGCTTTGATAACAGAATTTTTTGCAGTCATAGAAATCATTAGCAGCAATATTGGGCTAAAAATCAGTGCGTACCTTTAAGAAAAGATGGTAAAAATTAAATAAATTTTAAAGTAATTAATTCATTTTACCACACGGTAGAGAAGTTTTAGGTCATAAATAATTATTATTACAACATACCCTTGATTCGCCTTTGAGGTGATTTTCATATCACCTAAAGGATGATTTCATATCATCCAAATATTATTATTATAAAGGATAACAAATAATTATAAGCAATAATTAGTCGCCTGAAATATCAATACAAATTGAAAATATCTCCCGAGTAAAAAATAAATGCCCTAGATGCACTAGACATAGCTAAACGTAGATCAGTGGTTTCAGAGCACCTGAAACCACTATTATTATTAAAGATAATAAAAAATAATGTCTTCATCAATAATCATGTTTAGCTTTTTGTAGTTATGGCATCACGCAACGCACTCAAAAATGTAGTCAATATCTGGCTCAATCACATATTTTACATGAAATGGCCATTTTCAGATATCATTCAACTGATCTAGATAACTACTGAAATCTTACATTTAGTCATAGAGTAATGGCTCGACTGATCTGGTGACTTGGAGGGGTACAAACTGCGATTACATGAACTTACACGAGTACATGATACTTTAATAACGTGACTTATTAATTTGAGTATCTCATCTGAGAACATACTAAGACTGTGACTTAACGTGTTAAGTAACGAGTTGGATCCTCCAACACTCGTGATCGGTAAAGACATACGCTATTGATGTCCCGCTATTTCTAAGATTGAAATGTGCGCCGATTTAGAACATTAGTTTAAATTTAATATTTATTTGTATAAAATTTGTATATGTAGTGTGTTTAATTCCTCGGCTGGCTAAGTCCTCCATCACAACACAAGCAACATTTTACGCGTACTGTGGTGGTAGTAGGAGGTTTTCAAATATTGTCAGGTTATTCGTAACCCGGGAATGTTTGTCTTTCTTTAAAAAAAAAAGAAACATGTTGATATTTTTTAAATGGTGTGTCTTAGCTTTAAGCTTTCATATTTTTTTAAAAATGAAAATACGTAATTCTTGTCGTATTGTACTTTGTTTTGAATTTTTCTCTCTCCTTTTCTATCCCCTGAATTTGTAATCGAGCATAATCCATTAACGGTTAAGTACTTTCTTCTAAATTCCTACCATTGCTCTTTGTTTATATCTATATCCCTGTCTGTTCCTCTTTTGTTTCTTCTTGTTTGTTCTACTTAAACTCCCTTTTTCTATTTTTGTACTGTTTGGGTGTGAAACTTTTAATTATTATATTTTTTTCGCAACTTATAATTTTGATAATATAATACCAATATAAAATTGTGCCTATTAACTTCCACATATGTATTGTAAGTTCATCTCATCATACAATGAGTTTTGTAATTCATCGGGATTGCTCTAGCAAGAAAAAAAATGTTTTTGAACTACACTAAATAAGGGTTTTTTTGTTAATGAGAGAGATCTGCTCAAGCTCACGGGGTAAAATCATTTTCTGTTATTATTTTAAAACATAATGTCGTTTTCTAATAATCACTATGTGCTTCCTTGAATGTTTATTCTTTTATAATGACCGCAGAGCAAGCAAGTCCTTCCTAATACCTAAATGGATTGGGCCCCTTTTGGTCTAGATATTTAATATCATCGTGCGATTGTTCCACTGTAAATTTAATTCAGTCAACGGGGTTTTTTATGTTAATGAAAAGATCCTTTAACTTAACATGGTGGTTTACATAAATTTCATCATTCTCAATAAATTAAAATAATGCCACAAAGCTAGTTTGCAATTATTGAAGATAATATATTTGACATCGTTTTTTTGTGTGTAATCATGAATTGTTAATTGTTGTGTCTGGTATATTTATTCAATTATATATATATATATATATATATATATATATATTATTCATTCAATTTTTATTTCTTTTTCTATGGCTATTTTAAACATAAACTTTTTCAATAAGTTGTGCATGGACTATCTTTGAAGGTTTGAGGTTTAGTTTTAGAGGGTTCTTTTTGTGTGCTTATTTAGCCACTTTTTGATAAAACAAAAAACTAAAGATTTAAAGCCTTCGATACGGTAGATCATGAAATACTTCTACACAAAATACAATATTTGGGCATAGTCGGGAAATCCTTAAATCTTCTGTGAAGTTACCTAGCTGATAAATTTGGCTTGTCGATAACGGAGGGAACCTAAGCGGCTTTGGAAAAATCACATGTGGAGTGCCACAAGGCTCGATTCTTGTACCTCTATTTTTCTTACTATACACATACATCAATGATAAAACAAAATGTGGCATTTCGGGAAAATTTCAACTTTATGCTGATGATACTGTGATTTACTATATATAATAATACATTATAAACTATTATAATTTTGTAATGTGTTATCTTGTAATAAATAAAGAATTATCGCTAAAATAATTTGACACTTCTTCGATTATTGTAAAAATTACAAGTGTATCTAATTTGATGATCAGTATTGATAAAAATAAAACGATTTTAGGAATTTAATAAGTAAAGAAATTTTTTTTTTTTACTTAAAGTACAGTTTTCGATAGTGATATATTTCTGGTTACCTCACTTGACAAATGATTTACACCAGCTTTTTCAAAACTATTTATATACCAAACCTCGTGACTTAATAAAAAAATAATTAAGTTTCACGGGTAGCACTTTTACGGGTTATAGTCATAGAACGAATTGAGCTGCTCTAGAGTAGCTTAATTTTAAATACGTTCCACTTCTGCCTCCCCACACTCATGCTTATCCCCTCTCTTTTACCTAACCTCCCCCCTCCCCTCACTAAAATTGATGTTTTTTTTTATGAGAAACCGCACAAGAGTCCCAACTGCTCCCAGCTGTCTGGAGCCAGTAAGACTATGGCATCCCCAATTGTGGTATGTTGAGTGGCTGAAGGTAGTGGGAAGGGAAAAGAGATGGGGAAGAGGAAGATGCGGAATAACCTGGCTAACAACAAAAAATTCCAAAGCCATATCTGCTACGTTTCAATTCTGAATGGTGTCTTACAGCTGTATCTTCAACTCTGCAAAAATCACTCCATCTGGGTGCCGCAAATAAACTTTATATTGTATTTAATATAATTAATATATATAGTATATAGTAAACTATAAATTGTTCTGCCTCCCTCTTCTATATTTCCTAATTGACTGTAAAAATATTTGTACGTATTTATACAGCCCTGAGGAAGGCTGAACCGAAACCGGTTGGAGTTAAATATTTTTTATATATTCAAGCGTTTTTTTAAATTATTTATTCAGTGCATTGTTTATTACAGTCGTTGACTAATTTTTCGACCACCATGCTAGGCACATGTCCGTGTAGTGGTGGTCGATTATCTATAAAGTACCTGAAAATAATTTTAAAAAATATGTCGAGTATGAAATATAGAAGAATTTAAGAAATCATAAAAGAATGTTTAATAGAAATGGTGACCGTTACAATCGGCGCACTGTCCGCCATCCAATCAGGCTAAAAGCCGCGTCACTGTTGGTCAGTCGTAAACAAGAGTTAACTTCCGGCTCCGGCAGTAATGGCCGCTGCATTCGGACCCGGAACTGGCTACACACCCACACATACACCCACACTACACATGGCGCCAACTACCGGGAGAAAAATCAACTAACCCGGAATCGAACCGACCAACCCTTCACTCACCAATTAATTATTGAACCATCTAAGTAATCCAATCTTGGGATTTGAATATGTTGGAAAGTTTCCAAGTCATATTATAAATTATTCATCTTACTTTATGGGAAAATCGGAGCCCATTGAACTGAATGTGATCCGTTTATTTAAAATTGATTGAATAAATTTGTGATAAATAAGTCTGTTGTGTATTCATTACTGTTCTTGTAGACAGGTTCAACTAAACTCAAAAATTAACCGTACAACATCCAAACATTACCATTAATTCGTGAATCTATAATATTGTTTTCGGATCGACTGCTATCGTTGCAGCCAGTGAAACAATTATTTACCCAAATTTTAAAGTATTATTGTGCTGAAACAACTGAAAGAGAGTAAGGAGGATGGACAGAAGTAAATATAACTATTCAGATCCAGTTAATAAACATTACATTCTTCCGGCAATTTATTTTATTAACTGTTGACAGGCCAAGATGCCAAACAAAATGCCTGTAACCAAGTGGGTCTTCCGACGAACCTGTGCATTTTCTTACGGCAGTAGATACTTTCAGTGTCGCTCTGGTGATAGACCACCAATCAGAATCGATATGACTTTAGCCGTGATCGATGAGCAGATTCATCTTCATCTCTGTCTCCTTCCCTTCGTCACTACCTTCAGCCTCACAACATACCCTACAGTCAGTTAGGAGCAATTGGGACTCTTGTGCGGATAACATAAAAAATATTAAAAAATAAGAAAATAATAAAAAATAATAATAAAAAGCCTTTCGGCTTTACATAATATAATATAAGACATTTATTTAAACGTTAGAAAGTATTAAACAACCTTTATGGGCGTGAAAACTGCAAATAATAGAAAATATTTCAATTAGAAAGGAATTTTGAAATGAGTAAATTGTGAAATAACACCAAGTTAATGAAATAAAATCTACTTGCGCACGCCGAGCTTTGAAATCGCGACCTCTGGCTTGCTAGTCGAGAGCCTTGCCTCTCGACCCCGGACGCTATATAGAAAATCAAATATTAAAAATTTAATTAATCATAACTGTTACGTTTTATACACATCTTAAGGCGAAGCTTAATGCTAAATCACTGTTTTGAATAATCTTTATAACAAAGGTGTACATTATGAATTCCAAAAAATATGCTTTAGATAAAATCTCCTCGTTTCGCTTGAGTACAATACAAATTAAAAAATACATTACTCAATTAAAAATACAAATGTAAACTACTAAAAAATATTTCAAAAGAAATCTATGAACGCGTAAAGGAAACAACTTTAAAAAATACAGTATTATAGCTAAGATTATCTATGACAGTTTCAGTTGATTATTTTTTTTTGTTTTCTTATAAAATTATTTACAAAATAAATAAAAACCAGTTTTTTGCTTGAAATCGAACGTTTCTAAACTCCGTTTGTCAAGCGATAGTAATGCCTATTACATACCAAGAATATTCACATCTTGTAGCTTCCTCTACAATAACATATTTATTTCTATAAAAATATTAGACACATACTCAATTTGAAACATGAAAAATGTGGTGAAAATCATCAAAATGATAATTCATCACATCTTTAAAAAGTTATATAAAGTCATGGAAAGTGATGAAACAAAAAAATTATTAACTGGATTATGTAGGTTACGTTAGGTTAGGATTTTTTTTTTCATCGTTTCTAATGACTTTATATGACTTTTTAAATGTGTGTTGAATTGTCACTGTGTTGAGTTATCATGGAACCGGGTATTTGATCTCACCCAAATTTAGCCAATTTAGTTAAAATTATCGTACGTTTGACGATGAGTAATGCTGTACTGGTAAATATAGACCAGTCGGTGGCCGAGTTGACATCGCGCTTGGGTCTCACTCAGGCGTAGTGTGTTCAATTCCTCGGCTGTCTAAGTCCTCCATCACAACACAAGTAACATTTTCCGCTTACTGTGGTGGTAGTAGGAGATTTTCAATATTGTCAGGTTATTCGTAACCCGGGAATGTTTGTCTTTCTTTTAAAAAAATAAATTTAAAAAAATGATTTTATGTGAAATTATAACCACATGTATTTTTGTTGTTTGTTTTTGGGGTGTTATGCCGTGTTGCGCTAACTCCTTCTTTAGCCGACGTTTCGGACAGCGTTGCAGTGTCCATCATCAGGGCAGATCCGGTAGATCCGAAGATGTGGATCTACCGGATCTGCCCTGATGATGGACACTGCAACGCTGTCCGAAACGTCGGCTAAAGAAGGAGTTAGCGCAACACGGCATAACACCCCAAAAACAAACAACAAAAATGCTTTTGGCCGTGAGAATCTAAAAACTTACATAACCACATGTAGTTTGCTCAAAATTCTGCCTCTCGTTATTACTGTGCTATTATTTTTTTCTAATACTGTTTTAATTTATATATGCCATTTTTTTAAATACGGGCATGTGCCTAGTATGGTGGCTGTAGAAAAAAAAACTGTAATTATTTAAATTTTTATGAATAAAGAAACACAAAAAATATACATCTAACGCTACCTTGAAGTGGCGAACACATTACGCTACCAATGGGGATGTATGACGAGCGATATACTGAAGTAAGCCAAGCCAAGAGAATATAGCGCCCTTATAGTGTGGTCTGTCACAGACATGATAGGTATGTATTTTTTTATTTCTATTTTGTCAATAATTCCAAGATAAACAATTTTAGCAGTTATCCAAACCAAATAAAATCTGAACAATGACGTTAAAAAATCCAATTGACCCAAGTCTTTTGCCTTCATACCCGCAGTTTACGACCATCGCGATATGCTTGAGAACCTCGAGTAGTCGGTTCCTACCTACCCATCTGTTGAGGGTGGCATCTAACACTGGGGGGTGTTCTGCTAAGGGTGGCAAGGCTTTATAACTGTAGAGTATTGGAGGGGTCGAACAATAATAACTAAGCCAGATACGGTTCAAGATTTTCACAACGTATTATTTTAAATTATCGTGTTTATTTTTTGGGTTACTATGCCGTGTTGCACTTCCTCTCTATATAGCCGACGTATCGGGAAGAATTGGTGTACATCATCACGCCAAATTGTGGTAAAGTGTGTGTTTTACATATATATATATAAATAAGTGATACCGCGTTACGTTCAAATCCTCTTAGATCCGGTATTTCAGTATTATAATGAGTGAAATTAATATGGTTTTTGGCGTTTAGTTTCGGTGCAGTTGGATACCAAGAGCTACAAAGCTTAGCCCCGTCGTCTATTTTTTTTCTGAATGGCGTTTTCAAACACAAACTTCACCACAAATGGAGTTGCCATTGTCCTTCTAGCTTCAGACAGTTAAATTGCTTTTCCTTAACACCTCTACCATATGTCACCCCAAGTGGTTCGCAACGTTTAGTGATTTAGCAGGGGTGCCCGGGTTCATTGGTAGAGGTGTGTTCCGAATGTGCCTGCACACTAGCGTGACGTGCCAAATCAAGAGAGGCTGGTTTGGGGAGACCCTTTCACATCTCCAGCTGGTCTCTCGATCCATCGCTTTGTGTGGCAGCAGGAAAAAATTTTCCAATTTTTTGTCATTTCTGGACATACTGACATACTGCATCCCAAAAGTAGACACAGGCCCTGATAGAAATTATTTTCAATTATAAATTGTGTAGGATTTCTTTTTTTTAAATTGCTGCTTGTATAAGGTTTTCGATCCCTTACATCACGGCTACACGCCATTCTCAACTTCACGGCTGTCTCCCGAGGGTTCCGTCTGCGTGGCGTGAGGAGAAATGAAGTGGGGGGAAGGGAAAGAGGAGGGTTGGTTGGGGACGCCAGAAGATGTTTGAACTCTTAGAGTTATGAGTGGACTTTCGAGATGACCGTAAATCGAGTTGGAAGATGACGTTTGTTGTTGGCGAGGGGAATTACTTGAAGGGTCAGTGTGGGATAGATTTTTTTAAAAATTGAAAGTATTAGAATTAAATGGATAGCAATTTATTTTAGAATATTTGAATTTAATATTAGTTATTAATTTTATATCTCTGAGTGTATAATGAATATTCTTGTAACTACCTCAATGTTTTATGATACTAGTTTTGGAAGAAGTTTTATTTTTAATTTGAAGAACTAGTTTTTGGAATCCAGGATTCAATATTCAGTGATAATTTTCAATAATCATATTCCATGATAATTCAATAGTATTCAATGATAATAGTCAACATTGATATTCAATGATAATTCAAAAATGAACATTCAATATTTAATGATAATCATTAATGGACACTCAATATGTAATAATAATCATTAAAGAACATTCAATATTTTATGATAATTATCACAATGGACATTCAAAATTTAAAGATAATCATTAAAGGACATTCAATATTTAATGATAATCATTACAATGGATATTCAATATTTAATGATAATCATTATAATGGACATACAATATTTAATGATAATCATTAATAGACATTGAATATTTTATGATAATCATTAATAGATATTGAATATTTAATGATAATCATTAATAGACATTCAATATTTAATGATAATTATTAATAGACATTCAATATTTAATGATAATTATTAAAGGACATTCAATTACCTGTTAGATATGATGAATAATAAGAAAACTCAATATATTTGTTATTTTATTTTTAAAGGGGTCGAAAGTTTTCACAGTAAGCGAAATAAGTTGGGTTTAACAATATATATTAAATGTTAAAAATTATATATTTATATACATATTCTTAAAATAGATATATAAATATCATATATAGATATATATTAAAATAATTATTAATTTATAAAAAATACAATAAAAACTTTCTCTCTTTCATACGTAGACACAAAAATATTGATACGAAATAAAGATTCTTTATTATTTGGGAGCTGCTCTTGGGGGCTGCTCGTACATTGAAAAAATGGTTATTTTACATTATATAACTACCTATGTAAGTAGGTGGTGTTTCACTTGTGAAAAATATCCTTTTGCACGTAAATATAATATTGATTTGTGAAAATCTAAACTAACCATCACACCGTTTCCCCGCAAAGGTGAGCAGAGAGGACGGACCGACAAACAACTCGATCTTGGCACATACTTCTTGCTTCATTCACATTCATACATCGTCTCATACATACCATTTCGTTATTCCGACTATTGACATAGTACACTCATTCATTCGTTCATTCGCTCTACATGCCAAAACCATCTAAGCGTCCCTTTCGTAATCTTACTCATTACGCTTACATAAGCTTTGCATCCTTTGTGAATCTCATTTCTACAGCATTAAGTCTTAAGTAGTCATTTTAGAACATGAATAAAAATAATATAAAAAATTTTCGGGGTACAAATTTTTCTTTTTAAACGCGCTCATCCATAAATTGAAGAACGAACAAAGAAGCAGTAAAACTACAATTGGAATTGTAACCAAGATGCGATCAGAGTTCTCGGGATATTTAAAATTTCTACCTGTAAACTGTTGCCTTCCAATCTAAATCAGTATTATAAAACCCCAACACCTATGCACGATGGTGTCATTTCTCTCCCTGCATGCTCAGCCCGATGCAAGTCCCGAAAACCCTTCTGGATGGAAGGAGAAAGGCTCTTACGATTACCTCTCACTCCAGAAGATAGGTGAAAACTTGAGTGGCAATCGACCGACGTGAGAAATGCCCATCTCGTGCACAACCCCACTGAGAGACAGCCTGGGTAAACTCTGCCTCGTAAACTCTGATCCACCATCAATAGGATAAATTCCTGCCACAGGATCATTGGTGATGTGTGAATGCGGTGCGGTGAAGACCACCGAAACATGTGCTAAACGAATGCCTGCTGCATTCATTCGCCGGCGGGATTGATGAGGTCCACATGGCGACGCCTGAGGCCCTTGACTGGCTCACTGACCTAGATGTTCCCCACTGACCCCCCACCATACGAAAGACAAAAAAGACAAATGCGATAATATTCTAAAGATATTTATAATCGTGCAGTTTTTCATACAAGATCCCAGGTACGTCGCGCGTCGGCCAATTTAACGAAGCCAAATGGCTGTGTGCCTAATCAACGCGCGCTTTGCCCGTAGGTAACCGCGGCGTTCACCCAATCCAACATTCAGCCGGGCCGCTTCTTTATCCCACCCGCTGCAAATCTCCGCCGACTCCGAACTGTTGAATAAGAGATAAGTAAGTGCGCGAGCAGTTGAAAAATAAATCTAAAATAATGAAAAAAGGGAAGATAAAAGTGCGCGCCCGCTCGCATTCAACTGCTGAATAATTCGGGCACAAAAGTGAACGTCGAAATTGGCCTTTTTCACCGCTTGTTCTGACGGAATAAAAACCCGTTTTCGGAAGATTTTGCAATTCAACAAATTAGTACTTACTTGAGGTTTTTCTCAACAAGCCAAATAAAATATGTATTTTAAATGTCATTTAAAATTATACAGACGTATTATTAACACACTTAGGGCCTTAATTCTACTACTGGTCTTTGCGCTGAACAATTAGTTAACAAAACCGCCAAGTGTGTGCACGCCAAAAAATTGCTCCACTAAAATCTTTTTAAATTCATAGTTTATTAATCGAAATAAACACAAAGATATCGATTAATATAAAAATGTAAAAGAGTAGTGTACTTTCTACTACTTTAATCAATCTAAAACGCCCTAGAAATATTCTTTTTAAGTGATTTTAAAATCTGTGCAGTGATCAATGCTAGTTATTGTCGCAAAATAACTAACGGAATACCATACCTGTCAGTTTACAAGCTGGTAGCACTTAATATACGAACATTATCACGCTCTCTAATAAATGGGCCGTAGCCTGGAGAATAACGTCGATAGCGTCTCCCGTTCCGGTAGCGGTCACAGTTCTCAAGGAGCGGAGTTCGCTTCTCGGTGAAAGCAATTATTTTTATTTTTATTAAATTATAATAAGAAGGTCGACTCGCTAAATTTCAACGTATAACGCCATCTAGTGAGAAATGTGCACAATACGTCCGATTTAATTCTACAAAACCGTGCAAACAAAAATACTACGATGACGGTAGCGAACTATCTAGATGAACTTAAAAATGAAGTTTCCAAAATTCAAACAGTGAAGGATCAAAAAACAAAAAATACTATAGAACTCATAATAATGAAGTTAGAAGATGCAATTAAAACAGAAAATCTTTCAATACAAGACAAAATTATCAAATAACAAGAAAATATAATCAACAGTGACAGAAAATATATCAGTAATTTAGAAAACATGAAACATGATATTAGAAAAATAATCTTACCTGAAACCTATGCAGAAAAGGTAAAAAAACACGAACCAGTTGTTATCATAAAACCGAAAAAGAAGGATCAGGAAAATAATGAAACAAAGAGTGAAATAAAAGTCAATATTGACCCAGCAAATTTTGGAGTTACCGGCATGAGAAATTTTAAGGATGGAGGGGTTATAGTAGAATTTAAAAATGCCACAGATATTAACAAGGTTCATGATGAGGTGATAGCCAAACTGGGAGATAAATATGAGGTAAAGATTCCTCAAACAAAAAACCCATCCGTCAAAATTATTGGTTTATCTGAAAAATACAGTTTTGAAGAAATAGAGAGAAAAATAAAAACTCAAAATGAGTCCATCTGTGAACAAAGCTCAAAAATAAAGGTGACATATATGAAAGAAATAAAAAACTGAAGAAATCAAACAACTTTTACTATATATGCTGACGTCGACGGAAAGACCTACGACAGAATGTTAATTGCAGAAAAAATAAATATTGGATGGGACAGATGAAGGGTCTTTGACAATTTAAATATCATCAGATGCTTTAAATGTAATGGGTTACAGATTACAAGGCTATAGATTGCAAAAACCTAAAATCTTGTTCAAAATGTGCAAAAAATCATGACGTAAAAGATTGCACGGATGAAGATATTCAGTGCATCAATTGTATAATGACAAGTCAAAGATTAGGACTGAAACTAAATTGTAGTCACTCAGCCATGAGTAAGGAATGGCCAATTTATAAAAGAAAACTAGAAGCAAAAATGAGCAGAATTTCTTTTTTATAAACAAAAGTTACGAGAAAGATGAAATTATATAATTGAGCATACAAAGCATGATAGCACATTACGAAGAGGTCAAAATACTTTTAGAAGAGAAGAAACCTTTTATGCTTATGATGAGTGAAACACATGTGACTGAAGATATCCAAGATAGTGAAATTATATTTGATCATTATAATACAATACGTTGTGACTCGCATAGCAGACATACAGGAGGAGTGATGATTATCTTGTAATAAAGTTCCATATGAAGTGATATCAAATCACCAACATGAAAAACATTGTTGGATTTTAGCCATCAGCATTAAATCAGGAATCAAGAAAGGTGTATATACTGTTATTTATAGATCACCAAACACAAGTAAATGCGACTTCTTAACATATTTTCAAAGATGGAGCATGGAAAATTTGCAAGATGAAAATATTAACATTATAGTTGGAGATTTCAATATAAATGTTAAAGCAAATGCAGACATATACACAAAAAAACTGAAATCTATTATTCAAACTGCAGGTATGAAACAATTTGTTAAAGATTTCACACGAATTACTAATACCTCTAAAACATTGATTGATCTGGTAATCTCAAATAAATTTAACCTATGTGTTAATGTATTAGATAAACCTAAAATTACTGACCATAATATGACTCAAATTCTAATAAATAACAGAGAAAATTACAACTCCAGTAAAGAAACACAAGTAATAACATTTAAAAATTACAAAAGATACAATAAGGAACTCTTCATTCAGACCTTAGAGACTATTGATTGGAATGAAATAAATCAAATGGAATATAACAAAAAAGCTGACCAGATGATATTAAACATTAAAAAATCCATTGATGAAGTAGTTCCAGAACAGAAGATAAGTAAAGGAAACAATAATAAATGGTTCACAAAAGAACTACGCACAATGCAGCACGATAGAGATACATTTTACAAGAGAGCACGCCTTACTAATAGTACTACGGATTGGAATAACTACAAAAAATTGAGAAATAAATACTCTAAAGACATAAAAAGAACGCATAATGAGTACATAAAAAATAAAATAAACTCGGAAGAAGGGGATCCCAAAAAAATTTGGAAAAGCGTTAAAGAATTAGTACATGGATATAACAAAAACGACATAAAAATAGTAAACTTCCCAAAAGATATAAACGAAGAAAACATGGCTAATAGCTTTAATAAATATTTCATAGAAAGCATCACTCAAATTAACAAATTAATACCTAACATTGTTTTCAACCCCACAAATGATAATAACAACTCAAACAAAGAATTATTGGTGTTCAGAAAAATAACTGCAGAATATTTATTTAACATTTTAAACAAAATTAAATCAAAAAATAGTTCAGATGGATTAACCATTAGTTTAATAAAAGATGCGTTTCCAGTAATTGGATTTACTCTATTAAATATTATTAATCAGACATTTGAAGAGGGAAAATTTCCACAGTCATGGAAACTATCTACCATTATACCGGTTCCAAAGGTTAAAAATACCAGAAAATGTCAAGAATTTCGACCAATAAACACCTTACCGAAATATGAACAGATACTTGAAGTGATAATAAAAGAACAAATATTGCAATACTTAGATGAACACAATATTTTATGCCAAGAACAATCGGGATTCAGATTTAATAATTCTTGTGAAACAGCGTTAGATGTAATTGTTGAAGAATGGAAAGAAGGAATGAATAGTAATCAATTTATCTTAGCAATATTCTTGGATTTTCAAAGAGCATTCGAAACTATAGATCGAGAAATATTGATAAGAAAGCTTAAAGAAATTGGTTTCTCAACTGTAGCCACTAAATTAATAAAAGAGTATTTGAAAGACAGAATACAGGTAACAAAAATTAATAATCAATTTTCAAAACCAATGGAAAATAAATTAGGAGTACAACAGGGATCAGTCCTAGGACCTCTACTATTCATACTATATATTAATGACATGGTGAAAATATTTTCAAAATGCAAAGTACGACTATTTGCCGATGATACACTAATATATATAATTGGAGAAAATTATGAAGAACTAATAAATATTTTAAATAATGAACTAGATAATGTATCAAGATGGCTAAAAATAAATAAGCTTAAATTAAATACAAAAAAAAAACAAAATGTATGGTAATTGGTTATAAGAAGACATCCAGTGAAAGCAAAATCAAAATTGATGGTCAAATTATTGAAAATGTTTCCGATATAAAATACTTAGGAGTTATAATAGATTCCAAACTCAACTTTAACAAACATGCTGAATATACCCAAAAGAAAATTGGAAAAAAGATATCTTTTTTGGGAAGAATTCGCCAAAAACTGTCCAAAAAAACTGCAATCATCATTTATAACTCCATTATTGCTCCACATTTTAATTACTGCTCAACTATCCTTTTTCTGTGTAACGACCGAGAGCAAAATAAATTTGAAATTCTCCAAAATAGGGCAATGAGAACAATACTCAGACGAAATAGATATTCAAAAGTAAATAAAATGTTAAACGAACTAAATTGGTTAACGGTGAAACAGATGTTGACCTTGAACACGATGATATTTGTACACAAAATAGTAAACAACCTGCTACCCAAATATTTTTCAAATAAAATTGTATACAACAAGGACATACACAAACATAAAACTAGGACGTGCAATGAAATCAGGCTAACAAAAAAGGACAAGACGAATACACAGAACAGTATATTCTATAAAGGGATGAAATACTCTAACGCGCTGCCGGAAAACCTAAAGACTGCCCCAATTGAAAAATTCAAGAAGTTGTGTAAAAGCCACATGAAACAAGAAAAAACATAGAATTAAAAAAACATATTAATATGTAAAAAATAATTAGTCATTTGTAAACTTTAATGAACAAATTGCTAAAATAAAAATTAATAAAAAAAAAAAAAAAGAAAACTCCGTTGCAAATCCTCATTCCGCGTTGTTAGAAAGAGAGTTAAAACATGGTGTGGTATTCGCGTTCTTCTACTTTGTGTGGAGGTCCAAGTGGGAGGCTGTGGTTATTCAGCCAGTCGTTGGCATCGGGAGTCACTAACTTGGTTCAGCACAGATGTGCTATAGAAAACTGACGAAGGGATATTCAATATTTGCAAAATATTATTTCAGAAATCTTCAAAAACTTTATTGTTATGCAGTATTTTTTTATTCTCAAATTACATCATGAAGCTTTGTTGTGAAGAAAAATGTAATTTTTAAGCGTGGCGGAGCTCTATTTTAACTAGACTGTTTGGCATTTCATATGTCTGTAAATTTGTATATAGTTTCGTTTCCGGTTTAGAAGTCTGCTGCATCCACTTTATTACCCAAGTAAGCCTTACTTTTGCTAGATGGTTAACTTTGATGAGCTTTTCAGTGCAATGGTACTTACCTGACGGAAAAAGAATTTTCATTGAGATAGTAATGTTTCTTTACACAAATTGTGTAGTTCCTATTTGAAAATAATAAAAAATACATAAAGAATTACATGATTTATATTTAAGTAGGTATATATTTTACTATCTACGTATTTTGCTGATGTTTATAGTGATGTATGGTAATTAGGTTGAGTAGTTAATCGGTAGATGACGGTAGACATAAAGCCTACGCCAGGGCCCGCCAGATGACGAAACTATATAGCAAGTACTAGCGATAGATATTATCGGCAAGGCAAGCATCTGCGCGCTCAGAGATTTATCTATCCTCTGGTACCGAACAGTTGTAGCTAACCAGAAAGGTTATTGTAACGTAAATAAACAGTATTATATTAAGAACCTTTTACTGATTATAAGAGTTTCCAACACCCCAAGTTTGTTTAAGTAAAGGCAAATATAACATTTATCAAAAAAAGATAAATAGAAACATACATTTTGAACGTGAGGTCGATTAACTGATTAATTTCACAGAACTACTATTATACGAGGTTAGAACTATACATTTTCCAGCCTCTTTAGGCATGTGCATTTAATTTGTTCTGGATTTCGGAAACTTATAATCCCTTGATATTTCAATATGGGAAAAGGCCCGCTGATAAAATTGAACCACGCAAATATTTTATTAGTTTTAATAAACAACCAAAGCGAGGCGCTCCAAGAAAACTCGGAAAATATAGGTGAGTTAATTAAAACATGTTTTATTTATTTCATCAAAAATATCATTCGCATAAACAGATCCAACTAAGTAACCATCAAGCCATTTAGGTGCAGAGGTAGACAGAGAGGATACAACTTCACACAACGCTGTCTAGTCTCATATTCTTTTCTACATTCGCATTTATTCATATTCATATAACGTTTTCTGTTTATTTGTTCTTCATTCTTATATGATATGGTGAAAATGAGTATTTAATTTCAGAGAGGATACAACTTCACACAACGCTGTCTAGTCTCATATTCTTTTCTACATTCGCATTTATTCATATTCATATAACGTTTTCTGTTTATTTGTTCTTCATTCTTATATGATATGGTGAAAATGAGTATTTAATTTCAGAGAGGATACAACTTCACACAACGCTGTCTAGTCTCATATTCTTTTCTACATTCGCATTTATTCGTATTCATATATCGTTTTCTGTTTGTTTGTTAGAAGACAATATTAGCAATTCTTAAACGAATATTTGAAACAGAAAAAGATACGGTTACATCTAGGACTCCAACCCAGGACCCTTGCATTGCCGGGGCACTCATTAAATTTAAGGTTTTACTCATTAAGATGTTCTAAAAAATATTTAAAATAATATTAAAATAATTTTTAAAAATCAAAAATTACAACAAAAAAAAAATTTTTTTTTTTTTTTAAAGAAATACAAACATTCCCGGGTTACGAATAACCTGACAAAATTTGAAAATCTCCGACTACCACCACAGTAAGCTGAAAAATGTTGCTTGTGTTGTGATGGAGGACTTAGCCAGTCGAGGAATTGAACACACTACGCCTGGGTGGGACCCAAACGCGATGTCAACTCGGCCACCGACCGATATTATTTCTTATTTATTAAAATCTCGTCAAATTCGGTTAAAAACGGGATTTCAGGCCTTAACGAATGAATAAACAGGTTTCCTGATATTTTTTTGTTAAATTACGAATATTTCGTCAGAATGTCGGAACACAACTGTACGAGTATTTGCTATATAATCTTGTGATATGAGCGTTGAGCATTGATCTTTGAGATCTGAACTTTTAGCTTTGAGCCCATTTAACTGAATAAAATTAGACAAGATGTCGTTTTATATATAAATACATTATTAATTCTGGTGGTTAGCAGCTGAGTAGACAAACGCGTCGTGTAACCCAGGCGTTGTGAATTCACTTCCTCTTCTAGATAAGTTATTTATCATTGCGCAAGAAATACTTGCCGCTTATTATGATGGTAGTAGAGTTTTTCATATATTATCAGATTTAAAAAATTTTAAAAAATTACGTTAGCTAAACACAAGAGGCTCTGAGGAAAATAATGGTCGATGCCATCTTTCAGGATGCTGTGTAAGGGGTATTTTTAAGGAAATAAAGGAGAGGAAATTCTGGGAAGGAAACGGGTTGGTAGGAATTTGGGGGTCAGTGTGTCCAGGAGTGAGGGACGAATGAATCCTTTTCTCCCAACGTGTTGTAAGGAGAAGGGTCGATAAATTTCTTCTAGTAATTTCACTGATTTCACAAAGTTTTTTTTTAAATTACGATAAAAAGAAATTACCTAGACTCTCCTAGGGCTTACACAATTTGAGGAATAACACCATCCATTGACGACTTTGTGGCAAAATTTATTCAAAACAATTCCTGCAGACGAAAGAAAGATGAAAGATTTTTTGAACTCACATCTCCAGAAATAATATGAAAGTTACGCTAAAACTTTGAAGAAATGTTAAAACTTCCATAAAAATCCCGGATCTTGTCAATATTAGTTATTATGATAATGTCGTACTTGTCAATATTAGCATGATGATGTCGTACTTGTCAATATTAGCATGATGATGTCGTACTTGTCAATATTAGTATGATGATGTCGTACTTGTCAATATTAGCATGATGATGTCGTACTTGTCAATATTAGCATGATGATGTCGTACTTGTCAATATTAGCATGACGATGTTGGACTTGTCAATAATGATTGGATTATTTGTATAGCGCCGTTTTCGTGAGAAAATCACCTCAAGTAGCATGATAACGTTGTACTTAAAAATGACATTTAAATTCAAAGATTTTTTGACTCAAACTCAAATTGACTTTACATTTCAGTGACATTTTCAAAATATTAACTGATTATGTGAAGAATAATTCAGATAAATGTTAAAGTAGGTACCTACCTACCCATAGTATAATATTTAAAACAAAGACCCATCCGTGACTACTATTTCAATGGTTGAGGCGAATTTTCTTAATTTCTTCCCCAGAGATCAAAGTTTAGAGTTAAAAGTTTCATTTTGACTGTCTCGACTTGTCCACTAACAGGGCTATTGATATACTTATACCTATTTCATTTAAATACAGGAATATCTCAGTCAATGTAATCTACTGTTACTAAATATCATCGAAGTTATGAAGATGATAAAAATAAACGTTTTTAAAAATTTCTTTTTGATGCTGAAACTTAATTATGTAACCAACTGACTAACTAACCATCGTGCTTTCTTTCTCATTCATACCTTTTGTATCATGCATTCGCTCCTGTTATTTTAACTTTTGGCACGACCGGACTGAAGTATTTGATTCTTTTGATCGTGTCATGCCTTCCTCGGGCGTCTCCGACTTGTTATACCGTTAACTTCCGCGTCATTATATTATCATTAGATTTTTTTCATCGCTAACTTTACGATAATAATTAAACACACTGAGGTTAGAATTTTTTTAAATTGTTTGCAATCAGAAATGTTTGTTGTTTCTGTAAGAATGTCGTACCATAGTATAAACATGCAGGAATCAGGATATTACGAGTGGTGTGGACGTACTTTGCCATTCAGATTTGTAAACCAAACACGGCTTAAGCCATTCCAAGCAATAGCGTATCGATTCTGTAAGGTTGTATTTTACTAGGGCGATACTTCTGCGATTTTTCAGATCTATAGCCATTTCAAAAATATTTCTATTTGGAATGGCTCTCTTTTCCGGGGCTATACTGAGAGTATCTATATTTAATGATGAAGATTAACTATCGGAAGGTTGGGATGTACCTAGCTAATCAGATCTAATCACTGAACATAGTTGTACATTTTTTTCAATAACAGAATTTTCATGGGATCTCCAGCTCAGATCAACTACTTCTATATTATGGTCTAACAAAAACATTTAAAAACATATGTTTTAAGTATAGTATCTAATAATTCGTTGAAAACGATAAAAATAATAATAGTATTATTCCGTTGCAGACGCTTTTAGAAATCTCCAAGAAAGTCAGTTAAAATATCGGTACTTGTCCACTGGCGCAGAGCACTGCAACGGAGAAAATTGCTTTTAAGTAACTATAGGAATACATTTTTAATATGAAAACACACACCTGTCGGCCATATTACTTTCAGTTCGGTGAAGGTGCAAAATTCAAGACAATAAATTATTTTTATGTTTGTTTTGTATGTATAAAAGCTGGCTTCGATTTTCAGATTGCAGAAGGAAGAAAATAAATGGTTTTCAACTTTTTACTAGCTCTTTTTGTATTATTTTGTGAACTCATCTTACATATTGGAATCTTCTTTATTTGGGAGGCAGGTATAAGCAGCGCAGCCCCGGGAATCATTTATTGGATAATGGGTGAGGTTTGTCTTAGCAACGGATGCGTTTTTCACCTACTGGGCGGCGGGTCGGATCGGGAGAGACTGGTTGAGGGAGACCTTTTGACCGCTTCAGCCGGACTCTCTCTCGACCCATCGCCTCGCACCGCAGTGGGAGGGATGGATTCATACTTCCCTCAAGCCTGCACACATCGAACCCCAGGTTCCTACCCACCCCTCATACATTTTTCCTTCTCAGAACTTTCTCTCTTTTATTTCCCTAAAAAGACCCTCCACACAGCATCCCCAAAGATGACATACGCCATGATGGAATTTTTTTCTTCAGGGCCGCCTGTGTGGAGCTAATATATAAAAGGGATATTCTCAAAGGTTACAAAGAAATATGGAGAATCTCAGATAGATAGATAGATAATTAATAAAAAAACGATTTCTGCTTTTTCTGAAACAGCAATACCGTACAGCTATGAGCTCTTACCTTATGAAATTAACGAAGTGTTTTTTACGTATGGATTGTCTAAGTCAACACGAAAAAAGATTAAAAAAACTATGATATAAATAGGTCACTAAAATTTAATCAATATTTAAAAAAAAACAAACAATGGTTCCTTCATGAGGATTCAATGGTTTTTCAAAATTAATAGATAAAAGAATAAACTGATTTTTAAAAAATTACAATAAGTGATGATTAATTAGTTGAAATGAAATACTATAAACTTATATAAATTAAAACAACAGAAATAAGAAAAAACTTTATTAATTATATTATATTTTTTAATTATATTGAATTATATATGTGTATCATTTATTAAATTATTTAACACTGAAATGATTGTGTTAATTAATATATAAGTATACAATATTATGAAACTTGAATAGTCCGTACTTTCGATAAAGTTGCAAATTATTTATTATAAAATATATCTAAACGACGAAATCGTTTCTGAAAACATATAAATTAATACATATTTAGATTATATTTATTGATATCTCACTAGTTTAGTGATAGTTTAATATTACCAATCTATGAGGATAAAGGTAAGGATACACTGAGCCCACATACCCAAGGCATGCATTACTACGTTCCCATGCCAACGTCTTATCCTACGCACGCAAAACAAATTTGAATATTAGTATCGCGATATTCAATGGATTTTACGTTACCAACAAAACGAGCAACAAATGTCTAATCAACTCGTTGGAAGGCCTAACGTCATCATTCTTTCACAAGTCCGTTGGATTGGGTTCTTACTAGCGTGGGATTGCGTTGCATTTGACAAGTGTGTTTTTGAATTATTTATATTCATAGAAGATTTATGGATTGTATGTTATCCAGCTATCTTAATGCGTTGCGTACATTGTGTACGTGGGCTCAGTGTATCTCTACCTTACAGAGAAGTAAGCAACAGCAATTACAAATATAGGTAAAGGAAGAGAGAAAAAGAGTTGCAAAGGGGGAGGCAAAGTCGGGTTAAACATATTATGAGTTTTAATTGAAACGAATTATATAACATAAATTACTTTCGAAGGTTATAACCCATCGATGTAATATATCATTGAAAAAGAAGATAATACTAATAAATCTGAATGAAACACAACAAGACACAGAAAAATAAAACGGTAACAGTCTCAACTGGGAATTGAGCCCAAGATCTCTGTCTCACTGGGATTTTTGTCCATCTCATATTTTAAATTCAGAACTAATAATATTATCTTCAACTAAGACAGAGTTCCGGAGATCATTACTTTTTTTTATTTCTCTGTGTTCCATACTGTTTCATTTTGCGTTTGGATTTGTTTGTATTATCTTTTTCGTCAGTGATAAAATTTTTAAACATACTTATTAAGGATATTTTTAACCGATAAGATAAAATATCTACAATACACAAAAAAAATAATCCATTCTTATTACCGCGTCAATGAAATTCCTCCTTACATACATTGTAAAAGTTACCCCCGCCCGAGAGTAAAAGAGTAAAACACAGAAAGTCCCCGTCAGGACTCTCGACGCGTCACGATCGCGCCGGAGTAAATAAGGGTTGGGTCGTTGTCGCTTTGACAAAGCCAATAATATTACCGCCATTTCAACTCGGAGCTTTTCATCGTGTCGATAGATGTCACCACGCTTTGGTGACGTCGCAATGTCCTGTCTTGGATGTGGAGCTATTAACTTAGGGCTGCCACCTAACAAATTTTACAATAAATTTTTTTGTATTTAATTATTGTTGTAATAAAAATAAACGACCAGAGAATTTAAATATCATTGGGCAAACAGATTCCACATAATCATCTATAAATTAAATTAACTTGTCAATGGATTTTAAAATAAAGATAAACTGTGATAATTATGAAATGTGCGGATTACGGGACGAGAACTTAAAAATGCATAAAATTGCCGGTAGAGTAAAAATAAAGTACTTTGATCTTATGGTAAAAAAATAACATTTTTACAATGAAAAAAGAAATGCGAAAGTGTATAATTAGTAAACATGAATGTATGTGTTTATTGGAATTTACATAATAATGTGGTGTAACTGTAAGACTCTTTGGTAAAATGCATCGAATTCGCACTAGAGCTAGAGGATTCTGAAGTCACCGAAATTCAAGTAATGTTTGTGTTATAAATTAGGTTTTTATCTTTTAAATAAATCCCATGGTATTAAGAGATTATGTATTTCAGAAATATTACAAAACAATTTTAAAAGCACCTCACACATAAAAGCGCAAACAACCAGGAACTCGTAGAAGACGACATGACATGACAAATACTTGAATCGGCCCATGTCGAGAGACATAAGAGTTTACATAACTAAAAACTCCAACTTGCAGAAAGTCATAATCACTTCAGGCAGAATTACACCTGTCAAGTGCTCGGCCGAGTAAGAAGGCGAGGGGAATAGAGGTGATCAAATGTAAAAAAGACAGTGGACAATTTTGTTGAGCTTAGTTTAAAGTGCTGTTAACATGGATTCGCGATAGAGCAAAACGACAAAAATTAAGAGTTTTACAAGAACAAACGTCATACACTCCTAAAAAAACCTGAATTCTGATTTTATTATTTCACTGACTGACTCGACTGATCGCACTGACCAAGTGGAGAGCTTATTACTCGACCAAATCATTGGGTCTACTAGGCCGAGTACTGACTGTACTGATCACATCAGCCGAGCGTCGACCGAATGCACTACCTCGGCCGAGCATTAGGCAGGTGTAATCAGACATTACTAGCAAATCGAAAGCAAGAGAAACAAAATAATAACACAAATACGCTTTAGTGACTACGTATCACTGCCGTCTGGTTCCTCGGTGTCCGCAGCTCTCCGCGCAGCGTAGAACAGCGAGAAGTGGAGGAGCTTTGTTAACCACAAAAGTTGAAGTGAGAGTTACGATCTTCAGCAATGAAGAACCGACTTAAAAGAATGTATAATGTGTTAGACTATGCGTGTGTGCCAGTGTATCGGAAAGATGGTTACTTAGTTAAGTCGTTAACCTTGAACTCTTAAAGTTTATTACAGTATTTGGCAACCCTGCCGCAATGACAGTAAAAAGTGAAGGAAAAGCGTGAAGCGCCTCCCGCTTGCCTAATAAACCCGGATGGCCGCGGGCGAGCTCCGTAGCGCGATTGGCGAAAACATTTTTTATAATGGCAATAAAAGTTCTCCCAAAATAACAGCGACAGCCGACATCACCCATCTTCTGGAGGTCGATTGAATACTGCTTGGGTTATTACACTCTTTGCATATTTTTACTTTTATCGGTCATCTTTTTTGGATATAAAATAATATCATCACGTACGGCCGCTCTCAAATATTATGAAGGTATCATTTTTAAGATACGAGTAGATAGACATAGATATCTGAAATAAACAGTTTTTCGAGGTTAGACGAGTTGTACAACTGGCTTCTGTATTTTTTAAAGATTTTCAGTTTAAATATAAGTATAAAAAAAATTATATTATAGACTCCTCATAGAGTATAAGGTTTTAAAATGTACGACAACTCCATCTAAAATTTTCGCTAATACATTTCCTGTTCAAAGATAAAAACAAAACTCTCTTACAACACAACTACACCACCAGAACAATAACCAACGGTCACTACAATGTACCTTCACTACATACCACGTCAGCTCAAAGATAATTTTTCTTCCTAGCTCCTAAAATCTTTAACCTTATCCCTAAAAACCTAAAAACCGTGAGTCAACCCCATTCCTTTAAAAAACAAATTACGAAATGGATCCTTACACACGGAATACATTACAACTACAATAACCATTCATTCTACACTCTATCAATTTAATCACCTTTCAGACAAAACATAATATATCCTTATTCCCTAACTTAGCGGTATGTACATAATTAATTATTGTGATCTATTTACTAATAATTTCTCAAATTTTTCATCTTCTTATAATTCTCTAACTTCTCCATCCTCTTCTTGCAACCCAAACTAGCTATACATCATTTTTCTTTTTTCTATTATAGTAATGTATGGATTCTATGTCCGCAAACTGTAAAATTCACCCGCCATAACACAGGGTCATCCCTAACATGGAGGGTGAAATATCACAAAAAACCACATGTACTCTCTAAATCATGTATCAATAAAATAAATAAATAGATACGTACTTGATTGCTTGTCTGAATTATTGATCAGTTTCAATTTTAGAAAAATTATTTTCTTTTAAAATATTTAAATGAATACCTACTTACCGGTAATTAAACATATACTTCATTGCTTGTCTAATTCTTGACAATTAAGTCCGATTTTGAAAATGGCGCTTAAATCCAAGACATTGATTGGAATGAACCAGAGTTACAATCACTCGTCAACAACAGCCGAAATTTCTATTTTTGGTAATTTTCCATGGTTATATTCTTCTTGTCGAAACCTGATAATTCATTTATGTATTTAGAATTAACGGCATTTCAACAAGTTCCATTTACATAATGATAATTATATATTGACAGTGACAGAACAATAAAAAAAATTATAAGATTATATAAGTCGACAAGACAAAGGAAAAATAATATATATTCGTACGAAGTTAATGAAAGTAATGAAGAAGAAACTAAAATAAATACGAAAAAACCTATTATGCCGTGACCTCGTTAAAATATGCACTGCTAAATTATTTAATTAGTACAGTTTTATACTTCAATTGAGGTATATTAAAAACATCAGCTAACATAGCATAAGAGTTTCCAATGGTGTGTAATCTATTTATAACAGAATTGTAGCCATTTATGTTTTTTTGGCTATCCTGTCAACAAATTATGGATTTACCTTATCTTTATTATCATATTAATTATGTTGAAGCTCTACTTAAAAAACAGCGAATTTCTAAATTAAGGAAATTTTCACAAATAGAATAGTAACACGGTAAGAGAGGACGGAAAATATATTAACATTGTGTTCTATGAATTCGATTTTTAACAAAATGCATCGTATTATTTTGTTACACGTCCCTGCAATGAATAATGAACAATATGAACACAGACCTGAATACATTCTTAATGAGATCGGACCCGGATAGTACATATTATGACACATACACAAAGTGTATTATACATATAAACATAAACTCATATACACACAGCATTAAAATTTTAAAATTATTACAGAGCCGGCCCTGAGCCAAACGGCGCCTGTCGCAAGTAAAATTTTGGCTCCCCTTGTCAAAACCAGTAGACTCCTAAGTAGGTGTTCACTGTAATCAATAATATTCTGTTCATTTGTATTTTTGTATGGCGCCGTTAGGATTGGCAATTTGGCCAGGAGCGGACTGCTCCAATTGCGCTCGCACAGGGCCGACCCTGTATATGAACATAACACATACAAACAGCACACTAACAACTGCTTAATCTTGGGAGTGCGGCGAGATATGCTTTTATTAGATTTTGATAGCGGCCGAGACGAAACGACCGGCGTTAAATAACTCGGTATTGTCTTGGACGACCCCACACATACAGGGAGTTGCCTAGAAATGCAATTATAGCATTAATAAAACAGTAACTTTGTACAACAACATTCAAAATACATACATCTAAACAAAACTTGAAAAAGAACAAGAGTCAGAAAAATAAAAAGGTAACGATCTCAACTGAGAATCGAATCCAGGATCTCGATCTTTCCGGGACAACGCCTCTGAAGCCAAGTAAATTCCTCAATCCAGGTGATAAATAGCCGCCAGTCGTCATAAAGTGAATTCCATAAATTCATCATATTTATGACACTGGCTTCTTGAGTTCGTTGAATTCGAAATAAACGTAACAATAGTACTTGTGCTTCGATACGTTTTTATTGACCTCCACAAATATAATCGCCTAACGGGTCAGCTTAATTCTAAACCTGTCGTCCCACGGGTCTGTAAGCAATCGACTTAAACCAAATGCAGTCAGACCCTGCGCAGAAAAGTCCACAATGAACTGGGCTGCAGACCGTAACGAACTTAATTTTCTGCGCAAGGTCTTCCAGCACTCGGAAATGTCGATTACTTACCGATCCGGGGGACGACGGGCTAAGTTTCATAAGGCAATTGAAAAGTACCTACCTTTATTCAGAGCTAACATTATATGCATAGAAGTTAAATATTAACCGAAGATTTTATCTTAAGTCAGTTACAGTTCCAAAATGCTATGATAGTTTAATAACTATCAGAAGGTTGAAAAAACAAACACCCAGCCAACACCAACATCAAGCTTATAAAAATTTATGCCATTTTTCAGAAATAAACCTCAAAACTCATCTCTTCAAAAAACCTAACCTTACCCAACCTAACCTAACTGAAAAACTTATTTTTCTATTACTAATGTTAATATTTGCAACTTCTTCGTCTTTTCAACCTGAAGGCAAATATTTCCGAAATTAGTGTTCTCTCACCATTCTCTCCCGTTATTTTTTATAACAATTACGTTACACATTGTCCCACTTTCCCATGGGTAGTAGAATTCTTGTCGCATATTGACAAAAACAATTAACATTATTTTTTTCCTTTAACTCTTTATTATTTTACAGTATAAACACATTAATTTGTTTTTGACCACTCCCGATATCCCGAGAAACCCGGACATTTATAGGCACTGTAATCCCGGTGCTACGCTTGTCTTTATCCCGGGATTACGAAATTCTTCAGTTCACAATATTCTTGAGAACATGGGATAGACGTCGTAATGATTTTGGATGGGTAATATTTATTGCACTGTTTCTTATAAGTAAGGAAAGTTTAAATAAAGCCTGAATAACATTTGGTATTTAGTCTTGTGATGTCACTATACCTAAATTATTCAGGCAGACAAGGTAGGTAGGAAGGTAGATAGTGATGTAAGCTTCTGTCAGCTGATAAAATAAGAATATTCAGACATATAATATCAAATATTATTAAAAGGAGCTGACAAATTTCTAACCCAAAACGCGTGGAACAAGTCCAGAAAAATGCTACGATCCGAGCGACTTTTTTGTGTTGTTCATGTGTTTATATTGTAAATTATGGCGAGCCACAAAGTTAATGCTTTTTACAAATATGTTTTATTCTTTTCATGGCGATTCCATCAAATCAGAAAAACTTCAATAAACGATCGCCCTGTATCGAAGAAGTACTATGCTGGTACCATAGTTAACTTTTAGAACGCCCCGTTTTACGTCCCGGAAATATGACGTAACAAACTGCTGTTACAAATTGTTTCCCTTGTTACAGATAAAAATACAACAATAAATAAACTACAATATTTGGGGATAAAACACTTTGGGTCTTTGTTCTCGTACATTCCACGCCATATTAGAATTAAACCAAATTAATGTTGTGATTTTTGAAACCAGAAATATTAGAACACATTATCACTAAATTCCAGAGATTAGGGACGTCAAGAATTAGGTACCTTATAGGCGCTTTTCGAACTCCATGTACAAAAATCCACCCGGCCTTATTAATACTCCCGAGAGCGAGTCCGAAATGAATCCCATACGTGCGTTATGAATTCAGCTACTATGGGATTATCTTTAATAAGAAATAGTTCATACAAATCATACTCGTGGCGCTTCAGCGGTAAACCGTGCGAGCGGCAAGCCTTAGGAATCTGTTAGCTGCACTGGTGCGCAGCGACTATGAGATTTTTTAACACCAAATTTGTACGGAATAATATTTTGCAAGAATCAACAGATTTTACAAAAACAAGAACAATTTCTATATCTAGTCAAGACTTAAGCTGTGTGTGTATATATATTGTTTTGTTATGTCATATTATTTTATTGACCGTTTCATGAATATAATGAAACCAAAATGAAACTAGTTTATTTTTTCCACTTTAACATACCGGACCGGTAGGAAACAATCACGTTCATCTTCAGAATGACACATTTTTGATTAAAGTGGGTATTTTAACACTTGCAATTTCAAATTAGAAACTATTCAATGGATTTCGTATATGTGAATGTTAAACAATAATACGTTTCGTGTATTATACGCACGTATTGTACAACTACTATATATTGTAACTGTTTCATGTAAAAGCTCAATCAGTTGTTATAAATAAATTATGTAAATATACTATTATGCAAAAAGATCAGATCAGAAACAACCTACTGATATTCACCAATACACAAACTGAAAAAACAGATAACATATTGTATAAAAAAAAAATCCACAACCTACTCACCCCAACCCAAGCCTAGTACAATTTAGTACATTTTAATATTTTGTTTTTATTTCTGTTAAATAGATTATTGTTGTATGATTATTTGGTAATCTTTTCATATACCTACATTTTAAATACTTGCATCAATTATCACCTACTTCTGTTTTTCTATATTTTCTTTCGACTGAATGCATATAAGTTAACTTCATGTAGTATAATTTTCTTTCACAAAATTGCGTCTATGTAATACTATGATGTAACAGCTACTTACCGAATACATATGTGTACAATACTGCCACCATGGGTGGAACCAGAGTTCTTCTTGAGAACGACGGTGCTGTATTTTTACTTATGACGGAATAATAACACTTTTCTTAAAACATGCGGCACAGATTCTTCTAGTGTTCGCAAAGCACTTCTACTAAACCCTACAAATACTGATTATTAATATCTTTGTATTACTGGTACTTAAAATATGCGGCACAGGTTCTCTTAGTGTTAACAAAGTACTTCTACTAAACCCTACAAATACTGGTTATTACCATACTTGTATTACTGGTACTTAAAATATGCGGCACAGGTTCTCCTAGTGTTCACAAAGTACTTCTACTAAACCCTACAAATACTGGTTATTACCATATTTGTATTATTGGTACTTATTATATTAGTAAACTGTTTGTAAGAGAATAGAAAAAAATTAACTTAAAAAAATAATAAAAATAAGTAGGAAGAACAAAAATAATAGAAAAAGGTTTTCTGAAAGACTTTACCTACGAGGAAAAAGAGATAAATCATTTCGATTTTGAAATATGTCGGTAGGTACGCACCCTAAGATTTAAAAACTCAATACATCGGAAAAGGATAAAATAAAATAAAATATGACAAACTCCGTTCATCCGCATTAATATCTGTCGTTATTTTTTTACTGCCGAAAAATATTTGGCCTTTTATATTGGAATTATTATCCTCCATGTCGAATTGAATGCCGAGGATTTGGCAGGATTTAACAGGATTACACGGACAAGCGGAGAGATATCTTATTAAATAAAGTGGGTTATGGAAGGAGGCCAGAGACGGATTGTAGAAGTAGGTTGTTGGGGGTGATACTAGCTGGTTTAGGGGATGAACTTTCAGATTGCGAATCTTAAGGAATTTCGTTACTTTCTACATTATAAGTGATTATTTAATACTACCTAGTACCAACTCTTTAGAACTTGGAAAACTAGTTGAAAGCTGCGTGGCCTTTCGCAGCCTTTCGTAGCGGCGTAGATTTGTGGTCAAAATGCTCAACCAAACTGATTTTTTTTATCAAAGGGTACTTCAAATATATATTTATGTAAGCTATTTGTTGTTTCAATTATAAAATATTTAGACAATTAAAGAATTTATTTTTTCGTAATTTTAAATTCAACTTGTAAATATAATAAATAATAAACAATTTTCTTAATCTGTTCAATCTTAAGATAACACTGCGAGAAAAAAACAACAAGCTTTTATTTAATCCGGGAATTTAATTTGTTTTTTTTTTCAGGGTTTCAATAGATGTATTTTAAACTTTAATGGAGGCTTGTACATCCAAATACTATCTCACCACTTAAATTTGCCATCCATTGTCAGAATTTGATGTATGCCTATATCGAAATGTCTTTGTGCTGTGTGTTGCGTTATTTCAAAAACAATTCCGAAAGATTGTAAAAGCCGACGGATTAACTTTCCCCGAGAAAGTGTATTCTTAAGTCATTATCCCCTAGAACAATTTTGCGAGATATTTCTCGCAGACTTCACACACCAGTAGAATATTTGTGGGAGATATTTCTCCCATCCTGAAACAGATAAATATTATGCTAGCTCATCATTACGGTGAGATATATGACTTAAACAGTGTATTGGTAAACTTATATTTGCATTTTAAAGTTTACCATATGTAAATATATATAAAGAACACAATTTTAAACTTTTTTCCACTTGTTTTTATTTGACCGTGACCGGTTTCAGCCTGTTAGGGCCATCTTCAGACTGGTACAATTTTTGTCTTAAACTAGGGTTTATATACATAGGCAAATTACATTGAGGGGAGGGGTTAACATAGTAGGTTGGTTTGAATTATAAGGGGTTTTTTTTTTTCGTGAAACATGATATTTCCCAAATAAGTATTGTTATTAAAATCAAATGAATTTATCTGTAGAACTATGATAATTATGCCTATTAGGACTATCAATTTAAGGATTTACCCAACATAAAGTTATCGGTAATCTATTGTGTGGTTAGGAAAAAATATTTTAATGGATTTTATATAATTCAAATACATATTTATGATAGGTGACACACTGATTATAATGGATATAGCAACGGAGATTTAGCAACTGATTCTAATTTTGTGTTCATAACATTGTTGGAGTTTACTTTTTTAGTTAGGCGGGTTATCTCTAATGACTCTAGCCTATCTAATTTATGACCTTTGTCGCAGGTATGTAAAAATTTTACATCTCTATCCTTGTCAAACGAGTGTTTATTCTCAAGTAAGTGTGCCGCAACATTCGACATTTCGCCTTTGTCATTTACCCAGCTTGAAAAATGTTCCTTTATGCGGGTTTTGAATGATCTACCCGTTTGGCCTATATAGTAAGACGGGCAATTGGCACAGTTGATTTGGTAAACTCCTGAGTTTTCCATTTTATCCCTTTTATCTTTATTATTTATTAGGATTTTACCATATGTGCTGCCGGAGGAAAAAAATTCCTCAGGGCCTACGTCATCTTTGTGGATGACTCTTTGAAAGTATTTTTGAATCCTGATGACTGACATCTGGCTACGATCACTACAATATTTATGGTAAAGCATTTAATTATGTAGTTAGGAAGCAAAATATGTAAATTTCTTTAAGCGCCCTACAAACAATTTTCTTTTCCTCTCTTGAAGTACTCGTACATATATATTATTAAAATAAATACCAGAATTAATAATGGCATTTTCAATAACATGTGTTTTATCCTCTGCATTTGTATATAAATTTCTCTAATTAGCAATATACAGTGATAATCTCAAGTGACCTCCCAGGTAAGTATGGTCCTGTTACTGCTTAACTTCCTGTACAGAACGTATCTGTCTGTACAGAATATAAATAAATAATTATATATGAACATTCTACCGCATCATAACTTTCATTGGTTAAATGCATTGTATATACAGTTTTGTGTTAGTGATTTATGAACCGGTGGATGTAATCGGTTAGCCATAAGTTGATAATAGTCTGTCTAGTCTGTAGTTAATAATAAGATTGTAGAAACTGTAGAAATATATTATACATCAAATATTACAATTATTATTTATAAATAAAATACAAACATACTAATATTTACAAAATATATATAAATAATCTGGAAAACAAACAAACTTGTCTGTCTTAAAACATATATAATAATAAATAAAGGGCTTTGTTTCGCCTAGATCCAGCCCTGCCAGTGTAGAACAACCGTCGGGTGGGGGGACATTAGATTTACGGTGAAATATAAAGTTATGCCTATCATTTATTTATGTCTGATCTTTACCTTCGCATTAGGCCCCTGCTTCCATCAATTCCTAACTATCCTCTGCGATCGCCGCGCCCAAGGGGAGTTCCACCCCTGATTCCTCCCTTATTACTCGTAGTATTATTATTTCACTGTATTGGCAGAATTGGACCGAAATAAAACCTATTTAATCCATTTTTTAATTTATTTTTACAGACAAGTGTAGTAGGTACTCTCAGTATCACCGCAGTGACCCAAGACCATTCAGGATCTGCATGAAACTGCGATCCTTGGCTACCTGCGTTTACAATTTACTGTATTTACTTTATTTAAAATAACATATAGTATATTGCGGCACGTTCCAGACCATCGTTACAACTAAAAAAGTATTTTAAATTGGTTCAGCGGTATTTGGTAACCAAATATGATTTTCCGGGTATTTCCCTACCCTCGCCTTTCTCATCTCCTTCCTCTCTCAACTACTTCAGCCACAAAACATACCCCAGTTGGAGATACCATAGTATCACTGGCTCTTCTACATTCACATTCAAAAATCCAAAACGTCAGGTACCTACCTAATTTTCAGTGATTAATTCTGAAATTTAGGACTGTAGAAAAAAACGACAATATGTTTTTAAAAATTCACAAGATGATGTAAACGATATTAGGAATAAGTGCACAAAAAAGCGTTCAATATATTCCCAAAATAGGATAAGAATAAACAGAATTTCGTTCCCTTTGCAATGGACTTAGTCGCGTAAGTCCATTTTCATTGAGAGGATTTTTATTTGTGCCTACAAAGGAAGCTCCTTACTAAAGTGTAGCGATTGTCCCGCGGGATTTGGTCGCAGCCAGTAAAGGCATTATATTTGGATTTCTATCCTTTTACGTAATATGGACCCATCGAATTTTATGCAATTATCTGGCGTTGTGGGATTTTAGTTCGACGGGATCTAATGTTATTGATATTTTCATAAACCTTTCGAAATAATATGAAAAAGGGAAATAATATTAGAACTTTGATGGCCTCCGTGGTTGATAGGTCACTTTCCTCGAATCTGAATCTGGAGGCTTGATTTGCATTATTTCAGGCAGGTTTGGGTACCGCCGTCCCGAGAACAATTTATTAGTTAACCAACACCACTGCCATAGGTCACCCCAAGTGGTTCGCTATGTTTGGTGGCTTAGTAGGGGTACCAGGTACGGATGTCTCTGCCCACCAACAGCGTGGCGGGCCAGATCGGTAGAGAATGATTGAGGGAGATTTTTGGCCCCTCCAACAAGTCTTTCTCCAAACATCTCCTTGAGAGAGATGAATTCGTTCGTCTGTCATTGTGGACACAATGACCCCAGATTCCTACCAAACCCTTATACCTTTTTCTAAGAAAATCCTTTCCTTCCTTTCTTAAAAAAAGACCCTCCAAACAGCATCCCTAAAGATGACATAGGCGCTGAGAAGAATTATTTTCCGCATGGCTTCCTGTGTGGAGCTAATGTAAAAATAAATAAAAAGTTTTATATTAGTGACACGCTCCTGATTAGTAGATACTTTCATTATCACCCTGGGGAAATATCTCCATTAAGAATCGAAACGATGGTTGTAATTGCTTCAACCCCAACCGAGGATGCCATAGTCTCACTGGCTCCAGATGGTTGGGAGCATTAGTCACATAAAAACAAATAAATAAAGAAAAAGCTTTTCAGAAGAAAGTTTGTAAAAGTGTTAAGTTATACAATATTTTCCGATTGACCTAGGTTAGGTTAGTGTCGATTTGAAAGAAAACTGAGGTCGCCAATTTAAATCAAAATTGAAAACAATGTTGGTATGCTAGTTATATGCCTTCAATATACCTATAAGAACTAGTCGATCCAAAACACTTTTTAATTGCAACAAAAATATCAGGACTAAGTCATTTAGATACTCGCTTATACCTAGATTGCATGCAGTTGGCAATGTTTTCTCAGAAGTAGTAGATGTGTTCAACTGCACGAAATATAGTTATAAGAAGGCTATAATAACACTCCTCAAACACAATAATCAATGTCATGAATGATAATGTTCTTGTACATGGCTTCTTGATATCTTATAGTGTTAACTAACATAAAAATTATTATTTCTTATTTATAAGTATCATTGAATCGCTGACAGCCCTGAATTGTCAATGCCATGTGGCGATGCCTACTAAGCCATTCCAAGTACAATTAATTTTGTGGGTAATAATAACTCACCTCACCTCGCCTCATACTTCGACTTATGACAGGTCTTATGCAAACCTAGCATAAAGTAGTTCAACTATTGTTACACTGGTATATATTTCTTTTGAATTATGCATTGTCTTACTGCACTTATATTAATAACTGCATCACTTCCAATAGTGTTTTTGTTTACACATAATTGTTCTTTAATTTATTTCTATTATTATCCTGTTTACCACTGTACGCTTGTAATTCGATTATCACTGTATTGTATCATATGGCGTTTGAATAAATAAATCAATAAATAAAATTGATTAAGTCTGCATCTTGGAAAAACGTTCATATAGTGTTGGTATGCTGGTAAAATTGATTAAGTCTGCATCTTGGGAAAACGTTCGTATAGTGTTTGTATGCTGGTAAAATTGATTAAGTCTGCATCTTGGGAAAACGTTCGTATAGTGTTAGTATGCTAGTAAAATGGATAAAGTCTGCATCTTGCAAAAACAATCGTATAATTTTGGTATGCCAGTAAAATTGATTAAATCTGCATCTTGGGAAAATTTTAAGTGATCTTTTATTTCACGCAGATACAGACCAAATATCTAACATGTTTGTCGTACTGGATATACTACAATTAACATGAAAACTATAGTAAACTACATTTCTGACCAAAAAAACCAATTTCAACAAACTAAAACTGTCATTAATAGATCAGTTAGGAGAGCGTACAAAAAAAAACATAACAACTCCGCCGGTAAGCACAAGCTTTGGACAAATACATCAAAAATAAGAAAGAAATAAAAGCATTCAAAAATCTTTTACTAGATATAAAAAGTGAGGGAAACAAAATTAATAGATGGATCAAAAACCAAAAAAAAGACGAACAAAAAAAATTCTGACCAGAATTAAACATATTTACGTAATACACGATACGATTACAATACAGTGATCATTGTATACAACCGTTCCTCATAATATTTTATGTTTTTTTTGTATTTTTTTCGCCTTCATTGTTTTTTTTAATGATATTTCAATTTATTATTTCATATTGCTTTTTTCATTCGATATTATTCAATTATAAAATGGGGGCACCAGCACGGTAAAGAATCCAGTGAGGTCCATA
The DNA here is from genome assembly GCA_026573805.1 of Hesperophylax magnus. Classification (NCBI taxonomy): domain Eukaryota; kingdom Metazoa; phylum Arthropoda; class Insecta; order Trichoptera; family Limnephilidae; genus Hesperophylax; species Hesperophylax magnus. Next base: position 851,968 of record JAIUSX010000190.1, on the reverse strand, counting down.
TTATCAAATAATGTTTTTAAATATGTAAAATTATTGTATCTAATTAAAAAAAAGATAACAACTAATTACTTTCGATATCACCGCAAAATATATGTATAATCACATAATTTAGCACTTTTAAATAATCATTTCTTTCAATTGACGCTTTCTCTCTTTCTTTCAGCGCCGTTATCCGCCGTTAGTCCACCGCAACGCCGTGTAACGCCGCCTAACGGATAGCGACCAGCGTTCTAACGGACGTGACTCGAAAGCGTAACGGAATGGTTTTATCAGTTTTGGCGGCAAATCGTTTGCGGTAATCCTCCCCCCACCCCCACCCCTCTCCCAAAACCATCTTCTGCTACCTTTTCACCCCCTCCACCTTTCAATCTCCCTCTATCTGGGATAGGGTAATACTGAACTTTGTGTGAACTCACGTTACCAGGTATAAGAACATAATTAAATAGCATAATAACTTTGAATATTATTATGTGAGTACGTTGTTTAATCTGTGGAAGTTAGGGAAACATTCATGCAATTCCAAATTAAATCATAATGGTACGTATCTTGATAATTTAATGCGAATCAGTGATTTGTTTAATGCGTGAGATGATAGCACTCTTGTTTTTAATTTAAAAAAACCAACCCTAAAAACACTTTGTTTTTTTAAATAATACATCAATATAGTTTTCGACCTAAAAGCGCAATTTTTTGGGCCGGCTGATATCTGATTTCAAAGAAAAAAGGTAAAAATTGATTTGTGTGAGGATTGAACCTTCCTCCGCAGGGACTGGCTCTTAAACTGCTGTAAACTTAACTTAAGAAATAATAATAAAAATAAATTGAATTTGACTCAGGATTGAACCTTCCTCTCCAAGGACTTTTAAAAGTAGTAATGTTAACCTCGATACAGGCTTAGTCCTAGTGAGGTTGATTTATATGTGAAAAAAAAGTGTTTTATGTATAGTGAGATGCAATAATAAATTTAAAAAATAATAAAAAAATTAATAGAATTAAAAATTAAATATATTTTATTGAACAAGAAAATAATACTAATAAATCGAAACGAATTATTTTTCTGTATCTTGTTCTGTTTCGTGATTAGTTTTGGTTTATTAGTATTAAATAAGTTAAAAAGAGAAATTTGTTCCTGTTTATTCATTTTGACTTTTAAAAATTCAAGCTATCCATATAAATAAAATCGGATATGTTTATCTGAGACACTATCTAGGTTACAAACCAATTTCATTAGAAACTTTGTTTTCATTTAAAAAGGTAGATGCCAAAAGTATGGGAAAAATTAATGATATTATCAATTCTGAATTTGAATTTTGATATCGACAAAAATAAACAGGTCCTAATGGTCGAGTGGCTTAAGACGCCTGTCCTGGTAACACAAGATTTTTATTTTCTGTGTCTTGTTCTGTTTCATGTTTCATTTAGATTTATGAGAATTTTTTTCTTCTTCAATGATATACTACATTGTTGGCTATAACCTTCAAAATAAATTAGTAAAGAAAAAGTTCTTCCTGTATACTTTATTTAGCTATAAAATTTTACATTTTATATCTAGTGTAGGTATATCTGTTTTAAAACGACTAAAAGAATATTATATTACCTGAGACAAAACCCAAGAAAAACTGCCAGACTTTAAATTCCTTAACATTAACGGGGAGTTCCTTGAACATTTTAAAACCTTCATAACAAATATTGTTTTGTGTTGCCGATTATTTTGTCTTAAAAAGCCTAAAATCGTTGCAGCTTCTTTTAGGAAAGCCATGTACTGTATCTACTATTGAAACTAACACTTTGTAACATATAATCTGGTAAAATATTTTTTCAACATTAGAGTTAAGGTTGCCACACACTTATTAGAATATTGAATTGACGTTGCATTGTTTTTATCCTAGTACATTTGCTGCAGCACAATATATACCTCATTCCTCAGTTCTGAATGATTTACATTTTTTTACTTGTTACAGTGGTGTTGTTAACCAATTTGACAGGAGTCAGCACCGCTAAAAAAGTCCTAACTGGATAGTACTGACATTTATTTTGTTTATTAACTGCTGTAATTTTTAATATATGTGCCACCAAAGTTAGGATTTTGTGAATTAATAAATACCGTTAACTCACAAAAAATTTCTAATGTTGCCTCTAAAATTATGAATTCTGAAGTAGCAGACATCAATACTAGATATTTGCTGGACCTTTTGATTTAAAAAAAATCGTTTCGTAGTATTTTAAGTATTTTGACCTCACATCCAAATATAAGACGGCCGGCATAGTCCAGTGGTAACGCATTGGACTGCCATTCCGAAGGTCGCGGGTTCGAACCCGGCGTGCGCAAATAAATTTTATTTGATTAATTTGTGTTATTTCACAATTAATTAATTAAAATAATGTATAGTATATTTGCGGCACGTTCCAGAGTGGAAGATACTACCAGTATCGCCCTGGTGTAAGACCACCATTCAGAATTGAAACGTTGCTCCAAATGGCTTTAGCCGTGTTTAGTGACTAGATCTGAATAGCCAGGTACTTCCCCACTTACCTTCAGCCTCACAACATCCCCCAATTGGGGATGCCATAGTCTCACTGGCTCCAGACGGGAGCAGTTGGGACTTTTGTGAGGTATTCACTATAAAAAAAATAAAAAAAAATAAGTTTTGTATGAATAGGGCCACGCAGCGGTTCTTCGAGTCTTGGAAGGAATGCCTTGAAATAGTTATATGCTAGTGTTGTTATTCTGAAAATAATTTAATTCTTACATAAGCTAGAAAGAATCAAACAGGATTACTTCCTCTTGTTTTTTTTCTCTTATGGTAGTTAACTACCTATGGGTGCTGAAAAATGGTTAAATGTCAATCAAAAAGTTATTCGATCAAAAATCAAATCAAAAATTATTTATTGTAAAATAAAAATTACAAAAGGTGTTGCTTATGGGTAGACCCCATTTCTTCCAGCTAACCACATTTATTTAATTACAATGTTTATATAATATTATTTGTTTTATTATAATAATTACAATGTTTATACAGATAAAATAACAATATACCAATAAAAAAATACAAATATTTATACCAATAAAAATAGGCGTTTCATTTACGTGAGGTATTCACTCAACGTGTAGTGACATTTATTAACAAGGAAAGGGTTTAGTAACGATTTGAATTTGTGTGTATCTTGTATTTGTTTAATGTTATGTGGAAGGTTGTTATATACTTTAATGGCCATGTAGTATGGTCCTTTTTGGAATATTGTTTTGTTTGCTTTTGGTATTAGTAAGTTTTCTGTGAGCCTTGTAGCGTATTTATATGATCGTTCAATTTTCGTCCTTGAGATGGCCGATAGTGCATTTTCGTTTTTTGTTTTTATTTGTGTTTATTTATAAATGTTTATGTTCTTGATTGAGCATAGCAAAGTCCTGTTTTATCTTGACCGTTTGGCATTACATCTGTTTGTAAATTTGAATGTTATGATTCGGTTCAAGATGGTGGCCGTTTGCATCTGTCTTGCACCGCAGTAGCCGGTAGGCACGATTAAAAGAATCATTTCTCAAAATTTGGCTATCCTGGGAAAAAATCCTAGGGAGTTTGTATTATACGATTTTTATTAAAAAAATATCTACTAAGACGGTGCATTTCACAAAATCATAATTTTTCAAAAAACAAGTAAATTACGAGGAATATTTTTCAAAATTGAAATAGTCGTGTTTATTAATTAAGTTGGTAGATATTTAAGCATCTACTTAAAAATCTTATTATTTCCAAGGAAATATGTTGATTTAAATTTTAAATCGGAGAAAATTAAAAACATACACGCTTAAACGCGATGTATATTGTCAAAAAAACTATTCGTTAATAATAATGTAGAAAACAGAATTGCTCGCTATTATGCTTTGACCTGAACACTAATCCTAATATTAGCACGAAAGAACCTTTTAAATGTGGACATACGGTATACAGGCTCATCATTAACCATGTGAACATCTTACAAACATCAGAAAATGAACAAAACTTACACTCATTCGCATATTATAACAAAAACAAATAACTTGTAAGACATTTCAAATCATAAAATTGATGAAAATTTCCCCACGCAAAGAAAACGACCCAGCATTCATATATTTGAGGCCAAAAAAAACCCTTTCAACATTAAGGGTCCTCTAATGTCCCGGCCGTCTTATTGGATCAAATGATAAATCCCAAAACCCTTCAATAACGGTACATCTGCGTAATAAAGCTGAGCTTCTTGCCCACGAGGCTTATTATCTCCAGGCCTTACCCAAATTTGTCACAAAAAAACCGATCAGGGCCTTAACTCTACCGTTAGCATTGTGGTCACACGACCTATGGATGGGAACAAGGATATAACGCGTTGGGATACAACACGAGGAGTGGGATATTATAACGGATAATGGCACTATTGTAACAGGTCAATCAATATTAAGATTTCGCTAGAAAATATTGTTGTCGAATATTCCCGCACCAATATGGTGTACAGTTAATTCCTATCTTGTTATCAAAACACTTCATTTTGACACAACTATTAATCTTCCATTAACATTGTCCTTGCAATTTTTCCCATCCTATTTTACCTACCTGTCATTATCTGACTGTACACACGTGTTTGTGTGAAATTTTACAACAATAAAAGTGACTGTCAAACCAGTTTATTGATGGAGCCTGTTTGTTAATCATCTATTTGTGTTCAGTGCTGTTATTGATATCAACTCAGGATAAAGGCATGTGCAGTGAATATATTCGGTTCCTTCAGTGTCTCTCGTTTCCAACCTGGATGTTATGAATGCTTTTGTGTGAAATAAATCATACCTCCTGTGAGTGAAACCAACCATCAACATCTTTGAAGGACATCAAAGGGGCAAGTCGGATTTCTTCCTTACTCCATGTTCACCATCTCCAACCATAGTTGTGTCAACTTTAAAGTTCACAATTAATTTTTACAGTCCATTCTTGATTCGCCTATTACAATCACACTTCATGATAGGGAGTTTTAATAATATATATAAAAGTATAATAATTGTGGGTTTGTTTAGTATTGTGACGCCTTTACAATGAATATTTAACTGAACTCCCATTGATTATATAGGATTTTGAAGATTCTCTTCGCCTGTAGATCGGCTAACATCGGCTATCTTCGTAACCATTCGGGTTTTAGATCAATCTTAATATTATGATAAATCATAGTGAGAACAGAGACATCTATTGACAATCTGTTAGAATTATTTTAGCAAACAAAATCTTGTTATCATAGCTGCAAACCTTTTTTACCATAATCATCTGTACGCTACAATGTTTAATTATATTAAGGCGAAGCGTAATGCTAAATCACTATTTTAATTAATCTTTATAACAAATTGATGTATATTATGAATACCAAAATATATGCTTTAGATAAATTGAAGGTTTTTCTATCTGTTCGCTTGATAGAATACAAATAAAATTTTAAAAATTACTCATAAAAAAACATAAATGTAAACTACTAAAAAAAATATTTTTTTATTTGAAATGTATGAACGCGTAAAGGAAACAACTTAAAATCAGTGTTTTAGCTAAAATTATCTGTGACAGTTTCACTTGATTTACTTATTTGCATTCTTATAAAATTATTTACAAAATAAATAAAAACCACTTTTGTGCTTGAAATCGAACGTTTCTATACTCCGTTTGTTAAGCGATTTCAATACCTATTACTTACCTACAATATAAGGTATTCCAAGAATATACACATTTTTGACTTGTAGCTTCCTCTTAATATGCACTACCAATATGGCGGGAAATTCGATTACTTAGGATGTTATAAGATGCCCTCTGTGTGAATATTTTTGAAATAACGGTTAAGAACCAACACGTTAAATAACAATTTCTTATTATTTTACTGGTTATTTGCGTTTTTAACTAGAGACTTATACATACGCTTGTGCATACAAAACTTATTCTAACACATCATAGCATGACACGACGAATGGTTATTGAATGGTTATTGAAAGTACTTTTAAAAAATCTTTTGTACACCTACCACAAATATAAGAAATCTGAATATAAAATGAATAATAAATCTACCGTACAACAATTTACTGCCCGAGATATTACTAACTGGGTGACTAATGCTGTCGGAAACTTTGGCTATAGAAGGAGATTGCGCAACACGGCATAATACCCCAAAATAAATCATTATACCAATAAAAATCTCAAATCATATTCAATTAAATAGTTTATTAATTTAACTGCACTGAAATAGTCAACTTCACAGTAATCTGTTTATCCAAATGTAACGGACGTTGTTGGCCATATTTTTCCATTCCAAAAAATATGTTAACTTTTATAAAATGTGCCAACTCCACGCCACTGACAAATTCCTCACTCCCGCCACTGCTTATAGCCCGCCATAGCCCGTTTCAAATTGCCCGTGCCAAAATTGTGTTTTTTTTTTTTTGATTTTAACCTCATTTCGGCCAAAATTGCCCGAAATTTCTTGCTCCGAAAAGTATCGATACCGCATCGCGCACGTACCCCGGCCGAGCGGTACGATGCTCAGTTTTTTGTATGCAAATTTCACTAATTATAATTTACAAATATGTTAATAATACCTGTTTTAACTTGTACATTTCCTCAGCAGTAGTCAAATAAAAACTATTTGCGATATGCTACACTGAGGAGATATTTAAAATGCATTTTTTAAAGATTTTAAATTAACCATTTTTTTGTAATTAATTAACATATTTATCTCTACAAAAATCCAGGAACCTCGTAGCATAGTGAACCTTTCCACTTTCGAAGCGCTATGTTAATAGGAACATCGGGAAAATACCGTCATATCCTTTGTACATATTTGATCGCTTCAAGATCATATTTACAATTTTATTATACAAACATTTCTTATTTTTTGTCCTATCTTGACAAACTAAAAATCTTGTTGTCAAGATACAAATTGTTTTAACTACTATGTTCTAAAACTATGTAATTGTAATACAGGCGAGCTTGACTCCTCCCCTTCGCCTGCCTTACCTCGCCTAGTCTTCTACTCCAAATCTTCTGGTGTTTGCCCCTTCAAGACCAGCCGGCCCTGCTAGGAAACCGCCAAACGCCAGAAGCAAGCAGAGGCGACAGTACACCCAGTGCCCAACATTCACCGAGCACTGGGTGCGGGAGGCAGATTTACGTAAATTTTTATAACTATCATCACTATCGGCCGTGAAGGAGCATTCTCATCGGGTGAAGACTAGGTTTGGACCCGGAGCCCAAATCTACAGTCTTGTGCGGACTCCTGTCCAGTTTTCCAAATGTCAATAAATTTTAATTCAAACAATAGTTTAAAAAAAAAAACAAATTTATGACAAGTAACAGAAGAGTTAAAGAGTTTCTTGAGAAAGAGCACACGTGACGAAAGAGCTAAGAGAATTCCAAGCGCAGTGATTTTTTTCAACACATTTTTCGGTTTTTTATTACTTTTGTGTTTTAAATCTGTATCATTTACCTACAAAGATGGCGACATATTAAAAAAATATATATACTAAGAAAATAGTCTGGCCCTTTTATACCCGGTCCTCAGTATTCCCATTAGTATTTCTATGAACATAATTTTCCATGTAGTTCCATATTACTTATCGGCGTTTTTGACCCATCGTGTCGCCATGTACTTCCTTACTAGTTATGGGCTTTTTCGACCCAATGTGTCGCGGAGAGCTTAAATCATTTTATAATCCCTTCTCGCCACATAAAAGCACTCAGATATGTTAAAAAGGATTCTGGATGTTATAAACGGTCCAGCGTGTCACAAAGAAGGACCGTTATCGAACGCACATTTCAAAAATAATTTTCACGTGAGAAGTTTGACCGCAATTTTCCTCAGACGTTTTTTTTACTCAGAAGTTTACCATAAAAACTATGTAAACATTTCTATTGATGTTTTTTTCGGTAAAAGAGAGCAGTTTCGCCTTTCCGAGTTTTTAAATGTGAATGTTGTGTCTGCTGAATTTTTTCAAAAACTCTCTTATTCATTCCGGCCTCAATAAAGCCATAGTGATATCATAATTAGCAGTCGGTTGGAATAATCTGGACCCCGACCTTGAGGTTCTCTACTTATTTATTATCTTGTTATTCTCGATAGCTAACGCCATCTATGGGTAACCTAAAAGACTAATCTAGTGCTATCTACGGGTGAGCTCATATACTAATATCAAGGATATTACAGTGAATTATTGAATACAATATAAGCGATTCTTAAATGAAAATTGAAATAGAAAAATCAGAAAAAGATGCGGTCACATCTAGGCCCAAAGATCGTATATTTTTCTGAATTTAGCTGTTTCAAATTTTCGTTCAAGAATCGTTTATATTATCTTCAATAATTAAATATTACAATTTGAGGTTTTACTCATTAAGTTAATCCAAAAAAATAATAATAATACTCCTATTCTGGGCTACTTGCAGGGGTTATCCAATTCAATGAAATTCATACTTGATGAAAGAATTAAATTTATTAAAACACTCATTTCGACTTAACTTTTATATTTTAAAATGTTTATGGATTAATAGACAGCCCTGATTTACTTAGTCTAAACCTCTTCAATACACCAACTAGAACTACTCCGTCGAAAATTATATTTAATTGCAACAATAATATCAGGGCCGAGTCATTTCGATAGTCGCTTGTACCTAGATTGCGTGCAGTTGGTAATACTTTCGCAGAAATTGTAAATCTGTTCAACTGCGCGGAATATAATTACAAGAAGGCTATAATAACATACCTTTTTAATAATAACATAATTTAGATTAGCATAATACTATTGTTCAGCATGGGTTCTACATAATTTTAATATCATAATTGTATTTGTAATTACTGTTTCACTAAAGCATTATGTATAACACATATTTGGAAAGGCACGTAGGTACAAGCGTTTAATACAATCAAATAAATAAATGAAAATTGGTATCTCACACAATAAAACACAAAAATATATAGAAAGACGTACGAAATTAATCAACGTTGTACAATAAATAAAAATTAAGTAGATGAACCACATCGTGTAACATTTCGAATCGGGCCGCTAACCATAATACTCCTTATGTGGATGGCGATATGAAATGGGTATATATGAAGTGAAAATTATCTTAAAATTATATAAGAACGGTAGCTGACATGACATTTCTCCGTGAAATAATACACAACCAAATAGACTGCCCAGAACTTCTATCCCAAATAAATTATAACACCCCATCTAAAATAACTCGCCAAACCAACTTTTTTACACAACTAGTAATAAAATAAAGCTGCATCCGATTCCCCCATTTCTCGCATCCTTCAAATATTCAACTCAATTCAAACAAGCACAAATACCGATATATTTTTTGATTCTCTCCCTCTATTTAAGAAAAACTTTTTTAGCACACTGAATTCGCACACATAACACATATCCAAACACACACATGCACACGTACACACACACAAACACTCACACACACCTCTCTCCTTCCCTAACATACTAACTAACTTAACTTAAGTAAAATGTATAATATACCATATATTTACGAGTATATATGTCAGCGACATGTCATTGGTACCAATTATTATATTAACTTGTATAACTTTGTAACTATTGTCCTCTATATAATTATGTACTGTTTTTTTTCTGCAATAAAAAAAAATGTTTTTCAAGAGGACTAAAAAAAAAATAATAATAATTCCGCTAAGAAGAAATGTGCATTTTAGAAGCATTTCAAACAATGGTCCATAACCGTTGTTGTATTGTACTATTTTGGAAATTCATTATGCAAGATTGACATATATTCCTCTATTACATAATTTTCTTTACTCCAATGATGTAGGACTCTGAAATCTTCTATTTAACCCTTAAAGAGAACGGTGGTATATTTAACCGAATAATTATTATGTTAATCACTGCCTTAACCGCTTTCCATGGAAACCATCCAAATATGATGAGTCATTAAGGCGCAGTCTTGCTCATCTCACAACTTACAGCGTCGTTCGCTAGATGGCTACACGTTACATGCAAAGCAGACGGCTGCTAAAGAAGTCTTACAACGTGTGCGGAAATATGCTCGTAAATCTCTCCCCTTACAGTTTATCTCTCACTGCATTTCATGTGACCTCGACCCTAAAGCGCAGTCATTGGAAAATGTGGCTCATCTGAAAATGCACGTAATAATCTGATAAATTAAATCAGTTTAAATATGTTTTACTGTTTATTAGGTGAGGTGAGAAGAGGTAAGATTTAGTTAAGCATGGTAAGGTTAGGTTTGATTACTTGGCATAGCGATAAGATCCTTCAATAAAATAAGTGTATAATTCTGCGTTTAGTCAATCTGCATATCCAGGTACTTCAGAACCCAACTCTTCCAATCTTCTAATCTTATCCCTTCCCTTATCCTTGATAACAAATATTGGGTATAACACACTCGCATTGGTTCCGGGCAGTTTTACTCTTGTACAGTTTTAACTTTTTATTTTATTTAAATTATATCTATTTATAAAATACATCTAGTCGGAAAAGGGAAGGTGATTTTGTAATGGAATTTTTCATTTTTTTCATTGGTTCAATCTTCATAAAATTAAAATAGTGTAGCATGTAAATATTACCGTCTTTAATTCGCGATGTCTCCTTATTTTAATGCATAATATACGCAACCTAACCTAACCTAACTTTATGTGAATCGCTGATTCGATTACCGCTAGAGTGCTTAATAATGTAATTAATTAAATTATATTGTTCAAATCGAGGACAATTCTAAAGGTAAAACGTATAATTACTTAGATAATAAGTAACTAACTAACCATCACATAACTTTCCACATGGATAGGAAGCGAGGTGGACCGCCAAACAACTCGATCTTAGCCCACACGTCTGTTTCATTCACATCCAAAAAAATATTAATATACAAAAATACAAAGTTCAACTGTTTTCAGGCAATAATTTCATAGAATTTAAATGATTACAGTTTCAGGATTTGTTGCCGTTGGAAACCTTAGACATTTTACTAACTACACACATTCTTTTTGTTACAAGTCAACTAAAAAGAATGCCCCTGTCTGTACAGTTAGAGGCAGGGGGAGTATGTTACCACCCGATGGGAATCGTTTTAAGGCGGGTTAAGGTAAGGGCGGTAGGGAGGGATTTATTAATACGGGTCTTGAAGAGGCTTATTATTATGGTATTACAGAATTTTTTGAGTAAACAGACTACAAAGTGATGTTTAAAATCATAAGCTATAGATGTTTTAGTGTTGAACCTTAGTCTAAATATGCTTAGCCTTAAAATGCTTTGAATCGTACCTCAACAATCGTAAACAGAAAGTTCAAATTTCAAATAATGACGAAAAAATGATGCAACACATGGTAGAATCACAATGGAGAACCATAAACAAGGGCGTGCCACAAGGAAGCATTCTTGGGCCTCTCCTCTTCCTTGTGTATATAAACGAACTTCCAATAATTGCTGGCACAGAATGTTCAATGTTTGCTGATGACACTGCTCTGTTATTTGAATGTACTGGTGATGTTGACGAGTTTAATAAACATGTTAACGAGACTTGTCAATCAATAGCAAACTGGCTGTTATCACAAAATCTGTCGCTTAACACAGACAAAACTGAACTTCTAAAATTTTGTCCAGTACAAGCTACACCTATAAACATAAATGTTAACTTTAATAACAATCATATCGAACCTTCCCAAACTTGTTCACTGCTGGGAATACAACTAGATGCAAATATAAACTGGAAAGAACATGTATCTAAAGTTGTTGAAAAATCAGTAGCTTTTCTTTTGTTCTAGGAACCCTTAAAAATATCTTAAACATCGAGTCAGTAATCACCGCATACTATGGATACGTATACTCAATGATAAAATACGGAATAGTTTTTTGGGGAAACTCAGTAAACGCCAAAGATGTTTTTATCATCCAAAAGAGGTGCCTACGAAAAATTACAAACTCTGATCACCGGGATTCATGTAGCCAATTTTTAAAAATCTTAAACTTCTGACAGTGACGGACATATATATTATGGAATTATGCCTGTTAGTACGATCATCTCCAGAAAAGTTCCCACAAAAAACTCAACACATAAACACGCTACAAGGTTCACAGAAAACCTATTAATCCCAAAAGCAACCAAAACTATTTTTCAAAAAGGACCACACTACATGGCAATTAAAATATATAACAACCTTTCACGTAGCATCAAACAAATAACCGACACACTTAAATTTAAATCAACACTAAAAACATTTTTTTAAACAAATGTCACTACCCCTTGAATGAATACCTTACATGAATTAAATACCTCTGTGTTTTTTTTTTTTATTTACTGTTATTTATTTGTTAACATGTAATTGTTGGGTTATGTGATATAATGTGTATTTGTTGGGTTAGCTGGAAGAAATAGGATGTAACCTATAAGTTATACCCTTTGTACTCTTTTTGTGCAATAAATATTTTTTTGAATTTGAATTTGAATATTATATATGTTGTTAATGGAGGTACCGGACTAATTTTAACCAGTTCTGACATTGTTGCTGACACACAAAAGAAAACAACCAAAAATGTCACCGGAGACTAAAATTTCGTTAGCATTTTACTCGAAATAATGTCCGGAATCACTGGTTAAAGTAAGTTAATAAGTACGTATGTCCATCAACACCATTAGAATTAATACATGATCGAAATCGTGTTTGGCGCCTAGATTTGAACAACCAGGTACTTTCCAATCTTCCCCTTCCCTATCTCCTTTCTGTCCCTACTTCCTTCGACCTCACAATATTTATTTATTTATATTTGTTTGCAAGAACACAGACCTAATAATACAAATCTATCAAGTCAATAGAGTTAACCTAAAAACAATTCATAAGCTGAAGTTGCTTAGAAGAGTTTTACTGTGTCTTAAAACTAGTAGGTAAAGTAGAGTCCAAGAGGAATATATGATAAGGATAGGAGGTGCTTTTGACGCATTCATGCATACATTCATACATACATATGAAGCATAGTCCCGCTTGTTCCAGAGAGTGGCGAGAAATTTCAACTATAGTTTAGTATTCAGGTCTTTTTTTAATCCATCACAAGCTACGGAGCTTTGAAATACATAATGTTATAGGCACTGTAGTAGATACGTATGTAATTTAGGTGTTTTTTATGTTCTAATACGCCTACAAAATACTTCATTCGTAACTGTGTCTAGTGATATTGATGAATTAATAATAATAAAAAAACACAAATCGAAAATTCGCATCACGTTTTTTTACGCTGTATAATTTTAATACCTGCAGAGGACTTTATTTTTAAAAAATCCCCAATGGGTAAATTATTGAATCTGACATATTTCAATGCTACATATCGAATGTGTAAATTCCGCGTTGAAAAAGTTCATCCAGCATGAACATTGAACAGAACATGTAAATCGGCAGGGATAGTAAGGACCAGAGAAATATGGACTGCCAGATTTAAAATATATATTTTTTGCTATTGGATAACATATTTACTTCTTTGACCGACATAGTACTGTCCACTGAAGGTATTATAATAATATACTGTTAGATGTGAGTTATAGGCGTGTCTACGTGACTATAGTAAGGTCGATTTTCTCTTACTTCTGGTGAAATTGTTCAATTATTATCGAACAGTGTTGATTTTCTTTCTTGAATATATTATAAATTTCATTGGCATTTCGGGAGTCTAGTTGTCTAGTAGTTAAAAAGTCTTTTGTCAATTTTTAAAACATTCGTTTTCTATCGAATTCGTACAAATTATACTTCAAAGGATTATTTGTAGTATACTCGTAGTGTACTTGTAGTGTACTTATAGTATACTTGAATTACACTTGTAGTGCACTTGAAGTTTACTTATGGTGTACAACAAGGAAGACTTCCTATCAAGGAAGACACTGTCTTAGTTACCGCGGCAGTATACCTGTATACACTTGTAGTGATATTTACAATAATCCCTAACTGCCTGGAGACGGTGACACTAGGTATACCCAATTGTTACTGGAGGAGAATGAAAAAAGGAAGATTAAACATACTTGGGTTTTCAAATCCGGTCACTAAACATGCCTAAAGCCATTTAAAGCTGCGTTTAGAATTTAAATGGTGCAATTTAATTGACATGTAAAAAGTCTTATGTAAATTGGTAAAACATTCGTTTTCTATCAAATTCATACAAGTTACACTTCAAAGGATTACTTGTAGTACATCGTAGTGTACTTGTAGTGTACTAATAGTATACTTGAATTATACTTGTAATGCACTTGAAGTTTACTTGTGGTATACATCAAGGAAGACTTCCTCTCGAGGAAGACACTGTGTTAGTTACCGCGACAGTATACCTGTATACACGTGTAGTGATATTTACAATAATCCCTAACTGCCTGGAGACGGTGACACTAGGTATACCCAATTGTTACTGGAGGAGAATTTTTATTTTTATTTTTTATTTTTATTTTTTATTTAAACGCCCATAGGGCTTTTACATACAATGCTATTATGTTTTTTTAAATACAATAACAATAAAGAGTTTACATAATATATAAGAATATACAGATTACATAAAATATAAGATTGAACAATGCATAGGTTAACAAAATATAGGTAACATGAAACAAGAGTTTACGAAACGTAGGTAACATGAAATTTAAGTAAATGAAATAAAAATATATGATCTGCCAATATCCTCCAAAACAATTGAATAAAAAAGGATGAAATTGTTGTTCACATTAGCCTATAAACTATGTAACTCTAATTAATAATCTCTATTACGCAAGATTAGGATAAGAAACGACAAAAAGTCTAATAGAAAAACATTTAGTTAAGTATTATAATATTAAACCAAGTATCACAATATTAAGTCAAGTACCACAATATTAAACCAAGTATTATAATATTAAATTAAGTATTATAATATTAAATTAAGTATTACAATATTCAGTCAAGTATTATAATATTAAACAAAGTACCATAATATTAAGTTATATTAAACTAAGTATTATAAAGAGTATTATATTATTATTAAATTAAGTATTATAAAAGAGAATGAAAAAAGGAAGATTAAACATACTTGGGTTTTCAAATCCGGTCACTAAACATGCCTAAAGCCATTTAAAGCTGCGTTTAGAATTTAAATGGTGCAATTTAATTGACATGTAAAAAGTCTTATGTAAATTGGTAAAACATTCGTTTTCTATCAAATTCATACAAGTTACACTTCAAAGGATTACTTGTAGTACATCGTAGTGTACTTGTAGTGTACTAATAGTATACTTGAATTATACTTGTAATGCACTTGAAGTTTACTTGTGGTATACATCAAGGAAGACTTCCTCTCGAGGAAGACACTGTGTTAGTTACCGCGACAGTATACCTGTATACACGTGTAGTGATATTTACAATAATCCCTAACTGCCTGGAGACGGTGACACTAGGTATCCCCATTTGTTACTGGGAGAGAATGAAGAGAGGAATATTAAAAATACCTGGGTAAACCCGGTCACTAAACATGCCTAAATGTTTTACTCCGGAATAATGTGATAGCAAACTATTTAAAAATATTCTAATTTCGTATATAAAAAAATACACATTTGTTTCTATTAGTTGGTTTTTGAACTTATTCTGAGATGAAAGCATTACGAAAGAGCTTACCGTTCTGTCACAGAAGCAAGAATGCAACGGTGTAACTCAAACTGATTATAACTTAGCTTATATACTAAGATTATAATTAGGATTATAACTAAGGGTTCAATTCCCGTCGGCGGCATTTATTTTTACTCGGGAGATATTTTCAATTTGAATTAATATTTCAGGTGACTAATTATTGCTTATAATTATTTGTTATCCTTTATGATATGCATAAAACCTTGTCTTATAAACATTATTTTATCATTAAAAAAATAATAATAATAATATTTAACAAGTCAAAATATTTCACCAACAAATGTAGATATAATATGTCTCGACGCCATCCACTGGAAAATTTAGCTCTAACAAAGCCTTTCCTACAAAAAGAAAGTTGGTTGTTTACAGGTGAAAAAATATATAATAAGCAGTAATTGTTGATTGAGGTACTAATACATATTGAATTATTTGGCGGGTTGGAAATAAGCCGACATAGCTCAGTGGTTCAGAGTTCCTGACCGGAAATCAGAAGGTACGGGTTCAATTCCCGTTGGCGGCATTTATTTTTACTCGGGAGATATTTTCAATTTGTTTTGATATTTCAGGTGAATAATTATCGCTTATAATCATTTGATAATTAAGCAAGTTAGAAAATCAAATACCCAATCGCTAAAGACGGAAAAGCTTAAAATGTCTGAATGGTATAACTTTATCATACGAACAACCTATTATCTTGCACTGGTAGTTTCAATATCTCCAATACCGACGTCCCCAACTGCATAGATTGGTAGATAACATCAGTATCGCCTCCACCTTTAGCAACCTCCAGTTACTATTACCTCCCCGGCCGAAACATTCGGTGTATTTCTAACCCCCTTTAATAATAATAGGTTCAGGTCGGCGTTCAATATTTGCGGGCTCCATTTTTCATTGGTTTGTATGAATTTTATTCGCCCGTATTAAAAAAGTTTTTGATGAATTTTTTTCGCATTCTCGGATATGAATATTTACATAACGCCAGAAGTGAAAGGGCGAAAGAACTTTAGAGAAGAAACCCATTGTGCAGATTAAAAAAACTTTTCGTTTACTTTATGGAAACCCAATACATTTATATTATCCCAATTTTAAAAATATTTTTTGATGATAAACTAAAACAGGATTTTCCAATAAGAGGTGTTATTTTGAATAGCCCGCTATTTTGGTAGATGTTACTTTTGAAGCTGTCATTTTTTTACATTTGACATTTAGAAACTATGCCATTAATAAAAATGGAACGATACACGCTTCAACAACGCATTGAAATTATTAAAATTTACTTGAGTGAATCAAATGCCAATCATCTTGAGTGATGAGGCCCATTTCCACCTCGGTGGCTTCGTCAACAAGCAAAATTGTCGCATCTGGGGCTCGGAAAACCCAAGAGTTATTGTTGAAAAGCCTCTCTATCCTCAACGTGTGACTGTTTGGTGCGGTTTATGGTCTGGCGGAGTCATTGGACCTTACTATTTCGAAAATGAGGCTGGAGCAACAGTTACGGTGAATGGATTGCGCTATCGAGAGATGATTAATGATTTTTTATGGCCGAAATTGGATGTTATTGATCTAGAAAACGTTTACTTTCAACGAAACGGCGCTACGTGCCACACAAGCAACGAAACCATTGATCTTTTACGATTGAATATCAAAATAGCACCTCTTATTGGAAAGTCCTGTATTTATGCATTGCTTATCAGTTATCACTTTCCCAACGACGCGACGGTATAAGGAAACTGATTATATTAATTTGTTTTTAGGGTATTACGCCGTGTTGTGCTACCTACTTCTTTAGCCAACGTTTCGGACACCATTGCAGTGTCCATCATCAGGGCAGATGTGTAATCCAAGGTTATGGTGAAATGTCTGCTTATGTATATCACATCTTCATACATAACCTCAAAACATTTCACCACTACCTAAAATTACACATCTGCCCTGATGATGGACACTGCAGTGCTGTACGAAACGTTGGCTAAAGAAGGAGGTAGCGCAACACGGCATAACACCCCAAAATCAAATCACGTGAACATCTCAAATACATCCTTCATCATACACGTCAAGGCCAAATATTTTTAATAAAACTAAGCTATATTTAATTACTATGGACGACTCTAAACCCTCCCGTACTTCTGCTTACAGCGTTTATTAGTACATATTTACACTCTATAACAAATATACAGTACATAAAAAAATTAAAACAATTTGAAATAATTTCTTCTCGTTTTTGCCGGATGTAAGGAGAAATAAAGAAGAAGTTTAATAGAAGTTGAACAATTCTTTAAATTTCAAAGTTAATTTTCAAGTTCTGTCATAATTTCAGTTCTGTCAAGCAACTAACCTATAATAAAATAAAAACAGAACTTGAATAGGACTTTCACAGAACTCAAAAATGAACGTTGAAATTTGATGAATTGTTCAAATTCTGTGAAACAATCCATCCTAAGGGATATATAGTGATTCTCGGTTTACTAGAAGGGGGTATGAATATCACAAAGATTATTATGCATTTATTATCATCCTGAAACACACATACAAATTGAAATATTTTCGAATATAAAATAAATATTTGTTAGGTGAATACCGCAGCATATTCCTCGATTCCTGGAGCCATTGGGACTATGAAGTGAGGGTGAAGAGAGTGTGGATGGGTGGGAGATTTTTTATGTGAAATTGCACAAGAGTCCCAACTGCTCCCAACCGTCTGGAGCCAGTGATACTATGGCATCCCCAAATGGGTTATGTTGTGAGGCAGAATGTAGCGGGGAGGCGAAGGAAATGGGAAATAGAAAGGTGGGAATGTTAAATATAAATAAATAACTTACATAATTTAAAGATTTGAGAATATTGTAATACGTTCATCAGAAATAATTCAAATTCGAGCATTGAGCAAACCCCCGTTATTAGAGTCTTAGTCGCCTTAACCATTATATCTCGATGGAAAATACCTTGTAGCTTAGTTGTTTGCGTGATTATCCCGTCTAGTAGTAATTTATTAAAATATGATAATTAAATACGTGAAGCCTTTTAATTTCACTTATTTTTTCAACCTTTATTACTTCTCTTATTTGATAAATATCAATTCCCCACTTGCACACAGAGAGGCTTAAAGTATAGTGGTATGAAGTTCGCTGATTTTATTAAATCATTTCGTTTTCGGGTCCGGCAAACACCTGGCTAAATGAAAATGGACAAAACGAATTAAAACTTTTCAAATCAATTGGAAAATGCACTGCACTTTCTCGCATTTGCTGCGCTTTAATTTCATGTGAAATATAAAACAAAAAATTACGAATTTATCCGGAAAATCTACCGAGATTACAACTAGTACTTGCGTGAACACTGTACATAGTATGTTTTTAATTTTCTTTTAATAATGATATTCGGATGATTTGTGCAGCGCCGTTTTGTTGCAAAATCGCCTCAAGGGCGCTGTACAAATATACAACATATTTCTACAATGATCTATGTTATAACTAACCATAGACTAGTCAAACTATTATAAATTGATGGCTGCAAAACTTATGATTTCCTCGGAAATCATAAGATTTGTAAGTAGGTACGTAAATACCTGCACACTTTTTTTTATTTCAAATAGAGAATTATACATTTTGTCGAAAGAAACGTTACTACCTTAATGACAACCTTTTTGTAAAAATATTTCAGGCAGGTAGTTACCATAATTTTGAGAGAAAAAAATGCAACAGTAAATAAATTTAAAAAAAAGTTTAACTTTTTTTACGTTAATTTAATTCGTAATTCTCACGGTTTGAATTTAATTTTTTCTTGTCCAATATTAAATAATTTTATTCTTTCTTGTCAATTATTAAATAATTTTATTAAATTGCAAGGATGAGATAACTTAGCGCACTTGAAGTGAAATGATACTAAACTGCGCTCTATAAATACCATGTTATTATTTTTATAACATAATCATCCATAACTAGCAGATAAAAATCCGCTCATTCTGTTTGCTGTTTGAAAAATTAACAGCTTTTTATGAAAATAGCAGAGGGCCCCATTTCCATTTAAAACAATCTTACACTATACCGACATGAAAATAATACTATTATAAGAATATTTTTCGTACTGAATATCTTGCGCGTGGACCTGCAGATTCATTAAAATCGAAATAAATCCGTCTTCCTTATAACTATTTAACAAATTGCTTTTGAATTTTCTTTATACTTGATTCAGTTAACTTCCACAATGTATTCTGCAAAGAATCCACCATTGTCCCTACTTCAAAAGCGCTCTTTTGCATAATTAAATATAGGATCAGTGACCACATTCGCCTCCTGGGACACAGTCAGACTAGACAGAAGCTGACTTCTGATTTCCATGGGGAAGATCGCACTGCTGAATAATTATTAATTTTACCACTGTGCGATGGGTAGCACAACAAACCCTACTGCACTTGCTGTTAATTAAGTTGCATTTTAATTAAACTGCTTTCAATTATTCATTTTCCTATTATTCAGCCACGAGAATCAAAAATTGTTTACAGATCGATTAAATAAAACTTTTTGTGGAAATCAAAATTCTTGGTTAAACAATTTTTGAAAATTAAGAGTTTTGTATGCACTGATGTGATATGCTATGTATGCACTGATATCAAGCGAATTCAATATACACACTTTAGAATTTCATTGTTATTATCGTAACAAATTAATGCAAATCTTGGAAGCGGAAATTAACGCACTTCCCGACATCCGGTCAAAATGAAACTCGGCAGATATATTCGTTGTTGGTGACAAAGCATCCTGTCAACTTTTTATGTCAATATATACATTTTTATAATTTTTTCTATGTTCCATAAAAACCCAATCGGTCATAATAAATTTTTGTTGAATCCAATTTTGCTTTACAACAAACTGTTATTGTTTATTCCTATACTAATGTTAAGCTGTGTTCTGTATAATACACAATCTGGCATTATAAAGGTTCGCTAAATTCTAACTTGCTTAACAATAAAAATTTCATATTTATTTGACCAATTGAATACTTTCATAGTACCTTAAGTACCTATCTTGTACTCTTATTATTATTTATTGAACAACTATTACTTGAATGTACAACACCTCTTTTTATTGTACTCCTGATTAGCTTACCTTAAACATTGTATACATGTACAACCCTTCATGGCGTGTATTATGTGTGATGCCATAGTCTCACTGGTTTCAAATATTTGGAACTCAACATTTCTTAAAAATCAGGCTAAAGCACAATCGAAGTAGCACAATAAAAAAAACGAATTGTATTATATCCATAGGTACATTTAATTGTATTAATAACAAAATTATATTTCAATTTATTAAACCAGTTTCTTTTAAATGTTCACTATGTTCAAGAAGAAATTGTAATAATCATAATACGGTTATATTTTATATTTTAGTCCAGACATTCGCTCGATGAAGGTATTTAATTTCTTCGAATCTCGAATAAATTCCCAGATAAAAATTCAATTAAAACTATTAAAAAGGTCGAATTCGTCCACGAAATTCCTTCAAAGAATCCAATCAAAAGCGGATACTTCTATGCAATCTGTTTTATCCCGGCGATTCTTATTCCAATGTAAAAAAGTGGAAATTGGAAATACATTTGGATTAAAAGGAAATCGCAATCCATCAGTTTCAATTAAAAGCCCCATTCGTGGTGCGAGTGGAAACTACATATTATATGAAATATCGGCAAAATTGAAAGCCGACCGTTCCAGTATTCTTTTATATTGAAAGCGGTAGTTGGTGGTTATATTTGAGGATGGTTAAACTGGCTATTTTTTTAATAAAACACAAACTAACTAACTAACTAACCATCACGCCGTTTCACCGCAGGGGTAGGCAGAGAGAACGGACCGCCAAACAATTCGGTCTTGGCACACACTCCTTGCCTCATTCACATTCATACATCGTCTCATACATACTCTTCTATTGTTCTGACTCTTGACATGGCCCGACTCAAGTATCTGATTCACTTGGTCGTGCCATGTCTTCCTCGGGCGTCCCCGACTTCTGCTACCATTCACATTTGCATCGTATATTCTCCTTACACTCCTTTC
Organism: Hesperophylax magnus; assembly: GCA_026573805.1. Taxonomy (NCBI): domain Eukaryota; kingdom Metazoa; phylum Arthropoda; class Insecta; order Trichoptera; family Limnephilidae; genus Hesperophylax; species Hesperophylax magnus. Next base: position 830,256 of record JAIUSX010000190.1, on the reverse strand, counting down.
TTCGCTCATTCGCTCTACATGCCCAAACCATCTAAGCGTCCCTTTCTTGATCTTACTCATTACGCTTACATCAGCCTTGCACTCTTTGCGGATATCCACATTCCTCACACGATCATACATGGTTTTACCACACATACGCCTCAGGGATCTCATTTCAACAGCATTCAATCTACTTTCATCCTTTCTTTGCCAGTTCCATGCCTCACTTCCATACATCAGGGTAGGTACCAGCACTCCATTGTGGACTGCTAACTTCGCTTCTTTGGACAATTTTTTGTTAGCGCCAACTGCGTTCAGTCCTCCATTAATGGAGTTACCTGCATTTACTCTTCTTTCAATATCTCTGTCCGCCTTCCCATCTCTCGTAAACATGCTTCCTAAATACACAAATTCATCCACCTGCTCCAAGTATTCCCCATTCACAGCTATATTGCACACTGTTTTCGTACTTTCTCTTTCAAACACCATTACTTTAGACTTATTTACATTCATCATTAACTCATTTTTCACGCATACTTCGTTCATCCTAGACACGAGAGACTGCAGATCATCCATACTATTAGCAATCAGCACCGCATCATCAGCATACAACAGGCAACATACTTTCAGATTACTAAAATTCGCGCCCAATCCCACATCTTTCAATTCTTGCATACAATTATCCATGTATAGATTGAATAACCACGGTGACATTACGCAGCCTTGTTTAACACCTTTTGTGATATCAAACCACCCTGTAAAACCACCGTTCACTCTAACACATGCAACGCTTCCCTCATATAGAGACGCAATTGCCTGAGTCAGATTCGCATTCACTCCATACTTGGACAACACCTTCCATAGCTTTTTCCTGTCGACTCGGTCGTATGCTTTTTGTAGATCTACAAAGGCACAGAAAAGTTTCTGGTTTTTTGCCAGAAACTTCTCGGTGAGCATACGCAATGAGAAGATCTGGTCCATGCACCCCTTTCCACTCATAAAAGCACCTTGCACATCCCATATTTTATCCTTTGTTTCCTTTCTTACCCTTTCAATCAAAATTCTACCATACAGCTTGCCAACTGAACTTAGCAGGCTAATAGCCCTATGATTTCCACATTCCATACGTGACCCTTTACCTTTGTATGATGGCATGATCACTGCCCTTCTCCAATCTAAGGGCGTGTAACCTTCCTTTAAACATTGGTTAAAAAGATTGCACAACCATGTGAGAATTATACGGCTACCTCCTTTAAAATATTCAGCAGCAATATTGTCGAAACCGACAGCCTTACCATTCTTCATACACTTAATTGATCTTTCTATCTCATCCATGCTAATTTCGGTAACATTCAGTCCATCATCATTCATATCTGATTCGCCGCTAGAATCACTGTCACTCACTTCGCTTTCAAAGACTTCCTCGAAATACTTCATCCATCTCTCTTTTATTTTTTCCTCATTCGTCAACATTTTTCCATCTTTCGATTTTATTACTTTCATGCTTCCGGTTTCAGGGCCACACCGGGACCTTTTGACTTCCTTCCAAAACAACTTAATGTTTTCTTGGAAATGGTTTGTCATTTTCATTCCTTCTTCCTCTTCCAGGCGTTTCTTTCGTTCTTTCACTCCAACTCTTACTTTTTTCTTACATTCCTTATATACTTCTTTCGCTCGATCCTTCTCTTCGCTGGAAGCACTGCCAGCCGCAATCAGACATAACCATGCTTTCTTCTTCTCTGAGACCAGTGCTTTAATATCATCATCCCACCATGCATCACCTTTCTTCCTACCTTGCGTACTTATTCCACACACCTCTCTAGCAGATTCACAAAGACTCACTTTTATGTGGTTCCATGTTTCGTCTATGCTTAGACCATCCATTTTTTTCTCATTCAATCTCATCTCTGCACCATTCACATACTTACTTCTCTCATTATCGTTTTGTAGTTTTTCTATTTTGATTCTTGTTGGAGTTAGCACCGTTTTCACTTTAGAGCGCCAACCGCGAAAGAGGTTTACTCTCGACACCACCAGAAAGTGGTCAGTTTCAACCTCTGCTCCTCTGAAAACTCTCGTGTCCTCGGTAACGGCTCTCAACCTAGAGTCAATTACTACAAAATCGATAATTGACCTCTCATTTCCTCTTTCCCACGTATATTGGTGGATACCTTTATGATCGAAAAAAGTATTGGATACAAACAGGTTCCACTCTAAACATACTTCAAGTATTCTGTTCCCGTTGTCATTCGTTCTTATATCCCCAAACATACCTAAGGCCGTTTCAAATCCGTCACGTCTAATTCCTACCCACCCATTCAAATCGCCTGCCATTATAATCCTTTCATTAATATTTTTCAGTCTCATCACATCATTCACACCAGTCCAAAAATCATCTTTCTCTTCGTCACTCTCAGAATTGACAGGGGCATAACAAACAACAAGAAACACCCTTGTCAAACCGATTTTGAACCTAATCCACATTATTCTCGGACTTACACATTCATACTGCAACATACATTCAATCATTCTGGGAGACAGTAGTGCTGCAACACCCTGACACGCCCTCTCTGTATCTGGTCTCCCAGACCAAATGACGAGCCTATCATTATGCTGCATTGTACCGCTCCCTTTTTTCATACTCTCTGTTACACAAAGTATGTCCAAACATTTGCTAACCATTGTGTCACACAATTCATTCATCTTTCTTTCCATACCTCCTCTAATATTCCACGTACCAATTCGACATTGTTCGAGTTCCTTCCTCCTCTTTGCGCCACCGAAGGGTTGGCGATGTGATGGATAGCGAGCCTCATCGACACCTGTGTCGGCCATTCCCTTCTACGAACTGCTTATCTAGTCTAACATACTGATACTTAGGTATAAATCACTAATATACAAATTAGTATAATATTTAACTTAATCCTAACGCCATCAAAACCATTCCAGATGTCCAAATGAAAAAACTTAATTCTAAAACAAAAGTATTATAATCACTATAACAATACACTAATCACTGCATAATTGTTTGTAATAGTTCATATTGGCAGAAGACAAAAGACGCGGCTTCATTTCGATTTCGTCCTTCCTAGGGCGTAGGGGCACGGGGGCGGTGCAGCGGGGGTGTAGAAATTGCCAGATGATTGTTTTGTATGGGTCATTTTGTAGGGGCGATGGTCGTGAGCGGATCAGTGACCGAACCACGGACAGGTCGTATAGCCGACAAACACAGAAGCTTAATAAATATGTTGGGTATGTTAACTAAATAAAAATAAAAAAACCACGTACAGTGAATTGATCAAGTTAGTGACCCTGAATATAGTGAATTCTCAATACCTGAAGGTACAGTATTAGGCCCTTTACTATTTATTATATATCTAAATGACACAATGAGGAAACTTACATCTTTAAATGTCTAAGACATATCCTAAATAAAGATTTACTCAGAATGACGTTGTTCTGCCAAACAATATAACATTGAAGGATGTGGTGGAACTTATAAAAAAAATCACACACACAACAGATTTAAATAGAACAAAAAATATTTATACTTAAACCATATACATATTCATCAGAACTTGTGTTAAGAATTTAAAGTCAGAAAACTAAATGCATTATATGTATTTCTAGCATGCAACATTACAAATTTACAAAGATATCATTTTATCATTTAAAAATAATAGAAAACAACTCCAAAATGTTAAAAAAAAACAACGGGGCAATTACTCTATAAAAATCTTCGAGTTAAGTTGTTTATTACATTACCAGAGTATTAGAAATATAAATAACAATACATATTTTGAATTCCAAAAACACGCTGAAAATATAAACTGAATACTTGAACATACAAAAAAACAAATAACATATCCCCATAAACACAACCTGGCTTTATTATGGTGGCACATCATATATATGTGAAAATGGTGGTATGTGAAATGATTACTATGAACATTGTAACATATTTTCCGTAAATGATAAAACATTATACTTTTTTTTTTAAAACAAATTAAAAATTATGCATATTTTTTAGATTCAGATGAAGAAAAATATTTGAAAGAATTTTATCGTTATGAAATGTGTAAGTCAACGAACACATTGTTTACATCTTGCAAAATTCATTGACATCAAGACTTTAAAAATGCATTTAACGGTCAAACCGGAAATTTAAATTACTAACTCATTATTTTTGTTTAAAACGACTATTTTGGATGCAACTATATGTATACTTCATACGTCCCTGCATTCCCCCACCCAACCTGTTATTTATTTTTTTATTGCATCTCCACTATACATAACTAAAATGCGAACACTTTTTATCAACAGCAATAGACCAAATGTGCATGGTTCTATAACCACCCCGTGCTGCAACACCGCCACAGCCCAACAATTTTATAAATATAGTAAAGTGAAATGGTTTAACCAATTACCTCTAGATGTAAGATTACAAAAAAATTACGTTAAATTCAAAAACAATATCAAAAATATAATTCAGTAGAATTTCGTCATTTATTACACTTTTGAAATAACATCATAACTCTCTAAAATAATATTAGATTTACTTTTTTTCTGCTTTCTTCTTTTTTCTCTCCTCCTTTTTTCTATTAATTTATCACAACAATTGTTGGTAATTTTTGTTTTATTTTTCTTTGCTTAAAATAATAATTGGTTAAAATAGTAATTAATTACGTTTCTCCACTCTTTTAACACGAGCGTTTGCTAAAAAAGGTGTTTTACGATACTGTTTCCGATATTAAAAAAAAAAAACAAAAAAAATTGTAATATGTATAAATTGTTATTGTACATCTTTAAACCAATAAAGAAATTAAAAAAAATAAAAATAAAAAGAAATCAAGATATTTCTTAAAAAAATCAACCTCACTAGGACTAACCATGTAACGAGGTTGTATTTGTTATTACCTGTTGTATTTCCCTGTCTGACAGTTTTGAGTACAAAAATCAGTGATATTTGCAACAATTTATTATACATCGTCAGTCTGTTCAGAAAACCTGTAGAGTTTCTCAGTTCCCTCAGTGCGTTTAATTCGAGTATTACGGATTATTGTGCCGTGATGATCATATCGATCATAATGACCAAGGGTAAGTCAGTTCCACTAACTTCTAACTGTTAACCACAGCTAAACAATAGTTATTTCAAATATTGATTAAAGACCACAGTAAAACCACAAACTGATTCGCATACAATTTTGCGACTACAAACAGGATTTTTTTATTTTAGTATTGGATAACGTTGCAGCTTTTTTGTCAACGCATTCTTACACTGGTAGGTATCATAACTACTTGCATTTTGAACTCACCGCAATCACCTAATATGTTTGGTTCCTAGCTTTATTAAGCTTCTATCGAATTCCAAAAGACCTGACTAATTTTCCTTTAATGGAATATTCTAGATCATTTTTTGTACCGTGTAATCAGCGTAATGCGAGCAGATACAATTTTAAATTATTAACTATAATTGAATAACATCTGTTAAAGAGTTAAGATTTCATTTTTAATGTCGTCTGTATCTATGTACGAATATTTCCAGTAGGCCATAGCCAACGTACCGAAATACTAATGTTCAGTACATCCCCAAATAAGTACAAGGGCAATTTCGGTAACTACCAAACAGAATTCACGCGTTTATAAATTTAACTTTTTTTACTTGTTACCACGTAGATAGTTATTTTAATTTAAGTAAAATCCTTAATTTTCGTATTTTCATAAAAAAAAGTCCATTCAGGCAGCATCGAACTGTACCTACTATAACTCCAAGGAGTTAAATAAACATTACATTGCAGTTTTAAGTATATCTATTTGAATTTCAATTTTGTTTTCGTGAATGAATTAAGAGGAATATTGGAAGTGGAATTTAACCCACTTCCCGACACCCATCGATACTCGTTGTCAAAGACAATTCATTCTACAGGATTTTCCAATAAGAGGTGTTATTTTGATATTCAATCATAAAAGATCAATGGTTTCGTTGCTTGTGTGCCACGTAGCGCCGTTTTGTTGAAAATAAACGTTGTCCAAATCAATACCATCTAATTCCGGCCATAAAAAATCATTAATCATCTCTCAATAGCGCAATCCATTCACCGTAACTGTTGCTCCAGCCTCATTTTCGAAAAAGTAAGGTCCAATGACTCCGCTGGACCATAAACCGCACCAAACAGTCACACGTTGAGAATAGAAAGGCTTTTCAACAATAACTCTTGGGTTTTCCGAACCCCGGATGCGACAATTTTGCTTGTTGACGAAGCCACCGAGGTGGAAATGGGCCTCATCACTCAAGATGATTTGCATTTGATTCACTCAAGTGAATTTTAATCATTTTAATGCGTTGTTGAAGTGTGTTAATGACGTAGTTTCTACTTGTTCCATTTTTATTAATGGCGTAGTTTCTACTTGTCAAATGTTAAAAAATGACAGCTACAAAAGTAACATCTACCGAAATAGCGGGCTATTCAAAATAACACCTCTTATTGGAAAACCCTGTATAAACTTAGTAGCAATCACACAAACACACGTGGACATTTACGTATTTCTCTGAAAAGATGACATTAAAGCAGTACAATAATAATAAATGTCAATCCCACTCAATCCGGATTTGTCTGAGATGTTTCCATGGTGACTCCAGTCCCGGGGGAAGAAGGTTTCATCCTCAGTCAATTTTTTTTAGTTTTAAAAAATATTTCGTATGTTCACAGCAGTTAAGGTTGGGAAAAAAGATTAAATCCTAACTAAATAAAATAAAATTGGCTGTTAGCTGGTCTAAGAATGGCGCAACTAGGTCTTAAACTTTAAATAGATGTGTTATGGTAAAAAAACTTTATTTTTCTACGGGTTGGTTTTTGATTCATGATTTGATAGTAAAATACGCCAGAGGATTCTTTGAGAATGGACATTACAATTGTTTGACTACCTTCTGAACGTGTATTTTATTCAATACCCAATCAATTACCCAATTCGCCAGTCAATCAAAAGAAAGGACGAACCGTCATTAGGGTGCATTAGTTGAGAGGGTAGGTAGAAGAACTAGGTACCGGAGGGCGAGGCACCGTAGCGTTAAGCAGTGCAATTTGGTAATTGAGAGCACTTCGGGTCGGCGGGGTGGGGGTGCAGCGGTAAAATGGGGGCTGCCACCCTATCGATCTTACAAAAGCCTTCACACTGGCTGACGAAAGAAGTGGATACAATAAAAATGGAGTTGGCCGCTTTTGTCGAAGGACGCTTGAAAAATTGTGTAAAAATATTTTTAAATTTATGAAACTTATACTATATATAACCAAAAGTAACTATGTCTCCAAAAGTACAGATACACACCGTGTTTCGCGCTCATACCGCGAAACTTTGGGTTGATAATTATTAACGAAAAACTAATTAAAAAAAATCTATTTTTTCATAAGTTGCCAAAAATAAAAAAAGGTATAATAAATTGCTTATTTTTGTGCGATTAACAATGCGTCCGTATTAATACACATTTATCATTATTATTTATCAACACATTTTTTTCTTGATATTGGATTAATCTTTTTAAAAAATTTATTACGATTTAAATCTTACATTATGATCATCCCTCAAAGTTTCTAAAATACAGTGTACACTATTATATGTGTATTTTTTTCAGCACAAAATATCTATTCCTAACTACCCAAAATAAGGGAACTACGGCACTCCAGTATTGAAAAGAGACATAAAAACGGCTAGCAACTAGTTTCTCGTTATTTCTCAACCAGGAGAATAGAAAATAGTATTGAAATGTGTTTGGCTTTAAATAGCCAGGATATGTTCAACTTAACTTCAACTTACCTTTCTCCTTAAATCCCACCAACTCTCGAGCCGCACAACCAAATATGATATATCTCGCTTTCATGCTTTTTCATTTCACTCATACTCGCTGTATTCCCTCATTGGTTCCATCCACATAGTGCCCACACAACGCACTAAACCGCTCCCAAGTGGTAAATATTATCGTCATTAGTGAGTTTTTGTTTTTGTAATCGTTTCATATAATTGAAAGCTGAATAAATGTTGACGGAAATAAAACAATTACTTTGTTTACAACAACGAATTTTTATTTATTTAATTTTCTTTATCCGACCGGTTTCGCTTACGACAAGCATCTTTAGGGTATTCAATTAAACAAAGTGTGTTTTTTTTTTATTTTCATCAATACGCCAAACCATGAAGTAACGGATAAATTCCAAAATATGAATAAATATTTTTGTTGTTTGTTTTTGGGGTGTTATGCCGTGTTGCGCTAACTCCTTCTTTAGCCGACGTTTCGGACAGCGTTGCAGTGTCCATCATCAGGGCAGATCCGGTAGATCCGAAGATGTGTGAATTTTGGTTGTCGAGTTTGTGCTTATTTATTTGTGGCCTGGGCCCATCCAAGTGCGAAATGCCAACGGAAGTGGCGACATCTTGTGGCGAATTCTGAAAGCTCAGTATTTATGTTAGCCTGGGTCCCGTCCAAGTGCGAAATGCCAACGGAAGTGGCGCCATCTTGTGGCGAATTCTAGAATTAGAAAACCGATTGACAGCGATTAGAGTAGATGTACCCAGTATCAAGGTATAAATGCAATGGTTTTATATTGTGTTATTATATGGTATTGGAGTATACTTAGACATGTTACAAATAACATGTCTAAGTATACTCCAATACCATATAATAACACAATATAAAACCATTGCATTTATACCTTGATACTGGGTACATCTACTCTAATCGCTGTCAATCGGTTTTCTAATTCTAGAATTCGCCACAAGATGGCGCCACTTCCGTTGGCATTTCGCACTTGGACGGGACCCAGGCTAACATAAATACTGAGCTTTCAGAATTCGCCACAAGATGTCGCCACTTCCGTTGGCATTTCGCACTTGGATGGGCCCAGGCCACAAATAAATAAGCACAAACTCGACAACCAAAATTCACACATCTTCGGATCTACCGGATCTGCCCTGATGATGGACACTGCAACGCTGTCCGAAACGTCGGCTAAAGAAGGAGTTAGCGCAACACGGCATAACACCCCAAAAACAAACAACAAAAATGCTTTTGGCCGTGAGAATCTAAAAACTTACCTATGAATAAATATTTTCAAAAATATCAAGAAAGAGTTTTTTCCCGACATGAGTCACTTTTCTGATTTTGTTTATATAATTCTGTTATATATTAGTTTATTTTATGCACGTACTTCTGTCTTCTAATTATATTATGATGGTTTTGTTTTATATAATTCTGTTCATTTTTTAACGCAAGGGGGAAATCCTTAATTGATTGTATTTTTATTTTATGTAAAAATTAGGAAAAATTATAATATTCAACTGATGATTTTCCCAAATATTAATACACAAAAAAATACTTCAAAATTGCCGCGAAGGCCGAATAAACTATTTTATTACTTATTTTTTACATTAACGCCACATATCATCGTTGGGGGTGCTGTGTGGAGGGTCTTTTTAAGGAAAGAAAATAGAGGAAGTTATGGGAAGGAAAAGGGTATGAGGGGTGGGTCATCCAGGGACCAGTGTGTCCAGGATGGACCGACTAATAGATCGGCGCAAGGCGATGGGTTGAGAAACCAGCTGGAGAGGTCAAAGGGTCTCCCCGAACCAGCCTCTTCCGACTTGCACGCCACGCATCTGACGGGCAGGAGCATCCTGAACACAAATTACCCCTGCTAAATCACCAAACGTAGCGAATGACTTGGGGTGACCTCTGGCATAGGTGTTGGTCATCCAATAAATAGTTCCCGGGGCAGCGGTATCTAAAACCGCCTCCCAATTTAAATTGATTTAACAAATGATTTCATGCACTTTATTTTGTAATTGAGACTGTTTAATTATTTATTTGCTAGATGGGAGTGGCTCATGGCGTTGTGGAAGCATCGCGTGAACCGAAGCATTGCTAGGTACAGTAAGGTTTCTGGATGATGTGTAGTTGAATGCCGCTTCCTTCGACACGATAAACTGGAGGAATACAGCAGGAGACCAACAAGAGAGGCGGTTTTTTCTAACAGCTGTCAAGAATACAAGATCTATAACTCATAAAAGGTGAGAAATAATAAAATAAAAATTTAGCCTATTTTGAATGAAACTATGTTTGAGAAAATCGGCCCCACACGTCGGGGTTACTTTTCTTCAGTGCTATAAATTCGCTGAAAGTACAAGCGGGCAGGGACCTCCCTTAAAGACTTTCTATTGAATCAGCCACTCCGCTCTCTATCCAAAGCCACTGCAGGGAGTGGGGTTACCTTACTACCCCCACTAGCCCTATACACTAATGTACCGTCAAATAAACCAGCTGAACTATATCCGAAATGACACCTTTCAAAAATGCATAAAAATGTTTTTATTTCGTTTTGTCAACTCACTATTCGTTATCACACTTCGGGATATACCAAAGTGCTTATACATGATGTCCGGAAACTAGTGCTACAAACAGGAAACTTGTGAATCTACATTACATTATTTGAAGTTGATTTTGTGCTATAAAATATCTTCTTTTCATTTAATTAAATCTAAATTGTACTTTTTTAGTTCAAATAAACAATATCGGTCGCTACAAGGTTAATATGAGCTATGTATTGTCTTTTTAAATGCGTCGAAGCGTAGACCCGGCTCCAACAAAACTCTAATCCATCAGTTGGTGAAGAAAGTAAAAGGTAGAATTATAAATAGTTCGAGATGGTCAGATAAAAAAAAAGTTTATTCATAACTCTATGTTATGTAGAATCATCAGTTTCTCGCTTGTACTACAAGTTTCCGAATACCGTGTATAGACGGTACGAACCCTAAACCAGCCGGGAAAACAAGTCAATACTGTCTCACCCGCTCCGGATAATTGGGAGCAGTTGGGACTCTGGTGTAGTATTAATAGAAGCTAGTAGCCACCTCAGAGACACGAAGTGGAAAACACCAAAACCTGTAGGAAATTGTAAGATTATGAAGAAATTTCAATTAATCTTTGATGCCAATGTCCGCCGTGAATTAAAGATTGCTCAGACACTAGCGATCTGCGTTGTGGAACCGGAGGGATTCAGGTTCTACTTAAGGATAAAGAATTGTCCTTAAACTTGAATTTAACTACTTTTTTGCTTTCATCCGAAAGAACCGGAATCGCCCCTGGTCAATGAAAAGTAGTTGATTTTAAGGTAAAGAACAATTCCTTATCCATAAATAGAACCAGAATCGCCCCTCAGGAAACATTGTCAGCCGAGCAATAATAACCTTTTTTATGTGAATATCGCGCAAGAGTCACAACTGCTCCCAACTGTCTGGAGCCAGTGAGACTATAGCATCCCCAGTTTGGATATGTTGGGAGGATGAATGAAGTGGAGAAGGGAAGCAGATGGAAAAGAGGAGTGAGATCTGGTCACCAAACAAATCTAAAGCTATTTCAAGCAATTGTTCAATTCTGAATGTTGGTCATTCCACGCGATGTTGAAAAATATGACATATTTTCTTATTTTTAGATTTAAATGAATAAGGCAATGAAGTGCCCGTATTCCACTCCTTATAATGACTACTTCAATTTCCAAAAACATTTTTGTGCAATCACGAAAAAGCACGTAATGGAGTCAAATTAAATGCAATTGTTCAAAATCACGTTCGGGAGAGAAATTCTTTGCAGTTCTCATTAAAAACGAGGGCCGTCGAAGAAAAAAACACCTCCAACACTGTTGTTTTGGAAAAATAAGAAGCGATCATGTTTTTTTTATTTTTTCAATTGTAAAATAATCACAGAGGATGTGTTGTGTGAAAGTAATTTTATCAGGATAAGAGAGTAGTACATTAGACCATATCAAGAATATTAATCCTATAGATTTGATTTGATGACAATAAAATGAATTCAAAAATGGCAGGGCAAAATAGAGAATTCTCTCAAATTAGCATTCTATTTCATTTTTTTTAGAAATTAGAAAGCTGCATGAAAAGGGCATTAACATTATTTTTGTCACATTGGTACAACAAGGCAGTCAATATTCTTGGGTAAATTTAAACATATTTCATTGTTAGATTAAATTTTTTCTCCACATTTATATATTCAAATCTTAACCTGAACGGTTAGATTTTTTTCCAAGTAGCCTTTAATTGTCTTATAAAAACGTTACTGACTTTTCTTATTGAAATAAACTGGCTTGTGTCGACATGAAATTCGCTAGGTGGGCCTTCTTAGTAAAAATCAATTAACGCTACTTAATTATATTTCCCATATAATAAACCAGTCACTGAAATGCGTGATAATCGTAGATTTGTATCCTGTTCAAAGGTAAAAATATAAAAGTATTAACATTTAAAAAGCGCCCAGATGTTTTTCCTAGACAATCATCAATAAAAGTACGACAAGCATGTCCGCAATGTAAATACTATCAAAGTCGGGTTTTTCCAAAAAGCACGATTGTGGGAGCTTAAAAAATTATTTATTTATAAATCTGAAATTAATTAAGTTTATAGGTGTTAATTACCTAAAAATAGAGTAAATAATTGTTGAGTTCCCACAGACAGTTCTCCAACTCGTCGTGGAAGGAGATTTTAAATAAAAGGTTCTTTGTGTTGAATCAGGGATTTATTAATACTTCGCGTATTACAGCGCCCTTGAGGTGATTTCTCACGAAAACGGCGCTATATAAATTAGCCAAATATTAAATGGTGACTCGATAGTCGGCATAACTAGGAGTTGGCTAAATGAGGTCTGAAAGCACCAAGTTTGTCTGGGAGCATTCTAACTGGTCCTGGCGACTATTGGGTACTAGCTGCCATCTTGCGGATTTCCAAGCAAGCTCTATGCACTGCCCTCTATGAATGCATCTGTGAAGCTCTTACTTCCCAACAGTATTTTTTTAGCTGAACATTTTCTTTTACTTTTGACATATATGTACATAGTTAACAGTTGTACAAATAAAATTACAGTTTAGTGTGCAGCAAAAAATTCCACAAAGCCAAGAATAAAACATAAAATTAAGCTATGAAAAGAGAAACAATATGTGAAATGTAAACAAAAAATACCATAAAATATGACATTTTCAGTGGATGTTTTAAACCAAAGTTTTAACGCTATCATTTATTTATTTATATTGCTAAATTCAAATGTGACTATGTACCGTAAATAGGTACATTTCTAGATAAGTACCTACCGAGATTTAGGAATTTTAAAAAATATATAATGATATAAAATAATTTTGTATAATTTTGCATCTATTTTAATCACACTTATAATATTTTTATTTCTATTTTCTTTATAATATTTTTTTTGTCAATCATTTATTTTTATTTCTAATATGGATTCCATAATAATATGTATTTTTAAATTATTTTTTTTTACCATCACAATTTCCTTTTCACTTGTGTTTTAATATTGTTATTCTTTCATACACCATGTACGACTTCCATAATACGGGAATGAGCCTAGTATGGTAGTTGAGAAAATCAACAAAATTATATTTTTTCAAATTTATAACATAAAACAGGATTCATCAAAATTAGGTACTTAATAATGTTTGTTTTATAGTTTTAAATGTATAAAAATATTATGCTATTGTTTCAATCAAAAACAACACTGATTTAAGTAAATACTACTGCAGACCGTTGACTCATAGGAAACATATATCTATTTCGGTGTATTTTAGCCTAGATTTGATACATTTCAATTGAATGATCTACTTCTGGATTCATACCCCCTGAGTGAGTGGACAAATCTAATCAATTTTATTTTCTGAACGTCTTTTAATAAAACCACTGTTAGAATTACTTTGATACAATACAATAAATAAATAAATTCTTTATTGCAGGATATGGGGAGGTGAATGCAATCCCACACATCCCATAGAGGGTATAAGTACAGATAATATTGACATCATAGGAAAATAGATTAAAAATTAAAATTAAAAATGAGATTAAAGCAGAGAAGCACGGGAATCCATCGGATCTAAAATTGTGGGAGCAAGTATCTTTCTCCAATGCTGAAGTCAGACGGGATTCTATGATAAGAATATATCTGGAATGGTTTATCCTTCCCCTCAGTCCTGCAATCCTGGTTCTTAACAGAGCTTTAAATCCTGGAACTCGCCCTTCTGTAAACATTGAGGAGGCACTGCAGTGCCTGGGGAGTCCGAACATCAATCGGTAAGCGTTGTTATATTGCACCCGAAACCTTTTCAATGTGATTTTTATAGTTACGTATCTACTAGAGACTAATTTGTCTACAATTGGAAATCATATATTGAGACAGTTTATAATTTTTATTTGAGTAAAGAGTTATTAAATACAGTAAAATTAATTTTCGAAGTAAAATGTAAAAATATCAACATTTTGACGGCTTATATCTTCGGTACTATGTGATATTTTCAAAAAATTAAAAAAACAATCCTCAACGCAATCCAATTAATATAATAAAGTTGTAAAAAACATGAAATTTTGTTGAAGGACATGACCTCATTAAAAAAAACCGACGTAGATTATTTCTAACGGGCGAGACCAATCTAGTAACTTCTTTTTCTAAGAGCATCCGATTCGTCCGTTCGACTTGCCATCCGATCATTTGAGCTTTTTGTATATTTTTTGTATTTATTTTGCACCGCTTTGCACAGAAGTAGAACTCATTAGCGACAAGAGAGGAAATTGAATTATCCTTTTCACAGTTTACCGTCTCAAGATTTTCAAATGAAGCATGGCCCAATCAGGAAAAGATTGCAATGATCGTTCGATCGCTTCATATTTAATGTAAATACATAATTAGACTTTATTTTATTTATACTTTTGAACTGAGTGACTTGACTTATTTATATCAGTATTAATAAAATGTTTTGTTGTTTGTTAATTTGAGTCCCAACTAGAATATGCTATGGATTTCAAAATTGAGAAACAGTTCCATCTATTCCTTGAAGCTGAACATTTTACCTAATCAAAGGTGATAGATGCAATCAGTATCACCCTCGTGAAAGACCACCATTTAGAATTGAGGCGTTGCTTGAAATGACTCTTGAATGAACTTTCCAACCATCCTATTCCCCATCTCCTTTTCTTCCCACCACCTTCAGCCTCACAACATACCCCAATTGGGGATGCCATAGTCTCATTGGCTCCAGACAGTTGGGTTCTTTTAAGGTAACATCAAAATCAAAATATAATCGTGAAAGGTTAATCTTGCGCCTTAAGTATTACTTACTTTTGAAAAAAATATACATACATATATTTTTAAAAAAGAAAAACGTCACCGGATTCAAAAATTTCGTTTACTTTTTTACTCCAAATATTGTTAGTAATCACTGGTCCTTTTTTTGTGATGGCCAAAACGGCCAAAAGTATCATCGCGATTCATTTTTGGATTACTACGCTATGTTGTGCTTCTTCCTTCGTTAGCCAACTTTTCGAATAGCGTATCAGTGTTCATCATCAGGGTAGTTGAAAGGATTGTGGTGTCTTTTGCTTATGCATGTAGAAGTGATATCGTGTTACGGACGTTAAATTTCTTGAGCCGGTATTTCAGTATAGCAATAATGAATAACAAATAATGTGGTTTTATATAATATCAGTAAAATAAATAATGTGGTTTTCGGCGTTTAGTTTTGGTGTAGCTTATTTATATCTTTATCATCATTTCGAAAAATAAGGATCAATTTTATACTATTTGAGCCAATTCGAACATTATTTATCAAGTTCTAAAATAATCCACTAAATTAATATCAATTACGTGGATAACACTTTATCTTGAGAATCCCGCGCACGTCTTCCTTCCGTATTGCATACTAGGTGGCTACTCACTACAGTCTCTGAGATTTGCATAACCCAATCAAGTTACTATGGGGAACACACAGGTGTCTCTAGTTAGGAAGATTATTCATAGCAGAATTATCGAATGTTTGTTTCAGCTTCGATACTGTTTACATATAACTAATGAAATACAAGGTTGTCACAAGTTTAAATCAATTTTAATTCATATTTTACATTATTATTATTAAAACAAAAATCTAAGCTAAGTGGGTAAGTAGATATTTCAAATGGGCTGGAAAAGCATCATAGTATAAATGATATAAACATTAAAGCGGAGAATAAAAAAGAAAATTGCAAAATTTAGTTGTGTCGAAAAAATGTGTGGTAAATTAAAAGTTTATTTTCTGATCGCTGTACTAAAAACGTGTAATTTTAATATCTTTATAGTTATTGATTTGAAAAGCGATCTAAGACCGCACATTCTGAAAGAGTTCCAACTGGTTACAACGTCATTATGACATAGAAACCGCCGATGTCTGGTAAGACGGCTGCCAACAATGTCGCTAGCGTGACGTCATTGCCACTGAATTGACATTAACAATTCACCGGTAGAAATACTCATCTGCTTTCTAATTACAGAGATATCTAAATATAAACATCTCAATAATGGCCTGTTTTTCGTAAGTATAAGGCACACGAATATTTGTCTACCTGCATAACTTATATAATATAAATGTACTGTAGGTATATAGAATATTCCTAAACGTATCCGAAAATTAACAGCTGTTTTTGAGAGGCGATAAAATACTCTCTCAAATTTTATTATTATATTATTAGTCGGTGGCCGAGTTGACATCGCGTTTGGGTCCCACCCAGGCGTGTGTTCAATTCCTCGGCTGGTTAAGTCCTCCATCACAACACAAGCAACATTTTCAGCTTACTGTGGTGGTAGTAGGAGATTTTCAAATATTGTCAGGTTATTCGTAACCAGGGAATATTTGTCTTTATTTTAAAAAAAAATAATTTATATATATATTTTACATGTATAATTTTTGACAATTTCACACGAAAAGTTTCAAATGCACCCAAAAAAATGGCTCACCATACTTTTTTCTAACTAAAATTAGTGATAATTGTGACCTCTCTTTTTGAAGTTTCATGTAAAAATAATGAATAAAAAATTCATTGATAATTTTTTTCAAATCGTGGTCGGGAACTTTGGTTTACATAAAAAAAAATTCTGTGGATAACTCTGAGTTTTAAATAAAAAGCGTGGTGTTTTTTTACTTTCTTACACCATTTGGATCATATTTTTCACTTTTTTTTTATATATATTCATTAATATTTGTTATTGGGTTTATAAAAACAGTTTATTTTTAAACAAGTTCTGCTGTGTAATTATTATTACGCGTGACAGCTGTTTCGCCCTCTGAAGGCATTATCAAACTGTGGGTAGCCCACTTACAGACGATACATTTATATTATTTCTAGGTAGGTATTTTAATTTCAATTACTGATTTCTTAATTGATTTCTGAGTAAAATGTTATGATATCTTCAAACCTAGTGCAAATATAAGTGCACTATGCAGTACTTAATTATGTTATTAAAATAACCCTATGAGTCATCGTTTGGGAATAACTAACATCAAGACATTCAGTCAAATTTAAACATTACATTAATTGGGGAAACTTTACTGGGGTAATAACCATTAATAGTTTCTAACATTTTACTCAGAAATCAATTAAGAAATCAGTAATTGAAATTAAAATACCTATCTACAAATAATATAAATGTATCGTCTGTAAGTGGGCTACCCACAGTTTGATAATGCCTTCAGAGGGCGATACAGCTGTCACGCGTAATAATAATTACACAGCAGAACTTGTTTAAAAATAAACTGTTTTTATAAACCCAATAACAAATATTATTGAATATATAAAAAATAAAATGGAGTTCTACAAATTAAACTTAATAACAATAAATACATATTTCTCACCATGACAGTAAGGGAGATACAACGATTTCCATGAGACCTATTTGAGTTATTCCCAAAAGCGAACAAATTAGATTGAAGGGTTAATGGGCAGCTTACATTATGTAGGTGGGCCCTGTTTTTCCTTGCCTTTAGTCCTCCATCACGACTAGCAACATTTCTACTTTGTGCGATCGTAGCAGGAGATTTTCAAATATTGTCGAGTTATTCGTAATTCAGGAATGTTTGTCTTTCTTTAAATATATAAAATATATTTATATAAATTATTTACAGAAATTCAAATATTTTGCCTATCCCTGAATATTCGTATTCCATTATGTATTTCCCGCACTATTCGCAAGTATCCCGATAGATACCTGCCAGGGAGACGTGAGATGATGACACACTGTATAATGAGGTACATCGTCATATTATAACGTGTAGACTCATCTACTACACACTACAGGGATACAATCAAAGCAAACCGGAGCGCAGTTCCGGTTTATATAATATTTGGGGAAACTAAACCGCTAGGCACGTAAAACTAAATAAAAATTGTAGTTTTGTACAATCTGAGACCATTTCTTGACCAAAACTGTCCTAGAAAAATCATGAAGGGGACAAACACGAGATTTCCCAACTGATAATCTAAGGGAAGACACCTGTTTTGAGTATTATATAACTCTACTCAAGAAATGCTCTACTCAAATTTGCACAAAAAAATGAGTACCTTACTGACTAACACACCTACATCAAGGACAAAAACTTCAAATGTACTTAATTTCCCAAAATTAATAATGATAGCATATTTCACTAAAAAATTATACAATAAAACATATGCGGAAACTTTGACTAGCCAACTATGAATGGATCCTGTTTTAGGCCAGTCAAATTGACAAATTTAGTTCATATCATAATTTCATATTACATTGTTTAATTATAGAACATATTATTTTATAGAAGGAAAAAAGTGTTAAGATTTAGTTACTGTTAGAAGCTTTAGTTAAATATAAAAATAAGCGAAAAGAAAAAATAATATCTTACAATACAAAATTAGTATCGAATGTTTATGTTTAACAATAGATATATGTTTGTTTATTTAAATCACTTGCAAAAATCTAAAATCAAAACATTCTTTAAGCGTAACATAACAAAAAAAATAATTAACGTGAATACCGTGTCCCCCAGCTTTAAGAGCCGGTATGAAACTCAAAAAGATGCGACTCGAAAAGGATGCAGCAAATGATTAAAAACAAAATTGAATATTTTTCTTAAGTAAGTGTATAAAAAGCGACATGAGACATTATACATATTTTTTTCCATTCCTTGCTTCATTTTTTAATCCTACTGAGATATTTTTGTTGTTTGTTTTTGGGGTGTTATGCCGTGTTGCGGTAACTCCTTCTTTAGCCGACGTTTCGGACAGCGTTGCAGTGTCCATCATTAGGGCAGATCCGGTAGATCCGAAGATGTGTCCGGTAGATCTTCGGATCTACCGGACCTGCCCTGATGATGGACACTGCAACGCTGTCCGAAACGTCGGCTAAAGAAGGAGTTAGCGCAACACGACACGGCATAACACCCCAAAAACAAACAACAAAAATGCTTTTGGCCGTGAGAATCTAAAAACTTACCTACTGAGATATTTTCCCTTAGATCACTTAAATTAAATGAATTGTTTGGTACATAAAAGAATAATCCAATGCTGCAAAATTATATAATGCTCTTCCAAATGAAATTAAAAATACCATGGAGATAAATGAGTTTGAAAACAACGTGAAAATGGGCTCAGTAAACATGAAGATGAGGAAATCATTATGTAACACCAACATAAATACCTACAGTCTGCCTCAAAATAGGAACCCTTAGTGAGGAGGGCTGTGAATAGTATATTATATCATGGTTTTTAAGAGTCAATAATAAGTAATTATTAAAACTTTAGAGGAAGACGACGCACTTCTTGACATCAAAACTTAAGTGATTGGGCTACTGAAATTTTACTCACAAGATGAATATTCTCTTTATGATATCCAATATATCAGACAGGTAAAAGAACCTACCGTTGAATAACTTCTTTTTGAACTTGTCACTCGGGCAATATAACAAAACTATTACTTCTCAGCTTTTCTGGTGTTTTGTACGTCATACCAGAGGGCAAAGTTTTTGGACACTGTTGTATTCGCACAAACAGTTTTCCAACTCGTCGTGGAATTAGTTTTATAAATAATTGTTTTTTTATATTAATCAGGGATTTATTAATACTCCGCGTATGATATTGGTGACTCGATAGTCGACCTAGCTAGAAGCTGGCTAATTGGAATCTGGGCCAGTGAGACTGTCTGAGAGCCTTCTCACTGTCCATGGCGACAACTGGCCACTGGCTCCATCTTGCGGACTTCCCCGCAAGCTCTATGCACCGCCATCTGTGCGTGCATCTACAAAGCTTCCTAACAGACACGCTCCACGCCAAATTGAGAACTACAATCTGGAGAAACTCGTGGTCACTCCCACAGCCGTCGTTGTGATGATGCATAAGTGGTGCCTTAGAGTCGGCGGTGTGTGAATGCGGTACGGTTCAGACCTCCTGGTCAATGAATTCCCACTCCGTTCCTTCCCTGGTATGATTGATGAGGTTCACAGGGCGACGCCTAAAACCCTAGACAAGAAGAAGACTGGAAATATGAAAAGCAATAGAAGCAGAGAAATATCATTGTTGTGTTGGGCTGATCATGTTTCACAGGTGTCCAGAACGTCGGTAAGGGTGTCCGCGGTTCTGCAACGCAGAGTGGAAGAAAATCGGAGCGGGGATCACGATCTTCAGCAAATGAGGCAAAGTACCTGAAATCAGTTGGACTGCGGCATTCCCATTTGGGTTATGTTTTGAGGCTGAGGTTGCAGCAACCGAAACTGAGAAGAGAAATCAAAGGCGAAAAGAAATGCAAAGAAGTACCAGGTTATTTATTAGACAAAGCTACTCGTAATTTTCCTAATTTTATTATTATTCTATTTTTATTGGAACATATTTCTTTATTTACAGAGATTGTACATTCACATAAATTATAATAACAATTCATATTTAAAAATATAAAAACAAATTGAACAATTTCAACGCTTATAAAAAGGATAAATTGATTCAGAATGCGTAGTGGAAGTCTTTAAAAACTATAAAATATCAACATTTTTCAAGATTAAATAGTGGAAGACTTTTTTAACAATTTCAACACGAGAAATGTATCTTTGTAATGAAAATAAAATAATGATTTGGGGCTATCACCTGGTTTTATCTTCATTTTAAAGTCTAAAAGCCTTTCATCAGCGGTACATCTCAGTCTCTCGATTGGCCTGCTGATGTTTCTACTTTTGGACTTGTCAACTACATAGTCCTTTAGTTGTCCTTCGCTACAGAATCAGATTTGAAACTGGTTGGCAAGAATTATATGTTACCTCTGTGAAGGCGTCCAAAAAAGACAATATTTCGTTTATTAATGGAAATCTTCAGCTCTCGTGTGCAGCTGACCTGGTTCAAGACTTGAACATTGGATTGGCAGCCCAATAAAGCCGCAGAATCGTCAGTTCACCTGTAAATAGTTAAATAGTAAATACTTTTTACATAAGTAAGTAGAAGCTTCTTACAAAGCTATAGCAGTTCCTCGGGTCACGTCTTGGGACCCTTTCTCCCTCTAATGAAGGGATCGACAAACATCCTTTTATTTTACATTTTTGAGTCTTGAATTGAAAAAATATACTACATTCCTCTTTCTTAAAATTGCGGAGTAAATTGTACAACTACAAAAACTTGACGTATTACCACGGTGAGGTATGATTAAAATGATCTTAAACTGGTTACAAGGTCGGTTTAACCATATCGAGGCTGAACCAGCGTATAGGAATCTAATAAATAAGACAGCATGTGTATACCAGGCAGGAGTAAGTACGAATTAAATAAGTAACATCGGTGACATAATATTTCAAATTATAAGGCGGGTATGGGTACCGCCACCCCAGGAACCATTCATTGAATAACCAAAACCTCTGCCATAAGTCACCCCACCCCAAGCTTGGCAGGGGCGACCTGCTTCAACGAGTGAAGTTTGTCCAGGTCTTGGCAGTGTGTGCATCTGGCTACCATTTGCGAGACAAGCCGGATCGGAAGAGGTCGGTTGAGGGAGACCCTTTGGCCTCTCCAGACGGACTCTCTCGATCCAATTCCTTCCACTGGAATTATACGTCCGTCACTCCTGGATATAACCCTGTGTAACACAAGACCCTGATGGAAATAACCTTGTCTGGAGTTATTACCTCCGCAATAACCATAAAATGTTGCTGTGAAATTATGCAGGACTGGCAGAGGATTTAACCCGCGAGGTCTGGGTGGAGATCAAATACTGTGTTCCACTCGACCAACTAACAATTAACAAATAACAAATGAACAATTTTATTTTCTCTCTTACGTTGGGCGCCCCTATTCCTCAGAGCCCCGGGGGAGGAGGAGACCGGAAAAGGGTAGTTCACAATTGAATCTAAGCTCACTGCGGCAATCAAAAGAATACTCAATGACGGCGCGCATTGGAACAGAGATGAAACGGAACGAAACCAAACGAATCCAGACGAAACGAAACGAAACACTTTCATCCTGACTTACAGATAAGTGCTAGAGAGCCAGAAAAGTGAGATAAAGTTATTTGGGTAATCTGGTTGAGATTCTCTCCATTTGAAAGTAGATGAATATTCGATTCGGAGGCGATCGTCTAACGTGATTTAGCGGCTTAGTTCGTTTATGTGATTATTAGGTAGGTTTGTTTAGTGGAGAGAGGTCTAAGGCCGGACAGCGTATACCCTCGGACATTAGCGTATATCTGACAAAATCTACGACAGTGGTATCTAATATTATATTTTAAGTTTGACTGAATACTTTTGTTACCCTTTAATCTATTAATCTTTATTTATTTATTTATTTATTTATTTATTGTTTGTTTGTAAATATTACATAATACAATTAATGAACTTAAAATGTCCAACTAGGCGATTGCCCGTTTTAGGACATTCCAATATGATAATGTTTTTACATGTAAATTATAGTGTTGACTATTCTGTTGTTAAAATAATACATATGTATATACATATTCTAGAATACTTTCAGTTATACCATGATATATTTTAATATTGTTTAGCTGACATAATAAACTAAAGAAATATTAATAGATAAAAACAAGAAAATGAATTTGAAAATGAAACTGAATTGAAGAAATTCTGTTGGTAAAGTAATACAAATGTATATTCATAATCTAGTATACATTCAGTTATACCACGACATTTTTTTTTTTTTTTTTTACTATTGTTTAGCTGATATAATAAACTAAAGAAATATTAATAGATAAAACAAGGAAATGATAAATAAAAAAATTAAAAAATGAAAGTAAAGAAGGAACTTTTCATTTAAGGAAAAATATCACGAAGAATTGAGCAATTTTCGAACTTACTTTATGTAAAAATACAGTTCCTGTAATGCTAATATAATACCAATATAAATTAAAATGTAAAAAAGAATGTAAAGAAAAACAAAGTTTACAATTCAATTACTGTTTTTTAGCATATTCTCGCATTCAGCTCTCCCCAAGACCAGAAGCCAATTGTTTACCTGCATGCGCAGAATATTAGTACTCTTTGCCTTCCATGCATCAGGTATGAGATTGAGCAGTTTAGGGCCTAAGTATGAGAATTGTCTCTGTGCTAAAGATGAGGAAGTGGTGGGCGGAACTGTTGGGTTTTTTTTTGCATGTCGTGTATTATGACAGTGGTTTACGGAAGCTAAGTAGTGCCTCTGTTTTTGAGTATGTAATATGATTTTCCTCATGTATAATTGTCTTACATCAAGAACGCGAAACTCTGCGAACAATGAATCGCTGGGGTATCTGAAAGGTTTTTTCAGTATGACTCTTATAATCGATTTCTGGGATATAGCTAAAGGATCGAGTATGGTTTTAGCACAACCTCCCCAACCTAAGGAAGCATAGTCTAATATGGAATTGCACATTGCAAAGTAAATACGTTTCAAATCATTTAGACATAGAATATTTCTTATTGCTATAAACAGATGTGTAAGTTTCCTGACCTTTGTGGAAGTAAAGGCTATGTGTTTGTCCCATCTCAGAAATTTATCAATGATAATTCCTAGGTATCTTATATTGTCCACACATTCTAGGGTATTGCATTTACATGTAATAATGTCGTAACAATGGTGTATTCTAATGTTAATAATTTCTTGTGGTTGACCCGCTTGAGTTGAACTGAAGCAGATGAATTTCGTTTTATCCGAGTTAAGAGTGAGGAGATTACTATCTAGCCACTGTTTAACTTTGTTTATGCCAAATTCAGCTTTACTGCAAGACTCATTCCAGGTTTCGCCTTAGAATAAAAGTACTGTATCGTCAGCAAATGTAATAATGTGGTCTGCAAATGAAGTATTACATAAGTCATTTATATAAACATTAAACAATATGGGACCTAGTGTACTTCCTTGTGGTACGCCATATTTAATATTGGCTGGATCACTTAGAGTACCGTTAATATCCACTCTTTGGCTCCTGTTTTCTAGGTAACTAACCAACCACTTGAAAATTTGACCCTGTATCCCAATTCGCTGTAGTTTATTCAGCAGAATTTTGTGCGAGATAGTGTCGAACGCTTTAGCTAGATCTTAAAAAAGTGCAATGCATTTACTACCTTTATCTAGATTATTAGAGATGATTTTTGTCAAATTAGCGATGGCGTTTTCAGTGCTTAAACCTTTGCGAAAGCCGAATTGTCTACTAGAAAGGATGTTGTTATTTTCGAGATAATGGATGAGACGGTTCTTTACAATTTTCTCCATAATTTTAGAGACAGAGTTGAGCAAGGAAACAGGCCGGTAATTATGTATCAGTGATTTGTCCCCACTTTTATGCAGTAAAATGACGACTGACTGCTTTAAATGGTTAGGGAATTTCCCTGATTTAAAGCTAAGATTCGCAATGAAAGCAATCGGTATGGCTATGTATACTTTAATGATTTTTAGAAGATTTGATGAAATCTTATCGGGACCACATGCTTTTGATGACTTAAGGTCGTCAATTATCTTCATGACTTCGTTAGTTGAAGTTGTGATTGAGTCTATTTTGTGACCGATCCTAGGGATAGTTAAATTGGCGAGAGCGGTTTCCGATTTCTTACACTTATCGAGAATTTTTTTCGCAAGTGTGTCACCCACAGATGAAAAGTAACTGTTTGCAAAGTTTGCCATATCTTTGGGGACATCAGAGTTTGATGTGTTAATGTAAAGCGATTTTATTTCAGAAGATTTATTGATTTTAGATTTGGTTATGTTGCGAAAGGTATCCCAAAAACGTTTTGGATTGCAGTTGTTATCGTAAATGAGTTTTTTATAATAATTTTCTTTCGCCGATGTAATTAATTTCTTACACAAATTCCTATACTTTTTATAATAACATTGCAATACCAAATTCTCAGGATATGTTTTTGCCTTTTCATGAAGATGATTTCTTCTGTGAATCGATTTAACTAGCCCCAGGGTGATCCATGGTGTGAATTTAATTTGTTTATTAGATACGGTTATATTGCTTGTGTGTTTTGATATATACTCGTGTAGTTTGATAATAAATTCATTCATTGCTAAGTCAGTATCTGATTTATCTAGAACATTTAGCCAGTTTTCTGCGCTCAAGTCCTCAATTAAATTGTTGAAATTAGTTTTAGCAACGTATTTAATTTTCGAAGAAGTGGGAGGCTTGTTTTTAAGACAAAGAGATGTTGTATAGTGGTCTGAAATAGTTGAGTGTATAACAAAAGTGTCAATAAAGTTAATATTTTTTACATTAATGTGATCAAGACAGGATTTACTCGAGCCCTGTTCACGAGTAAAGCTGTTAATAGTCTGTGTGAAACCATTTTCCGCGAGTAGACATAGATAATCGATTGATTGACGGTGGTAGTCAGGGATAGTGTTAATGTTTAAACCTCCCATTATAATTTGCTGTTCAAATTTTTTCGCATTGTTTAAAATTGCTTGCAATGAAAAAAGGAAGGGGTCAGTATTGATGAAGGAAGGAGATCTGTAAATGGCAAATATGCATATGTTATTATTCAATACTATTTTCATACAGTTTGATTGTGCTAAAGTAATTTCCTCAACATGAGCTTTAATTCCGTCCTTGATGTATATAACAATTCCACTAGATTTGTTGAGGTTGGTTGTGGTGTGATATTCAGAGTAATTGTGTATTGATTTTACGGTGTAGTATTTATTTAACCAGCATTCGGTTAATATTATAACATCGAAAGATGAATTAAATAGATCAAGAAAAATTGTAAAGTCATCGAGATTTGATATGCTTCTAATATTCTGTTGTATGATTTTTAGACTATATGAGTCCCAGTTAAAGTTGTTTAAATTCTCCAGATCTCGAATTATATTCATATTAATGCTACTTACAGAATCATTGTAATTATCCGAAGGTAACTGAAACATAATTATGATTAAATTTACTATGATGTGTGGTGGTGAACCCGTAGTTCTTTTGTGAAAAGTCAGCAAACAAAAAGTTAAAAACGAATGTGTAAATTACTGTGTTGTTAATCAGTGTTTTATTAATATAATGTATAGTAGATTGTGAGTTCTGATAATTCGAGTATGATGCGTATTTTACTTCGAGATGAAAGTTGATTCCACTAATCATATTAGATATAAAAGATGTTATAAAAGATGATGGTGTTGGTATGTTTCGTAAAGAGCAATCTAAGCAGTTGATGATTATGTAGATATCTGTCATGAAGGCTGCAAATACAATAAATATGAAAACAATAAAATCAATAAAATGGCCAAATGCAAAGTATGTGCTGATTCTGTAGGGGAGTTGATGCGAAAAAAAATGCCAAAAAACAATAATTAAATACCGTAACATGCGAAAAATGCAAAAAAAGAACAAATACTAGGACATATTTATGTAAATTAAGATTTTTTCCAGATTTACATAGATATGCTGGGAACATAATCTTACAAAGACTCTCGCTGCTTATGATATGTACATATGAGTTTGATTGAAGCACAGAGATAGAGAATAGAGAGAGGGCATTATTGTGAGATAATGAGAGAACATTATATAACATGAATGATAATGTTGATATATAGTATTCCAACTTAAAATATATTTTAACCGTAAAGTGCATACTATAGTGTATAATGCTTCTGAATGTAATTGTTAGGTGTGATAAAGGACAATAATGTTGACAAATGTTGACGGCCGGCATAGTCCAGTGGTAACGCATTGGACTGCCATTCCGAAGGTAGCGGGTTCGAACTCGGCGTGCGCAAATAAATTTTATTTGATTAATTTGTGTTATTCACAATTAATTAATATTCACAATTAATTAATTAAAATAATATATAGTATATTTGCGGCACGTTCCAGAGTGGAAGATACTACCAGTATCGCCCTGGTGTAAGACCACCATTCAGAATTGAAACGTTGCTCCAAATGGCTTTAGCCGTGTTTAGTGACTAGATCTGAATAGCCAGGTACTTCCCCACCTTCCTCTTTCCCTTCCCCATTTACCTTCAGCCTCACAACATCCCCCAATTGGGGATGCCATAGTCTCACTGGCTCCAGACGGGAGCAGTTGGGACTCTTGTGAGGTATTCTCTATAAAAAAAAATTAAATTTAGTAACATGTGAAAAATGCAAAAGTATGATTAAAAATGTGGGTGGGCATTTGTAGCGGGATTTTTTCCCTGATATATAAACATTATGTATACATCTGTTGTATCTTAATGTTAAATACAATGTGCTAATAAAAGTTAACCAAAATAAAAAGATTATTGAAGAAAATAGGAGCATCATATAGTGAGTAAATAAGATATTACTACTCTGATTTCTACGAGAACATGCAGGAAGAATAATATTTACACAGTAAACAGATATTTTAAAGAATACTAAAACAGCGTGGTTTTTGTTGCTTAGAGGAAGAGTATGGTTAGAATTTTTAATTGTAAGATTCGCAATTTTTATAATAATTTTGATGTTACTAGGGAAAGCTACTAATGAAAGTAAGAATGAATTATTTTGATAAATATTAGGTATTATGCTTAGGGTGTGTGAATAGTATATAGCGGTAATATTCAAAATCTATGTAAATAAAAATGTTAATATTCGATTTTTCAAAATCTTAAGTCTCCGAAAGTTCTTCACTGATTTTGACATAGCGACGCATTCGAATAGGTATGTGCGTTTTTATATACCTATATTATATAGATTTCATCTGTGACAGGTACAAACATGACTTTTTTTAAAAAGCGCCATCTGCTGGATGTAAAAAAATACGCGCTATTGTTTATCTATCTGCACAGACAGACTGTGCAGTGAGACTGAAGTGGGGGAGTAGGTAGTACCCAAAATTACTATCCTCCTTATATTAGCTCAAATACTTGACATGTCATTTTAGTATTTTTCTTATACCTGCGCAAATACATAAGTTACCATTAATTATTATTTTTTTGGTAAACTAACGTTTAAGACAAGATTTTTTATGCATAGCACAAAGGGTAACAATTATTTTACAAGCAATAATTATTCGCCTGAAACACTCATCCACATTGAAAAATCTCCTGATAAAAGATACCTTTTATCAGGAGATTTTTCAATGTGGATGAGTGTTTCAGGCGAATAATTATTGCTTGTAAAATAATTGTTACCATTAATAATTGGGATTTCTGTAACAAATTATTATTAGCATCAATTACTTGGATTCCCGTCGGCGGCATTTATTTTTACTCGGGAGATATTTTAAATTTATATGTATATTTTAGGCGAGTAATCGATGCTTATAATAATTTGTTATCCTCTGTGCTATACATAAAAACCTTGTCTTATAAACATTAGTTTATCATTAAAATAATAATAAAGGGATTCATTTAGTTTAAAAGCCTATAAGACATAAAAATTCATGGGGTCGTCGGAAGACCCACTTGGTTAAAGCCGTTTTGCTTGGCATCTTGGCCTGTCAAGAGTTAAAAATAAAAATAATTTTAATAACACCGAAGTTTTTCAAAATGACTAAATTTTAGGTTATTATATTATATTAAATTTACGGCCTCCGTGGTTAAGTGGTTACGATCCTTAACTACGAATCCGGAGGCCGGTTAGAGGTAATTTGTGTTTTTTAACAATTTTTTATTTATAAATAATATATAGTATATTTGTGGCTAGTTACAAAGCAGTAGATACTTTCAGTACAACTATGATGAATGACAACCATTCATAATTGAAGCGTTGCTTTAAAGGACTCTTGAAGGAACTTTCCAACGTCCTATTCCCCATCTTCTTTTCTTAACACCACCTTCAGCCTCACGACATACCCCAATTGGGACTCTTTGGGATTCTTTTACGGTAACATCGAAATCAAAATAAAAATTTTAAAGGTTAATCTTGGGCATTAAGTAATACTTACCGTCTTAATTAGAACACGTACCATAAAATGAGTCGTTTATTGAAACTTATCCCAAATTGTATTGATTGCACTTATTGAAATCTATGTCAACGTAAACTTAATTTATCCTACTGCATAACGTTCGGCCATCGTGCCATAAAAGCAATCTGCGCTACTCTGGGCCTGAAAATTTCATAAGGGGTCTTATTTCGAACTGTTATGACAAACATGAAATGCGGAGAAGCACTCGCCGAATTTCCCAAGTGCCTCCGAGGGCACGAGAGCAGGAAGGCTGAAAATTCCGACTGAAATTCCTGAAAACTGATGCTTAGAGAATTTCCAGCTGGAGTTTGATCAAAGGGTTTAAGCCACCCCAGCCGGTACTTTGTCTTTATGATAATAATATTAAGGTGGTATTTGTTGTTTTATTAACAGAATAAGGTGAGCCTACAACTTGACGTTACGTATTTTTGACATTTAAGTTCGAGGAAGTCAAGACAAGACGTTCTGGGTCTCTTTTAAATTTTTTGAAGATAATAAAATAAAGCCAAGCAGCAAAATAGAATAAAATTGGTTCTACAAATGGTTTGTGTAACATTCCACATAAAGTGTGTATGCATGACAAAATATTGTTTTATGTGAGCAGATATCAGACGTCTGGATCCACTGTTGGTGTATGGTGTGAGTCTAAAGATAGTGGAGAGGGGAAGAAGATGGAGAAGAGTAAGATGGGAAAGTACCTGACTATTCAGAACTGGTCACCAAGCACAACTAAGTCATTTCAAGTAAAAATTCGATTCTGAATATTTGAAGTACCTACCGGTTTGTGTGGAAGTAACAAAAGTTCTCCTTAGTAAAAGAAAAAAAATACGAAACATTGTTGGCATTAATAATTTAAAGACTATGTGACTTACTAATAAACGTGATTTTAAATGTTACCCACCTGATAAACAACCATTAATATATCTTAAATGGTTACAATTTAAAACAAGTTTTTTTTAGTAAGAGATTAAAATTTTAGCTTTCGTATGAAATAATTTTTAAACATTATTATAAAATTACAATAAATATCTTAATTAGTTAGTAAATGCATGTTGTACCAAATCAATCCAAATCATAGGACAACGTGAATCTTTGCAGGAGAAGAATATCAAAGTTAAATCTTGGACACACATTAACCGCCCATGCCACACATCAGGGCTGTACAAAGTTCGCTTTGGAATTTCTTCTCCTTCCCAGAACAAGTTTTAGCGCATGGGGTTGGATGCATTAGAAAGGAAATGTTACTAAAAATTTTCATAGGTCATATTGATACTGCTGTGATATCCTGGCACAAAAAGAAAATGTTACTAAAAATCTTCAAAGGTCATATTGATACTGGTGTGTTGTCCTGGGATAAGAAAGGAAATTTAACTAAAAATCTTCTAAGGTCATATTGATACTGCTTTGTTATCCTGGCACAAAAAAGAAAAGTTACTAAAAATCTTCAAAGGTCATATTGATACTGCTGTGATATCCTGGGACAAGAAAGGAAATGTTACTAAAAATCTTCAAAGGTCATATTGATACTGCTGTGATATCCTGGGATAAGAAATGAAATGTTACTAATAATCTTCAAAGGTCATATTGATTCTGCTGTGATATCCTGGGACAAGAAAGGAAATGTTACTAAAAATCTTCAAAGGTCATATTGATTCTGCTGTGATATCCTGGGACAAGAAAGGAAATGTTACTAAAAATCTTCAAAGGTCATATCTTCAAAAGTCATATAGATAACATAGTAATAAAAATAAATTAAATAATTGACCGAGCGTAGCGAAGTCCTTTTTTAACTCGGTCATTTGGTATTTCGTCGACATTTGTACAACTACAGAGTCATCTGTTCAATGTAAAAAAGTTTTTTTCCAGTGAACGTGCATATAATTTTAATGATTTAAGTAACATCTAAAAGATTGACCTCTCTAGCAGGACTCTCCCGATCCATCGTCTTGCACCGCAATTGATGGAATCGATTCATCCATCTGTCACCCCTGGACCCACTAACCCTCAGTTTCCTATCAACTCCGCATACCTTTTTCCTTCCCAGAACTTTATCTCATTTCTTCCCTTAAAGAGTCCCTCCACACAGCATCCCCAAAAATAACATAGGCCCTGAGGGAAACTATATTCGAAAAAGAGTTTATAAGTAAGAGATTATGTACTTCAAATCATTTTTGATCTTGCCCGATACTCTATTTTTCTCTGGGCTTGTAAAAAAATCTCGATTGTAGTAAAGGTCAAGATGTGTTCTACTTGCAGTATTTAATTAAAGCATCTGCACTTTCTTAGCGACAAATGTTTATATCATGTTTTCTTAGCCAAAAACAATACATTCTGGAATACAATTTTGCCTTACTTCCAGTGCATCACCTTATCACAAACGAAAAACCTTTCAAAATATGTTATTCCGGAAAAGACCCTTGACTTTAACATTTTATTTATTTATTTATGTATATATAATACGCCCTTACGGACATGTGATATAAATAATAATTTTGTGGAAGAATAATCATACTAATCATGAAGTGAAATTTGCTATAAAATTGAAAGCCTCCGTGGTAACCCTCCGTAAGTAAGACTCTCGTCTAGCAAGCCGAAGATCGCGGGTTCAAATCCCGACGTGCGCAAGTAAATTTTATTTAAAATACTCTCAGTATCGTCCTGGTGTAAGACCACCATTCAGAATTGAAAAGTTTCTTGAAATGGCTTTAACCGTGGTTGGTGACCGGATCTGAATAGTCAGGTACTTACTTCCCCATCTCCTTCCCTTCCCCTCTACCTACAGTCTCACAACATACCTCAACTAGGCATGCCATAGTCGCACTGGCTTTAGATGGTCGGGAACACTTGGGACTCTTGTGCGATAATCACAAAATAGATAAAACAATATATAAAACCCATTCACAAGAATATTATTATGCTATCCTTAATTATTATTTTTATCGAGGTATGTTATTATAGCCTTCTTATAACTATATTCCGTGCAGTTAAACACATCTACCATTTCTGCGAAAGGATTGCCAACTGCATAGTATCTAGCTACAAGCGAGCATTTAAATGACTGATTTAAATACCCTGATACTGTCATTGCAATTAATTGGCATTTTCCATCGAGTATTTCTAGTTGGTATAATATCAAATTTGGAATCGAAAAGCTACAGATAGCTGGAATCCTCGGGTAATTTACATGGGATAGCCCTGGCCCTACATAACCCACTACTCCACTGGTTGCTGGTATGGTATGAAGGTACTATTGCAATACGTCATAAAACCCATCGTAACTTTGTTTGATCTATCCTCGCTCCGGAATATTCCAGAATTTCCAGAACACAGCAAACACGTAATCAATCACCCTGGAAAGGGGCTGTCACCACTGTCCCCAGAATGGCATCCATTTAAAATTGAACATTCTCCATCAACTTGGCTGGTGGTACCTACCACTGCTACCTAATGATGTAAAAGCTAGGATTCTGCCCTAAGTAGGTACTTATTTCAGAATTACTATAATTTTTTTTATATCTTTATTAAAAATTGAAATACCACATCGTTTAAAAAAAAAAAATTTTTATTTATTTATTTATTAAACGCCCTAGTGGGCTTTTCTTTAAAAAAAAAGTACAAGCATTTTGTATCAGAGTAAACACTTAAAAATTAATACAATAAAGAAGAATGTAAACATAATGGCAAAAATGAATCCTCAAGCATATAATTGAGTTTAAAAGATTCAACAAAACAAAATAGTAGAAGCGGAGAAGTTATATGGATACATAGGTCTATTTGTGTCTAGAAGAATAAAAGTGATAGAATATACAACATTTATACTGATTAGTTTTCAAATGAAATATATCACCCAGATCAGAATATTTGTTTCCGAGATTGTGAAGTCTCGGAATCGGAGAATTTTGGTAAGCTAGTGTCCTGGTGTTATTGAAGTAAAAAAGTAATAAATGTCGGCATGATTTTTTGGGAACATGGATATTGATACATTGAAGTAATTCGGGACAGTCAATTTCAAAATGTTGTATTCTTTGTAACAGTATTAAATCTGTGCTTATTCTTCTTTCTGAAAGTTTCAATAGAGACATTTTATCCAAGAGGTAATTGTACAATAAATAAATGTACGTTACAACTCAATAAAAATGTTGCAATTTAATATATAAGATGAACCCCCCATAAATAAACTGAGCTTGTGTATGGGGGGTGTGTTATAGGAAACTGGATAACTCATCAATTTGACAATTCAACACACCTTTAAAAAGTGAAACAAACAAAAAGTAGGTTAAATAGGATCATCAAAATTAATTCAACTTTGGTCTTCGCTAACATTTTTTTTATTATTCACGTGTCAATGGTCATTCAGCCGAGTAACACCGTATATGATTTGAGATTTTCACGGCCAAAAGTATTTTAGTTATTTGTTTTTGGGGTGTTATGCCGTGTTGCGCTCACTCTTTCTTTAGCCAACGTTTCGGACAGCATTGCAGTGTCCATCATCAGGGCATATGTGTTATTTATAAATGATATATACAAATAACATATATAAATATAAATAATAAATATATATAAATTATAAATAATATATATAAATAACACATCTGCCCTGATGATGGACACTGCAATGCTGTCCAAAACGTTGGCTAAAGAAGGAGTTAGCGCAACACGGCATAACACCCCAAAAACAAATAACAAAAAAAAGAGTAACACCCTGTATATTTTGTCTGGTTACACCTGGTTTGGATTTTTCACTTTGTAGATCTGATTTAAAACTAATTTAGATATTTACATTTAACTTATTTAGAAGAGGTAACTAAAATTAAATACTTAGGTATTATTTTTGACAGCAATTTGAAGTGGAAACAACATATAACCACTACAGCAAACAAACTTAGAAAACTCATTTACTTTTTTAGACAAACTCGCAACTTTCTCAACATACTAGCATACCTCTTCAAACACAAAACTAATTTTGGAAATATCCAAATTGCTCGTGATACTAGAACCAAAGGACATAATCTCTTACAAATCCCTTTCGCTAAAACAACTTTTGGAGAGAGAAATTTTTGATATTTTGCAACAAGGCTATATAATGCTCTCCCACTAGCCATTAGACTGAACGATTTTTTTTGAAATATAAAACAGTCATCAAGTCTTGGATCATCAGCCAAGACAGATCCAAGATCAAACATTTTATAAAAATCCCCTCATAAGTATGTACTCCAACTAGATGCTGATTAACCAATTTATTATTATTACTTTTTATTTTTTAATATTTTCACAATGTAATGAAATATTATATGTATCATATAATATGTAAACATTAATTTATGTATTAAATAAGTCTGTCTCGACACAGGTTTATCCTACTGAGACAGACATCGAAAAAAAACCTGTAAAAAAAATTATATTGATAATAATCAAAAAATTATACACCGAGAAATATTAGTACGGCTTTTATCAATATACTGTTAAATATGTGACTGCATGACCATTTCCTAATAAAATATTAGTCATTCAGTATATATCTGAACACGTGTTTCATGCTGGTGGTCTTGTGCGAATAAATATAATGGACGAGATGTGAATTTTTATTTTTTTAAGACCACGTATTCCGATTTCCTCATAATATATGATATCAGTTAGTGTTCTCCTTTTAGTGTAGGTATACCTCGTTCCAGGGTGAAGGGAACTCTCGGTTGTAAGTCCGTCACGCAGAAGAGATACATTTCCTAAAATAGCTATGGCTATATAGTGTATATACGTATACAGGCTCGTGACTAAAATTGACTTTTAAATTTAATTTTTACTTTTGAAATGTACCTGGTAAGTAATATAGGTGTATCAAACTTATAAAAGGATTCAATTCGTTCAATTGTTCCTGCAATTCATTCACTCCACTAAGTTACATTATTTATAAAATCATTGAATAGATAATAGTGTTCCGTCAGCATTTGCAAAATCATCTCGATAGTAAAGGAGACGTAGTTCAGCGCTGATAATCTAACTGTTTAAATTCACCGCGCACGAGTGCCACTGTGTGAATGTTTTAGCGCTAACATTTTAATACTGCTAATGTTTTAATAAATAAAAAAACGACAAACCTTTGATGCAGTATCTTGTATCTACTACTTGTAACTTTAACTTTAATATGTACCTACTGATACTACTCTAATTATAATAAATAACATGGAATGCCCTTAAAATTATGTTGTTGCTATAAATAAGAGATTCGAAACTTATGGCTATAATTTCGAAGATTATTTTTTAATCACTACATTCTTTCCTCCACATTTCTACAATCTCAGGGCCAGAGGTAAGTTCCGCTACTTCTTCACATCTTGAGATTTCTCATTTCAGATATTGATGCGAGATGGAGGAGATTTGGGCAGAATGCAGCCGATAGAAAATGGAATATATTATTAACAATGCTAAATGTTGACACCCGAGGGGGGTACTATTGATGGGAGGTGATTTTTTCAGTTGCTTAGATTGAATAATTGCGATAATTTTTTCATTTAAAATTTTACACATAAATTTAAATGAAAATTTTTAATTGAATGATCAAATATCGTGAGTAAATTTCTTGTATTTCTTGAGTATTTACCATCTAACAATTTCTAGACCTTTTTTTGAAGCGTTTATTTTACAATGTATAAAGCAACAGATGTTTAACAGGTTTATATTAGTTCATAACTAGACGTATGCGAATGATTTTTTTTTGTTGAAAAGCTTATTTCAGAATGAATGAATATATGGCGTTACTTATTTTTAATGATTAGCATCATCGTACAAAGGTGGCTCGTGACTGAAATTGCCAGTGGTGCATTTTGCTTTTAAAATTTACCTGGTATGAAATTTAAGTGTTTCAACTTAATGAATGGGGGTTCTGTGATTCATTCACTCCACAAAGTTACATTGTTTATAAAATAATTGAATAAGTTATATTGCTCCATCAGCGTCCATATTTTGTGAGTAAGCATTTAGTAATAAAAGTCTCGCGAAACTGTTTAAATTCACTGCGCACGAGTACCATTTGTAAATGTTGTAGCGCTAACATTGTAACTTAGTACTCATAAACGAATCCATTCCAGACACATTAAATTATGCATGATCAAAGTGATGCAAAAAATACACTTGCCTTCACAGCGCTTCGTGCCGTGTCGAGATGGGTTATATATCTGTAATGCTCTAACACGTGATTTTGCCGTTATTATAGTAATCTGTCTCGCTCATGTCACCGTTTTGGTGGGTCGAGCTGTCTCGTTTCCGTCCGATACTGTTTTTGATGCTAAGTTTTGTACACAACGAAATATGCACGACGCGTTTGCGCTTCCGCGGGAGTCCTACACTAGAAGATATTTCAAGTAACGACCAGGTGGGTATTATTATTACTGAAGCGTTATTTGGTATATCGACGACTGGGGACGATCTACACAGATCGCGTTGTAAGTCATGCGAAGACTGAAGTCAAGCATTACAATGCACGAACGCACATACCAAGGAACCGCCTCTGCATTTATTACTTATTTTAAAAACTCTACTTTATAACATGGTCTTGGTAAATCCGATGCTAATTATT
The DNA here is from genome assembly GCA_026573805.1 of Hesperophylax magnus. Lineage (NCBI taxonomy): Eukaryota > Metazoa > Arthropoda > Insecta > Trichoptera > Limnephilidae > Hesperophylax > Hesperophylax magnus. The sequence continues at coordinate 793,494 of JAIUSX010000190.1, read as the reverse complement.
AAAAATAACTAATGCAATATGTATGTACATTTATTCTGAAATAAACTCTTCAAAACAAAACATATTTCAAAATAAAATAATAACCTAGTAAACTCCACTTTTATTTGTATGCCGACGATACTTTATTTGTTTGCCGACCGGATTTTGCCGCAACCTTAGCTTCTTCAGGGCTGTATAATAATTTATTATAACAATATACTACTATACAGCCCTGAAGAAGCTATAGCTATAACGAAACCAGGTCGGCATTAAGTTTAAAAGATACAAATGGTGTTTACTACGTTATTGTTTTATTTTAAATTATAATGTCACATCATAAAGAATTTGCTTCATATTAACAAAAAAATATATTTCATTCGCATACGTTTTGTTTGGAACTAATATATACATATTATACACAGCTGTACCAATAATTACATACATAGTACTTAATTTTGTATTACTGCCTTATTATACTTAATTTATTTTATTGTATTTCTTAATATTTCATTTCAGTTCATTTGATTTAACTTAATTTCAATACAGTCCATTTTAATTGCATACATATTTTATCTTATAAAATTGTTAAATGGGGCCTCAGCAAGGGTAAGCACCCAATTAGGTTCACATTAATATATATATAATGTTTAAAAAAAACACTTCTAACGTATATTTACATAAACCTGACAAACATCTGATGCAGTATTGTATATCTACTACTTGTAACTTTAATTATAATAGGTAACTACTGTTACTACTGTAATTATAAAAAATAGTGTATATAATTCGTGATTCATCAACTTAGAATGGTTATCACTTTATTGTCAAAAAAATTATTAATCATTTCCGTTAAGAAAACGTTGGTTTTTTTATAAATAAAAAAATGTATACATTATATATTGTTGTACATATTTAAACAATATTTATATGCACGTGAGCTAACTAGCCCCAACTCCCTCTTATGTGTTTTAGTAGATACACGTATTATCTCTAAAATACGGTTAAAGTCAACACGTTTCGTCTCTACAAATGTATCTGCAGTATATATCATAATTCTCCAAGACTTCAACAGTTTGACACAAACACTCGTAGGGGTCATAACTTGTAGTTCTCTGAACCTCGCGTCCAAAAAAAGTATGTTTCTAATTTTCTATTATTTTAAATCTAATCCAAAATTTCCTCTGAAATCATAACATTTGTAACTAGGTTCTCAAATACCTACTCACTTAATTAACTATATATTTTATGTAACATTTTTTTGAATTTCAGAAAAGGAATAATACAATTTGTTTAATGAAATTTTATCTTTTCAAAGAAATTTTTTTTTTCAACCTTCTTCAGGCAGGTAGGTACCATAATATTGAAAAGCTCAATCAAAGTCAAAAGTAAGGTATGCTTAAATAATAAAGTGGACGCAGCAAATTTTCGAAAACGGAAATGGAACGTACAAATAAATTTACAGACAGCAAAATGGCAAACGGTCGAATTAAAACTGGACTTCAATAAAACTAGGTCATATTTTTATTTGTTGTCTATTGTAAGTATGATTGTAAAATTGTGTGCTGTTTTTTTTAGCCAACCAAGTTTCAAAAGTATTTCATAAAATCATGACAAAAAGAAAACTTTTAAAATAGGGAAATATATGGTTGTAATTTTTAACTTCGATAATATTTAATATTTAAAACTACTTTCTTCGTGACATTTTCACAAGAATTTCATGCTGTACAAAAAACGAACTAGTCTGTTTTACACTGGAACATTAGACACGATTTTTGAATATTGCACCACGTTCTCGGAGTAAGTCTCATTTAATAAGAGCTCCGTCCAAAGTTTGAAGTGTCATCTTCAACCTTCCTAATTGTCTTCCGATGCCCTCCTTTTGCTTCATCCACTCTCTTCGCAGACTCCAAATGAGCAGGATCGGAGCAGGGTCACACATTGTTTAAACGAGAAATAATCGCGTCGAATCAACACCGAATAATTTTACAATATTCATTTATCATGCTAGGATACCAAATCTCAGCTCTGTAATATCCTTGATATTAGTGTAAGAGCTCGGACTTAGATGGCACTAGATTAGTCTATTGGGCTACACATAGATGTCGTTTTGTAGAGATTTTTTATGCATTCACTGACTAATTAATATGCTTCTATAATTAACATTCTATTTCAATTCTCTCTTTCCACTTGAAGAATGCGAAGAGAAGAAGAAGATGAAAAACAGGAAGATTGTTAACAAAGCCATTTTAAACAACGTTCCTTTCTACAACAACCAAATGTATTTTTCGTCTGGAAGGAAACAAAATCATTAAACAGGGTGCAGCAAGACAGACAGTGCATTCCGTGTGGTGGGGATAGGAACCTGGGAAGGGTCTGATTCTGCCGGGAGGGTCGTGCCGTTTTCTGACGTTACCATGGCTTGGTCCCTACAACACAGTTTGGAAGGCGGGTATGGGTACCGCCGCCCCAGGAACCATTTATTGGATTACCAACACCCCACCCATAGGTCATCCCAAGGGTTTCGCCACGTTTGGTGATTTAGCAAGGGTTCCCGGGTTCATGGAGTGAGGTGAGTCTGTGTCTTGGCGGCGGATGCGTTTGCCCACCTACTGAGTGGGGGGGAGAATCGAGAGACTAGTTGAGAGAGACCTTTTGATCCATCTAGCCGGACTATCTCGACCTATTGTCCTGCACCGCGTGGGAGGGATTGATTCATACGTCCGTCACTCCTGGACACTTTGACCCCCCAGATTCCTACCCACCCTTCATACCTTTTTCCTTACCAGAACTTCTTCTCCTTCCTTTCTATAAAAAGATTGTACACACAGCATCCCCAAAGATGGATTTTTTTTCTTAGTGCTTCCGAACGTTTCTGGACAAAATGGCCATTCTTTCGTCGCCACCTGCACTTCACTCTTGGGCGCTCACCTGATTTGAACATTTGTGACTTCTTCCTGTTGGGCTACATGAAGATAAAATATTTTGAAACATTGGCCTCACACCTTGAAAGAACTTTAGGATCGAATTTGGGAGGAAATCGCCGCTATACCCGTTGAGATGTGCCAAAATGCGGACGAAAACTTCAGAAATCGCCTTCATCAATGCATCGCTGCTGGGGGGCATCATCTTTCTAGTGTCACCTTCAGGACTTGATACATGTTTCGCCAATTTTTTTAATAGCCCTTCAAAAGTGCGCTTTCTTTTTTTGCACTGTCGATTTTTACACTGTCTGTTTTGCCGCACCCTGTGTGGTGTGAAAAGCATTTCATTTTGAGCGAAAAACGATACGAAATGAACAAGTTTAGTTTTAAATTTACAGTTCGCTGAATTTTCAATCGAAGACCTCTGGAACAAATGCCATTGATAAAGACGACATATTTCATTCGCTTTATCATTTACAAACTAAAATCTAAATCGACAAAATACCGATGACTTTTAGAAAATGTTTATATCTACCAAAATGGATAGTAGATACATGTACATTACATACCCATTTACCCCAAACCATACAGTTTTTTTAATCACTGTGTAACTAAATATGGCACAACCCTAAGTTAAGTGTAAAAATCATGGACAGACCGGCTCTACTTTCTAATAAAAGCCAGCCCGACCTAAGTTTGAGAGGAAGGGCACTCGGGGAAACTTCGCCCACTATCTTAACCTTTCAAATTGCATTTTTAATCCAACTTATCTAGGTACTAAAGTGTCGGAGGGGCATCGGGTGTGCATATTTAATACCTGGCTCAAATGTGGCAAAAACTCCTTATAATATGAGAACTTTTGTGATATGCATTTTATAAAAGAATTCAAATGTCTAATGAGATCAAATGTCTAATGAGATCAAATGTCTAATGTGATCAAATGTCTAATGCGATCAAATGTCTAATGAGATCAAATGTCTAATGAGATCAAATGTCTAATGAGATCAAATGTCTAATGAGATCAAATTTCTAATAAGATCAAATGTCTAATGAGATCAAATGTTTAATGAGATCAAATGTTTAATGAGATCAAATGTCTACTGAGATCTCTTTATAAATACATCTATTTAAATTTCGACTTTTTTTTCTTAAATTAATAAATAAATAAATGAATGGGTGAATAAAATGGAATCTTGGAAGTGGAAATTAACCCACATCCTGACATCCGGTAGACTCGTACACTCAAACATACACGCATTTCTCTGAAATTAACCCACTTATCGAAATCCGGTAGACTCGTACACTCGTACAAACACGCATTTCACTGAAATTAACCCACTTCCCGACAACCAGTAGACTCGTACACACGTACAAACACGCATTTCTCTGAAATTAACCCACTTCCCGACAACCAGTAGACTCGTACACACGTACAAACACGCATTTCTCTGAAATTAACCCACTTCCCGACAACCAGTAGACTCGTACACACGTACAAACACGCATTTCTCTGAAATTAACCCACTTCCCGACAACCAGTAGACTCGTACACACGTACAAACACGCATTTCTCTGAAATTAACCCTCTTCCCGCCAACCAGTAGACTCGTACACACGTACAAACACGCATTTCTCTGAAATTAACCCACTTCCCGACAACCAGTAGACTCGTACACTCGTACAAACACGCATTTCACTGAAATTAACCCACTTCCCGACAACCATTAGACTCGTACACACGTACAAACACGCATTTCTCTGAAATTAACCCACTTCCCGCCAACCAGTAGACTCGTACACACGTACAAACACGCATTTCTCTGAAATTAACCCACCTCCCGACAACCAGTAGACTCGTACACTCGTACAAACACGCATTTCACTGAAATTAACCCACTTCCCGACAACCAGTAGACTCGTACACTCGTACAAACACGCATTTCACTGAAATTAACCCACTTCCCGACAACCAGTAGACTCGTACACTCGTACAAACACGCATTTCACTGAAATTAACCCACTTCCCGACAACCAGTAGACTCGTACACACGTACAAACACGCATTTCTCTGAAATTAACCCACTTCCCGACAACCAGTAGACTCGTACACACGTACAAACACGCATTTCTCTGAAATTAACCCACTTCCCGACAACCAGTAGACTCGTACACACGTACAAACACGCATTTCTCTGAAATTAACCCACTTCCCGACAACCAGTAGACTCGTACACACGTACAAACACGCATTTCTCTGAAATTAACCCACTTCCCGACAACCAGTAGACTCGTACACACGTACAAACACGCATTTCTCTGAAATTAACCCACTTCCCGACAACCATTAGACTCGTACACACGTACAAACACGCATTTCTCTGAAATTAACCCACTTCCCGCCAACCAGTAGACTCGTACACACGTACAAACACGCATTTCTCTGAAATTAACCCACTTCCCGACAACCAGTAGACTCGTACACTCGTACAAACACGCATTTCACTGAAATTAACCTACTTCCCGACAACCATTAGACTCGTACACACGTACAAACACGCATTTCTCTGAAATTAACCCACTTCCCGCCAACCAGTAGACTCGTACACACGTACAAACACGCATTTCTCTGAAATTAACCCACCTCCCGACAACCAGTAGACTCGTACACTCGTACAAACACGCATTTCACTGAAATTAACCCACTTCCCGACAACCAGTAGACTCGTACACTCGTACAAACACGCATTTCACTGAAATTAACCCACTTCCCGACAACCAGTAGACTCGTACACTCGTACAAACACGCATTTCACTGAAATTAACCCACTTCCCGACAACCAGTAGACTCGTAGACTAGTACGCACACGGATTTCTATGAAATTAACCCACTTTCCGACATCCGGTAGACTCGTACACACACACATTTGTCTGAAATTGGATGACATTATAAAAATTTACAGCAGTTAATAAACTAAATAAATCTCGGTACCAACCAAATAGGATTTAGCTTATGTGAAGGCGAGGTTCGCTCCTTTAATCAATCTGACAACAGGAAAGTTCAATTCTAAGTCAATAAAAATAAAAATAAGTTTTAAATTACATTTTAAAAGAGCCAGCCCCTGAGGAGGAAAGCTCAATTCTCAGTTTAAAAAAATTCCTATTTTTAAATTTATATATTAATAAGTAGGGGATTTTCAAATATTGTCGGGTAATTCGTAATCCGGGAATGTTTGTAATTCTTTAATTTATTAGATTCTTCTTTAGATTCCCTTCCACATCCAGCTTTAGACATACGCATCCTCAAATGTCACTTGTTTTAATTTATGGGATCTAGACATAGAATAAATGTACGCATGCACATCCAGCTTTAGACATACACGTCCTCAAATGTCACTTCTTTTAATTTATGGAATCTAGACATAGAATAGATGTACGCATGCACATCCAGCTTTAGACATACACGTCCTCAAATGTCACTTCTTTTAATTTATGGAATCTAGACATAGAATAGATGTACGCATGCACATCCAGCTTTAGACATACACGTCCTCAAATGTCACTTCTTTTAATTTTTGGGATCTAGACATAGAATAGATGTACGCATGCACATCCAGCTTTAGACATACACGTCCTCAAATGTCACTTCTTTTAATTTATGGAATCTAGACATAGAATAGATGTACGCATGCACATCCAGCTTTAGACATACACGTCCTTAAATGTCACTTCTTTTAATTTATGGGATCTAGACATAGAATAGATGTACGCATGCACATCCAGCTTTAGACATACACGTCCTCAAATGTCACTTCTTTTAATTTATGGAATCTAGACATAGAATATATGTACGCATGCACATCCAGCTTTAGACATACACGTCCTCAAATGTCACTTCTTTTAATTTATGGGATCTAGACATAGAATAGATGTACGCATGCACATCCAGCTTTAGACATACACGTCCTCAAATGTCACTTCTTTTAATTTATGGAATCTAGACATAGAATAGATGTACGCATGCACATCCAGCTTTAGACATACACGTCTTCAAATGTCACTTCTTTTAATTTATGGAATCTAGACATAGAATAGATGTACGCATGCACATCCAGCTTTAGACATACACGTCCTCAAATGTCACTTCTTTTAATTTATGGAATCTAGACATAGAATAGATGTACGCATGCACATCCAGCTTTAGACATACACGTCCTCAAATGTCACTTCTTTTAATTTATGGGATCTAGACATAGAATAGATGTACGCATGCACATCCAGCTTTAGACATACACGTCCTCAAATGTCACTTCTTTTAATTTATGGAATCTAGACATAGAATATATGTACGCATGCACATCCAGCTTTAGACATACACGTCCTCAAATGTCACTTCTTTTAATTTATGGGATCTAGACATAGAATAGATGTACGCATGCACATCCAGATTTAGACATACACGTCCTTCAAATGTCACTCCATGTGCCTTCCGGGATTCAGACATAGAATAGACATACGCATGCATATCCAGCTTTAAACATACACTTCCTCAAATGTCACTCATTTTGCCAATTATTGCTGTCAATGATCTGCAATTGCACGCTTTATCTATGAATGTAAACTGATGAAAGGAAATAGGAGAGAGAAATAGTAAAAAGAGATTTAAAAAAACGCCTTTAATTTCAAGCAAGATTTGGTTCTTAATTCGTACTGTAATATACCTTTCACTCATAAATGAAAAATTTGCAATATCGACTTTCTACATATATGTTGGAACTTTCCGGTTTCTTTTCAAGATAGTGGCCATCTAATGGATCAGTGATGATTATCTTTTTCAAGTGTTAAAGCGTCATGTTTATTTGAACTTTACCTGCTTAAAAAAAGTTTTTAAAAAATGCCACTCAGATAGTGAATAGTATTCCTTATTTTAAATTAAAATTTTTATGTAATTTTCCTAAGTTGTTATCAGTATAGAACGCTTTTTTGTAAGTTATATAAATGGGATATACGAGTATATAAGATTCTACGCCATTGAGAGGGATTTATGATTTTATTATTAGTTTCAGGTGTACCAAATAAAAATGTATTCGTCGAAATGAGCTAAAGTTTTTTATTAAGGATTTCAAATTGACTAAATTAATTTAATTATTAACAACTATTAATCTTCTATTATTATTAAGTTTTCATTTCATTTTACTTTCTCTAGAATAATGTCGTTGCCGCTCAGTTTTTCGTGTACAAAGAAATATAAGAAAGGGTGAAAAAGTATAACCCGAGTAACTTGAGTTATATAGTTAGGTGGGAGCCGAGCTACACATGTCTGTCTATTGCACTCTCCTCGTTTAAAAGAATTGGAAGGAGATGCAAATGGCCGCCACTGTTAATGCATGAGCCATCGTAAATTCATTATCTTAAGTATGTAGTAGTTTGGCCCTTAATGGCATTGGCGGGACGGGCAGGCACTCGATACCAACAGGGACGGACTGGCAAAAAAAATGTTTGAAAATGGTTGACGTGCAAGCGGTCCACTGATTACAGAATTCCTCCAGAAGCAAACAAAATACTTAAAAATTACAGTACCTAATTTAGCGAAACGCAACGTCTAATTCTCAGTTTTTTTAATAAATATATTTAGGTAAAGATAGACGATGATCCCGGGGTATATATAGAATGAAGTGCCATTGTGAAATGCATGCCTACCAGTCTACCCCTACCGAAAAATTGCAAAGATTTTTGAGTTTCAAGTAACAGTTAGTTAGGTTCCAAAAAACAATTATAGGACTCCAACCCAGATCCTCTAGTACCGGGACTGGCGTCCGTACCAAATAAGTCATAATTATATTCCGTCACCTTTTATTTTCTGTGTCTTAGTTAATTATTGGCACTAGCAGCTATTATTGTTCCTCTAAAAAAGCCTAAACAATGGTAATTATGTCTCAAATATACTCGTTTTATACAAATATGACAAAAAAACTCTCTTACTAAACAATCACACCACAAGAACTATAATCAACGGGCACTGCAAAGTACCTAAACTACATAAAAAAATATCTTACAACACAATCACACCATCAGAACTATAACCAACTGGCACTACACATTATCTAAACTATATAAAAACTCTCTTACAACAAAATCACACCATCCGAACTATAACCAACTTGCACTACACATTATCTAAACTATGTAAAAACTCTCTCACAACAAAATCAAACCATCAGAACTATAACCAACTGGCACTACAAAGTACCTAAACTACATAAAAAAACTCTCTTACAACACAATCACATCCCAAAAATTATAACCAACTGGCACTACAAATTACCTAAACTACATAAAAACTATATTACAACATAATCACAACCCAAGAACTATAACCAACTGGCACTACAAATTACCTAAACTACATAAAAACTATATTACAACATAATCACAACCCAAGAACTATAACCAACTGGCACTACAAATTACCTTAACTACATAAAAACTCTATTACAACACAATCACACCCCAAGAACCGTAACCAACTAGCACTAAAAAGTACCTAAACTGCATAAAAACTCTCTTACAACACAATCACACCCTAAGAACTATAACCAACAACTGGCACTACAAAGTATCTAAACTACATAAAAACTCTATTGAGTAACAGTAGCGCGGGATAGGACAGCCTGAAGGCACCTTCTCGATGCGATGGGTCCCAGACTCAAATAGGACAAGGGTAAAAATTCATATATGTATTTAGAACGTAATCTCGGCCCACTACCTAAACATTGCCTGCAGTTCATTGGGCCAGTCCACCTCTGAGTACGTCGTCGGCGTTTTTAAATTGAGAGCTTTTCAAACGTTGCGAGAGCTTTTCAGGATGCGGAGAACTTCTTAGACCCCACCTGCATTTATCGTATTACTGGGAAACTCGTTATTTAGGATACAAAACAGCTTTATTTCTCGTCAATAATGGTATTGACGTATTTATCGGAAATTTTATAAAAGGCTTTTAAATTTAATTGACCGTTTTGGGCACATTATATCACTATTATAATATTTCTATTTTTGATACTGCTCGAAGAAAACTTACTGCAGGCCCTTAACCTATAGGTTTACTGTTTACTGAAACTCCGTGCAATCCCGTTTTTAACGAGATTACGAATTATTTGAAGAGATTTTTAATAAACTCAATTTTTCTCCGTGTGACATTACTAACTAACTAACCATCACTCCGTTTCCCCGCAGGGGTAGGCAAAGAGGACGGACCGCCAAACAACTCGGTATTGGCACACACTTCTTGCCTCATCCACATTCATACATCGTCTTATACATACTCTTATATTATTCAGACTCTTGACATGGCCTGACTCGAGTATCGGATTCACTTGGTCGTGCCATGACTTCCTCGGGCGTCCCCGACTTCTGCTACCATTCGCATTTGCATCGTATATCCTCCTTACACTCCGTATGACATTCTTGGTGGATTTTCATTATAATAACGTATTGAAGCAATTTTAATCCTTTTTCAACTTATTTTATTAAAAATAAATGGGAAAAGTTTGAAATTTCTTCAATTTATCATTTCTATAAGTAATAACAATTTTGGATTTCTTGAATATTTTTTTTATGGTTCAGAATAATTCAGAAAATCATAACCATAAATGGTACAGTTGCAAACCTTATTTAGCTAGCTAAGCTAGTCGGTTGGTATCTACCTTTATGAGAATACCGCACAATAGTCCCAACTGCTCCCAACCGCCTGGAGCCAGTGAGACTATGGCATCTTCAATCGGGGTATTTAATGGGGTTTTTTTACAAACTAGGAATACCGATAAAAATGTGTGGAAGATTTAAAGTTTACTTTTCTGATTCTGATTATTGTACTAAAAATGTGTAATCTTAATATTTTCATTGATTTGAAAAACCGTAAGTTCTAACTGGCTACAACGTCAGCCAAGATGGCTAAGATGGCTGTCACCAACGTTGCCCGACGTGACGTTAACGCCACCGAATTCACGAGTAAAAACAAAAATGTGGTTTTGGCGGCAAATCAAAAATGGTACATTTTTAATCGTTATAGAAAATTTATTTGTCAACATCAAAATAAAATTTAAATACCATCCCTATATAAATGATTTTTTTTGCGAATGAAAAAACTCTGAAAATACCCTATTGAACCCACGACCCATATCACAAGAAAACATAAATAATTTAGTAAATTAGTAATCAATTACAATTTCCCCACGTCTGCGGTAAAACATATTCCATGTCGGGATCGCGGCGGGAGCGGAGGAGGTGCCTTTACCTACCTGCCGCTAATTGGCACTAACCGGTGATAATATTATATCGATGCGTCAAGGTAGAGGACGCGCAGCGCTCGAATTACGAGAATGATCGCTAACAAGGTTTGGAAATGTTGGGTCTTATAGTAAGGATTCCCAAGGATTTTAAAAATACTGACACATTAAAAATTCTGTTCACATATCTTCTTAGAAGCATTCTAGAATATATCTCGGTCATATATACATTCTGTTCACATATCTCCTTAGATGCATTTTAGAATAAAACTAGGTCATCTGTTCACATATCTCGTTAGATGCATTCTAGAATATATCTCGGTCATATATACATTCTGTTTACATATCTCGTTAGATGCATTTTAGAATATAACTAGGTCATCTGTTCACATATCTCGTTAGATGCATTCTAGAATATATCTCGGTCATATATACATTCTGTTCACATATCTCGTTAGATGCATTTTAGAATATAACTAGGTCATCTGTTCACATATCTCGTTAGATGCATTCTAGAATATATCTCGGTCATATATACATTCTGTTCACATACCTCGTTAGAAGCATTCTAGAATATAATTCGCTCATGTATACAATTTGCTCATGTCTTTAATAATCACATTGATATCATTAAAAGGTTCAAACGAAAAATTTTAGGTGTGTTTTAATTTTAGATTTTTAGAATCAATAGATTATATTTTTTTATTACTTTCATTGAAATTGTTAAAGTTAAGTGACAATGAGAAATATTTATAAATAAAGTAAAAGATATAAAATAATGATAAGGAAAAGTTATATAAATAAAATAATAAAGCAGGTAATTTACAAAATATTATTTTAATATTTGGGGAAGTATTTTTTTTTTTCATGTTCTCCATAAAACGGTTATACACCAATATATCATGGAGAAGAGTATCTGGCTATTCAGATCTAGTCACCAAGCACGGCCAAAGCCATAAAGCAATGTATCAATTCCAAATTATGGACTTACACCAGGGCGAATCTGAGAATATCTTTCACTCGGGAACGTGCCACAAATATTCTAAATATTATTTTTAGTGAATAAATTGTTAAATAAAACAGTGATTTGAACCCTTGACCTCCGGATTGCTAGTCTAGAGCCTTACTCCTCGACCACGGAGGTCGTCGAAATCAAATAGTCTACGGTGAAAATGAATATATTTTGTTTTCTAAATAAAAGTAGATTTACCGAAATAGAAAACTGAGCCGATCAAAAGTCGTTCTTGTAATTCAACCCTAAGTTTTAGTTAAGTGAAAACGGGTATTAATATTGTCTGGCATGTAAGGCGAAAGCCTTCGTCTAAACACCCCTCCCTCTCTACCATCCACCCCGCAACCTTCTCTCACGCAGCCTCCCCCTTCTCTTTCCAACCTTAAATGGTTCATCAGGAGGAATTATGGTTTTTAAGTCAATTAGTCAACGAAGTGCAATACACTAGACACGCCCTAAGGGAAGAAATGATTACCTACATTAAATCAACTGGAACCGTTTGATTTTCGCGATTAATATTTTTGGTAGATTTCCTTCAACATTATTGCAAGTGGTGAATTATTGAAGTGTATAAAAACAAACAAATAAGGAGTGTAAATTAGAACCGTGTTCGAGATATCCATCTCAAAGATTTTTGGCTTCAAATCTAAAATTTTAAATAGAACAACCGACCGAGGGCGAAGAAATAATGATTATTAATTATGTGATTATAAGCTTTGCGAACCTTTGGGCACTAATGAAATAAAAATCATGAATCTCTCCGAAAGTTTCGCAATATGAGGTGGAATACGGTATATAAAAGAAAAATTATAGTGAGCAACCTAGCATACAAATTACGGGATTGTCATAGAGCCGCTATTGCGCACTAATTACATGTTCCACTATTATCATCCAAGCAGAAGTGCGCAGTGACCGCATTCGGTTGTTTCCGGTAGTTCGGCGTTAGAGCGTTGGAGATCAAATTGGACTTATTGGATTTATCTTCGCTTCGTTCATCTAAACACAATAATTGTCTGAATTCCCAAAAATTGTGAAAATGGTATTTAAAATAATTTTACGATTCCCCAAGCAAACATTTCCAATTTTGAAAATGAGCCTTAAATTCGAATCAAAAGTTCTGAAAAGTTCACTGAATCAGATTTACAGGCCGAGGCACAAACTAAATTAGTATTTTTAATAGTTCATCGTCTTCCGTGTCACTTATGAAGCAAAAATGGCCTATCTTTTGCAATCTATACCGGTGTAATTAGTACTTCCAATAATTAATCTTCATTGCAGCCTAATGGAAACTGAATTACATCGGGTCTGTAAAGGTTGCTGTAATCTCTGCTGTTATTATTATAAAACAATGTTTTACACTTAATCAATTTGGCGGTTGATTATGATCGGAGTAATTGGGTTATCCGTAAAACACCGCTTACAAATTGGCAATGATTGCAAATTTTACCGGAAGCATTTTAAATTCTGTCAGTCAATTAAAAAATCATCGTTAATAAACGATAAAGTGGAAAATATATGCATAATATATCATGGGCATATCTTCATTCTCAAGATTGAGAAAACTGGCTATGTAAAAATAATTCAAGACACTAGACAATAATGGAAGAAAGCCAAAAAGGCTTTTCTATGATAAACCTGCAGGACAAGTCTTGGACAACATAAACTTATGTAGCTGGATGGTTTGGAGGCAAACAAAGAAACAATAGGAATAATAAACCACAGGAAAACAGCGTAAGACCGACAGGAATGGAGGTGCATACTACCCTGGAGTGATTAGTGTTCGTTATATGACGGTTCTTCAACAAACACCAAAAATTTTCAGATTACTTTGGATGTTATGGAAATGATAACTAACTAACTTTAACTAACTTCTAAGGCCCTTCTTCCACAGGGATACGCAATTATTCGAAACTGGCGTTGTGTTCTCACGTCGTAAACTATTTGTCGCGCATAGTTCCACACATCTCTACTGAAATGCCGAGACCCGCGTCGCCACTAATCATTGTTAAATTATTGAAAGTCAAAACTAGAATGCTTTCATAATCTCACTCACTCTTTGATTCTTTGTTGGCTGTTTTGTTCCTAGCATTGATCTAAAGTATAGGCATTGTCTGACACATGTGACGCCATGTTTAAAGTCTCGACGACGCGCGACGTGAGTAACCACAACAACATCTAACTCCGCGGGAGTCTGGCGTCGCGGACAAGTGTACAAAATGTCGGCAACTTGTGCCTATGTACGAACCTCCGCGCAGAAGTATTGCAGTAATCGCATAGTTGAATCGTCGAGTATCGGACATTTGCGTATCCCTGTAGAAGGAGAGCCTAAGTCTTATTTTTTGCAATGTTGCCTACTTTTAACGTGACCCATATCAAATATTTGATTGACTTGAGAGTGCCGTCTTCTTGGAACCTCCATTACTCCTTCCCAATACATCTTCACCCTCTCGTCTCAAAATCTTTCTTCAAATGTTGACGTATATTTTTTTTATTCTGAAACAGAATGATCATTTACTACCTTGTATTTTCTTTAAAGAACGTTCACGACTTTAATGCGTAATTTTAATAAAACTATGTAAAAAAATAAAAATCCAACAAGATGAAAATAATAATTTACCAAAATAATTAACGCAGGCGAATTAATTATACTTACTAAGAAAGGCTGCACTGAACTGAGCGCTTTATTTGCTATTATGTTTTGGTAAACTAATGTTTTTAAGACAAGATTTTTTATGCATAGCACAAAGGGTAACAATTATTTTACAAGCAATAATTGTTCGCCTGAAACACTCATCCACATTGAAAAATCTCCTGATAAAAGATACATGACGCCAACGGGACTCGAACCCGTGTCCCTTCGATTTCCGGTCGACAGCTCTGACCACTGAGCTATGGCGGCTTATCTCTTACCCGCGAAATTATTCAATATATACTAGTGTTTCATTCAACAATTACTGCTTGTTACATTTTTCACCTGAAAACAACCAACTTTATTTTATATGAGAAAGGCATTGTAAGTGCTAACTCTCTCACTAGATGGCGTCGAGACAAATTGTCTACATTTTTAGGCGAAATACTTGAACTTGTCAAATATTAATTATTATGTTTTGGTAAACTAATGTTTTTAAGACAAGATTTTTTATGCATAGCACAAAGGGTAACAATTATTTTACAAGCAATAATTGTTCGCCTGAAACACTCATCCACATTGAAAAATCTCCTGATAAAAGATACATGACGCCAACGGGACTCGAACCCGTGTCCCTTCGATTTCCGGTCGACAGCTCTGACCACTGAGCTATGGCGGCTTATCTCTTACCCGCGAAATTATTCAATATATACTAGTGTTTCATTCAACAATTACTGCTTGTTACATTTTTCACCTGAAAACAACCAACTTTATTTTATATGAGAAAGGCATTGTAAGTGCTAACTCTCTCACTAGATGGCGTCGAGACAAATTGTCTACATTTTTAGGCGAAATACTTGAACTTGTCAAATATTAATTATTATGTTTTGGTAAACTAATGTTTTTAAGACAAGATTTTTTATGCATAGCACAAAGGGTAACAATTGTGAGAGAGTGAGAGAGTTAGCACTTACAATGCCTTTCTCATATAAAATAAAGTTGGTTGTTTTCAGGTGAAAAATGTAACAAGCAGTAATTGTTGAATGAAACACTAGTATATATTGAATAATTTCGCGGGTAAGAGATAAGCCGCCATAGCTCAGTGGTCAGAGCTGTCGACCGGAAATCGAAGGGACACGGGTTCGAGTCCCGTTGGCGTCATGTATCTTTTATCAGGAGATTTTTCAATGTGGATGAGTGTTTCAGGCGAACAATTATTGCTTGTAAAATAATTGTTACCCTTTGTGCTATGCATAAAAAATCTTGTCTTAAAAACATTAGTTTACCAAAACATAATAATTAATATTTGACAAGTTCAAGTATTTCGCCTAAAAATGTAGACAATTTGTCTCGACGCCATCTAGTGAGAGAGTTAGCACTTACAATGCCTTTCTCATATAAAATAAAGTTGGTTGTTTTCAGGTGAAAAATGTAACAAGCAGTAATTGTTGAATGAAACACTAGTATATATTGAATAATTTCGCGGGTAAGAGATAAGCCGCCATAGCTCAGTGGTCAGAGCTGTCGACCGGAAATCGAAGGGACACGGGTTCGAGTCCCGTTGGCGTCATGTATCTTTTATCAGGAGATTTTTCAATGTGGATGAGTGTTTCAGGCGAACAATTATTGCTTGTAAAATAATTGTTACCCTTTGTGCTATGCATAAAAAATCTTGTCTTAAAAACATTAGTTTACCAAAACATAATAATTAATATTTGACAAGTTCAAGTATTTCGCCTAAAAATGTAGACAATTTGTCTCGACGCCATCTAGTGAGAGAGTTAGCACTTACAATGCCTTTCTCATATAAAATAAAGTTGGTTGTTTTCAGGTGAAAAATGTAACAAGCAGTAATTGTTGAATGAAACACTAGTATATATTGAATAATTTCGCGGGTAAGAGATAAGCCGCCATAGCTCAGTGGTCAGAGCTGTCGACCGGAAATCGAAGGGACACGGGTTCGAGTCCCGTTGGCGTCATGTATCTTTTATCAGGAGATTTTTCAATGTGGATGAGTGTTTCAGGCGAACAATTATTGCTTGTAAAATAATTGTTACCCTTTGTGCTATGCATAAAAAATCTTGTCTTAAAAACATTAGTTTACCAAAACATAATAATTAATATTTGACAAGTTCAAGTATTTCGCCTAAAAATGTAGACAATTTGTCTCGACGCCATCTAGTGAGAGAGTTAGCACTTACAATGCCTTTCTCATATAAAATAAAGTTGGTTGTTTTCAGGTGAAAAATGTAACAAGCAGTAATTGTTGAATGAAACACTAGTATATATTGAATAATTTCGCGGGTAAGAGATAAGCCGCCATAGCTCAGTGGTCAGAGCTGTCGACCGGAAATCGAAGGGACACGGGTTCGAGTCCCGTTGGCGTCATGTATCTTTTATCAGGAGATTTTTCAATGTGGATGAGTGTTTCAGGCGAACAATTATTGCTTGTAAAATAATTGTTACCCTTTGTGCTATGCATAAAAAATCTTGTCTTAAAAACATTAGTTTACCAAAACATAATAATTAATATTTGACAAGTTCAAGTATTTCGCCTAAAAATGTAGACAATTTGTCTCGACGCCATCTAGTGAGAGAGTTAGCACTTACAATGCCTTTCTCATATAAAATAAAGTTGGTTGTTTTCAGGTGAAAAATGTAACAAGCAGTAATTGTTGAATGAAACACTAGTATATATTGAATAATTTCGCGGGTAAGAGATAAGCCGCCATAGCTCAGTGGTCAGAGCTGTCGACCGGAAATCGAAGGGACACGGGTTCGAGTCCCGTTGGCGTCATGTATCTTTTATCAGGAGATTTTTCAATGTGGATGAGTGTTTCAGGCGAACAATTATTGCTTGTAAAATAATTGTTACCCTTTGTGCTATGCATAAAAAATCTTGTCTTAAAAACATTAGTTTACCAAAACATAATAATTAATATTTGACAAGTTCAAGTATTTCGCCTAAAAATGTAGACAATTTGTCTCGACGCCATCTAGTGAGAGAGTTAGCACTTACAATGCCTTTCTCATATAAAATAAAGTTGGTTGTTTTCAGGTGAAAAATGTAACAAGCAGTAATTGTTGAATGAAACACTAGTATATATTGAATAATTTCGCGGGTAAGAGATAAGCCGCCATAGCTCAGTGGTCAGAGCTGTCGACCGGAAATCGAAGGGACACGGGTTCGAGTCCCGTTGGCGTCATGTATCTTTTATCAGGAGATTTTTCAATGTGGATGAGTGTTTCAGGCGAACAATTATTGCTTGTAAAATAATTGTTACCCTTTGTGCTATGCATAAAAAATCTTGTCTTAAAAACATTAGTTTACCAAAACATAATAATTAATATTTGACAAGTTCAAGTATTTCGCCTAAAAATGTAGACAATTTGTCTCGACGCCATCTAGTGAGAGAGTTAGCACTTACAATGCCTTTCTCATATAAAATAAAGTTGGTTGTTTTCAGGTGAAAAATGTAACAAGCAGTAATTGTTGAATGAAACACTAGTATATATTGAATAATTTCGCGGGTAAGAGATAAGCCGCCATAGCTCAGTGGTCAGAGCTGTCGACCGGAAATCGAAGGGACACGGGTTCGAGTCCCGTTGGCGTCATGTATCTTTTATCAGGAGATTTTTCAATGTGGATGAGTGTTTCAGGCGAACAATTATTGCTTGTAAAATAATTGTTACCCTTTGTGCTATGCATAAAAAATCTTGTCTTAAAAACATTAGTTTACCAAAACATAATAATTAATATTTGACAAGTTCAAGTATTTCGCCTAAAAATGTAGACAATTTGTCTCGACGCCATCTAGTGAGAGAGTTAGCACTTACAATGCCTTTCTCATATAAAATAAAGTTGGTTGTTTTCAGGTGAAAAATGTAACAAGCAGTAATTGTTGAATGAAACACTAGTATATATTGAATAATTTCGCGGGTAAGAGATAAGCCGCCATAGCTCAGTGGTCAGAGCTGTCGACCGGAAATCGAAGGGACACGGGTTCGAGTCCCGTTGGCGTCATGTATCTTTTATCAGGAGATTTTTCAATGTGGATGAGTGTTTCAGGCGAACAATTATTGCTTGTAAAATAATTGTTACCCTTTGTGCTATGCATAAAAAATCTTGTCTTAAAAACATTAGTTTACCAAAACATAATAATTAATATTTGACAAGTTCAAGTATTTCGCCTAAAAATGTAGACAATTTGTCTCGACGCCATCTAGTGAGAGAGTTAGCACTTACAATGCCTTTCTCATATAAAATAAAGTTGGTTGTTTTCAGGTGAAAAATGTAACAAGCAGTAATTGTTGAATGAAACACTAGTATATATTGAATAATTTCGCGGGTAAGAGATAAGCCGCCATAGCTCAGTGGTCAGAGCTGTCGACCGGAAATCGAAGGGACACGGGTTCGAGTCCCGTTGGCGTCATGTATCTTTTATCAGGAGATTTTTCAATGTGGATGAGTGTTTCAGGCGAACAATTATTGCTTGTAAAATAATTGTTACGCTTTATTTGCTGTTAATTTCTCAAAAGATTTACGCTAATGACTCGATTTGAGGCGTTGCTTCGCGCCTTTAGTACTAGGAGCTAGGAGTAACACGATTTACCTATTTGAATAACTAAGTGCAGAAAGCGGTTGTCTTCACTTTTACAAATTTATTCAAGAGACGTAAAAAAGATCTAACGTAATTGATGGGATGGATTTTTTTATGTTACTCTTGATTCGAAATTTATGTTTCATTTACACATTAACGATATTAAGAGTAAATCATTGAAAATGCTGGGATTCATTCACAAAATATCAAAGGCATTCAAAAACTCCCAATCAATTTTAACCCTATAGAATATGGGAGCGTAATATGGAGTCCGCATTACAAGAAATATGTTAATTCTATTGAATCTGTACAAAAAAATCCTAATACTATTGTATCTTTTAAATGTGCATTAAACCCCCTTTTCCCAAAGACCACAATACGTTCATTTATTACATTAGATAAAAGAAGAGAATCTATTGACTTAATATGTTTACATGAACTTGTTCACAACAAGCTGGAAACCACCAATTGCCTCAGTAATATTCATAGTAATGTTCCGAATGGACGTTATTTAAGGAGTCATGAAACATTTCATCTTGAGTTATTTAATAACAAAATTGCATACATCAAATGTGTCATCTGTACAATAATATTGACATCTATATAAACAGTCTCGCATATTTTAAAAGGCAAATTAACCATCTACTAACATTTCACGTCATGGAGAATAAGTATATTTTAATATGATTTTTAAAGGTTATTATTAAATCGTAAACTGTGCATTTTGTGAACCTTTTTTAGTGAATTACTAACATTTACGCTCTTCACAATATTATATTATATTTCTCATTAGCTGTGCCCTGCCATGAGTTGCTGTGGCATAGACTGCCTGTACAGATAGAGAAATAATTGCGCGTTTGGTTTTTCGCTCCAACACATGGCGCCGTTTAAAAAATACATGTATTACCTATAATACCTGTCATAAGTGACATCTATATAATATAGGTATATAAAAATACACGCGTATTCGGGTGCAACGTTGTGTCGAAATTTCAAAGCAATCGGTGAAGAACTTTCGGGAATTTAAGATTTTTAACAAACGAAAATTTAAATTTGTATTTATATAGATAACTTTGTCATGTTAATAATCTGTAAATGAATAAATATGATTTCGTGGTAAACAGAAGTATTTGATCTTCAAACTGTGTGATTGCTTTATTTTTTTTTCATTTCCTTCTTTTTATTTTGCTTATTATTATTTATATTATTTCCCAAGTAACAACTTAACATTGATTTACGCTGTGAACATTTTTAATTTACGTATTTATCTGTGCCCTTCCCATCGGTAATTTCATTAATGTAATAATGACAGTCTGTAAATGTTTCAAAAAATAAATAAATAAATGTGTGCTGAAATTTCTACTTTGTTCTAATGTGTCTACATGGTTCATTTTTGTACACAATTCAATTAATTTTGTGGTGAAATTATAATCAATCTCATATGCATTTCACTCCTAACTTTGTAAGTGGAAAAGAAAGAGAAAAAATAAAACTCTAATTAATTTGAGTTTTAAACTTTAAATTTTTTTAAATAAAAATCTTACCCAATACACTGGTTTTTAAGAAACGGGTAATTCTACGAAAAGTGAGTCATTGTAAAATACAGTTTCTGGGATTATAATAATCACAAATACTCATTTACTCCTGCTCAAAAAATAATACTAATAAAAAATATTAATAATGGAATGCAAATCCTGCAACACTGAGATATTCGATAACGAAAATCTATTATGTAAGACGTGCAATAAGAACTTTCACTTTACATGTTGTCATATATCCGAGAGCAATTTTCGTAAATTGAACAAACAAAATAAAAATGCTTTTATCTGCACTATTTGCAAGGAAGCAAAAAAAAAATCTTCACTAAAAACAGAAACCCTGTCATCTGTGAATGTGATGACATCTGTGAACGATACTGAACAACAGTATGATATATTGAAATCCATAACAAACCAACTAAACGAAAACTTTCAAACTTTCCAAGAGATGTCTCTCAATATCTACTCACTACTAGAAAATTTTCAACGTGAAATCATAACTAGGATTTCAAACATAGACAAAAATATTAATGAAATTAAATCAATGGAGAATTCCATAAATTACGTAAAACCAACATCAACCAGCAATACTCAACCGCCCTCGTCTGCAGACCAAGGTACGGTTCCCGAGGGAGTGAAAACAATATTGAGAGGTCCGCCTTTGGAGGAAGAAAAAGAAATAAACATTATGATATTTGGTGACGAACAGGGTAAACGTCTGAGGAGAAAAATTGAAAAAATACTACCGATTCGTGCAAAATGCTGTAGTCACATTTATCCGGATGCTACGATTGATAATTTTATGTCAAATGTGCTTCATGAAAACAAAAACTTAACGAAAACGGATACCGTTATTCTGTGCCCAGGTAAACAAGATAAATCGCCGACAAATCTGTTAAGTAATCTCCACTATATAATACAAAATCTTAAACACACAAACATCGTTATACACCCAGTCAAAGAAAACAGATACCTTAATGTGTCCAAGCTGAATTATGAAATTAAAAAAAATAGTTGTTATGTTTAAACATGCTAGTTTCACTGACCAAATAGCATACCATGAAATAAGAAATCGCCCTGAAAGTATATTAAACAGCAAATACACGCAGACTCCAAAAAACTGGGATCCGGAAGCAGAGAACGGAAACAACATAATCAGGTAGACGAGAAGAAAACAAAAATAAAGAAACACATAAGAATTAAAAAAATTGACCAATATAAACCTCCCTGTACTTCAAAAGGTCAAACTTCTCTGTCATTCATGTACTTTAATGTAAGAAGTTTAAAAGGTAAAATTGAAGATATAGAATGTCTACTTAAATCCACAAATTCCAGTTTCAATATTATTCTGATGAGTGAGACATGGCTGAAAGAAGGGGAAGTAAAGTACGTAAATCTAGAAGGTTACCGGCATGAAGCATCCTGCCGCCCACAAGGAGCTGGAGGTGGAGTGTCAATATTTATCAAAGATACCATGGACTTTAATGTAATCAACAACGTGTACGACTCTGACAACAACTTCCTGTGGATACATATAAACAAACTTAATTTAAACATAGGTGTAGTGTATAAAAAGCCTAGTACTAATTATCAAGACTTTTTGGATAAACTTAGCCCCCAACTTGAAGCACACAAAAGATGTATTATTTTTGGAGATTTTAATATAAATCTACTTGACTCAACAAATACTCAAACACGTAAGTACACAGACACAATTAGATGAAATAATTATAGCATCCTGAACAAAATAAACAACAAATACGCGACACGCATTACAGATAATACTAACACAATCATAGATCATGTACTTTCCGACATCACACTTTCGTACTCACTAACAAACTGCGATAATGCAATATCCGATCATAATATACTACTCCTGGATGTCCTTCACACATACAGTAACACTTCATCCAAAACGTCTTCGTATGAATATAAACGTATTAACTTAGATAACCTAAAAAAGGATATACTTCAGAATCCCTTTCACTTCAACGTAAATGAGGATTCGATATCAAATTTTAACAACTTTGTAAACTACCTCAAAAATAAAATAAACTCCAATAGTACACAAAAAAAAAAAACAAAAAATAATTGTCACCCGGATTGGATAACCAAAGACCTTTTAAAACTAATTAATAAAAGAAATAAATTACACCTTAAACTAAAAAAACAACCGGGAAGCGTACCATTAAAAACAGAATTCATAAATATACGTAATAATATTACTAAAAAAAAAAAACTTTAAAACAAAAACACTACACCACCCTCTTTAAAAATTGCGAAAATGATTCGCAGAAAACATGGAATCTAATTAATACCATACTAACAAACAAGTCAAAAACTCTCAACAAATCTTGTAACAAGATAATAATCAATAATGAAATAATCTCAAATAAAAATGATATATGTAAACATTTTAACGACTACTTTTGCAACATTGGGTCCTCATTAGCTGATAACATAAAAAATAAGCCCGTACACAATACAGCTAACGAAATAACGTTAGAGCATAATAGTAATCAATCACTATATCTTCAACCTACCACGGAGGTTGAAATAAACAGAATTATTAAATCACTTAAACCAAATGCAAGTGCTGGCTATGACACAATAAAATGTAAAACAATACTTAATCTGTCCGAACTATTGGCTCCCCCTATTTCAAAACTAATTAACCAATGCATTACAGAGGGGACTTTTCCAGATTGCTTTAAAATTGCGAAGGTAATACCAATATACAAATCTGGATCAAAAACGGATACGTCAAATTATCGGCCAATCTCAATTTTACCAATTCTATCAAAAATTTTCGAACATGTAATTTATGAAAGATTAAACAAATTTCTACTAAACAAATCACTGCTATATAATAAACAATACGGTTTCAGAAAAAAATCAAATACTCTTTCGGCAACTAATGATCTAATAAACAAACTAAGAACCAGCATAGACAATGGAAATTACGCTATAGCAATCCTCGTAGATCTCCAAAAAGCATTCGATACCGTGAGTCATGTGATACTACTAAAAAAAATTGAAAAAATAGGTGTAACCGGCCCTGCTCTCCAACTCATTAAATCGTATTTAAATAACAGAATGCAATATGTAAGCTTAGATAACAAAAACAGTCAACACAATAATATAAATTATGGTGTACCTCAAGGATCCATATTAGGGCCTCTCTTGTTTCAAATATATATTAACGATATCTGTCAGTTAAACTTAAATGGGGAAATTTTTTTATACGCGGATGATACTGCTATATTTTACTTTGGTAAAAACTTAGAAAACTTACTTGAAAAAGCCCAACTGGATCTTAATAAATTAAATAACTGGCTAATTAAAAATATATTAACTATTAACACTAAAAAAACAAATTACATGATCTTAAGTTCACAAAAAAGAAAAACGCCGTCTCATAAACCTTTGCAAATAGAAGGAAAAAACCTACAAATTTCAGATAGTGAAAAATACCTGGGACTTCATATCGATAAACACTTATCTTTTAAACACCACATACAAAAAGTAAAAGAAAAAATTATCCCACTAATTGGTGTATTTGGTAGAATAGCCCATCTTCTACCAATACAAGTAAAGAGGGGATTATACTTTAGTTTAATTCAATCCCACCTAAATTATCTCATAGAAATATGGGGAAACACAAACATCACATATCTAAACGAAATTCAAATAATACAAAACAAAGTTATAAAAAAACTTTTTAACTATAGACCAGATACCCCCACCAAAAGAGTATACCAAGAAACTAACTTACTTAAAATTAGAAAACTGTACAACATATGCCTATTAATTCACAAAATCCAAAATGGCCTTATACACACAAATACTTCATTTATGAAAACATCACAAGTACATGACCACCACACAAGACAACACAATAAATTATACACAAATTCAGCAAAGACAGAGTGTGGTAAAAGAAACATAGGCCATGAGGGTGTACACATATATAATCTCCTTCCTGATAGCCTGACAACCGTAAATAGAATAAATATATTTAAGAAAAAACTGTTTGCCCTCAAGATCAATGAGCAAAACCAAAATGCTCTTACTTAAGAAAAATATGTTACTTAGGTAGTAAACCATAATTATTTATATAAATATTATTTTTGTTTTTAATCAATGTACACTTAAGTTAACAAATCGAAATATGTATTTCTTTTAACTTAATAAATAACTAAAAAAAAAAAGAAACTTATTTGTTTCTGGTACAAATGAAGGTACCTTCTTCGGGGTCAGTATAAGAACAAAATAAAACTTCATCATGAACTTAACTAATGTGATAAGACACAAAGATTTGCATAATATTTAGACTTTTTCGTTCGGTTAGCATCCAGGCACCGTGGATTCAATCATTCGCAAGTCCTCCATCAATACGCAACCAACTATTGTCACTTTTAATTATGGCAGTTGGAAGAATTCAAATATTGACAGGTTTTAGTAAAAGAGAAATGATTGACTTCCAATATTTGTTATGTTAATACTTTAGAATGGTATTTAAATCGTGAAAAAACTTTATCCCTTTTTCATGATTATAAAATAAGTTATCTATGGTATGAAGAATGTTGGATTTTTGTGACTGTGTAAGCACAAATAACAAAAATAGGTTAAAAAAATTAATTTCATCCAAAAACGTAGCAAGTCCGTTTCTACATTTAGCGATTCATTGGGAGAAGCACCGTGCTATTGTAGTGCACAGCGTAGTTAACAGCGGAGATATAATTTAGTGCTAATTATTTCAGCATAATGTGCGCTTTGGAGGTTTATGGCAATGTGTTTAAAATAGATTTGAATTAATAAAAAAGCTTTTGCATTTGTTTCGTATAAAAATAATTAATTATAAATTCACGAAGTTTCATTGTTTTCTTCATTATTATTTAAGGGAGACAACGATTTCTATGAGATCATATGAGTAGTTCCCAAAAGCTAACAAATTAGCCTAAGGGGATGATGAAATAATATTTACTTGCGCACGCCGAGATTTGAACGACCGAGTGACTTCCGGATTGCTAGTCGATAGCCTTACCCCTCGATCATGGAGGCCTAATAATATTATCTAAATCTAAGCACCTGAATAATAATTGTTATTTTGGCTGTGCCACTCTTAGACTGATTGTTATAGGATTCTTAATATAATATTCTTATATTATATATTATTATATTATATAATATTCTTAATATAATAATTCTTAAGTTTATTGTTTAACCGAGTATAGAGTTGAAGAGTTGATAGAGTTTCCTAGTTGCGAGCTGGGGTGTGAGAGAGGAAGATGAAGCTTATACGTGGGCTTTTATACTACTATAATATATCTCTTCACTGACGAAGACCTAACTTTATTGTGACATGTCCATAACACATTTATATATGATTGACTCATCTGTAAAAAACATTAAAGGACGTACCTAGGACATGGATAGAAACGAAATATAACATATCTACCTACTTGACTATTTTGTCATAAATAAATCTTACAGCATAAAAACTGAGAATATTGTATTGGATATTGCACCACTCTTCAGTTAATATATCCCCTCTTTGAATGATTTAAATGGCACCGTTGAAAACGCCTTTCTTACGCTCCCTTATAAATGTTTAAGGAACGTTTTACTTGGCGCATTCTACTCTATTGCCCGCCGATAGATGGCTCCTTCTTCCGTAGTCCGTATAGTAGACTTGACACCATAATTAGAATATTCACCCTCAATAAATAATTTGTAAAATACTTGGATATTTTTGTGAAAAATCTGTGTGTTTGACTCATAATAATAATAAGTATCACACAGATCTTTACAATCTTGAATATAACAAACATAACTATTTAGAGCCATTTTGGTCCATCAATCTACTGTATCTATAATATTATTATGGCAACCAGATGCACACTGGCAGCGAGTATAGATTTATAAGAAATTAATATATTTCATTTTTTGGAATAATGTAATTAAAACCTCAAATCAAAAGTCAACGTTAACTTAACTGACTAAAAGTTAACCAGATGCAACCGTATCTTTCTATGATTTTTCTTTATAGAATTTTCTTTTAAAAATCGCTAACATTTTCTTCAATAATTTTATATACCTTACGGTACGACTGTAATCCAACACGTAACTAGAATTGGTTATGGTTTTCACAGTGGTTACAGTTACTGGAAACGTGGAAACGGTTCTTTGTCCAGTTACTTTTGGAACCGGTATCTCAAAAAAAAACCATGAGGGGGTTTGTTCTGAATTTCTGAGAACAAGTTTTTGTCACGTTTTAATCTTTTTTTAATTTTATAAAAATTAAGTAACCGGTTCCTCAAGCAAATAATATTGATGGTTCCAGTGACAAAATATCAAATATCTCTACTAGTAACCTAATCTCATGACTTTTCACTATTTCAATGGGTCGTCACTTCGTTTTAGATTCAGTCTACTTTGCCACCCCCTCCCCGGGTGTTCTCGCCTCTTGGCGGGTAATATTGATATTAGAGTTAACATGACAAAGGATTTTATTATGCAGGGGTGGCTACCCTTAGACGTGAAGCCTACTGTGCTACCTAACTTATATATAGCGCAGGGGTAATACTGCGAAAGGCATAACATACCAGGAATAAAAGGAAAAGAATAAGGATGTGAACTTCTGGACCTTCCGCTAACCGAATCACTTCTCTAAACCTTAGCTTTTGAGGCAACCACCGAATTTAAATGTAACACTGTATAATTATTTACCTTGTAACAGGTTTTAATTTATAACACAAATATAAATATATAATAGCGCATAACTCTATTGATAGCCCCTTCCTCTTACACACCCTGAAAACTTCAGCCGTAGTATCACAACGAAAGTGTATATATTTAATTACTCTTTGTAATGTGTGCGTGAAAGAAATAGTGTGCTAGCCGGAAGGAAAAAATAATCTTTCATCAAATAACAAGAACGTAACTTTAAAATCTTGTACTTAAATGGATGATAAATCTGGCGTACGATAATTTAAATATAAATTAGTACTTTTCCTAGTGATGCAGCTCACAGCTGCGAGTATAATCAACCCTCTATAGGTGTATGGATTTACTCCCCGCGGAGATTTTGACGTTTAAGAGCCTCGGGAAAAATGGCACTTTTATGATGAAAGTGACAAGATTTCATACGTTTGACTTTGATAAGGTTTTTCATTTCGTGTCAGCATATTATTGGGCTCGTATGTTAAGTGGCTAGACTTTTGTCGTAGTTTTCCATAAGAAAAAGATTTCAGGAGGGAAAAATTTGCCTACAAAAGAGATCAATTTAATTTTCACTTAAAGAGTAACAGCGTTACTTCAATGTCACTTCAAGAACATCAGCTTTTTTATATATTTTTTTGTCTTTAAGTGTGTGCTAAATAAATTTTACTGTGATTAAGTGTGCGCTTAATAAATTTTGTGGTGTTTAAGTGTGCGCTAAATGAATTGTGTGGTGTTTAAGTGTGCGCTAAATAAATGGCAGGTGTTTAAGAGTACTAGTAATAAATTTTGTGGTGTTTATATAAATTCCTTATTTGAAAATAAACAAAAGTTAGGTTGAGTTTAATTAGATTTTTTTGACGTGTACCTATGTAAGTAGTGTATAAGTGTAATATTGGTGTGTACGTGAAATTTACGCCTGTGACGTCAAGGAACCATTTTTCTACGTTTATGTTCTAATTTATAGTCGACTAATTTAGGTAAATATTAAATAGATATTGGTGTATTATATATTTTTAAGAATAATATGTTAATGGCCCAGTATTAAAAAAAATAGTTCGAAATCCAATAAATTACGACAGGGAATCGAAATATACACCAATAAGAGTTCTTCCCATTTTGAAACAGCAACAAAATCAATAAAAATGTTGGCCTCCTTAAGATAGTAGAAAAACCTGTTTTGAAATTTATCCAAATATTTTGATGTAGGTATCAAGTTTTATACAAATCTATTTTTAATTGTTTCCATTTAAAACTGACGATTGTGTCCGGGCATTTAATTCCAATGTACAAATTTCAATAAACAATGTTGAATATGATATTTTTGCACACATATTTAGACATGCTCAAAGACAAATGCTGATCATCTCAAAACAACAGATTTGGACTTGTTAGGGTTTAGTACTGGACCATCGATACATTCCATTATTATTATATGAAAATCCTTCATTTTTCCGTGCGGGAACTCAGATGCACTCATTAAATATCACTGTTTTACTTGCGCTTGCAGGGAATGGAGGGGGTAAGTTATGATTAGGTTAAAAATATCATTTGCGGCAGGTTTATAGAGTAGAATAATACACTCACATAATTAGAAAGTATTTTTTTACCAAAAATCTATCTCTAAAGTCTTTGACGTATATTTTTTTAACTTCCCATCGCCCGTCTTCAGATATGAAAGTTGCGAAAAATTGCTAAAACGGTAAGACAGAAAATTTCTGAAATTTTCCGCATTTCATAAATAGGTTTATAGCTGAATTTCAGAAGAAGGCTGTTGATATACTTCGGCTCTTGTAAAATGACAAAACCGACGTCACAAAATAATGTACTCAGACAAAATAGCTTCACCACAAAATCACAGTTACCAATATATATCGTTTCCATACAAAACACTTTAAGACAAATGTTTCCATTTTCAAAGTCTTGATAATGGATGGGTATTGTTTTTTTTTTTTGCTTTATATCGATTGTTATTTTGTTATCAATATATTTCAGATTAAATTGCGCAGTGACAAAATAAGCAGTTGTAATATGTGTTTAAAAATCCTTGAAAAGCGTCTCAAAGTTTTTTTGGCGTTTAATTAAATTTGAATGTTTCATTTATACGATGTTTGTTTCTACCTAACAATTCATTGAAAATTTTTATAAATTACATTAGATGTAATACGGACCACGCTAAACTAAATCACAAATTTAATGTAAAATATCTTGGAATCTTAATAATTAAAAAATATAAATGAAAAAATTAAATCAATCTAACTGTGGAAAGAATAAGAAAAGTTATCTATGTCTTCTATAATATACGCAACATGTTACATACGAAAACTATCTAAATTGTCTATTAATATTGTATTAATTCAGTCCCTATTACAGTATTGCATTATTGGGTGGGGAGGAGCCTTAAAAGCTACCTTACAGCCCATAATTACAATTCATAAAATAATTATTAAAATTATCCTTAGGAAACCATACGACTTCTAAGCTTTAGAGATATTTCAGGAACTAAATGTACCATCTATCACAGAACGGTATAAAAAAACGCCTTATATCAAATTTATAAACTGTAGCTGATAGCATAAGCAATAGATTCAAAACAGATGGCCTAGTAGTCATCCAATTGGGTGTGAAATGGTACAATATATTATTGTCCAAAAACTAAATTATTGTAACCGAAACTTTCAAACAAGAACAATCCAAAAAGTCAATTAACTTCCCGAAATTGGATAGTGATATATTATACCCGTAATATACGTTTAATCCATACTATCTTGGATTTAAAAAAAACTTAGTTATTATTTTTCTAAAACTCATTATCTAAAATTTCGTATTTTGAATTACGTTTGTAGTTAATTTTAATATTGAATTATGTTGAAATGTGTTTGTAGTTATTTAATATGACTATGAATATTACAAATTTGAATATTGTTGACCCCCTTTAAGCATTATTTTCTTTTAGCATGTCAACACTGAGCTACTGAAGCTCACCTTATGTAGTGAGTGTATGATAACCAATAAACATTGTATAATTTATGTCGTTATGATTTTAAATGGAAAGTTATTTTGTAATAAATAAAATAATATTTACTTATTTAATAATAGTATATATTTTGCCCTGAGGAAGAAAAGGTTGTTCGGCGTTTATTAAAAAATAAATATATGGTGGTTGAAACACTTTATCAAAAAATGGTTTTATCGAAACCGTCTGCGCCCATCGAATATGAGCGTAGTTGGGACATAGAATTTTTTAGTTCAGGCCTGTATTAATGAACATATTTCGTCACTTTTAAGATTGATTTGTCATCCCTGACATCAGATTTGTCCAGGCTTTTGTATCGATGTCCCTCTACCTACCCTCCACCGAATTATCTTGCTGCTTTTTTGTCCAATCTTTTGTATCGGTGTCTCTCTACCTACCCTCCGCCGAATGCTTTCTGACATTATCTTGCGGCTGTTTTGTCCAAGCTTTTCTATCGGTGTCCCACTACCTACCCTGCGCCGAATGCTTTCTGACGTGAAGCCGAGGCTTTTAACTTTTTGTAAAAATACCCGTGAAACCTCCAGAACTTTCGCCTCTCGTCGAAATATAATAAGTGATGTTGTTCATGGTATAAATGGAACGTAATTTTGTGACGTCTTTTAAAATCTCAACGTAAACGGTTTATAAATTTCTGATTTTATGGACAGCGAGTATATTTTGAAAGGCTGATAGTCATTTATTTATTTTCTTTACAAAACTAATTATAAAAGCACCGTTTTTGTTCAAAATCAACTCAAAGGCGCTGTACAAATATATAATACACTTCACAATGATCTACTAACTATATATGGAGATAATATACAGTACCATATTTACCTGGTAGGTCACTTAAGATTAACAGTATTTTGGACATAATTGGAAAAATGGATATAATTGGACTTTCTCTCGGGAATGGTTTATTTAATTTAAGGATAAGACGGCTTAAAAGGCTAAGTTTTTAGTAAAGACCTGAATTCTGTTGGACTTGTTATGGATCTTAGTTCCGGAAGGAGTTTATTCCAAGGCTTCGGCCCAGATGCTCCGAAAGCGCAATCACCAAACTTAATATTTAGCTTGCGCTTAGGTTTCATCAGTCTGCCTACAGCTATAGAATCAATAGATAACAAAACAAAACCATAATCTATGGACAAGTGAAAACAACAGCTGATTCTGACAGATCCATATTTAATGACAAAAGTAGTGAAATTTAAGCAAATTTAGCAAGTAATCAAAGTTGAAACATATAAACTAGTGAAAAATTATTCAAAATAATAGTGTATTTCGTGGTGACAGTGCGAAACAACTTTACATATTGCCTTGAAAAATTACGCATATCGAATTCACTGTCATTGTAAGCTACAACCACAAACAATTTATGTTTTTGAATTTTTGAAATCTTTTTGAATTTGTGAAGAGGTTTTTATTTTTGTCATAGACAAATAAGTTAAATTATTTTTAACTCAATAAGGGGTATTTCTGAACAACTCTAAGAAACCTACCTACAAACTAAGAAATAAATCAACCAAAATGTCTAAAACTCGCAAGGTTTGCAGTGCAAAGAAAGATACATCTTCACCTTTAGCAATCACGTCTGGCCCTATTGATTCACCGTCGGCGCATCAGTCAATGATTAACATTGACACTGACTCATTAATCAATTTTTTTGAGTGGAAACTTGAAATCATGCGAACTGAAAACAAGAAAGCTATTGACGCTGTTCAGTTAAAATTAAATGAGCTGTCTAACGAGTGGAAGGAGCAATACACAAAAATTCTGGGATGTGTGAGCGTTCTCCAAGAAGAAAACTCAAACCTCCGGCAAGAAGTCCAGTCACTACGAGATGCACAAGATGAGATGGAGCAACGCAGCAGAATATGCAATGTAGACATCCATGGGATTCCCAAAGCAAAGGGCGAAAATTTGATGACATTAATAGAGAAAATAGGATCCAATATTAACGTCCCGCTTCCAAGTAGCTGTGTGGTTTCTGCGCATCGCGTCGCTCGCGGCCACTCCTCGCCCTCCAACCGTCCACGCAATATAGTGGTCCAGCTCTCCACAAAGCGACTCCGTGATGATGTCATCGCTGCAGCAAGGACTCGCCGCGGCCTTACCACGGAACAATTAGGATTTGGTGCTCCCACTACCAATTTTTATATAAACGAGCACCTTACATTGAAAAATAAAATCCTATTTGCCAAAACACGAGCCGCCGGAAAAGCTAACGGCTTTAAATACATTTGGGTACGGAACGGCAGTATTCTGGCGAAGAGGAACGATCTCTCTCGGGTTTTCACCATCCGCCGTGAGGGAGACCTTCAAAATATAATCACACATGATCAGCAAAACATGTGACTAAAAACAAAACTAAATGACTTCAAAAGAAAAGAACTGATTAACTGCATGTATATGAATATCAGGGGAATGAGGACAAAAATTGATGAAATATACGAAAACGTCCTTATCAACGACTATGACCTATTAAGCCTAACAGAAACATAGTTAAAGGAATCTATCTGTGACCAAGAATTAGTAGATAATCGGTATGAAGTATTTCGGAGGGATAGAGTTCACAAAACAAAAAAAGATGGAGGAGGAGTCATGGTTGCTGTATCGAGAAAACTAGAGGCGAAGAGGATGGCGCATTGGGAATGTCAAGCGGAGGACTTGTGGATCCAATTCAATATAAACCATAATAACAGGAGTATCAAACTGAATGTTTGCACCGTATATCTACCACCAACTGAAGAAGAATCTATTGTAAGCTCATTTTTAAACAATCTTAGGAATGTGTACCTAACAACACCAAACCAACACATCTTAATATTTGGCGATTTCAATAAGTCTAACATTCAATGGATTACCGATGAAACAAGCAATTTATTACCTTTCACCACAAACACAAATACAATCACCTCCGACATCATCGAAACACTATCATTCTGTAATCTTAAACAATTTAACGGAATAGTGAATCACCAATCCAAAATATTGGATCTCATTTTATCAGATAAAGAAGACATATCAGTAATACGTTCTTCATCTCCACTAAGCAAAGAAGATCCATACCACCCTGCTCTAGAAATAAATGTTCTTTTTAATTTTCTACCACATCTTGAAACCCGTAACGCCCCAAGACTAAACTTTTATAAAGCCGACTATGATTCAATTAATACCGTTCTTCGTGAGATTGATTGGGAATTCATTAATCAGGGAAATATTGATCAATCTGTAGATCAGTTTTACAGTATACTCTACCAGATTATCTCTTCTCATGTTCCCCTCAAAACGAACAAAAATCACTTTCCTAAGTGGTACTCAAAAGATCTCATTCGTTTGATAAAGAAAAAAAACAAATTTCATAAAAAATATAAGAAATATGGTAATGAACTAGATCATTTATCATTCAGCTTGATTAGAACCAGAACAAAAAATCTGATTAGAGTTTGTTATCATAAGCATTTAGACTTAATCAAACAAAATTTAAAAGCTAACCCGAATGATTTCTGGAAATTTGCAAAAAGCAAATATAAAAACACAACCGATATTCCAAAAGAGATGCACCTAAACGACATAAAAACTACCCAAGGTCAAGTTATCTGCGGGCTTTTTTCTAAGCACTTTCAATCTGTTTATAAACCTCACAATGCAAACTATTCACCACAAATATCTGAAGATTTCTGTAACGAAAGCCTTGGTATGATCACTATTTCGCCCTTAACGATATTAGTCAAGTGTAAGAATTTGAGAACCAATAAGGGATCAGGTCCTGATGGTATCCCGCCAATATTTTTGAAAATGTGCAGAGATGTTCTTGCCAGACCACTTAGCCTTCTTTATAACAAATCATTACAAGAAGGTGTTTTTCCAGTCAAATGGAAAACGGCTTTCTTAACACCTATATTTAAGAAAGGTTGTAAGAGCGATATAAAAAATTATAGACCTATCTCTAAACTTGACTGCATAGGAAAGTTGTTTGAGTCAATAATATATGACTGTCTATTAGCTCATGTAAGTAAATATATTATCATTGAGCAACACGGGTTTTTCCCTCGGCGTTCCACAACAACTAACCTTCTTGAATACTCCCAGTACATCCGCGATAGCATCGAAAAACGTTTACAAGTAGATGCCATCTACACGGATTTTTGCAAAGCATTTGACCAGTTAAATCAATCATTACTCATCAAGAAGCTGGAAAAGTTTGGCATAAATGGAAATACTTTGAAATGGTTCGAAAGTTACATTACAGAAAGAAAACTGCAAGTGGTTGTAGGAGGGTACTCCGCGGATCTTTTTACTGCAACGTCGGGAATTCCACAGGGCTCGCATCTTGGACCTTTGCTATTTTTAATCTTTATAAACGACATAATTTTAAGAATAAAAACATCAAAATATCTCCTGTTTGCCGATGACCTTAAGTTGTACAAAAAAATTACTTCATTAGAAGATTACACCGATTTGCAAAAAGACTTATCATCACTTCATGAATGGTGTACACTAAATGATTTATATTTTAATGAAAACAAATGTGCCGTAATTTCATTCACAAAGAACATTAATAAATTCTCAAACACATATCACATTAA
Source organism: Hesperophylax magnus (assembly GCA_026573805.1). Taxonomy (NCBI): domain Eukaryota; kingdom Metazoa; phylum Arthropoda; class Insecta; order Trichoptera; family Limnephilidae; genus Hesperophylax; species Hesperophylax magnus. Next base: position 758,201 of record JAIUSX010000190.1, on the reverse strand, counting down.
CAATATCCCTTTACTAAACACAACTTCAATCAAAGACTTAGGCGTGACATTTGACTCGTCACTTAGCTTCAATAAACATGTAGATACAATTTCAAAAAGTGCATCACAAGTATTAGGATTAACGCTAAGAATTACAAATTGTTTTAAAAGTACAGAATTAACTTTGACATTATATAAATCAATTGTGCGAAGTATTCTCGAATATGCATCAACAATTTGGTCTCCCAATTATGAGATTCAAAATTATAGGATTGAATCCATACAAAGGAAACTTTATTTATTTTATTTATTTTTTATTTATTTTAATAGATGTACATATATATTACAATACATTTCAAAATGATCCTTTGTCTGTCCAACTGGGAATGATACCCGTTTCAGGACAGCCAAATTGTATATTCAGTTCATAATATTTTTAACTAACTAACCCGTGTAATTGCTTATCGTGAAGGTTTATCTGATCAATTTGAAACTTATAATGACCGAATTTTGCACTACAAACTACACTCACTGACGGTCAGACGTAAACTTTCTGACGTACTGCTCCTACACAAAATTATACATGCATCAGTTGATACACCAAACATTTTATCCCAAATTAACATCAATATTCCATCAAGAAAATCAACAAGGAGGATGAACGACATTTTCTATATTAAAGCCTACCACACAAATACAGGATATTTTTCCCCTGTACCGCGAACATTAAGAAATTATAACATTATACATGGCTCTAATAATTTAATAGACATTTTTAATGACCAATTTAAACACTACAAAAAAAATGTATTACCTTTAATCATATTAAGCTGATATTGTGATGAAACCCTTTATTTAATGAGAAACAACATTGTACCTACCTAATCATTGTCTCACCAGTACAGGTGTGACAATAACAAATCGTTTATGAACATATTTGTATTTACCTTTTACCCATTCTTATTTGTTATTTACTTCTGCATATTTAGCTTATTCATTTTGTTACTATTTTTGTTGTTATTATGTATTTAAACATCCATGTATGTAAATTTAAAGTTGTTATTATGTATTTAAACATCCACGTATGTAAATTCTTGGGCACCATGCCTGTTTTATGTACTTAAATAAAAAAAAATAAAAAAAATAGATTATGATTTTTTTATAACATTAATTGAAATTATTGAAGATAAAATTATTGAAATTTAAAATAAAACAGTAACTTAGTAAGCACCACTTTTACTTTCTCAGGAAGCGGCTTACAGTTCCATTTTGAACAGAATGACTAATGATTTGAAGAGAATTTCAATAAATCAGGATTGATTATATTTCTCCATGTAGGCCGAAATTCGAAAACTGACATCAGCTCATTCATAAGTAAGCCACAGAATTATTTAATTTATTTTATAAGCAATGAGATTTTTAATAATTACCAATCACAAATTGACATAATAAAAACAAACTCTTGTATCAATAGTTTGTTGCTTATTTCCTAGACATCGAATGGGAACTACATGTTTATTATCCGGTCCCATTAAACTTATAGACTGACTAACCTAACCTCTAACTAACATTGAGATGTTAAACTTTACCTAACTGCGGTTATCTTGGATGTTGTTGTACGATATCTTGTTGTTGTTGGTTGTTGATTGTTGTGGCTTGTTATTGCTGCTGCTAATGAGAGTTTAGTACTGTTTCGTCAATTTAAATTATACTCTGCTTTTATTACGGTGACCGAATAACTCATCAAAATGGCAATTCAACACATAAAACTACATTTTTTTTTTAAAGAAACGTACTCCAAAAAAAATCTTAAAAACTAGTAGTAAACGTTTAATAAATTGAAGACACTGAGTATAAAAAACATAGAATATTAACAAATTGTTAATTTGATGCAATGAAAACAGACTTCAATGAAAATGTCAAATGGTCAGATTTTTTCGAATAACAAATCCAGTGATCTTATGACACCATTTCCCAATTTATGCATTGAAAATAATATATGGTATACTTGCGGCACGTTCCATAGTGGAATATACTATCAGTATCGCCCTGGTGTAAGACCACCATTCAGAATTGAAACGTAGCTTGAAATGTCTTTGGCCGCGTTTGGTAGCCAGCTACTCCTCCACCTTCCTCTCCCCCATCTCCTTCCTCTCCCCACTACCTCCGGCCTCTCAACATACCCCAATTAGGGATACCATAGTCTCACAGGAGGGCGATTCTCGTTCTTTTAGCCTTAAGCTAAATGATAGCATTCGTCAACGACTGCTATCGTTTGCGAAAGATAGCTGTCCGTCGCTTGTAACATCTTTTCTTAACTATTAAGCGATTCTCGTTCTTCTGATAGCCTTACAAGATCGATTTTTGAGAGACCTAGTAAAAAATCCTAAAGAAGCGTGGTTAAGAGCATCTACGATATTGTTAAGAGATTATTGAAAACACAAATTGGTGAAATATAATTAAGTGACGCAAGGTTTCTAACTAAAACTAAAAAAAACAAATACTTTGTATTATAATGCATTTTAATAACTGCTTATTTTATTTATGAATGACATAAATAAGCCATTTATCGAAGATTTACGTTTTGTGAAAAGGTACTTACCTCGCTGGATAGTAATGACTTTTTTACAGATTCACCACTTCTAAAGTGACGTTTGCTGTCAAACTAACGCTGCCGAATGGCGCTAACTGTCACCCAAGTTGATTTAAGAATGAAAGGGATTCTTATTTCGTTGTGGTTAACTTCAAAACCCACAATTTCGAGCGCCAGCCAGAAACTTATTATTATTTATGTAGAAATACTCAATGGTATTTGTAGTTTATTGTAAATTAAATCACTTATCTGGCTTTCGACATGTTACGTACTTTACAAACATCGCAATTACCTGATTCAATTCATTTAATAGCATTATTGTGCCACAAACAAGTCACTAATCATGTTTACAGTCAATACTTACGATAATATTAAGTTTTCTCTTGTTAAAACTACGCAAATATTGCTAATTGTCAAAACGTCACAATTAAATGAAGCAAATTCTCCGCGAACGCTAGCGTTCGGCCGCCGAAAGACAGGTCTAGGGGTACCCTTCGCGTAAGGCTAAAAATTTTGGCGCGCAATCGAAAATCTAAGGATTCCATCTGTCAACGAGAGAACCGGAATCGCTTCATACGAATAAACCGAGAAAAATCGTTAATTTGAATGTAAGGACGATTTTAGTGTCGTTAAGTAGAACGAGAATCGCCCTCCTGGCTCCAGATGGTTGGGAGCAATCAGGACTCTTACGCGATATTCACATATAAAAAATATAAAAAATTAACAAAAATACCTTCTTTTTTATTTTCCACCGAAGAACTCTTATTTCGAAAAAATATTATTGAAAATCGAAGGAAACCGGTTTGTAAAGCTACTAATTTATAAACGCAACTTCAGATTTCCTTTACAGGTACAACAAAGTAAAAGTTCCCTTCAGCCCTTACCTCCTCGGAACCCACAAAAGAATAAAACTGATATTGATTAATTCTACGTTCTTGAAATTACCATAACTTAATCACTTTCCATCGAAGCCACTCGATTTTACCACTCCGACCTGGTCTCCCATTAGCATAGTCAAGAGTTAGGTCCTTCATCTGTCTCCGTCAGAACCCTCGAGAGCAGGATAAATCCATATTCATGAGGTGGAGAATGAATTAGACAGTTGTTGAAGAGGATTGAACGGTGTATTAGCTGTAATGAAGGTAACGTACTTGTTGCAATGCAGATTTTTAAACAAATTGATTTTATTTACCTTAAACTGTCGCTACAGCGTAATAAAGGGAGAATTGTTAAGAACCTGGTGGTCTGGGGTTAAATCCCGATTAATTTAGGTGTCAGTAGCAGGCCACAATGGAGATCTGACACCAACCCTGATTTATGGCAGCGAGGCATGGAACTGGAAGGTGGTTTAGACAAGTGGAACGAAAGGATGAAGAAAGTACATAGTGTTTGGAGAAAAGAAATCCGGGACGTGCACGGGAGACATGACGAAAATATGGTAACAATATTATAAGCAATAATTATATTATTTGCCTGAAAAAACCATACAAAGTGAAAATATCTGCCGACTAAAAATAAATGCCGCCGGCGGGAAGTGAACCCACAGCCTTCTGACTGCCGGTCAGCTGCTCTAAGCCACTAACCTACGTTGACTTATTCCAAAACACTTCCAATTCACGCCACTTCATTAGAAACAATATCTACATACTTCGAGAACTCAGGTTGACTCGTATAGGTACTAAAGTTTTAAACAGATCAACACTGGAAGAGGGGTAAGAGAGAGAAGGGGAGGGGAAAACCCAAATGGCAGAAGTATTGATGAAGGAGTTTAAGGAGTGGGAGTGTGGGTAGTTAATTAAGAATTTACATTGTCGTTAGAGGGGATAAAATGTACAAAAAATGTTGTTTACAATTTTTTTCTGATTATTTATTATGTTTGACATTATTAACACTTTTTCTATTCTAAATGTTTATTATTTATTTAACTGCTCCTCACAAGATGCCCAGAGGAAAATATTTTTTTCAGGGCCTATGTCATCTGGGGGATGCTGTGTGGGGGTGGGGTTCTTTAAGTAAAAGAGAGAGAGGAAGTATTGGGAAGGTACGAGGGGTTAATATGAATCATCCCTCCTACTGCGGTGCATGGCGATGTGTCGAAAGAGTCCAGCTGGAGAAGACAAAGAGTCTCCCTCAACTGGCCTATCCAATAAAAATTTAAAAAAATTCTATATAATACCAAAATCAGCTGAACCTTCCTCAATAACAAATAATCGATCTAAAAGAATGACACGCTTACGTAATTTCATTACCTGTGTCTGCAGGCAGCCAAAGCCGGATTGAAATCCGAAGATTTTTCCTTACATTTTTTTGGATATATTCTATAACTAAATTCATATTATTAACTTATTTGACTTCTTCCTTTTCCATTCAGAGTCACGACATTCTTACTCTAATCGGGGATAGTCATTCTGGCTCTGGACAGTTGGGAGCAGTTGAAACTCTTACACGATATTAACACATATATAACTAACATAAAAAGCGACGGCCCCGAATGTAAGGATAATAAATTCAATGTGTAATGGGTTGATGGATATGTTTGTAGCGTATTTGGCTTCCGAGGCGTTCCTTCGGAAGATTGTCATGAAATGATTGTTCTGATTTTTTGTGATAATTTTAAAAATATCTAATGTTGTATGTTATAGCGACTATAATAATATAATGATTTATGAGAAAATATTTTTAATGTATAAATAATTTTACTAAGAATTTTAATTTAATAACAATTATATAATTTTGTGATCACTCGTATTATGTGCATTGAAATACATATTTTAAACCGCAAAAAAAAAAAAAAAAAAAATCTCAAATCTAATCCGCCTATTCAGCCAATGGGTAGGATCCCCTAGCTTGGGGAGACTGAGACTCCCCCGAGGTCCCCAAAACCCTTCAAGGGGGGGCAGGCTTCCTTGAGAGGCCCCCACAACCTTGAAGGGGGCTCGGGCCCCCGCGGGGCACCCTAATGACATCATTTGTACACAAAACTTTTTATGACTCCCCATCCTAAAGGCAGTAAGAAAGAGAGAATCCACCCCTGTTTAACGAAAGACAACAGGGGTGAATTTACGGATAAGAAAAGTAATCTAAGATAATTAGGTACTAAATTTATTATCTAAGAAGTGTGAGGTAATTGAAATACTTAATTTTTATTGACTTGCGCTAATTGGATGGTTAATAATTACTCGCGCAAAGGGTTGGTTTACAGTGATGACATCATTATGCAAATAAATTTTCCACATTAAATAAATGATGACTTTTGGAAACAGTTGTGAAAATACTATGCAGGCAAAATGTAAAAGCCTTCAAAGAAAGAAATTATACACTACAGATCTGGTACGCTCCGAAAGAGTAAGCAGAGAGAATGACGAACCACACGCACTTCTCGCATCCACACATACTCATACAAAATCGTGAACAGTCTTGTTGATTCATCATATCTGCTACAAAAGATTGCATTTCGTTGCCTTAAACACAACACCAGATCGAACGACTTATTTCGAACACCACACTGTAAAGCCAAATATACCCAAAACTCTTTAATATGACATATCTGTAAAACTCACAAAGCCTCTAAAGATGTAGACATTTTCAACTGTAACTTGAAAACATATAAAATGTAACTTAATAAACTGATATTAAGTTGCAGTTGAAAATGCAACTTAATATCAGTTGCATTTTATTGTTTTTTACTGGAATCATGAAAAAAATGTATTACTACTAATGATTAATTGTTTTTATAACATTTTGTAATTCCTTATAATGTTTATTCTTTATATTTCTTTGTCATTTATAAATATATTGTATAGGTGCAAATATTGAATCAACGACTAGAATTAATGGAACATTATTGGCCTAATATTGTAAATAATTGCTGTTTATGCTAAATATATAAATGACTGTTTGCTTCCTAAATTGAATAAAATAAAATTAAAAAAACTCTCATTACGTTTTAATTAAAATGCGTAAACAAAAAATTAATTTTCAGTAACACAATGGTTCGTTATTATGCTGTATTCTTCCATATAGCATGGACATTTTGACGTTAATCGTAAACTTCAACGCAAACGCGAACTTGAATGCAAACGTGAACTCGAACATAAACAAACAAAAAATGCGCACGTCGAGATATGAGCCTGTGACATCTGGATTCGTAGTCGAGGATCTTCATTCGTCAAGAGTGCCATATCTGTCAAGCAATCCTTTATCATTTCAATTTAAATTTCCTTTTTTGCCATCTTCAATAAAAGTTTTACGTAACATAACATTCTGTAACCCAAGATTTTTTTATCAGTCGTCGGGGGTGGTATTTTAACCCCTAAAATCCCTCTCTGCCAGTATGGGACACGGTGAGGGGTGCGAGCCTCCCTGCCTAGTTAGCGAGTAGTACGCGATAGAAGTATCCGAGGCACAGAACATTAAAGGAGATTAAGGTTTTTTTCTTCCGACCGAAGGGAAAATGTTTGGCATTCAAGGCAGAACCGCGATATGGGTGGGGAAATGAAAATAATCAACTTGCAAAACCGTTGAAGATATAACTGCAAAGAATACGTTACTTTGGTTCGGACACGACACAATTATTTTTCTTACATTTAATTAACCGGTATTATTTAGCCGTATCCAATGAAAACTCACGGAATGTAACTTGACATGCCATGGTGAAAATTGTGGAATTTAGTTTCCACATATTCAAAAAATAGTATATTTAAAATAAGGGTGTCATAATATTGACTGAGCACAACGAAGTCCTGTTTTAACTGGATCATTTGGAATTTAATTTGTTTGCTTCATTTCGGTTCCGGTTCAAGATGGTTGACGTGTACTGCATTTTTATCCCGCCAGAGATCGCACGATCATGGTTCCTTCTCCGAGCTGTCAAATCTGAATAATCAACATTATGTTACACACCAGCCTGAGGAGAGTTTGAAAAAGAACTGACACTGAGATGGTGACATTTCTTTGGACAAATTGTATAATTCCTTATTTGAAATTACAAAAAAGTTTACTTAAAATATTCATAATAAAGTAGGTAGGTATTTAAATACCCACTTACAAATCTATAAAGGATATTTTGGTTTTGATTTATTAAAGTAGTTCATAACTACTAGTATACGGATCAGTACATTATCGCGTGTCTAGATTTGAAAAGTTTTTTTTGAAAATTCACACGGCATGCATCAGTTCCAATTCTCAAATGTAACATACTTGCGAATGACAAAATTATTTTATTTTAAATTAGTAAAACATGTAATAGTAACATAAATTAATATTGAAACTAGAACAATACCACATTGTATTAATTGTATTCAGTGGCGGCTCTTCCTTGAGGGTCAATAGGTTTTTGACCTCCCTAAAAATTATGTAACAATTTAGATTTTAACAGCTACTAAATAATTAATTTTATTAAATTTATTTTAATATTTGCGAAGAATAGCGAATCCCATTGCCATCTAGCGTCCAAACGAGAAGCTATTGAATTTTTTGCAGATTCGCTTTACGATTCAGATTACGCTTTTAGCGCCATCTAGTGTCCAAGACAAATGCAATAGTATCGCAGTTTACTTTGGTCAATTCAAGCTTTGACCACAGAACATTCTTTTATCTCATTCTTTGCTATACAGACAAAGGAGGTAAACACGCTTGTCTGAACGCTTGCTTAAAATCATACAAAATATTTTTTTAGTTAAGCTTTGGTGTTGACCGAGGTGAAACAGAAATATCCAAGATCTAGATGTTAGAGAGAGATGTCAAAAAAATCAAACAACAGTTTTGTTGTGTGATATATTGCATTGTTTAACAAGGCCAAGGCCATCTTGGATTTATCTCCGAAATCTCCGCTTTGACGTACGACGTGTTTGTTTTGTAGATTGAATAAATTAAAATGTCGAATTCGAATTCTGTAGATGCCATACTGAAAGATATCGCGAACAATTCATTAAATCACGAAAAACGTATTCAAATAAAGTCACGTGGACGGCCACAACCGGAATTGAAACTTATTTCTGTTACAAAACATAAAAATAAAGATATTAAACGATATTTTAATTCGAAAAGTTATACATTTTGTGATTGGATTTGTGGCTGTGAAAAAAGAAACTTATATTTTTGTTTTCATTGCTTACTTTTTAACTCGACTGATAAACAATGGACCGAGATAGGGGTGAGTGATTTGAAACATTTGAAGGAAAAAATAAAAAAGCATTCTATTTCTACATTGCATATAAATCATTCAATGAGTTTTGTCTTGTTAGGAACCATTGATATTCGGATTCAATTAGACAGTGCATATCGTAAATCACTCATGGACCACAACGAAAAAGTGGATAAAAATAGATATATTTTAACAAAAAATTTGAAATGCATACAGTTTTGTGGTTCTTTTGAACTGGCATTAAGGGGTCACGATGAAACAAAAGAGTCAGATAATCCAGGTATATTTCGTGGCTTGATTAACTTTATTCAGGAAATAGACATTGTATTAAAAGAACATTTAGAAAGGTCTTCCAGTTTTAAAGGTTTGTCTAAGACGATCCAAAATGATTTGTTAGATTCAATTTTAGCAGTATCTCAGGAAGAAATTAAACTAGATATACAGAAATCTGAGTACGTTGCAATTCAGGTGGATGAGACAACTGACAGCTCCACTAAAACCCAAATGGTATTTGTGATCAGATATTTAAAAGACAATGTCGTATGTGAACGTTTTTGGAAATTTGTTAATCCGCAGGCTTGCACGGCAGTTGGCTTAACTAATGAAATATTGACTCAGTTGAAGATCCTGGAAGTTCAACCGCAACAGCTGATAGCGCAATGTTACGACGGAGCAGCCGTTTTATCAGGGAAAACTGGTGGCGTTCACGTTAAAATCAAAGAAACTTTCCCACGTGCTCACTACATTCATTGCTACGCCCACCAACTAAATCTAATTTTACAAAAAGCATGTACGATAACGACAGGTGTAAAGGTGTTTTTCGCGACCCTGCATTCATTTTCTGTATTTTTTTCAAGATCTCCAAAGCGAATGCATTATTTAGATGAAACCGTTAAAGGTCGTTTACCAAAGGCAGCTCCAACTAGGTGGTGTTTTAATGCCAAATGCGTCATTACCGTATTCACACATAAATCTGATATTTTTAACTGTTTAAATTTAATTTTGGAAAAGGAAAATGATCAAAATACTTTAAGTCAAGCACAAAATTTAATAAATAACCTGGAAAAGAGTGTTTTTCTTTATTGGTTAACATTCTTTAACAAAATAATGCCTCACTGCGAAATTTTATTTAAGCAAATGCAAAAAAGAAATTTGGATGCAATATTAATAAAAAAACATATTGGAGAATTTCAACATCACATTTTGGCCATACGAGCAGAATTGAGTTCCAACCCAGCAAATTCAATCAGTTCCCCAGAAGGCGAATGTAAGAAAAGGCGTCTTGATGAAAATAATAATTTGGTTGCGATTGAAGTTTGTGACACTATTTTAGTGGAAATGCAAAATAGGTTTAAATATGGCGATCATCTCATTTTATCGAATTTATTTAATAAAGATAATTTTGCTGAATATAATAACTGTTTTCCAACAGCACAACTAAATTTGTTGGATCACTTTGATGAAATTGATTCATCGAAGTTAAAAAATGAGTTAATAGTGTTTTACCAACGTGATGACTTACACCATGCTAACAGTGCTGCATCGCTTTTAAATTTTTTGTTGACGAATAATTTTCAGGAAATATTTTCAGAAACAATAAAAGTATTAGAATTTATTTGTGTGATACCAATGACCACAGTTGAAAGTGAGAGATGTTTTTCAACTCTTAAACGTATTAAAACATTTTTAAGAAATACAATGAGTCAAGATAGATTAAGCTCACTTGCAATGCTTAGCATTGAAAAAAAATATATTTCCAAAATAGATAATTTCTACAGCCGTGTCATTGACCATTTCGCAGAAGCCAAAGAAAGGAGGATCGATTTAATATACAAGAAATGTTAGAGTGCTTTTTTATTATTTTTTACTATTAGAATTTAGAATTCAGAATATCAGTACATACCTACACCTACCTATCCAACGCTTTTATCTCGGTTCATAGATTTTTGTAGAATTTTTCAATTATAGGGAATTTCCAGTCATAGTAATAACAGCTCATAATAATAATAATATTAATAATATTTTTTTTCAAATATTTATGTTGAGGGATCAGTAGGATTTATCGGTCCAGTTGGGAATTCTACCGAGCCGAACCCTCTGATATGAAAATATCTAAAGTCGGTGAATATTATTTTCCCATTTGATCTCTCGTGGGTTGGCGTGTTGTTCTTGTATTGTTTTGTATTAATTATACTTATATAATGCACTTACATAGTGTGGATTGGCTAGATGATCATTTGTGGAAAAGTGTGTGGAAGGGTTTAGTTTTCCTAGAAGGAGGAAGATTTTACCCGGCCATAAAATCGAAAGAATACAAATAAAGATGTAGAAAAACATAATTAATAATATGAACATTAAAGTTTAAAGTTATGTGTTAATAATAAGTAATAAAATAAAGAACATTAATTATAACTATATTGTGCTACCGGCTTCGGAATAGGTGAGTACCGACAAATTAATTATATGTACCTAGGTATTGACTTTTTATAATATTCCCTACGCATTAACTCTAAAGGTATGTATGTACATACTACGCTACGCATAACGATATCTGGACTACTTAGCAAGCATTCATTTTCTAAGAAATAGATAACCACACGTTGCGATGCGTGTGGCCAGTGTGATTCTAAAGCATATATTTCCATAGAAAATGTATGGTTGCTAAGCAGTCCAGATATCGTAATGCGTAGCATAGCGTACGTACGGCGACCCAGTGTGTATCTACCTTTATTCATTTTTTCGATTGACCTTCCACTTTTGGATCCCTAGAGCCGCCTCTGATTTTATTGCCTAATAATATTGCTTGGTATACAAATGTTTTAAATGTGAGGACTAGCGATCGCTTTTACCGAACCAAAACTTAGCTACCGCTAAATTAATAGATTAAAGGATTACTTATTTCCATCTCACGAAAGTTTTTTGCCTGAGCTTTTCCTCAGTTTCAAGAGACTTTAGTTATTCACGACTATCACCCATGACGGCCGCCGAACTTTCGACCAATCACAGCACGGCATATCTCTTTGAGATTCTTATCAAACACTGATAACGAAATTCAAGGCCACTATTTGTGATAACATCAAGCTCAATTTACAGGAAAATGATGGAAGATTCAACCACGGAATAAATATCAACATGAAGAAATAATTATATGCTAATATAATGACATAAAAAATCATACCTAAATATGTTTGTTTCTCTTTGGGAAATTTTCAAACCAAAGATATTTAACTTCAAACCCAATATGAAAATTTGTATAATTATTTATAAAATAAATAAACGGGACTGGGGGAGATGGTTTTGGTAGATTGAACTGACTTGGTTAAAGGTATCATATTAAAAAATAACTTTCCTCTCAACAAGATAATTGCAGAGAGGAAAAATACCTAACCATTTTACTCCTCACGAAAGAGGATAGAACACCTCCGAGAGGGCTCGATTTGAAAACGTTCTATAAATAGAGAATCGAATCCCATACAAAGTCAGTTCAACAACTACCTCTGAAAGAGAATCCTCTCTCCTAAAGAACCATCTCTAAGTCTGCAAAATCTCAAGAAAATATTTTCAAGTGTTTTATTCAGTAGTAAATTCAGTTTTTGCCAGTAATAAATTATTTTCGTCAGCTCAGATCTGGAAATAAATTCCTCTCTGATCGTGGCTTTAAACTCTACCACAAAACTTCTACAACATCTACCAAGACTGAAAACGCTGAAAAGTGTACCCAGCTACCTTCGTATCTACAGTTATTGTACGGACGGTATATTGTCTCGTACAGAAATCTTAGAGCCAGTTGTTTCGCTGAAATTCAAATGTTACGTTGTCATCACATGGCCATTCAGGGCAATGTTGTTTTTGATATTTGAAAGGTCCCCGTTAAACTCCTATTCTCGGTGCGTTTAAACTTTCTATCGAATTTTAATAAGCTAAAAAGCTCACCATCATGATAGTTGCCCTCTTCTGCTAATCAGAATTTGTTCAAAGGCTGAAACGGGCTGAGAATCAGCATCTAATGGGAATCTTCCAATTGTCAAATAAACTAAAAAGCGCTGATTGGCCATTTGATGACTTTGGCACACGTGAATTTTTGCGAAACAACTAAGCCTTAAATAATTACGGACAAGTTTCATTATTTCTTGCATCCTCTCCATTAATATAATCTTGGAGCAGTAAGAACGGGTGGTGTTTACATGTGATGTCGAGAGATGGCATCTCCAGTGCGTAGCGAGTTATTACAACTCTACATAAATCCCATCCCAGCTTCATGTTTATTAAAATTAAAAAATGTTTTACGTGATTTGAGCAACGGGAGATTTTTCAATTATATTTCTGACATTTCACTGTTTATCTGAGATCCCATCAAATGGGTTTCGTTCAATATATGTATTAACATAAATCAACTTATAGTGGTAATAATATATAATGCACTATTTCACGAAAATAAGTGTTTTTGTGCTTGTTCTATGTCAATTTTTTTTCAAATTTATAAATATCCTTCTAGAATATATATTTTTTAATTTAATGTAAATCAAATTTAATAATATCATAATTAAACTTTGCAAGAATTTGAGCTTTTTATTATTGTGACAACTGTTTCAGCGTTCAAGGCCATTTTCAAACTGTATCCACGTCGAGATGACTTATTTATACGTTTCTATTTATCCCCATCCAATTTCAATTTTTATGATGTCTAAAATGATTTATTATCGGTTAATTCGATTGACTGAGAAAGTCACAATTGCTTCTCAATTATATGGGGTACTTTGAAATCTATTTTCCCCGCATTGTTTCATGATTACGTGCCTGAACAGCTATCATAATAAAAAAAATAAAAATACCTCCAGAACTTAACACTAAAAATTCACAATTTGATTTGATAAAATTTAAAAAAAATAAACGATGTTTTACAAATTAAGTACAAACACAATAAATAAGTATGGAATTTTCCCTCTGGGCCACAATCAAAACTAATATTAATCTCATGAAACTTTCCATATTCCTTTTCAAAGAACCAACTTAACCCTCTTCCAACCTCTTGTGCGAATGTGTCGATTAAATAACAATTCACCAATATTCCGGACATATTTATATAGAAGGCCCCCAGAACTAAACTGATTTTTTTAACCTCTTATTTACCCTTGACCCAAACTTTATTCTCTCTTGTTTTTTGTTGTTGTTGTTTTGCATACTTGTTTTTTTTAATTCTTCTTATAAATTTTGTACATCGTTAGGTTGGTACATATTCTTTTTTTAATGTTAACCATCAATCTATTGTGTACATTACAAATAAAATGTAAAACTTACAGAATGATAAGTAAATTTACAGAATCACTGGAAACATTTAACAGGCAAAAATTATTTTTAAAACGCTTTGAATTATTTTAATAATATTTTACTACTATATTTCAGTCACCGGAAGAAAAATAATGCTTTTTAATAGTTATTTCATTAAAATTAAAATGAATTCCTTAATTTTTGCCATTGTTATTGTTATAAAAATGTTAAGGTTAGTTTTTAACCTATAAAACTTTAAGAAAGTACAATTGGTTCTTAGTTTGGGTATTATTAAAAAAGAAAAAAACCTGGACATGAATAAAAGTATCTGTATTTTGAACGAAATACATATTAAAGTGCATTATATTCCATTTCCGGTGCCTGAACGAAATACATATTAAAGTGCATTATATTCCATTTCCGGTGCCTGAACGAAATACATATTAAAGTGCATTATATTCCATTTCCGGTGCCTGAACGAAATACATATTAAAGTGCATTATATTCCATTTCCGGTGCCTGAACGAAATACATATTAAAGTGCATTATATTCCATTTCCGGTGCCTGAACGAAATACATATTAAAGTGCATTATATTCCATTTCCGGTGCCTGTAAAAGTGATGCAAAGTATTTAAAAATTAATTTCTCAAAAGAAGCAAACACATTGTGACTTGACATTTTAAATAATAAAAAAGAAAACACTTTGTTTAAAGTCACTTTATTGATATTTTAAAGTCTACCGGTTTCGGTACCTCCGTACCATCATCAGGACTGTTATAAAAATACTAACAAGTACAGAATAATACACATATATATAAACCAATAGTTAAGAGAGAAAGAGATAGAAAAACAGAGAGAGACAGTGTCAGTTGCGGGAGGGGAGTGGGGGTGGGGAGTTTGGGATAACGGGAAACATACTTATTATAGGGCTGAATGTTAAATTTAATTGATTAGTGATGATTTCAGCCTTTGAATTAATTATTTGTTAGTATTTTTATAACAGTCCTGATGATGGTACGGAGGTACTGAAACCGGCAGAATTTAAAATTTCAATAAAGTGACTTTAAACAAAGTGTTTTCTTTTTTATTATTTAAAAATTATTTGCGCTTGTTAACCGTGTCCAGTCATTCCAAATATTTACCTAATAATGTGGTCATAATATCAGGACAATAACCAATTAATCATTATTAACAACAATACCATTGTGGTTGACAGTTTTTCACATTCAGATCAAAAGCTGAAATGGACCACGAATATGCATTTAACGTTGACCATTCAAATATCAAAAAATCAAAATGACGCTGATGATTGACTTCATGGTCATCGATTGGTTTAAACAACACAACCTCATGGAGAACGTATTTTATAAAATATATATTTATACACATTTATATAGAAATAATGGAAAATACACACATTACATACTTAAACGATTTACAAATAATACGAAATAAAGGTCAATTATAACCCAGATACTCCCAAGAAAAAACTATGCAATACAATACACTATATCACGGCCATTATTGTATTTTATTATATTTCATCTCAGATTTATTTTATTTCATATTATATTTTTATTGTATATTATTTTTATCTTTTACTAAAAGAAAAAATAAAAAAAATAGTAAAATAGCGTCCTCAACCAATAGCATCAACTGAGGCATACATTATCATTTGTTTAAATATGTGAAGTTATTGTATCCAATAAACAAAGTAAAAAGAATATATTACATAAATTTATGACATTAGCATTGAAGTATGTAGTTAGAAAGCAAAATATGTATATTTCTTTAACTATAATAATTAATCTTCAAAAAGATTTAACATCTTCAATGTCTATGGAATCCTTATAAATTCGAATATGTAACCTTTAATATTGCTACTCTTATCTCAGAGTTTAACGGGAGAGACACAGTAAATAAAGTCTTTTTAATAACACCTGACGTTTCAATAAAGGCGGGTGTTGCCAGCGGCGTAATCCGCCAATCTCGGGCGGCAATATTTCCCCAAAAGGGGGTGCTTGCCGAGGGTAAACAACGGAGCAAATTTGAGAACTGGCAACACTGAGGCACATTGGAACAATTTTTTTTGGTACATTGAAAATAAAAAAAAATTAAATTATTTTTAACTATGTGACGTGTACCCGGCGTTGCGAGGGGATATCCTTAGGAAATAGACATAAACCATTATGGACTTTTCTGAAAGCCTGCTTAAGGTATACAATTCCAAGGTACATTATTTGTAACAATTATTTTACAAGCAATAATTATTCGCCTGAAACACTCATCCACATTGAAAAATCTCCTGATAAAAGATACATGACGCCAACGGGACTCGAACCCTTGTCCCTTCGATTTCCGGTCGACAGCTCTGACCACTGAGCTATGGCGGCTTATCTCTTATCCGCGAAATAATTCAATATATACTAGTGTTTCATTCAACAATTACTGCTTGTTACATTTTTTCACCTGAAAACAACCAATTTTATTTTATATGAGAAAGGCATTGTAAGTGCTAACTCTCTCACTAGATGGCGTCGAGACAAATTGTCTACATTTTTAGGTGAAATACTTGAACTTGTCAAATATTAATCATTATTTTTTTGGTAAACTAATGTTTAAGACAAGATTTTTTATGCATAGTACAAAGGGTAACAATTATTTTACAAGCAGTAATTATTCGCCTGAATTATTGGGCGAATAATTATTGCTTGTAAAATAATTGTTACCCTTTGTGCTATGCATAAAAAATCTTGTCTTAAACATTAGTTTACCAAAAATATAATAATGTACATTATTTAGTTGTATCTCATGAGGTTTAGCCAGCGTTAGTAATGTAAGCGTCCGAAAATATATTTTTTACGACTTAATTACAAAACATCAACTTTTCATGTACATAATTTACATTTATTATATATATTAACATTCCAGAAGAAATTTTCTAAATGATAGTAAAAACCTTATCAAAATCCCTTGCGTGGCTTAGAAGAACTAAGCGCACAAACAGACAGACACGGATAGCGACTTTAGAGATTAGAGAAGTGATCTACATTACGTCTATAGTTATTGTACTGAATGTTCATCTGTACAGAAAAATAATGTAATTACTTACCGTATAGTTTGACATACTTTACTATGAAGGTGGACCCAGGAATATACAAACAAAATTTTACATTTTTTTTATTTAATATCTACACGAACGACACACCTGACTGCATAAATGTGTACTCCAATTAATCTAAGCCTAGTATTTTACAATGCTATATTCTAGAAAAAAAATTCTACAACTTTCATAACGCCAGAGCTCATCTTGCAATGGGTTTTCATGCTCCAGAAACGAACATCTACAAAAATCTTCTTTCTTTTAAAATGTGCAAATTTCGTACCTATCCAAAATAACGTTCCTTTGAAAATAACCATGAAACCTGCAGTTAATAAAATCTGTTGAAATTGTGTCAAATCATTTTCTTAAATCAGTCATTCGCTATCGGTTTGTCCAAAAAATATTTTTAACTCCTTCCACTGTGCGCTAAAGAAGAAAAGTGGAGGGAAAAGTCAGAAAGGCGAGAAAGTAATGACAATTTATGGACAAAGACAACCAAATACAGCTTTGTATCGGAGAAAACACTTAAATAGGTCCTCGCTTAAGTAAGTAAGGAGTCACTTCATTCGCTTACTTATATACACATAAATAACACGGTTCCAGGAAGCTCAAATGATTCATGGGAATCAAAATCGAATTAAAATAGAACTGTATAGAGTAAGAATAGTTTTTTTTTAATTGGTTAAAAATGTGGATAAAAAATTCAATCACAGTAAGTATACTCCATTATTTCGTAACATTTCAATCGCTTTGTAATGATTATTTCCTTATGTAATGACAGAGAACTAAATAAGTTACAAAATCTCATAAAATAGTATCGAACACAAAATAGATATGAAAGGTCTTAAGAGAATTATTTTTTTTTCTAATACGGCAAACAGAACAACAAATCTAATTGGACAAACTGCATCGAGTTATTTAATTTATTTATTGAACTACTGATTCCTGTGTAATATGTTTAGACATATAATGAAGCGAATAAATGATAAAAGTGTACAATAAAAAAATACATAAATTTATTTTTGTGTTTTTTATTGTAAATTATGACGAGCCACAAAAAATTGTTGTAAATTTTTACAAATACGTGATAAAAGTGTGTTTTGCCGTCAGTTTAATAATGCCTTCAAATGATGAAAGAGCTGTCACACGTAATAATAATTACACAGCAGAACTTGTTTATTAATAAACTGTTTTTTTGTAAATTTAGTATTACTATTATAAAGTACATGGTTTTCCAATAAGAGGTGTTATTTTGATATTCAATCGTAAAAGATCAATGGTTTCGTTGCTTGTGTGGCACCTTGCGCCGTCTTATTGAAAGCAAACGTTGTCCAGATCAATACCATCCAATTCCGGCCATAAAAAATCATTAATCATCTCTCGATAGCGCAATCCATTCACCGTAACTGTTGCTCCAGCCTCATTTTCGAAAAAGTAAGGTCCAATGACTCCACCGGCCCATAAACCGCACCAAACAGTCACACGTTGAGGATAGAGAGGCTTTAACTCTTGGGTTTTCCGATCCCCAGTTGACGAAGCCACCGAGGTGTAAATGGGCCTCATCACTCAAGATGATTTGCATTTGATTCACTCA
Source organism: Hesperophylax magnus (assembly GCA_026573805.1). Lineage (NCBI taxonomy): Eukaryota > Metazoa > Arthropoda > Insecta > Trichoptera > Limnephilidae > Hesperophylax > Hesperophylax magnus. The sequence goes on along the minus strand of JAIUSX010000190.1, from coordinate 739,517 downwards.
AGTGAATATTTATAATTTCAATGCGTTGTTGAAGCGTGTATCGTTCCATTTTTATTAATGACGTAGTTTCTACTTGTCAAATGTTAAAAAATGATAGCTTCAAAAGTAACATCTACCGAAATAGCAGGCTATTCAAAATAACACCTCTTATTGGAAAACACTGTATTTAAAAGAAATTAAAAAATGAAAATGAGTTGTACAAATTAAACTTGATAACAATCGTTAAAATTGTGATCTATGTGAATTAGACCTTACTTCGGGCAAACCAGCAAAACATTTCTATCGACTTATCTATATAATGGTGTTTCAGAATTTAATTTTATTTACTTTACCATATTATTTTCTAATTACCTTATGAATAAATTATATTTAGCTATTTTACCCATGTACAAATGTACATGTTACACTTATATACATATACTGTCAACTTACTATGTAAAAGCCCGAAAGGGCGTTAATAAATAATAAATATAATATTTGTCTACTTTTTTTCCCATTAAACATTGTTAAATTTTTATGTTGCACATTTAGATGATCTTTGACTTTAAAAGAGCCCAGATAAGCGTGAAAACTTAAATACAGAAATGAGAATATTTACATAATATAATTGACAAATTGTAAATACTTTTCTAACATTATACGTAAGATACAACTCGGCTTTCATAGATCTAAAACAAGGACCTTTTATACGAAAAACAGTTTGTATTTTATTTATTTATGAATACGTGATATTTGACATAGACATTTACAGATAATATAAATATTAATATTTACATAATATAATTGACAAATTGTAAATACTTTTCTAACATTATACGTAAGATACAACTCGGCATTCATAGATCTAAAACAAGGACCTTTTATACGAAAAACAGTTTGTATTTTATTTATTTATGAATACATGATATTTGACATAGACATTTACAGATAATATAAATATTAATATTTACATAATATAATTGACAAATTGTAAATACTTTTCTAACATTATACATAAGATACAACTCGGCTTTCATAGATCTAAAACAAGGACCTTTTATACGAAAAACAGTTTGTATTTTATTTATTTATGAATACGTGATATTTGACATAGACATTTACAGATAATATAAATATTAATATTTACATAATATAATTGACAAATTGTAAATACTTTTCTAACATTATACGTAAGATACAACTCGGCATTCATAGATCTAAAACAAGGACCTTTTATACGAAAAACAGTTTGTATTTTATTTATTTATGAATACATGATATTTGACATAGACATTTACAGATAATATAAATATTAATATTTACATAATATAATTGACAAATTGTAAATACTTTTCTAACATTATACGTAAGATACAACTCGGCATTCATAGATCTAAAACAAGGACCTTTTATACGAAAAACAGTTTGTATTTTATTTATTTATGAATACGTGATATTTGACATAGACATTTACAGATAATATAAATATTAATATTTACATAATATAATTGACAAATTGTAAATACTTTTCTAACATTATACGTAAGATACAACTCGGCATTCATAGATCTAAAACAAGGACCTTTTATACGAAAAACAGTTTGTATTTTATTTATTTATGAATACATGATATTTGACATAGACATTTACAGATAATATAAATATTAATATTTACATAATATAATTGACAAATTGTAAATACTTTTCTAACATTATACATAAGATACAACTCGGCATTCATAGATCTAAACCAAGGACCTTTTATACGAAAAACAGTTTGTATTTTATTTATTTATGAATACATGATATTTGACATAGACATTTACAGATAATATAAATATTAATATTTACATAATATAATTGACAAATTGTAAATACTTTTCTAACATTATACGTAAGATACAACTCGGCATTCATAGATCTAAAACAAGGACCTTTTATACGAAAAACAGTTTGTATTTTATTTATTTATGAATACATGATATTTGACATAGACATTTACAGATAATATAAATATTAAATCACCACACTAGGCGGCTGCCTGTTTCATGGTGTGAAGTCTAGTGTGGACATATGAATTAATTAAATATATAAAAGAGAAAATACATGCATAAGGATTAGATTGTATACACATACATACACAAACACAAACACACACTTACACATATGTATATATACACACACATCTACAAACTCGTACATTCATATATATGTATACATATCCATATACACACATATATAGACATTGTCGTGCAATTAAATTGAACTAAATTTACGAACAAAATGATTTTTTTTAAAGAAAATTAGACGAACATTTACGGGTTACGAATAACCTGACAATATTTGAAAATCTCCTACTACCACCACGGTAAGCGGAAAATGTTGCTTGTGTTGGGATGAAGGACTTAGCCAGCCGAGGAATTGAAAACACGACGCCTAGGTGGGATCCAAACGCTATGTCAACTCAGCTATTGACCGGTCAGAAATATTATGTTTATTAATTTAAAGAAAAGTGGTAGAACCTGCAGAAAAGCTGCCTCGTGACAGCTTTGCTCTACCATTTTAACAAAAATTAAATTAATTAAAATTTACTTGCGCACACCGGGATTTGAACCCGCGACCTCCGGATTGCTAGTTGAGAGCCTTACCCTTCGACCACGGATATCGTCGCAGTACCTAATAATTATAGTAATAATACTAGTAATAATGATTTTTTTTTTCCAGCGAAGATAAGACGTTGTTGATCTGGAGGGATTCCTTCTTTGTCTTGAATTTTCGCCATTACATTTTCGATCGTATCTGAGGGCTCAACCTCCAATGTGATCGTCTTACACGTCAAAGTTTTCACGAAAATCTGCATTATTGATCTTTACTCGATAATTTTGATTAATATCAACAATCCACACAACAGCTCCGAAAAAGTGCACCAACAGTCCAAAAGTGAGATCTAAATTAAATAATTACATGATTTGTTATTTCGGCTACTGGCATTATACCTAGCTCTCTCATTAAAAATTTAGGCGTATTAGATCTATCAAAAAAATTATATATAAAAATGCAAAAATCTTTTTAAATGCATTATGAAAGATTTTTTAAATATTTATTTTGAGGGATCAGTAGGATTTATAGGCCCTGTTAGGAGTTCTACCGAGCCGAACCCTCTGATATGAAAATATCTAGAGTCGGGGAATTATTTTTCAATTTGATCTCTGGTGAGTTGACGTGTTGTTCTTGTATTGTTTTGTATGTATTTTGCTTTTATCTGTAATATAATATCTGTAAATTGTTTCATCACTGTAACCAATGTACTGTTTGTTTCTATATTGTAATATAATAAAAAATATAAAATCATTTGCAAATGCATTCAGAGTCGGTTGGCTGACGAAGTACCACGCTGCATTGGGACCAAAGAAAGTTACGACTCCGTCTCTCAGTCTTCCACGTCAGCTGCTGTTAATGAAGAAGAAGAAGAAGATGAAGATATTGATATTTTATTTCACTGATTTTATTTCTAAGTTAAATTTATGTTAGCTTTTTTTTGGCATTTTTTAAAGTAATTTAGCATTTTTCTGGCAATTTTTTTCCATCACTCTATTTCTCAATAAATACTAAGTTAAATTTATGTTGGCTTTTTTTGGCATTTTTTAAAGGAATTTAGCATATTTCTGGCATATTTTTCCCATCACTCTAGCATATTTTGAAGTAGTTGAGTTGGCAACACTGCCCGGTGGATTGAGTTTCAAGTAATAATAATAACAATAAAAAATAAAAAATTACGAAACATTTTTTTAAATATTTATGTTGAGGGATCAGTAGGATTTATAGGCCCTGTTAGGAGTTCTACCGAGCCGAACCCTCTGATATGAAATTATCTGGAGTCGGTGAATTATTTTCCCATTTGATCTCTGGTGAGTTGACGTGTTGTTCTTGTATTGTTTTGTATGTATTTTGCTTATATAATGCACCTGCATAGTGTTGATTGACTAGATGATCATTTGTGGAAAAGTGTGTGGAATGGTTTAGTTTTTCCTATGGGGAAGATTTAACCCGGACATAAAGTCGGAAAATAATAAAAAAATAGCACATACCCGCTACCGCGGTTTGAAAACTTCAATAGTTCTTTTTGAAAATAACAGAGCGCGCCACTTCCGTCTACAACCATACCAAACTTTACTGTTATTATGATAATAAGAATATTACCATTTATTACTTTTAAGTAAATAATCCACTCTCCATGTCTTTAAAAATGATATTTTTCCATCGCCTTTCAGCAGACTTTCCAGTGACAAGAATATATTATTATTATTTTTAATATCTAATCTTCTTCAAATTCAAAATAGGCTTGGCTCAAAGACATTCGGCTCTTTTCATCCAAACTCCCGCCACGGACTAAAAAATCTTCTTACTTAAATACTTGGTTGTGTATAAAGAACTTAAAAGCTTTGCCCACCGGCCATTCGTTTAACATAAATGAATCCCTCGCTTTTTCCGAATTGAACATTCACGAATTTTAGAAAACGCGATAAATCAGAATGTTATATTTTTTTCTATTAATTATTATTATGAACATACTAATTTCGGTTGTAGGTGCATCGGTGCATCGGTAAATGCGCAAAATGATGCATAATATTTCTGCGTAATGCATAAAATTATTCACGTTCATTGAACTTTTATTTTTCAAAATTAGAACTGATTGTGTGGAACCAAGCGACAAAGTAAATATATTTTTTTTAATTATTTTATTAATAAAAAAATATTCTCCTTTGATACTGTACTAATGTACTTTAGGCAGAATAGCACAACCGGTTAATTAATGCGTTTAAGGCCTGCAGTCCCGTTTTTAACCTGATTACCAATAATTTGAAAAGATTGTTAATAAATTAGCAATACTTATTTTCCTCGGTATACAAACTATTAATTTTAGTAAGTACCGTAAATGGAGCGACTTTTGAATCGGATGGTTACTTTGACTACTAGCTTTCTTTTAACTTTTTTTTTTCGGGCATTGTGTATATAATGGAATCTTCGAGTAGCCTCGAAAATGCGTGTCAAATAAGTTGTTGTCCGTTGAATTGTTAAAATATATTTTCATTAGTGTAGCAAATATTACATAAAACTTTCAGACAAAAATGCTTTCATAAAAAATTTGTTTGGTTTCGAATTTGAAAATTGATAAAGTAACTCCATTTTATCTAGCATTAGTATTTGTTGAATATTATGGGAGATACCTGTTTATGGATTTTAATTGTCTTAGATAAAATAGTCTAGATTAAAGGATTCTGCCCACTAAAATGTATCATACCATGACCATGCTATGACCGTGCTATGACCGAGCCACGAATTACGGGAAAGGAACAGAGCAACCGCAAATAGCGTTTCGCGTATGAACGTGTCAACGTTGTAGTGGGCAAAGTCCTTTAACATTATTGCCAAGGATGTAAAGTAAGTACTAATTTTAAGGGAATAATATCGACTGCAAAAACTGTTATTGAACAATAATAATTATCAATCTGCTGTCTTTCTTCTGATTCAAATATAAGAAACTTAACATTGCATGACATCACATAACTTCTCATTCGCGATCACCAACCGTAACAAAATCTTAGCACTCACTTGCTAGCGTACAGCATTACTGGTTGCTTTACATTCCGGGGTAAATGGCGCATTAGGGTGGGATCATCTACGTAATGTCTCGAGAAGGCTCTCCCTGTGACAATGCCTCGGAGCCGGAGTTGGGAGCCCAAAGCCGGAGTCGGGAGGAAAGACTCGCGGTGCAAAACACTTAACGCGGCCTGATTGAAAAAAGGGCGGTGGAAAACGACGCATGAAATATACTTACTAAAAATGAATGAAAACAAAGATGAAAAATGTATTGAAGATGTAGTCGCAATCTTGTACGCGAATCAGTTTGTGGTAGTTTGATGCTGATTAACAGTTAGTTAGACTTGGGAAGGGATTCTGACTTTCCCCTGGTTTTGTGAAACACGTCTTGTTGTCCCAACCCGATAGGACAAGAGGAAGAAACTTATATTTTAACAACTCCTTGCGTAAGGAGTGCGGCAAACCTATTGCTCTGGGAGTGGAAACACGACCTGTAATAACCACCCCAAGCCAAGCTGAACTTGAATTCACCATGCACAGGTCGAATGGTGCTGGGGAACAGTCTCACGAACGGTGCCTCCGAGATGTGACTTTGTACCTCGACATATTTAGATTTTACTTCATTACTCAGGGCTTTGCTGGGGTCAACCTTTTGTTTCCCTACATACTCGATTCCATCACATCCTGACTAGTGCAGTCGCATAAATATAGGGTTTCACAGAATTGGAATCGGATAATTTTTTATGTACCCCACATAGACATATGCACTGAGGAAAATGATTTCCTTCAGGGCCTATGTTTTCTTTTGTGATGCTGGGTGGGGGTTTTTATTAGGCAAGGAATGAGAAGGTAAAGGGTATGAGGGTTGGGTGGGAAACTATGGATCAGTGTGTCCAGGAGTGTCGAACATACAAATATATAACTCCCTCTGCGGCACAACGCGATCGGTCGAGAGATCCGTTGGAGAGGTCAAACCAGCCTCTGGTGGGCAGGCGCAACTTAAACACACCTCGCCCGATGAACCCGGACAACCCTATTAAATCACCAAACGTAGCGAAACGGGCTGACCTCCCAAATTGTCACCAAACTCAATATTATTTCTCCGGGGTTTATCACAAACTCTCTTATTAAATAAAACTCCGGCTTCAAACAAAACACTTGCACTTTTAATGACATAGATTGACAATGGGCTCCGTTATCTTCAGCAAATGCTTAGAATAATATGAAGGTTCCAACCTTATTTATTATCAACTCGATCTCTACAATACTCGACAGCTAACTCCATCTATGGGTAGCTTAAAAGACTAATGTAGTGCCATCTATGCGTGAGCTCATTTACTAATATCACAGTAATACAGTTCATTAATAATAGTTTTATTTTATCATCTTCACCAAAGTTTCTCTACAGTTTGGTAATAGATGCTAAAAGCGGTTTAACCCGGCGTGACACAACCCTCGTTGTTTTACGAGCCGTGAAGTCGTTATAATGCCTACTTTTTACTGGCTTATTTTATTATGGAATAAATCAGTTGTTGTCTTTTAAAATCATATTTTTTTAAGTATTCACATTGTCGAGGTACTATTGTGTGACATGCTCTCTATTTAATCAAATATTTTAAGTATCCAATGTTTTATCTTAATCTTGTTCTTGATTTTAATGTGATAAGTATTCATTAAGTAGGTACTTAAGTGACTGAGTAACTAAAATAACCTTTCGTCTCTTAGTGTAATGATTTATTTTATTTAAAAGTTATTTGAAATGAGATTTATTTCATTCTGCAAAATTAGTTTAGCAAACATTAAAGAGATTATAAATATGGGCAGAGAAATCATTTTTTTTCGAGTGGATAATTAATTTCACTTTATTTTTCAATCACCTGACCTTTTCGTGGTATTTGGTCATTTGTGTTGAGCGTTATGAATTATTTTTAAATTTTATTGTGTTAAATCGAAAATTACGTCCTGAATTTATAAATAAACACCTAATATAAAATAATCACAGACTATTTTCTTTTTTGATGTTTTCATGTGAAATTCGTCATTGTGGGACGTAATTTACAGTCACATTTTAAAAAAAGTTTTAAAAATCAGACAAATTTGAATACGTGTTTACTTTTTAACGAGGTTTTGACAAATATGTAAGAATCTGAAATCTCCACAGACATAGGAATTAATAGACGAGAAGATAATGGCGAGGGGTAAAATCAACTGTTGAAGAACGAAGGGGGTTAAGCTGACTGTGATTCGTCAATAAATCAATCTGACAGTAAATAGACATCTCGCATTATAATATCACCATTTACTTCTTAAAAGTAAAATCTGCTTTTGAATGAATAGACATTTTTACATGGGAGCGCAAATTACTCGCCACGTTATGAACAAATTTGCGAAGTCCAAATTCGGCAAAAAAATTCGGTTGTATTTTCAGAGTCGAATATTTCGTTTAAGTATTTAGTTAAGACACTTTTATAAATGTTCATAATTTACTTCCCAGCAACCAACCAGCTTTGTGTTTCGCGTCCAGACGTTTCTCGATGTGATAGTAACAACTGATCCATATTATACGATGTGAATATGCTTAAAATAAAGTAAAATAATGCTTATATATGGAATGTAATACGACAATTGGGTTTATTCTCTTTTTCACATCTATCTTTACAAGTTTTCATAGCAAAAGTCAACATTTTGCCGTGTTATTTCGTAAAATGAACCGATGATGCCTCGACCATAGTTCGCACAAGAATGATGACGTCACGTTTTCAAATTTCACTTGAGGCCATACGCGAGCACAGCCGGTTCCAATGGAACCGGTATGGGGAGAGGGGGTAATACGCTTTTAATCACTTAGGGCAGGTCTACTAATATTCATATGTCTATGGAAATCTCAATAAAATCAAGATGAATGTTGCAGTGCAATTTTTAACATTTATCTTTTTTTCCTCCCTCATTTTTACATTTTCCATTCAACTGAGGGTACTAATAAAATGATAGAATGAAAATCCTTATAATTTTGTACTGAATAACAAAAATTATAACTATTCATTTATTAAGAGTAATAAACTGTAATTTTGAATATTATTAGTTTCTTAAAACAGACACTGCCGAGTTGTAAACTATTGTTAACTGGGCTAAAATTTATTCACACCATCCATATATATTATATTATATCTGATGTGTAACCTTTATAACCATGTTTACATTATTTGATTTAAATATGTATACTTAATAATTTTCTTGTTTCAAATGTATTCAATAAATAAATAAAATCATCCAAGTAAAAGTAACATTTTGAGTCAGTTTTTTTTGGATATCCGTTTTCCCAATATATTGTTTCCTTGTTTAAATATTTACAATCAAAATTAGCTCACCTAATGCGTCTAATCACTAATCATAATCATTAAAGTATTCACAGACTTCACTAAAAACCAGTAAAATCACTTTCAAAAACTGTAATACCCACCACTTGTAGCCCCCGTTCATTAGTGCCCCATCTACACTTAAATTGGTCAGGATCGTAAAACAGCGCTTAAAATTAATATAATGGCAACATTCCCCGCTTTTTCGCTTATATTGTATTAATCCAATCTCCAGCCATCCCGAGGGGGCTATCACATTAAACTGATTATTTAAAAGTGGAACGGGGATTTTCTCTTCTCGCATCTTACGAGAAATGGCGGGAAGAGATTGCATCTCGTGGAGTCGCGGTTATCCGGTGTTATAACGGTTAAAAGAACAGTCTAATCTAATAAATTATAACAATAATAAAGTCGATCAAATCTTAGTAAGGAATCTTTTGTTAAAGAACTGACCTGTATTTTAAAAACATCGTCATAGAAGTTACTGAAAAATCCTGTCCAAACCATAAAGTTGTACCATAGAAGTCGCTGAAGAACCTCTATCCAAAACCTAGTATCCTCAGCGCAGGATCTCCTAGTGAGCAGGACTCTTCTACACCTCATTTATATTTATATTTTACATATAATATATCTTCTTAAAATGTCATAATACTATCATTGTAATTAAATAAAATTTAGAAGTTGTCCAATACTTGTCCTAAAGATAAGAGAGTAAATTACTTCTTTCGTGAAGAAGAAAAATTATTTCGTGGTAAATGATGATGACTTTTATAATATAAATATAAATTTTAATTCATAATAATAATTATGAATTAAAATGTAATTATGTAATGTTTTTAAAGGAATAAACAAATTTAATTGAATTAATAACACACGAAAAGCAAGATTTTTAGCTTCCTTAGCATGTACCTACTTGAACATTTTAAAACTTTTATAATAAATAAACTTAGCTAGCAAAGAATTGAACCAACGAAGCCTGAGTGGGAAACCGACGCATCTGTATACTCGGATACTAAAACTAGCCTTTGAAAGTAGTATTTTTGAAAATTTCTGTAATTCCAAAAACTCGGTTAATTCAACCCTGGTTAATCGAAAGTATAATGTAATTATATTCTAACATCTCGATGTAGTAGGTAAATGCCTTTGCAATATTATACACCATAGTATGGCTGTGTGAAACGGCATTAAGTCGTAAAACGCCTTAATGGCCGCGTTTCTGAACTGCCATACTTTATTACGTGTGTAGATGCGTTTCCCTTTACTGTCCCATAAATATCAAACAGATATCGTTTAAGGTGCGGAAATTATAATCTACTTTGCACGCGTGTATTTGGGGTGATTAATAATTTGATATTTTAATCACGTGAGTAGATTATTTTAAATTATTATGTTTGTCCTCTTTTCCGTGCATTGCTAATTGTAGCGCGAAACTGCGACTCCACTGTGTAAATTAGTGTTTGAAGGTGCTGCTAGAATAAGTCCTATGCCACACACTCGAAGGACCAGTCCCAAAACTATGGAGAGTACTCCTCTATGTCTTAAATCTGGGCATTTGGAACATAAGAGAAGATTGGATTATAGGAAAGAAAGGACTCGCCGTCGCAGTCGGGGCCAAAGTCTGCCAGATTCTGGATGCTTCACTAGTAATATTAATATTATTAATATATTGATATATAAAATTCACAATACTGTATTCCGCGATCGCCGTTATATTATACATCAATCCGCCCTATCTGAGGTATTAATTTACACCGTAAATAAACCACCAACTATATTGATAACTCCGTGCTTTTTGTATTGAACAAGCTTTTCCACTGTAAACCATCGACGAGGATAGCAGAAATTAAAAAAAGGCTCGACTATAGACAATAACAGACTATATTATCGGATGGGATAAATCGTTCCACAGCCGATCTGTTGAACTCAAGAACGAGTCGTAGAAACGTTCCATTTTGAAATAAAGGTAGAACTGAAATAACTGTGCTCCAAATATTTCAATCCGCTTATAAAGATAGTGGAATCTATCAAACTGATCGCCCGTTTATGCACAAAGTCAAGGGTTTTTAAAAATATTTTAGGGGCCCATACCAGAGGTGGTTTCCAGTAGGGCGCACTTGCGAATTGTACAGTCAGCAGTTGTGAACTAATAAAGTATCTGCGGGTCCTGTACAGTACACTCAGAGGCTAACATGACTATGATTTGGGTGAAGCCCCCGCGTCTGAGCTGGTCACTTGCAGAGTTACACCAAGCATATCAACAGAAAGCATGTTGGGAAGATTGATTCAATTGATGGAGAATAGATTGTCATTTGTATCCATTTTGGATATAATCTAATCAGATACGATTGAGTATTAAACTCTATGAGGTTATTCTTACCCCCAGAGGAAACCTTTTCAAGGTAACCGTCAATTCTCGGTTTCAAAGCCCTTCAAAGGTGTTGGAGTTTGTGTTCCCTTTGGGGCTTGTCAACCAAAAAAAACATCATGGACTGTACTTTAATTGATGCACACGACAAAAGGACATTAATGAACAACAAAATCAAACTGGTAGGACAGAATCGATCCCTGTGGGACGCCGGCATTTATTGAATCTGGAGGAGGGGTGAAACCGACAGCAACTGTCTGAATCTAACTCTCCCTCGAAAGTCGGTAATCCACCTTGCAAAGGATGCGGTAAGTTCTACACTTTTATTTCTAATGCTATGATATATTTTATTGCACTGTACAATAAAACGATCTGCACAAGACGGACATGTACCTACCTAGTCTATATCAATATACGATACCAGTAATAAACTTTACTATATTAGAAATAATAATGGGAGAGAAAAAATCTTCAATAATATTGCAAAATTCTAACCTCTGAAACATTTCACGGGATGATGTACAAACTAAAAACATAATTTAATCTCTCGCGGAGTGAAATCCGGCATACTTCAGGCGGGATGTGTTCGTATGTACGTGCGGGTAGGTGGTAGGTAGATATTACGGTGAAGCGGTACTTTTTGCTTTAATATTCCCATGTAAAAAGTAGCAACCCGTCCCGCGCCGGGCAAGATATAGCGCTGCGTTTTTGTAAGTAATATGACTACATTTCCTTCGTAGCCCTTATCGAGACAGGGGTGGTGAACCTTTGGTGAATGAATATGTGAAAGTATAAATTAAAATGTTTAGTATGTTCTCGGGTGTTAATCATTGTGGCGCTACATTCCAGGACGGGATTTGGCCTCATCCACAAATTAAATTATTTTTCAGTCCTCAGTTCTTCCAATCCGGCTAGAGTCCATCGCAGTCTTTGGGTCAATGTCATCTTCCAATGGCCTTATACTCGATGAGATTAGTATTTCAGTTAACTTTAAATTTTTATTTATTTGTGTTCTTACATCTTCCATTATTTTTTTATTTATTATTTACAATATTGTATTTTTTGTAAATCTCTCAGGCCACGGGTACAGAACCCTTAGTTTTTTTTAAATATTTTTTATTATTATTATAATTTTAAGTGAAAATCTGTTATTGGATAAAAAAATAAGACAGAAATTTGGACTTAAGTTCATCAAAATGACCACTTGAAAATGAATACGTAACGACCCTCAAATTACCAAGTGAGTGCTGTTGCTAAGTACATATCACTGTTTAAAATAGTCTGATAACTCTGCATATTGAATATGCTTGCGATATAACTACACACAAATCAGCAGTAACAACAACAATCGACGGCATTTTCAAACTGTTGTTACTCGATGGCATTGACACTTCTGCACTCTAGTCAGCCTTAGCGTACACTTGGTTTTCGTTGGTAAAACCGTTGGCGGCCGTTAGAGAAACAAGCAGCAGCTTCGTGATAGTTTTTAAACTTAGATACCTACCTAAACATTTGTTCCTGTTACGTCTCACCTCACCTTATATTTTTCCCCTTGCCTTATCAGGGTCGGGAAGCCATCGCCTCCACAAGGACGCCTTTTCGAGGCGATGCTACTCCTCCGTCCATTGCTAGGCGAACCTCTCCTCGCACAGTCACTGGGGCTGCTTTCCCCAACTCTGCTTGCAATGGCCCTTTGGAAGTCTACCACCTGGAATTGCAATCAGTTTGTTAAGCGGATGTCAGTCATCATCGACAAACTAAATACTTATATGTCCAAACTCTCTCATTTGCGACATTTCTATGAAGTGTAGCTGAGGTTCGATATTCAGGCCAGTTCAGATCGTCGAGCTTCTTATTCGATCCCATTTTGTAACGCCTGCCACTCCTCTCAAATATATTACTTTGGCTAACATTTGCCTTCATTGGGATATGCTAGCACTATCGAAAATACTTAGAAATGTTTTCCACTTCTGTCAGAGGCCAATGCACTAAATTTAATCCTTCGTAGCATGGCTACCTCCGCATAACATGGTTATATTTTAGTGAAATACCTAATGCGGTACAAAATATAAAACATGCTCCATGCCCGTATTAACATACTTGTGTTCGTTTATGATTAAAACTTCACGTTGATACTGCTCTACGGAAAACGTAGAAACTTTGCAATTTATTTATGGATGAAAGTACTACCGGTTTCCTACATATCTATTATCTATTTCTATGGAGGACTACTTCAACGTTGTGATGGAAATAATCGAAACATCACATTTTGAAACAATTACATAATCGAAAGATTGGTAAACTTTTAGAATTGCTTTAATACGAAGATTTTTTTTAAATAACACAATGATTCAACACAATTACCTACCATAAAAGCCAACTATTTCACTCCGGGGGAATGGAAAATACTATATTTAAATACAATTTATTGAAATGGAAATTTGCTTTTGTATGAGACGACCGCCATATTGATGTTTTACAAATAATTTCTGACCTTATTCCGTAACATTTTGGTATGTTGGCATTTTCTATGTTTTTTATTGTTTTTTAAGCTACAAAAAAATTCAAACTGCCCGGTTTCACTGGGACTATGGCATCCCCATTCTGGGATATGGTGTTAGGCTGATGGAAGTGGGAAGACGGTTGCGATGGATAAAGGAATGTTAAAAAATACCTGGGTTTTCAGATCGGGGCACTTAACACGGCTAAAGCCATTTGAAGCAACGATTATGGTTTTGAATCAATCACTTAGTATTTTGAACGATTATTTCGACGGGCCGTACCCGTCATTTTACTAGCTCTTTATTAAAAGTTATTATATATATTTGTATATTATTTATTTAACACTTTATCTGTAAATACATTACAACATAGGTAAATACAGTATTTTTTCCAGGTGAAAATTTCGTCTAACAAACCAAAATTGACATTTTCATTAAGTTTCTTATTTATAAACTTTGGGACTTTTCAATAAATATCATAATATTAAACATTTTTTTTATAAAAATCTGATTATTGACTGAACGTAGCGAAGTCCTGTTTCAACGGCATTTCATCTCTATGTAAATTTGTTTGTGTGTTCCGTTTCCGGTTCAAGGTGGTGGTCGCGTTGGATACTACCATTTTATCCCGCCAGAGTTCGCATGAGCATGGATCTTTCTACACTCTGTCAAATCGGAATAATAAATATTATGGTTCCTGCCTGCCTGATGAAAGTTTGAAAGAGTTAGAGATAGTGACGTTTCGTTGGACAAATTGTAAAATACTTTTTTTAAACTCATTTTTTTTAATATGTTACATATAAAAATTAAGTAGGCAGGTATTTAAGTATTTACTTACAAATCTTATGATGTCTGAGGAAATTTTGGTTTTGATTTATTAAATAAAGAAAATTTAAAAAATACTTTTTTGAACGCGAAGTCAACTGTTCATATCCATAATATCATCGATTATTTGGACATCTCGATTATGCACATCACTATCTAGTCTAACGTGAGTGCATTTCGTCTAAGCATTTTTGGTGCTTCACATTTGATTATCCGTGTTACCAGGAAATGAAACCCGTCTTCCCCTAATCCATTACATCACTTTTAGATATATTATATTGAAGACATAATATGTCCCCTGCCCGTGTGTAGTGTGTAGTATGTAGTATGTAGTGCGTCGTGAAATGAGGTTATTTTTTATGTTGATACCGACCAAGAGCCCGGAGTCAGTAGAATTATTAAGGTAGCTTGTGTGGATCAAGGATGCTGGAAGGGGAAGGAGATGTGGCAGAGAAAGGTTGGTAAGTACCTAGCTACCTACATGAATATACAAGACCGCACAAGAGTCCCAACACCCCGAAGCCAATGGAACTGTGTTATTAATAATTGGGGTGTTTTGGGAGGCTGAAGAGAGTGGGGAAGGGAAGGAGATTGTGAAGCGAAAATCACGGCTAAATCCATTTCAAGCAGGAATGGAACTAATTTATGCGTAATGAGTAAAATACATAAGCACTTGAACGATAGATATTTCAGGGTGTTCAATTTTCGGATTTAACAGTACTAATTACAAAAATCATAGATCCAAACATTAATTCGGAAGAACGTGCGAATTGCTTACTGCCGTAATCCAATGAATCTACATAGATTTCACCATTTCATTTATAATTTTAAAATCATGTAGATACCTAAATTTGGGTGGCTATCACTCGAGTGGATACAAATAAGGATAAATAAAAACAGTATTCAAAAAAATATTAAATAAAACTATCAGTAGGTACCGTGAGCAGAAAACGTTCATATCTGATAGTCCTTTGGAAGCCATTGATACCATTGTGTCATGGGATAGTCTCTCTGAACGGAGTCGAGAGAGCAAAGAAAACGGCGTCATTTTACACGAGACGGGACGCAAAAAGCAATTTCATTTACTCCGTGTCTTGTTATTTATGGGTCTGGTGCTAGCAGACTCTACTCCTGCGTGGGTCCTTTTATCATAGAGCCAAAGGATGCAGGGTACAAATGACTTTTTTTCCATAAAAAAATATATTGACGATTGAAGATATTAAAGTTATTGACATGGAATGCATAATGACGGAAATTAAATTAATCTTTAATATGTAATATATCCACCTTTGATCGAATATTTGTTAAACAACTTTTTTTTCAATTTATTTATTGGAATAACTTTAGGTTTGTTTATTTTATTTATTTATTACATTACATTAGATACATGTATATAGCAAAAATTACAAAATAATAATATTGCAATAACTGTATAAATATATTATAATAAAAGTGCAAGTGTTATTATGATTTGTGGGTCGATATCAGTTCTTATCTAGGCAGATTGCCCGTTCTAAGGAATCTAATGCTGTTAAAATTGCTAAAAATTTATACTGTAAAATTATATTGTTTTTTTTTTATCCAAATTAAATATATATTAAGTTTATACTAAATACGTAGGTTATACACATCAATGTAATATTTAATAATTGAATTAGAAGAAATATTATTAATAAATATAAACGAAAGTTGAAACCAAAAGATAAAAAAAATAAATAGGTAATGGTCTCACTGGGGATCGAACCCAGGACCTTTTTATTTATTTATTTATTTGGACAATTACAGTACATTTTACTAAAAGTTATAAGGTTAAAATTATGCATAGTTACGTATGTCGTTTAAATGTCTTGGTAATTTTGTCTTAGCTGAAAATTATTGTTCTGAATCTAATGATGTCTATCTATCTATCGGTAATAATGACAAAAATCAGATCAGGAAGTTTTTGTATATAGAACTTGAGAGAATTTTTTAAATTAATAAGTACACGAAGCTCACGAATTGTAATTACCGGGGAAAAACTTTACCACTAATCTGCTGAAACCTGATTTTCTGTCATTTTTAACAATCTCGAATTTCAATTTAAGAATTACCAATACCATCCTCAATTAATTACCTTTTTTAATAACAAAAAAACAGGTCTCAGTAGCTCAGTGGTGTCTCGGTAAGACCAGTTTACCAAAATGGTTTTTTTTTACGACATCCAATTTTTATATCTAGTAATTTTTTATACAGTGCTATTCCACACGCTA
The DNA here is from genome assembly GCA_026573805.1 of Hesperophylax magnus. Taxonomy (NCBI): domain Eukaryota; kingdom Metazoa; phylum Arthropoda; class Insecta; order Trichoptera; family Limnephilidae; genus Hesperophylax; species Hesperophylax magnus. The sequence continues at coordinate 722,641 of JAIUSX010000190.1, read as the reverse complement.
AATTATATAACAAATGCAGAATCTAATTCGACAACTAACCGAGCTCTTCATACTCTAAATAATATTTGTCTTAACTCTAACATTGACATTTTTTCGGATTCACTGCCCAAATTCAAATGTGGCATCATGTCAATAATTTAAAGTATTCAATGCGCATACATACAGACACACACACACACACACAAACACTCACACATACATTACACACGTCACACACACACATCTATAAACTACACAAGTCACCTGGTAATTAAGGAATAAACATACCACTTAGCAGACATTACAAGGAAACTTATCATAGGTACACAACGTGAAGTATCTTATTCCTGTATATTGTTTCATCTCTGTAAATCATGTACTGTTTGTTTCTATAATATAAAATAAAAAAATAAAATGGATAACTTCTCACTATCTATTTGTTATTTGATTATAATATTTTTAATTAATGTAATGTTATATATTATTTATTTATTTGCGGTACAAGTGTGTACCTTTTAATACAGAGTAAAAAAAATACTAAAAAGTATTACAAACAATTATACAGTGTTAACATACTAATATGATAACTAAATTTTACAGATAAAATTTACAATCAGGTACAGGAGACAAAATGTAAGCAAAATATAGCGATTTCAAAAAAAAATTGTATTTTGCTTGTTTTATAAGTAGGTACTATTAAAAATATCTGCTACTTCTGCATATTGATAATTAACAGAAAGCAATATACTTACTTACTTTTATAGTTCACATTACATTCGAAGGCTGCATAGAATATGATATAAATGACATTAGGTCTTACCTTCAGTTCGCGAACATATCACATCAGAATTTTAGCTTACAGTTAGGATTATTATGGATACGAAGTAAATGTTCTGCAAGATAATGTGGGATGAAATAATTTCGCATCTTCTCTAGTTCTTACGCCATTGATTTCGTCCCCAAACATCGTTTGGCGGCAAAAAAATTAAAATGGAATCGCCAAAAAACAAGGAAAAAACTTGTCCGATAGCGTCCATTCTGTGTTATTTTTATCCTCGTTCGAGGGGTGATTTACTAGCGTTTTATAATAAAGAATAGAGAGTAGTGTCCGCTTAAATTTTGGCTTATTCTGCTATCTGGCAGGGCTGCTGACTTCTAGATACTATCAGAATCCCCCTTGCGAAAGTCCACCACTCAGAATCAAATGTTTCTTGAAATGGCTTTAGCTGTGTTAGGTAACCAGAACTGAAAAGTTAGGTACTTTCCTCGACCGCTGTCTTCCCCTCTCCACCCGTTTTATCCTCACAGCATTCCCCAATAGGGTATGCCATTAGGCCTCACGTACTTATTTATTTGACGACTCCGTAGTAAGCGTTAGAAAAGAAAAAGAAGTTTGGTGAAGGTAGTGTGAAAGGAAGATATGTATATACAAATGTTCGAAGAACCGCTCTAAAATTAAAAAATTACAATTAATAGGTATAAGGAACTATACTGAAAATGTTGAATACAACACGACTTATTTAAAATAAGTAGCGTTTAAAAATTGATTTGTGAATTTTTTCATACCTATAACATGTTAAATAACAGAACCAGGTGTGTTTCTTATGGTGACCGGATAACATCACAATGACAATTTAATACACTGATAAAAAGTGTTATAAAATTAAGAAAAGTGATGAAACAAAAGTAAGTTAAATAGTTACATATGTAACCTATTTAACCTAGTTTTTGTTTCATTGCTTTGAATGAGTTTGTATCACCTTTTAAAGGTGTGTTGAATTGTCATTTTGAGTTATCATGGAACCGTTTCTTAAGATGTTCGAAGCACGCTGTGCGATTTTCAAAAACTTCTATTTAAATTCCGATTTTGTTTTCTTGAGTTACTGAATAATAATATATTTTTTTTTATTGGTGCCCTTTTTTACTCATTTAAAGTACGCTCTAGCGTGTTTAAATCGCACTTTATGGAACGCGCGTTTTTTAAAGTTACCATGGCAACTTCAACAAATCAACAAAATGTGAAGTCTAAAATGTCAACTTTTAACTATAAATCTGACAGGAATATTTTAAACGTCAAATAAAACATTACAAATGTTTTTCATTTCCATGACAACAAGATATTGTGATGTCACATCACGAATTCATTAATAGTTCTTATTTCCAAATTTTTAATAATAATATCAAAATTTATGTTTTCAAAGTGTACCAATAAAAAAAAATAGCGTAAAGTATTCGTGGATAACTGGTCTTTAAAACACTTGCTTTAATTCGAGCACTCGGCTACGCCGTCGTGCTCGAAAAATCGCGCGTGTTTTAAAGACCTGTTTATCCACTTATACTTTAATATACTATTTTTAATAACTCAATGAGTCAAACCTCAAATTGTAATATTTAATCACTGAATACAATATTTGCGACTCTCGAACGAATATTTGAAACAGAAAAAGATTCGGTTGCATCTAATACTGAGGCTGTGCCTTGCCGGGGCTTTACTCTACCACTGAGCTAATACCACCCTATACATATTAACTGCACCCTTTCGTAAGAGGTTGCCAGAACAAAAATAAGTTATGATATTATATGTGCGGCTAAGTAATAATAATTTTAATTATGTAAGAAAATAAAAATATGTACATAGTAATTTAAAAAATTAATTTGAAAATTTAATTTATCATTATAATATAATTAAAAATAAAAATATGGGTTAAGTGTCTGCAACACTGCAGAAAGAACTCGGAGTTACTTTGATTTGAAGTTTTATTTTCAAAATTGGAACTGATTGTTTGAACTAATACGGATAAACGAAATCTACCAATAATATAATATTTTGATCAAAATAATATTTTAATTGTCGTATTCAAATTGAAACTATAATATCCAGTAATTTTCACGGGTCTGCGCTATTATTACATAATGTTGTTGCTTTATGTTTAGTTTGGTGCTATTAAGTTATCGAAAAATTGTATATACTTCTAGGTAGGTTGCTACTTGTGTTTGTTTTCATCTAAACTGAAACCTTTTACGTGTTGGTTTTGATACCCTTGGTTAAGTCTATAAGTTTTTGACTATGAATATTATAAGTACTACATTTTGACAATAAGTTTTTGTAGAGCATTGCACCAACCCTCAACGCAACATAACATCATCTCTTTTTAAAAAACTACTTACTTCTCGGAGAGTGATCATGCTGATAAATTCAGTTCTTTTTAAATAGCATCGAACGCCGTTCGGCGGGAGCGTTGCACGAGCGTGCAACGGACACCCGCTCCAAACTCCAATGCAAAATGTCGGCTGCATTTTGATTTATTACCCTGCGACATTATCAAAAATGTAAACTGCTCCTCTTTCACGGAGGAAGCAATGCATAAATATGGCGCCCGGAGGAATAAATAACAACCCCACCCCCGCCCTTTCAGTACATACCCCCTAGAAACAGCTTTTTAAAATAAGTCCTAATGGATCGAAAGCTATTGTCTTTTTGTATTCCCGATGGAAATGAATAGTATGGTTTAATAATTGGGAACGGGAACGGGAACGGGAATGGGAAAATATAATAATATTCGGCTCTCGACTCTCACCTATAACTAAGAAAGTCACGAAGAAGTTGTGAAACTACCCAAAATATATTTCATTAAATTACTTTATAAATTTATCTAATGGTAATACCAAGAAAAGTACTGGAGGTGCCTACTTACTACCTAGTACCTACCCATCTACCATCTCAACTTTGAAAGGCGGCTAAGTATAAAATGATATCTCAGCGAAGCCGGCGATATTAAAACGGAGACTTTGGAAATAAATTAAGGGTTTCTTGAATTGTTGAAAATTATCTAAGTCATCTGCAGCTGGGCGACAACTGTTGCTCGAAACGTCCGCAGTACAGAATTCCGCTTGAAGATATTAAATACGAAGAGATAAAAGTTGGCGGCCAAGGTGATTTACGAGATAGCGCGCGGAATTATTTGTGAATCGCTTTTACTCAGTGGCAACACTTAGGGGATTTGAATACAAAATGGAGCAGACTTTCTGGAAAGTCAAATGAAAACACTTTCCGTTTTATTGGAGACAACGTTGGGTCAACGGGTGAAAACATTTAAAATTAATAAATATAATCTCTTCTGCAATCTGCAATGTACAGAATTTGGGTTAGTTTCACCTTGTCTAGAATTTTGATTTCGAATAAAAAATATGAAATTATTAAATCATTAACAAATATTATGACGACAATGTAAAAACAGATAAATACTGAATAACATAAAATATTTTTAAAAACTACCGGCTGCCCCAGAACAGGAAACTCTAGTGATTAATTAGTTTTATTATTTTTAATTTTTTGTTTTTTTTTTGTACAATATTTTACATTTCATAGTACAATCCAGTAATGTTGGCCTCACTGGGTGGCTTACCCGTGCTGATACCTCCATTTTATAATACAAAAATATATACATTTAAAGAAAATATATAAATATGTTGGTGAAGAATAAAAAACATAAGACTTAATTTTAACTAAAAATATAGATTTAAAATCAAAACAAAATAAAATTTAAATGAAATGAAATAAAGTTAAAATCAGTAAAAAAGTATATGTTGTGTGTTTGTGAGTGATGTGTATTTTATATTGGTTTTGTGTGTTAGATTTTATTATTTTATGTTATGAAATTTTGGTAATATTGCCGTTTTTGTTCTTTAATCCATTTTATAATTTTGTATCTGAATTTATTTTTGTTTTCCTAAATTTTATTTTCAAGTGTTAGACTGTTGAATGTTTTTATAGCATGTTATTGATAGTGTCTTTGCCAAAGCTTGTATTTACCGTCGGAGTTTGTATGTTTTCTTTGTACGCTTGTGTAACCGGTCTGTTTGTGATATTTTTTGTATGTTGAAATTTAGTTTAGTAGTGTTTTAACGTAAAACGGACTACATTTGTCCAATTACGTTACCCTTAAAATCACTAGATATAACAAAACACCTAAATAAACAATTTACTTGTTTTTATTTTATTTACCTCTTGTGTTCTGATTTATTCAACATTATTCCTGTATTGTTTTTATTATTATAATAACATACACGTTTAATTTATTTTTTCATAATGCTCAAAATGAAGTCGTAGATTACTTGCTACAATACGGCGCAATCTAGCGTAACAACTAGGGAAATATAATAAAATGCAAATGTTCCCATCTCAGAACAGGTTACAGTTAGTGAGGAAAAATAAATTATCTAGCGAATTATTGTATGAAACTGAAAACTGAAATTGAATTACAACACAATACATATTAAACTAAGTCGATGCAGGGGTAAAGATAGGATATAGGAAAAAAATAAAAATTACACCTATGACACAAATAGGGCACGAAAAACAATAAAGATAATGTCAAGTCAAGAAAGCAACAAGGTTTTGATGTAGTTCCCGACTTCTGCCACTTCAATGCAATATACGTTGCTTTACTTGCGCACTGGCTGACAAATATCATAGACTAACAAGTTACATCAAGTACAAACTTGGCCATAGAAAATAATAAAAAAATTTAAATGTAGGAAAATCCGTCAATCCAATCCAATATTATAAAGTCGAACACAGAGCACATGTTACAGCATGTTTCAATCTTATTTTTCGTCTTCTTAAATGAAAATTCCAGGGATATTAAAAAATAAAATTACTAAAACGAAAAACTTTCAATTATTTGCATAAAAAATAAAAATAAATAAAAATATTTAAAAAATTAAAATTTTAAAAAATATTACAATTTCTCAGAAAATCCGTCCAAAAATTATATTATTTTGCTCTACCTGCGAAATAATTCAAATGAAGATAAAATAATCATAATTAATTTGCACGAATCGCTGAACCGTTATTGTCATTTTTGACTTAGTGCTATTTGTTAACGAATTGAGATTCGTGATAATTGGTTACTGAAATTATTGATTGTTCTTACCCCTCCAGCCACTGAAATACACCATTCTTCTTCAACATACAGTGAAACAAATATACTCTCAGTATCGCACTGGTGAATAGAGTATTATAGCATGATATGACTTGAGCTCTTTTTAGCAGAAAAAACCTACATAAACGAAAAAAAATTAATAGATTTCACTACACTGACAAAAATGAATTACAAAACACATTAAAAATGTGAGATTTTAACGGCTAAAAGTATTATCGTAATTAATTCTTGGGTTATTTTACCGTGTTGCACTTATTACTTCTTTAGTCAACGTTTCGGACCGCGTTACAGTGTTCCTCGTCAGGGCAGATGTGTAGATTTTGGTAAAGAGTGTTTGTATGTGCGCAGAAGTGATATGGTGTTACGCATGTTAATCATCTTAGAGCTGGTATTTCAGTATAATAATTAGTTAAATTAACGTGGTTTTCGGAGTTTAGTTTCGGTGTAGCCGTCGAGTACCGTATAAAAACATCTATTAAGTTTAGCTTCGTCGTCTCTATTAATATTAACGGGGTTTTGGTAGTTTTCTAATGGATTTCATGGTAAAGAAGAAGGTAGTACAACCCGGAATAATAACCCAAAAGTAAATCACACTAAAACTTTAAAAAGTGGCTATTTTAAACCTTAGTAATATGCCTGACTAATCTTTTACTTTCGCCTTCAATTCTCTCCATTGTTGTGTGTTGGGTGCTCCGTGGGTGCGATCTACTGCCAGTTTGAATTTGGGAATTATTGCCGTTGCATGATTCACACATAAAACAATCATAAAATAGTTTCTGATGAAGAGGATTTGGTAAGAAAGTCTTCATTTCATTGTTTTCCATCTTTTTGAGAGGTTTTCCCATAAATAAGAATTCGCATCTCCCATCCAAGTCCGTTCTCAATTTCCCAATCGCGAGATAAATGACTCAGAGTCCCGCCTCCCGGCATCCAATGGCTCTCAACATATATCAAATCCCTAAATGTATTGCTAGGATGAAGCCAGGGATGAAGGAAGAAAAGAGGATGTGTTTCTTATTGACAAAGAGTGTTTTATCATGCCGACACTTTAGACAATACAGAAGCTATGACGGGTAGCTTTTACGATTTGTTCACGTGTTCTTAACCCACCTCAGCTGTTGAATGATTTACCGGACTCTGTATTCCCTTCTCTCTACTACAACACTGAAATGGAGTGATTTATATCGATTTTCAAAGTGTTATAAAAACTTTCATAATATTTAGTGTCTGTCTTAGCAATTGTAGAGCATTCAAAGGTTTGTTTCGCAAATTCATGAAAATATATTTTTTAAATCCGTTGTTGAATTTAATGTGTGATTAGTAAAAAAAAGTGATGCCTCTGAAATACATTTTATTTCGAAAAAACTCATTGCATATTTTTGACCAACTTTCTAGATAAAATACTGCACTGTGGCGCCGTGAGGTGCACTCAATGTGCACTGCTGTGTGCAGTAAGTAGAACTATGATTTAGAAGTTTACGACGTATTCCTTTACTGTCCATGAAAATTTGAACGTAGTAAAAAATTAAATTGTTGAAGAATAACTATTATTTCAAATATATGTTTCAATATTATATTTGGCAACGAGATATTCAAAAAATATTACAAGTCAATAAATTTGAAATAATATATTTCCGACATCCTTTTGCAGCTTTCTCTGCTACTCTTCAATCCTAAGACATCGGCATTGGTGAATGTGGAAGTGTTATAGATTGAACCTGTGTTGGCTATTTATTCGGGAGTCTCTTAAAGATAGGGATCTCTTTCATCCCCAGTCAAGTTTGAAGTTTCTCCTTTGCAAGAATTAATGTTGTCGGAGTTCTAAAAAATGGAAGGTCCTATCGATTGGACTTTTGATTTTAGTTTCGCTTTGGTATTTCTGTTAAGTTGAATATTTCTCAAAGTACTTAGTATTAGATAGCTTATTTTATAATGAAAATATATTATATCATATACATAACATACAAACGACAAATCTACTACTACAAGATTATTACGTTTGCCTGTAACATTTATAAATATTGTTTCGCCTTGTTTATCGTTAGAGCGCGGTCCGAAATGTCGGGTCCCCTCCCAAGCGTCGCGGGTTCAATTATCTGCCACCAAGTCCTCCATTATTGCACAAACAACGTTTTCCGCTTATAATGATGGTAGTATGAGGAGTTCGTTTGTCTTTCTCTCAAAAAAAAATTAAAACGATATATTTTTTTATTTATGCTGAGAAACTACCATAGTACCAATAGCCTGATTCTTGACAACCTTCTCGTCCCCTTCCCCTTTCTACTTATTTTCATCTTCCCCATATGAGAACGCCATGGCCGCACTGTCTAACAGAGGGATGGTTCTTTCAATTATTACTTTTTTTTTATTTTAAACAAAAGTATTTATTTAAAAATTAAATTGAATCGTCGCCAGCAACTTTTGGCAGTAACTCCACAAAATGCTTTATGAATATCTAAATATAGCTTTTACACCATACCTGAGAATAATCCATAAGTTGCTTCCTTTATCCCAGAGTTTTAAGTAATTTAATTGACATTGCATGCTTTAAGGGGGTGACAGATTGCGCTATAAGTTCATAGCGTGTTAACTCCATAACTCCATATTGCTCACCATACAATCCCATAGCAGACCTGTCACATTCAAAAAGATGATGTGCTATACGTGTGGGCGTGGCGACGATATGCGCTATCTGCTAGCTAGGCTATATTTAAAAATTATGTTATTATAATTATTATTATAGTTGTTGATTCTGTTTACGAACTTTACGGTGAGTGGAAGTTTAGTTTATTGTTAAAAAATATTGAAGTTACATGCGATTATGGGTTTCTTTGTAGCTGCCGATGAGTTAACTAGTGAAACAATAATATCGACTGACACGAACTTATTTTTTTATTCACGAAATATATTCGAGTATTGTAAAGAAAACTAATTTTCAGTGTTAGTTAATATTTGATTAATTTAAACGGGTTTTTTAACTCATGGGAATGTAATGCACGTAGCTTTGTTTTATATTATTTTTTAAAGCAAATTTAAAACGTTTGGTGCATAAGTCCGAGTGCTGGTGCGGGTCGCGTCCGGAAACATGCGTCCCGGCACCCGTTACACCACTCAGTAGGTACCCAGTTCGCACCCAAGAACTCGAAACTCTCTCCAAGAACACGAGTTCTTTTGAAAGGATCCTATACACATTTTTAATGGCTATTGCTTAGTTTCTGCAGCGGGAGTATGGGTTGAGAGTTGAGAGCCTTTAGGAACCCCTGAGCTTGCAGAGTTTGTTGCATTGGATATAGACCAACCTTTTGGCACTTAAATAAACAATTATACAGGAGAAATTAATCTTGATTTTGAGACTGCACATCGAATGTAGAAACTTTCCGTCTAACTTTGTTACAACAGTATAAGTAATTAGTATTCTGAATAGCTTGCACATGCTTTGCGACTCTCCCACCACACCTGAGAAGAATTTTGAAGTTTATTCCTTCATCCCAGAGCTTAAAGTAATTTAATTGGGTTTCCGAATTAAGAGCTCCTCAGCATGCAATGGATGCAGCATAGTTTCTACAGTGGGGGTATCGGTTGCGATTCTTGAGGGACCCCGGCGCTCGCAGCGTTAATTAAAATTGATCTCCCTGTAGACACGACCTCAAACCACGCCATAACTAAGTCTGTACCTACCTGAAATATTTCCAATATTATTTTTAACACTGCAAAATATTTACGTGACATTATAGAAAAAATGACCATTTTATATTTTTTTTATAAAACCTGTAACAAGTAATACGGAATCGTGTCGTATTTTACGATTTTTAAGTGGGTAGTTCAAATCTCCGTAGCCCCCGATGGAAATGGCTATCTGAAAATAGTCGTGATGACTTCAAAATTCAAAACAGAAAAGTGTCTTGTCTGGTTTCATGACTTCAAAATTTTGTATTTACATTATTTTTTAATTTAGGAGTAAATAAGTGTCTACCACAAAGCAGAAATCAGATTCAAATGGCGAGTTTGACGTCAGAAATCGTCTCACCATTTGAATCTGTTTTCTTCTACGGTAAACATTTATTTACATCTAATATGATAATCTTGTTTATTTTCTTTCAATTACACTTACTCACAGGTATAATTAACTCGTTATTTTCGCTTCAAATTACAACAACCAGGTAGGTACTTACATCATTCCAATTTCTCCACACAACATCTACCAATTTCGGGGTTGTCATAGACCCATTGCCTCCGGTAAGGGGGCCTGTTGCAGTGTGACGTGAAAGTCCTTAAATAGTAAGCATATTTTTATCATACCTGTATTCAATTATCCCCTGTTAAAGAACGAAAGTTCATGGGTGTTTTCCAAAGATATTAGAAGAACGAGATATGCTATGTTGTCCGCCGGACCGTAGGCGGAGTACTACCTAATTAGGGTACTTTGAACGGTATCGGGACGTGTACGCACAGAAATCTGTTCTATGTATTAGTGCGGATACCTTAGCGTAAGCGAAGGTGTGCAGTAGTATCGGTGAACAAAACCGGCGACACTCGGCAAAGCAATTCCACACAGTATGAACTGCTGATAGCACATCTCGTTCTTCTAATATCTTTGGTGTTTTCTCAGCCTCCGGAATTTCCTCGACCCCTCCCCTTTTGCGTTTTGCCAATTTCACGAAGTTCTGAAGTGCAGTGCGCAAATTTTGATTAGAACTCTTAATTTCATGCAATGACAATTCTAAAGAAAACTAAGAAATCCTTGTAGGAATATTATGTTACGTAGGTACCTAACTATTTCTTGAAGGGAAGTAGGTGCCTATCACAAGAAAGCGGTACAAACGTGGGGATCCGGGAAGAACGCAAGGAAGAAGTCGGGTACGCCCTATGAAAACATGGCACCATCGAAGGAGTTAAATATTTGAGTTGGGACATGTCAAGAGTATAAATAACAGAAGAGTTAGTACGTATGATACGACGTTCAATGGTTAATGAAGCAGTGTTTGTCGAGGCAGAGCTGTTTAGCGGTACATCCTCTCTGCCTACCCATACGCGAAAACAGCTTTAGTTAATTACCACAAGACAAAGAAGGGGGATTCTTCTATTCTTGACCTATTCTATAAAATAAAATAAAATAAAAATAAGAATTTTATGACAAGATTTCCGGAAAGAAGTTTTGAACAGCTTGGGTTTAATTAAGTAAGTACCGACTAACTTCATTTTGCAGCCGCGAAACAGATTAGGCCGTGTAGCGTGACATTTGAAATTTGAACTCCCTTTGTTATTTAAAAAAGAAAAGAAAGACATTTCCCTCCAATTTTCACCTAACCTTTCAAAACAATGGCGGCGATCAAGAACAAAAGATTGCCAACGTAAAAGTTTTATCCGCAAATTCAATAGAAGGGTCTCAGGTGAATATTGCCTCTTTGTTTTATTTGTTTTCCGCTACAATTCACTCGGGGCGAACGTTTTATATAAACATATTGCGAGGAAGCGGGTAGACGCCATTTTTCGGTAACTTTTGGAATACCACTCGATCCTTTATTGTCGGAAGTTCGATCAAACAAAAGTAGGTATGAAGTTTTTTTTAATATTTGCACACATTCGATTGCTGCGTTGTTCACAAATCATTTTTGTGTACCTTTTATCCGTTTTTCGTATTATTATTTACTTTAACTATTGTATGAATTCATAGCAGAGTTTTTTCTTCTTTTACTGATTGAATAATTGATTTCATTTCATTTTCGGCAACCCGGGCTTTATTTAAATTTTTCTTGACAAGACAATATCTGCTCTGAGACGGACATCTTCCGTTTTATAAAAAATAATTTATATACCTAGATAACTAATAAATCTGCTGTCAGTTCAATTGAACCTCTGAATACACAAAAAATATTATGTCCAACAAAATAAGAACCGCGAGTTATTAATTAGTTTTTCCACTTGTTGCGACCCACGGTAATTAGGATATGCAACGTTCGCTCTTCCAGAGGGTAGCGCGGTGATTGGTTAGAAAGTCGTGACATACGAAACTTTCTCGACTTACAACACCTGAAAATGATTAATTTTGCTGTCTGCCAATCTATTATTGAGTATGGTATCATAGCATGGGGAGGCTGAACTTCATCTGCACTAAACCCAATCTATTATTGAGTATGGTATCATAGCATGGGGAGGCGGCACTTCATCTGCACTAGACCCAATCTATTATTGTATGGTATCATAGCATGGGGAGGCTGAACTTCATCTGCACTAAACCCAATCTATTATTGAGTATGGTATCATAGCATGGGGAGGCGGCACTTCATCTGCACTAGACCCAATCTATTATTGAGTATGGTATCATAGCATGGGGAGGCTGAACTTCATCTGCACTAAACCCAATCATAAAGGTTCAGAACACTATTTTTAAAAATAATTCTTAGGCTACCTATAATTACAGACTCGAACCTAATCTTTAATATTATGAATGTGTTCGATGTTCGGCACTTATATGCAAAAACTATCCTAACTCATCTGTACACAAATATACATAATTACTACGAAAAAAGTTCAAATACACGATGAACTCGAAGCAACAACAAAAACTTACAAGGCAAGACTCTACAACATTCTTCCAGACAATATAAAACTATGTGATTAAAAGAAAAATTTCAAAGACAATGTAAAAACTTGGATCAAAAATAAAAATAGGGCCTTTACCGGTGCATTCACCCAAATTCGCTTTTATTAAAATAAACACATTATTGAGCGAATACATCTTGATACAAGTATAGGTATGTTCAAAGGTATTAGGAACTAACTTGAAAAATTCTGCCTCAACACAGGCTAGCCTAGTGAGGCGGTATTTGAGAAACCTCAACTAACTGTACTTTTATTTTCATTTTTTTACCTTTATCATATCATTTTTGTATTTTTCTGTCAATATAACCTTTAAAAAACACTTACAAATCAATGTACAATATACATCATAATATTCATTTTTAGTTGTAATTTGCGCAAACTTTCTTAAATAAAGATATATATTATTTTTCCGACTTTATCCTCCGGGTTAAATATTCCCCATAAAAAAAAACTAAACCCTTCCACACACTTTTCCACAAATGATCATCTAGTCAATCCACATTATGCAAGTGCATTATATAACCAAAATAAACACAAAACAATACAAGAACAACACGTCAACTCATCAGAGATCAAATGGGATAATAATTCACCGACTCCAGATATTTTCATATCAGAGGGTTCGGCTCAAAACAGGGCCTATAAATCCTACTGATCCCTCAACATAAATATTTAAAAAATCTTTCGTAATTTTTTTTTGTTTTTATTATTATTATTACTTGAAACTCAATCCACCGGGAGACTTGAATACACTGCAATACAAGTGGCATCAACCGACTCTGAATGCATTTGCAAATGATTTTATATTTTTTATTATATTACAATATAGAAACAAACAGTACATTGGTTACAGTGATGAAACAATTTACAGATATTATATCTTTCAAGGTAAATACCTATGATATGTTTCCTTGTAATGTCTTATAATATGTGGTATGTATGTTTAGTAATTACCGGATGACATGTGACATGTGTATTGTATGTACAGAGTGTGTGTATGAATGTGTGTGTATTGTTGTGTGTGTGTGCATATAAGGGTGTATGTGTGTGTGTGTGTGTATGCACATTGAACTGTTTATATCATTGATATGATGCTTCTTTTAAATTTGGGCACTGAATCCGAAAAATCCGAATAATTCATTGGTAATAATTATAACAATTATTATTTTTTTAAACCAGTACACGGAATGAAAGGGAAAAAACCCAGGAATATTTGCAGTGTTACTTATACATTGATGATGTAGAACAAGGGTGGCCAACCCGCTGTGTGTCTACTTGTGGCCCGCGGAGCATATACACATATTTTTTTTTTATTTTAGTATACATAAAACCACCAAAAGAACATTCCAACATGCGTAGTTCGTATCATATCTCATATATGGAAGTATGTCAGTACATTGATTCAACTATCGTGACAAGCTCGCAACGCCGTCGGACGTGTGGTTGCTTCCATGGTGTGCGTTATTACCAATCGCCATGTGTCTTATGAGATTTTACGTGAAACTTTTAAATACACATTGATAAGAATACAAGTTGCTATAACCGAGTATCCTGTCTAATGCTGTACCGACTCCTGATTTTATTTTTTAAAATTAATCTATGATATTTGGCTTTCATTTAATAGAGTTCTATTTTGTGTTTAATATTGGGTATCTAAGCAAATTACCAACCGTGCTGAGCACTGGCTTTTCTCTCAGTACCTACTTTTAAGTTTATTAGTACAAAAAATAAAAGGCCTTTATTTAGTATTTTACTTTATTTTTATTTGACTAATGAATTAGCCCGAATCAGATCCTTAATGGCATTACAGATTTTTTACAATACACCACAAGCATCTCATTCTTTTGTCAGAAAGTTATGTAATACCAATATCATTTTATTTATGTTTTTAGTTAACCTTTCCCTTACTGTGCTAAAAAAATCCATGCGTTCCGGTGCTGTGTAGTCAATACACATCTCAAAATAAGCAATTTAATATCAGAAAAATATGAATATTCATAGCTAATCGCTTATGTTTATAATATTTTATATAAAAAGTGATAATAATTGTAATTTAATTGCTGAAAACATGAAAAAACCATCGACAGATGCTAAAAAAACGTGCGAGGGGTCCACATCTAACGACGGTCCGCGACCAACTGGCTGGCGGCTAGCAGTGCTAGCACGCACACAGCTATGCAGTCGTAGGCATCGATGGTCTAAATAAAAATACATCTGCGGACGTGTGGATTTCTCATGTTCACGCATAGTGAACTAAAGCGGGACATCAATATCGTGTCATTTCCTCGCACACTCTCCGCGTAGCATTGTCACACGGTTGATTGTATTGGTGTATTTGTTTCCGATTTTTAACAAAAATCTCTGATTTTTAATTGAATTTGAAAACTATGTAAAATTTTATTTTTTAATTCAATGCATAAATGTATAACGGAGGAATACCTAAAATCTGAACCCAGAATTTATTATATTTATAGAGTTATTAAAGTTATTAGAAGCAATATGTAGTAAATACACACCATAGATGAGGAAAGGTTAAAAACGAAGACCCACAATGTCGTGTATCTCCGTAGACGTGAATTTATTGCCAGGAATTTTACAAATGGAACATTGTGAAATGTGTTGTGATGCAAAGTTAAAGGAGAAATTCAATCAGGTTGGTTTGGAAGAGTTTTACAAAACATATTTGGAAAGGAGAACTATCCTGCATTCTTACAAACATGCTCTATCGATGATTTCGCTATTTGGGGGGGTGATTGCACCCCTAGACAAATTGGCATACAAAAAAAAATTAGGAAAAAGACGGTTATAAGTGGCGCCGAAAAATATAAATTTCATGTGAATACCGCAAAAGAGTCTCAACAGCTCCCAACTGTCTGGAGCCAGTGAGACTACAACATCTCCAATTGAGGTATGTTGTGAGGCTGAAGCTAGTGGGCAGGGGAAGAGATCGGTTAGAGGAAGGTGAGGAAGTACCTGGTTATTCAGATCTGGTCACCAAACACGACTAAAGCCATTTTAAACAAAATCATTTCAATCTTTAGTTCAATGCCAAATACAGTTGCCACTCGTCGTCTCGGTCAGGGCCAGGATTCCGCCTGGGCCCAAGAGGCCCCAGCCCTGGCTAGGGACCTATTTTTTAACATTAACTTCACACAGGAACACACTTCCTTAAGGCGTAACATGTCATCTTTGGAGATGCTGTGAAAATGGTACACTTTGGGAACACAGGACACGGAAAACAATATATCAAATTTTCCATAGTGCCCCAACGTCAGATGGGGTCCCGGCTAGGTACCAAAATAATTCACTTTGAGTACTCAGGACTCAGCTGGAAGTGCTTTGAACTCGCGATGCCTGGGTGGAAAACTGACGCTTCTGTCCACTTGGCTACTACCAGTAGAACTGATATGGTTTAAAGATTTACCATTTAAAACAATACAAAAATATTCCCATTCAAGAAAATACTAAGGATTTTGGTCTAAATATTGTTGGGATAGTGCTCTCCGAAAAATAAAAATCGAAAGCATTTATTGGTTTGCCCCTCGACATAGAAAAATTATCACCTGCTGCACTTTTTCCGTGTGTTTGTGGATATAATAGTTCACATTATACACCCATCACCCACACCACCTACCCTAGTTAGGGATACAATAGAAAAAAAATTGTCTGCCGCGTTTTTCCATATCTTTGTGAGTTATATCTAATTTTCTACTCCCTTCGCTCTCGTCACTTACTCCAGTTGGGGATGCCATAGTTCCACAGGCTCCGAGGTTATTGACGAAAACAAAATTGGGAAATTGTGCCTTTTTGCAACAAAGCATCGTTAAAACAAAATGCCGCAATTTTTTCCAGCTCTTTCAAGCCATAGCCACCTTTATATGAAAACCTGAATACATCGAAAACGTAACTATTCATTACATTAAACCAATTGCTTATTTCATGAATGATATTTGCCATGTTATCGCAGAGAGAGCTGTGGTTGTGGCTTATGAGAAGTTGGGCAGATAACTTCACATTCATGCACTGTGACTGCAAGAAAGTTTACATGAGCCGTGGAGGGATTAAAACATTCTTCAAATTCTTCACAGTCTTGATAAACAAGCTCCATTTCTGACCCTTGTTGTTGAGCGCCCCATTTTCGAGCTTGAAGCCAGTGTCCAGCTACCAATTTTCAATTAACTTTAATAAATGCGATGTGTCTGCAAAGAAGTGGATGCGTTGTCCATCATTGGGATGAGAGTCCATGCTTACCCCTAGTTTCTTCCAAATACCACGATTTGAAGCCCCCATATCGCTCACAGGAGTCACAACCTTATAACGGACACCAAAGCTTGGAAGCGAGTCCTTTCAAAATAGTAGTTGCTTTCACATTCCAAAAAGACCTCAAGCCAGAACGCCTTGAAGGCATTTGCAAAAATTCGATCCAAGAATCTCGACCGCTTCCTCGGCATACTCGCGAGTAGTATTGATCTTCAACTCATCCAACTGCAAGACAACAACTAGCTCACGGGGTTTCTGCTTCTGCAGGGCAATTTCTGGCATTATTGAGAAGACATCTTTGAGCATTCTTTACTGCAGCCCAACGCCTCAAAGTTGACAATGCAGGAAGTGGATACTTCAAATAATTCTTCAGATATAGATAAGAGCGACAGCTTAGGTATCTCAATGCAAAAGCAACTGACATACTTCTGTCATCCCACTTAACCTTTTTGTGCTTGTCAACAAGTACTTTTCTCTGCGAAACAGTGAAAACTTTGTTCATTGCATCGCATATTTTCTTGTGTTCATTTGAAATTTTTACGTGGTCTCGCTTCAATGTGTGCATTTTTTTCTTCAAAGTGCTAAGCTCAATTCTCTTAGCTACAGTCGACCTTCTCGATTCTGTCAATTTCTTATTAATACATTTGAGATCAGCTTCTAAAAACTTGTTTCTGTCTAGTAAGGTTGCATTCTCAGCAAGAAGCTCGTCTTTTTCTTGGACTAGGTCACTCAACTGTGTGAACAAATTCTCTTGCTTTGCAGGAAAAGAAACAGGAGCAGTAACAGGAGCAGTAACAGGAGCAGTAACAGGAGCAGTAACAGGAGCAGTAACAGGTTCAGTACGAGGGGTAACTACAAGTTTAAGCAAACTGGCCACTTCTTTCCTACTCGTTCGGCGCTGTTGTCGCTCAAGTCGCTTCTCACAAGTGGCATTCTTCACTGATGTACCTTCACGTAAGAGTAGGGATGGTGCAGCTGACATTTTGAGAACCTAAAAAAAAAATAATCTAGTATATTTTGTTGCTCTCTAATTAGTGAAAAGCAATTTACACTTTAGAAATGACAATAACCAAATTAGATTGTTTTATTTATTATCTAAAATGTAATTATTTACAGAATAATAAATATACAAATCAAGGTAACACTGCATATATTAGAACAGTCACTTGGATGAGCCGAAGCCCTGCATTTGCAGTTTGAAAGCACTGCAATTGCAGTTTCGACCTTACACATTCATTTTGCCTTTGTATATATTACTTCTAATGGGTTGGTTGAACACAAAAATCAAAATGTCACTTTATCAAATATAGTATTGTCTACATGTTGATCTTAACAAAAATGTATTATTATTATTTATTGATTATTCCTGCCGATCCTACGGGTTTAATTGGTTTAAGCATTTTACTTGTCTTCTAGCTGTTCCCCGCCACGCGTTGCTGTGGCTCAGCCTGTGTGTGCAGATAAAGACACAATAGCGCGTGTTGCTTTTACGTCCAACAGATGGCGATGTTAAAAAAAAACTTGTTTTTACCTGTCACAGCTATATAATATAGGTAACATAAAAACACATGAATATTCGAATGTAACGTTGTGTCAAAATTTCAAAGAAATCGGTGAAGAACTTTCGTAGATTTAAGATTTTGAACAAACGAACATTTACATTTTCATTTATATAGATAGATAGTTTAAGTGCAAAATATTTCAAGTTTCTTTGTCCAAACCTAGTTATTGTTTTGGGCTTAAATAGGTTTTCTTTAGATTAATGTGGCGTGTTTCGAGTATTTTGAGTAATTTCATAATATTAGGTTTTAAATAGGTGAGTTAAGATGTTTTTTTGACATGAAATTTGTAAAAACATCAGTACTTGTAGTTTTTTAAATAAATCTTCAGTGTTTGTTTATAACCCATAGGGCCGGCAAGAAACTAAAATAAATCAAATTTTTTTTTTTGCTAAGTAAAGTAAAGTTGTTAAAGGTCATTATTGAGAATCGTGAGGTTAATGCCAAAAGTTGGTAACTACATTTTTTTTGAGTTACCAATGATTTTATGTTTATAAATTATTTTCTGTGTCTGGAAAAAGTTTGGGTCAACTTTTACGTTGTTAAGTAGATTTTTAGCTACTTATTACTGTCTTTTTTTACAAAACTTTGTAACCTCATTTTTTTTTATTAATTAATAGACAAGAAAACATTGTAAAAGCACTTAATGTTTGTTTAAAATAAAAAACATTTTTTTTTTAAATAAAACTAAGATTATTTCCCAAAACCTTAAGTTTATAATGAAAATCAATCTTTAAAATTGAGTTTACTCCAAAACATATGTTCGTAAGTTACCAACTTTTGGCAGTAACCCCACGGTATATTAATAGCAAGTTTATATTTGGGTCTTACCCTTCTAGCTGGAAGGCCAAGTAGCTCAGCTTTCAGATCTCTCACGTAGTCCTCGCTAGTGAAATGAACGGAACAGATTCGAGCTGTTGTTACTTTCCACTTTCCCGCCCGGCGAGTACGGATTATCCACAGCTTGCGTTGCTGTTCATCTAGTGGAAAGCGATGGTACATGATGTGTTGTGTTGCTGGATCCTTTACAGTCACCATCTTAGAATTTGTGCAGACAGCGACTGAACATCTCACACCGGGCATCTACAGTCAGATATTTTAAAGGTTATTTATTTAACGTACATAATAGTTTAGTGCAACAGTAATCAAGAAATAAAAGATTGCTATTGGTTATATATAAATTCAGTGCAGAAGAATAGTATTATGTTTAGCTTAGTTATTAATATTATTTAGGCATGTTACTATAGCCTTCTTGTAACTATATTCCATGCAGTTGAACATATCTACAATTTCTGCGAAATTATTGCCAACTGCGTGTACTCTAGGTACAAGTGAGTATCTAAATGACTCAGTCCTGATATTGTTGTTGTAATTGAAAAGAATCTACAAGTTTGCCTCATGCATCATGTCATTCC
The DNA here is from genome assembly GCA_026573805.1 of Hesperophylax magnus. Lineage (NCBI taxonomy): Eukaryota > Metazoa > Arthropoda > Insecta > Trichoptera > Limnephilidae > Hesperophylax > Hesperophylax magnus. The sequence continues at coordinate 702,880 of JAIUSX010000190.1, read as the reverse complement.
AAAAGAAACTCACAACAATATATTTTTTCATAGAATTTTTGTTAACGTTTTAGAGTAACTGGACACGTTTAATATGAATATTGAGTTGAAAGAATGAAAAGAGATGCAATAAATAAATAATAAATAAAAGAACACATGGATTCAACTTAATTACTATGAAAGTCAATCAGTTACTCTAAAACTTTATCAAAATGTTATACAGTGTGTCCGGGGGTAAGGTGTACAAACTTCGGGAGGTGATTCTTCATGATAGTACAAGTAAAAATGATTAAAGACTTATTTCGAAATTTAAACGTTTTAAGGTAGTTTTCAGGTACAAAAGTTGAATTGTTTGCATGGAAAAAATAATATTCTTCTATGGAAAAATATTTGATAAACTTGTAGTGGTACGCCACTACTTGATTCGAACGGCATTCTAGAAGTTTCAGCTTTTTCCAAACAAACTTCTTGGATGTTCTTTTATTTTTTAATTTTAGTTTGGCAATATCTACATAGCAACCAAAATGTTCGAGAAGTTTCTTCACCTTATAAAAGCGGCAGCGTGAAGGAACTCGTAGTAGTCAGTCATCAGTCCGCCGTCATTTGTCAAGGATCAACGAGTGATAACCCGCGCTCCTCTTACTAGCGCGAAGGACAATATTCCCAGCTCCGCCCGGTTTTCAACTATGGACTCCATCGGGACATCATCCTAGCGCCTTGGCCCCGGCCGCCGTCCCTGGCCAGGGCTACAACGGATTACAGCGCCCTGGTTCCAGCGCCTCTGACCAGCGCTTCATCCACGCAACATGACCACCACGAGGACACGCAGCATCCTCACTAGTCTACGCAGCTCCCTCTCAACCGCCTATAAGGTCCACCGCACCTTTGGCATTCCCGTCAGCACTGGAGTACTGATTGCCAAGATCGCCAGTGCCTGACAGTCAACGAGTCTGGTCACCAGCGCCCGGCGTCGACTCACTGACCCGCGCTTGACCAGCCATCACAGCCAGCGTCCGGAGAATACAACATCTGTCCTACTTCAACTCATTACGGCTACCTGACTCATCAATAAACACTGTGACCTTCACGACACGTCTTTCATTTCGTGCCTCCTCACAAGATCCCCAAAAACTTGTAGAATTCCGCTTCACGCTTAGTACGCAAAAAAATTATAAATAGCACTTGGTTTCAACTTAATTACTTCAAGAAACAACTATTTAAATCGGGGGAGATGGTAAAAGATGCTTTAAAGTTCCATTTTTTCTCATCAAATTTAAGTTTAGAGGTTAAGAAATATAGTGCAAAATATGCAAATTATTCTAATAATCCAAACTAACAACCTAAAAACCTAGTTTGTGCATGTTTCCTTAAACCCCCGACTTAAATAGTTGTCTCCGTTAGACATATAAGTTGAAAACAAGGGATGTTTTTTTAAAGAGCCTTTGCATGAATCGGAATTCGACAAATTTACCCGATATTTTCGTATGAGACTAAAACAACTGAATTTTGAAACAATTATTCAACTATTTTACAATTTTTTGTATTTCTTTGGCATTCACTATGTAACAATTTCTAGACATTTTTTTTGTTTTTTAATGAGTTTTATTATTCACAATGTACATTTGTTACCTATAAATTTTATTAATTAGCGACCGGTTTCGCCACGTTCGTGTCATTAACTAGCTATTTTAAAACTAAATTTTTAAGTGAAGTTTCAAATCCCCTCCCACCAAAGAACCAAACTAAATAAAACCCCATATTTCTGCACTTAAAAATTTAGTTTTAAAATAGCTAGTTAATGATACGAACGTGTCGAAACCGGTCGCTAATTAATAAAATTTATACGTAACAAATGTACACTGTGAATAATAAAACTCATTAAAAAACAAAAAACAACTATTTTACTTCTACCGTCATGTAGAATCACCTCCCGAAGTTTCAAATTTTTTTCAGGATAAAATTGAATCCATTGTGCTCCGCCAAAATTTACTGTAAATTCTAAAGGAATTTTGTCTTCCTTCAAACCACAACGCTGGAAGAAGTAATAAAAATTATTTCAAGCTCGCCTAATAAGCATTGCAGTCTTGATCCTATACCGACATGGTTATTAAAACAATGTTCTATTGTTTTAGCTCCATTCCTAGTTCACGTTTTAAATAAATCACTGAGCATGGGTGACTTTCCTGAACCACTCAAGTCAGCTGTAGTTACACCAATACTGAAAAATTCACCACTAAACTCCGATAACTTAAGGTAATTATCTAGGGACCTGTTTCAAACTTACCATTCGTTTTAAAAAATCCTAGAGAAAATTGCTGCCGCACAAATAACCAGTCACTTGAATTCAAATAAATTATTCGCAAATTGTCAATCTGCGTTCAGAAAGTTCCACTCGACTGAAACCGGACTACTTCGTATCCTATCAGACATAACTCTTGCCGTAGAGTCAGGTGAGTTATCACTTATCTCACTCCTAGACATGAGTGCAGCGTTTGACACGATTGATCATGAATTCCTCATTAGGAAATTAGAGGAAACGTTTGGTTTGAATTCCGACGTCCAAAAATTGGCTGGTATCGTATCCATCCAATCGCTTACAAGCCGTGAGGGTTGGAAATAAATTGTCTAACTTCGCAAAACTTTCTTCAGGGGTACCCCAGGGATCCGTTTTGGGTCCACTTCTCTTCATCCTTTTTACAAATGATGTCGCCAAAATAATCGAGTCATTTGGTCTCTTGTCTCACTACGCTGATGATCAGCAAGTTTATTTTTTCTGCGCTCCAAACGAAATCAATAATCTCACGACCCGTATAACTGAATGTCTAGAAGCAATAACTCGTTGGATGTCTTCAAACAAGCTGAAGCTGAACCCATCTATGACTGAGTTTCTCTGGGCGGCCACAAACAAACGTCAACATTTCATAGATTATTCACTTATTTCTATTTCTGGCAGTGATATCATCCCAAAAACCACAGTCAAACTTCTCGGTCTCAATTTAGATTCAGACTTTTCGTTTGAAAGTCAAATAAATAGGACTGTAAGCACCGGTTTTTTTCACCTAAGACAACTCAAAGTCTGTCCGAAGAAATCTTCCTACAGAAGCAACAAAACTACTTATCAACTCTCGATTACTGCAACGGCATTTATGCCAGCCTTCAATGAGTGTTTAATGCAGCAGCACGGCTCATAAACGGGGTTTCAAAATATTCGCACATTTCAGAACACCTTCGTTACCTTCACTGGCTCAAGTGACCTCAAATAATCCAGTACAAATTGTGCTGGATGGTGTTTAAATCCATCAATGAAATAGCCCCACCCTACATCTCTGAACTATGCGTCCCGGAAAACACTGGTCTGAGGCAGTCAACTCTCAGATCAGTAACATCAGCAGCTGTAGGCAGACTGATGGAACCTAAGCGCAAGCCAAATACTAAGTTTGGTGATCGCGCTTTCGGAGTATCTGGGCCGAAGGCTTGGAATAAACTCCCTCCGGAACTAAGATTCATAACAAGTCCAACAGAATTCAGGTCTAAACTAAAAACTCACCTTTTTAAGCTGTATTAAATTAAATTAAATATACCATTCCTGAGAGAAAGTCCAGTTATATCCAATTATGTCCTAAATTTAGCTAATAAACAATTAGTTAATGTTAATTAAGTGTTAATCTCAAGTGACCTACCAGGTAAGTATTGTACTGTATATTATCTCCATATATAGTTAGTAATAACATTGTAGAAATGTATGTACATATGTATATATTTGTACAGCGCCCTTGAAATGATATTATTATTATTATTTGTGCGCTCTGTATTATTGTTTATAAAGGGTTGGAATTGATCCTATAACCGCTCAAAAGGAAGTAAAACATAACGTCAATGAAATTAATAGATGAACCAGGCCCTCTTTTAAACCGGATTTTTACCGTCGTTTTACAACAGCAAATGCAAAATCAACTTACCTTAAAAGTTATTTTATTTATTCACCGTACTTCCTTCGTGTGTAAAATGTAGTAACACAACACTGAAACGGCACGTTTACGGAGAAAAGAATCAATTGATCTAGAGGTAAGAATTAGACTACAGCATAAATAAACCATTCTCGACTATAGTAGTATTTACTTTTGGTATTTATTATTTATCACCGACTGTCAACTGTCAGTTTGTTACATAAATAAACCACTCACGTTTGTTATGAAGATGAAGCATAGATGAAATGAAAAGTGAAGTGTAGTGATGTGATCGTCCGGGACTTCGATCTACGTCACGAGCTTACAAGCGGTTTTTTCGAATCTTTCGTGTACGAACACAAAAGGACGCAGTTTTTAGCTTTCTGATTAATCGGCGCGTAGGCGGCCAACTGGCGCAGACGCGCCAACGAGAATGTTTGTGTGTGAGTGGTTTTTTTTTTATGTAACGTGTGAGACCGTACATAGTGAAGGCAGGTTCAGAGTTGTGTATGCGCGTAGTGCAGTTGATAAGCTTTGCTTCGTTTGTAAAGTTCGTGTACGAACACAAAGGACGCGGGTTTCGCTTTCATATTATGTAGGCTACATAATTCTGTTGTGAAAAACGTCGTCAGCTTTTAGAATAAAATTGCTGGACACAGAAAAAACAATTTTGAAATAACACTTTGGATTTAATTTAGTTACTTTATAAGCCGACGATTTACGTCCGGGGGAAATGGAAAATACCGTATTTAAAATACAATTGCGTGAAATGAAAATTTGATTTTATATGGGACAACCGCCATATTTAAGTTTTACAATAATTCCTGTCAATATTACAATTGGTATGTTGGTTTGTCTGATATTTTGTATTTAAAATAGTTTTCCTATGTCAAACGTGTTTTTAAATAATATGTGGCAGAAATAATGTACTCCTAAATTAGATAAAAATTTCATACATGATAGATAGACGCTCTTTGTGGTCGAGGGGTAATGCTCTCGACTAGTAAACTGGAGTTCGCGGTTTCAAATTCTGGGGTGTGAAAATAAATTTTAATGGATTAATAAAAAATTACTCATTATAAATAACATATAGTATATTTGTGATACGTTCCAGGGTGGAAGATACTCTCAGTATCGCCCCGTAAGATCATCTTTCAGATTTGAAACGTTGCTTGAAATGGCTTTGTGACCAGATCTGAATAGCCAGGTACTTCCCTACCTTCCTCTTAACCATCTCCTTCCTCTCCTCACTACCTTAAGCCTCACAACATACCCCAATTAGGAATGCCACAGTCTCACTGGCTCCAGACGATTGGGAGCAGTTGGGACTCTTGTGATTTTTTTTATTACAACTTCATCTTTAAAAATCAGGATAGCGAGACAAAAGTAGGTTCAGATTCAACGTTATCTTCTAAATATTTATTTTCAAAGAATTTCTTATTTTGACCGACCTCGACGAAAGAACGCTATATTTTTACTTTGGGAACACTGGGAGCACTGGCAACACCGTCAACACCGTCAACGGTTGTTTATTTGAATTTAAAAACTGACGTACAAGGTGAATGGCAGCGAATGGTTTATTTATGAGTACAAGAAATACGTGATAGTGAGTTGTTAATTACAATACAATAATACATATATAATATTGTTGTTTGTTTCACTTAAAGTGATAAAATGGCTCAAAAGCTAATTGATTATTCTGTGCTCGAAATATTAACGAGTGGGCATTATGGTGAAGCTTGTTACAAAGTGAAACATAAACGTACGAATTCTCTTCTTATTTGGAAGGCGTACGATTGTAAAGGATTAACTAGAGAGCAATTAAATAATATATCTAATGAAGTAAAAGTCATAAGCGCTGTTAAAAATGATCTTATCATTAAATATACTGAGACAATTAAACATGCAATGTCGAATACTCTGTATGTTGTTGCGGAACTATATCCGGCTCAGAGGCTCTCCGATCTAATCACAAAATGCAAAACAGAAAACATTTGGTTCGAAGAAAGCTTCATCTGGAGTTTGCTTTATCAAATGGCTTCTACAAGTAAGTTCATCACAACATTAAACATCAATATTTTGCAAAGGCGCCTCAAATCATCAACAATCTTTGTCGATCCGGACTCGCAGATAAAAGTCGACGCTTTTTATTTGAAAAGTAATCAGGATCCGTTGGTGATGAAATGTTCCAGTAAAGTGTGTGAGATTGGCTCAATAATCTATGAAGCGTGCACATTGCAAGAATATTCAGGATACAACACAGTCTCTAAACAATTTCATTACAGCGAAGATCTGCAAAACATGGTCAACATTTTACTTCATGATGGCAGCCGCCAGGTTTGTGATTTGAATCCAGACATTCTGTTTCATCACCCGACTGTGTTAATGAATCTTAATCCTGAGTCCAAACAAATATTTGCCGATCCTGAAAAAGTTCCTACTCCGTTATGTAACAATGATAGCGCTTTTGAATCTGACGAATCCATGCCCAAACTCGACTTTACTCTGCGTAAAAGTCTGTCATCTGAAAATGTTAACCTACGCAGAAGTCTTTCTTCCGATAATGTTAGTTTTTCCATGTCTCCCAAAAGTAACACTGTGCTTGATTCTTCAAATATCCTCGAAAATAAATCTATCGGAGGAGCTAAATCAAATTATGAATTCATTAATAATCAATTGTCTCCTACTTTGATCGCTTTAGATCTAAAGATTCCTGGATATGTTCCGTCCAAAGTATCGGACAATGTCAATAAGTGGAGGAGTCGATTAGAACTATGCAAGGAACCGCAGCAAGTAAGCGATGAAGCCATGAGCAGTGTCTGGCTGAAGAGATTAGAAGCGTTAAGAGAACGAGAAGAAGCGGTGAAGCTGAAGGAACAAGAAATAGACAGAAACAAAGTATTCAAAGAAGTTGCCTCAAAAATATGTTCAAACCTTGACAAAAAAGAAAATAAGATGGAGTCAAAATCAATTAGTACAGATGATAATCTTGCAAAATCAATGTCCGGAATTACGCTCCAAACTGCCATGAATCAAAAAGTTTTCGATGAAGATGTCAACGACTCGATTCCTAAGTTTAAAAAGAGATTGTCGCACTCTGATGGAAGTGTAGCCAGCAACAGTGATAAAAGTCACATCTCGAAAAGAAGCTATCGTAGATCAAGCTCGGTTAAAACAAGGTACAGGAGAAAGAAGCAGATGAACTACGAAGATATGAACAGCTCACTTTCCGCTGACCAGGGCGATACGAGCATTCTTCCAACATCCACTAAAATATCCTCTAATATTCCAAGACCGTTAAGCATGCACAATCCAGCTAGAAGAAAAGTCCACTTCAACTCGAAAAGCAATCCATTTGCAGAATACGACGCCGTATCCAGCACCACCCTTACCTTCTTTGAAATCGAGAACTTTGACGCGAGTTACGAAATTCCTAAAACTATGCCACCGCCACAAGAAAGCATCGCTGACCGCATTGCTAAGTTCACATACTTGGATCTCGAAGCAATGACAAACCAAAAGAGAGCACTCATGGAAGAGTTACGAAAGACTCCGCCAAAAGTCAACAGAGAAACAAAACCAACGTTGCGTTCAAAGGTTAAAGCGGCGGAAAACTTCAAGAAATTCAACACTAGTGATGCAGCCCATTTGAAAGAACGCATCCTTTACAACTTTGCAGTCCCTCGAGCATTGATTTCTGACACTAATAAAGCTCCTTCAATATGTTCTCGCATGAGCGCTTCTAGTTCACTATCCGGCAGTAGCTACAAGAGTGTCTCTAGCTTTACCTCTACTAAAAAGGATGAAAGACGGAAGACCATAGCTCCTTTGGCGATTATGGATATTGATATTGAAGGAGACCAGCCCGTTGCTAGTGAAAACAAGGAAAATGAAACTACTCCGTTGCCTAAACTCAAAAAAGATTTTAAACGGAGGTCAATTTTGGGATTCAAAACACCTTTTAAATTCAGGTTATAAATCCACTACATAGTATGTTACATGTAGGGCCGGCAATTGGAGCAGTCCGCTCCGGGCGCCGACTTGCCAAGGCACCAAGGCACTGATGACAGCTAATGCGCTCTTCAAGTTTTTACTTGATTATAGAGGCCCTGATTACATGGTTCATATTGTGAAAGTTTAATCCTTTTTGTTCTATTGGTAATAATTTATCAGCCTCCGTGGTGCGGTGGTAAGGCAGTTAAAAGATTATGTTTTTTTTAGCTTCTCACGGATTTTATCATTCTAACTAATAACAATACATATTTGGATAATTTGTATAATGCCATTTTTGCCATAAATCATCTCAGGGATTCAATTACTAACTGTCAATGATTAAATCACCTCAGGGATTCAATTACTAACTGTCAATGATTAAATCACCTCAGGGATTCAATTACTAACTGTCAATGATTAAATCGCCTCAGGGATTCAATTACTAACTGTCAATGATTAAATCACCTCAGGGATTCAATTACTAACTGTCAATGACTAAATCACCTCAGGGATTCAATTACTAACTGTCAATGATTATTTTTGTTGTTCGTTTTTGGGGTGTTATGCCGTGTTGCGCTAACTCCTTCTTTAGCCGACGTTTCGGACAGCGTTGCAGTGTCCATCATCAGGGCAGATCCGGTAGATCCGAAGATGTACCGGATCTACCGGATCTGCCCTGATGATGGACACTGCAACGCTGTCCGAAACGTCGGCTAAAGAAGGAGTTAGCGCAACACGGCATAACACCCCAAAAACAAACAACAAAAATGCTTTTGGCCGTGAGAATCTAAAAACTTACCTGTCAATGATTAAATCACCTCAGGGATTCAATTACTAACTGTCAATGATTAAATCACCTCAGGGATTCAATTACTAACTGTCAATGATTAAATCACCTCAGGGATTCAATTACTAAACTGTCAATCATTAAATCACCTCAGGGATTCAATAACTAAATTGTCAATTTTTTTTGTTTTTGTAAATAAATATGTGAATAATAATATTATTTTATGGGTGTCTATATAATTTGGCAGCTCTTTATTTAAGAAGATAAGTTAAATATTATGCAACCTTGCAATTACAGCATTCTAGTACCTACGATTTTAATTTAATACCTCGGAACTAGCTGTTTGGAATTGGAGCCCTGTCATGTTAGACTCGCTCTAATCTAAAATGTACGTGCTGAAGCAGAAAAACCTTCTGTGAGTTCTGGTTCAAGAAATTCGCCCAGGTTTTCCTGTTGTGAATTTCTAGATAAACACAGCTATTTTCAATGTCAGTTCCATTGCGAGCTGCGGAATGTTGAAATATCCATTTAAAATGAAAATAATAAGAGAAAACACCATATATTTAAAATGCTCATAGTGGAACGCAGCTAAAGCCAGAAGTAAAAATAGTATTAAATGAAATTATAAGTGTTATATTTCAAGAACTTTTTAAATGTTATTTTATAGTCATTTAGATTCTTACTCGTATAGTTGAATCGGACTAAAGGCCAGCCACCTACGCCGTTGTGGTTATAAGTCAAGTTTTTTACTATCCCAACCTTATGTGCCGCATAATATATGGTATAATTTGTAAGTAAAACAGAATATTGTGATTATATATCGTTTTTACAAACCTGATTGATTGATGATTCCTCGTGTCTTCCAATTAAGTCTATTTTATATATTTTTTATTTTAGATTTTATAAGCAAAACAAATCATTTAAAGTGAGATTCATAATAAGGAATGATTATTTTTAAATAGGGTTTTAGTAAAATTAAATGTGACATAAAAAATTATTGTGTCTTCATAAAAACAAATTAGAAATAGATTGCTTTTTCCGGTGATGGTATAAAACGCAGTGCAATGAAGATATTTTTAAAAATTATTAATATAAAGTTATTAATGTCCTAACCCCAATGTTACCTCACTTTAATTACCAATTTATAAATTGATAAACAATAAAACATTGTGATGTTATTTTTAGCTTATAAATACTCTCAGCATCGCCCTGGTGAAAGACCACTATTCAGAATCGAAATTGTTGCATGAAATGGTTTTAGCCATGTTTAGTGACCAGAGCTGATTAGCCATTTACATCCCAACCTTCCTCTTCCCATTTCCTTCCCTTCAGCCTCACTACATACCCCACAATTAGGGATACCATAATCCTCCTGCCTTCAGACAGTTGGCTGTTATAAGTTATCCAAAATCTGGATAGATCAAGTTATAAAATTCCTATTGTGCAATAAATAGTCAGGATTATTTTAGCATTGTAATAATATGAATTACAATATTGAATTATATCAATTATTATATTTATCAAGTTATTACACATGAAATTACTTTTGTAGGAAATGGCAAAGACAACATGTTTTCAATAAATAATTATTTCAATAAGATATTATGTCATGCCGTATACATAACTATAATATTACCTCAAAAGCAAATCACGACCATTTCTTGCCATAAAACATGTATTTTAAGAAAAAAAAATTGTTATACAAAAATATATTATTTTATTAATTTTATTTTATTGGATAATTACAAAATATAGGGTCACAAATTAACATTATTATTAGTAAAATAAATACATACCCTTACTAATAAACTTTTATTTTTAATTTTACACAACCATTTATGTATGGTAAACGGTTGGTTATCAGTTGTATAAAATGTAAAAAAGTTTATTAGTAAGGGCCATAATATTTTATTATTATGGGTTTGAAAATTAGTTTTATGTAAATCAGATTTAATTAATTAATTACTTTTATGCAAAGAAATATGTATTTTATTGGGAGAGAAATAAATTAAAGAAAAAACAATAAAATATTTATGAATATGTTGTCATATTTTTTATTAAAGAGATCACATTTTAAACAAATTGATTGTGAAATTAAGATATTTACAAATTTTATTTATGTACACAGATTTTACCAATAAAAACATTATCGAATTTTAATAAAAGATGTTTTTGAATTATTTTTTCTTGCTTGCCAATGCCTTTTCAGCTCCTTCTATAAATCTCTTTGGCAACTTGTAGAATTCTGTGAGATGTTTCGCCAAAAAGTAAGTCTGTAAAGAAAACAAACAGCATATTGTAGAGACATTTAATATGTACATTAATTCCCATACTTCCTTCTCCAATAATTCTTCTTACGCAATGCAGTATGTATTTAACAACCTGTGCGGCAGAATAGTAAGAGATTTGCACTAGGCTGGATGGTTGAGACCACTGAAGATAAAACAGAAGTATGTTAGGGGCGTGTCCTTGTGCCCAAAAAGAGCTAATTTCATTAGCCTATATACGGTCTGGGGTCCAGGGGTCGAAAGATCTTAAGTAAATTGGTGTCATTGGTTTCTTTCTGTGATTGATGCAAAGTAAACAAATTAGTCATTTGTTTACTTTGCATCGAAAACTTGGGTCAGGCCATGAAAAGAGTCAGAATAACAGAAAAGGATGTATGAATGTGATGGATACACAACGCCGCGATCCAAAGGGGGAAATAAAGTGTATGAAATCAATTGTGCAATGAGAAAAATGAAGACAATGTTAGTAGTTCTTATTCGAAGTATGATACAGTTAAAGGAGATAGGGTCCCATTAGCTCAGTTGGTAGAGCGGTGCCCCGGCAAGGCAAGGGTCCTGAGTTCGAGTCCTAGATGTGACCGTATCCTTTTCTGTTTCAGATTTTCATTTAGGAATCGCTAATATTGTCTTCAATAATTAAATATTATAATTTGAGGTTTTACTCACTAAGTTATTCAAAAAAATAACAATAAAGTGTTTATACAAATCTAGTGTCTGCTGTATACCTGATTCCCTTGCACCAGGAGCTGATCGAACTTGGATCCAGCGCTCTTCGTGATGCTGCACGAGGCTGCCACTCCGTGCTGACACTCCTTGCTCAGGGCGGCCAGGCTTATGCCGTAATAGTGGAGATTGCTCACTAGGGTCACCTGGAACATTATAAGTCAAGTTAAAGAGATGACCATATGAATAAGTGAGAATAAACATAAATGAGATGACAAAAACAGAACATGGTAAAAGAATAGATTAGGTTTGTTTAGCCGAACACAGTACTCACACAGATGCATTTATTCTATACAGCATTACATATTTGTATACAGCAAGTTGTTTTTTGACAAAAGAAAATTCCAGTGAAAATTAAAAAGTTCATCTTTTTTAAAACTATTGAATAAATGTAAAACATTTTCAGATATTCAAATTCAATTAACATAATATACACATAGATACAACTGCAAAGGCAAATGACAGATGCTTGTGATGTGATCTATGGTTGTGTTCAAGGTACAAAATGCCATATTTTGACAATTGAATACCGTCCCAAAATATAATTTCTCCAATAGCAACTATCTGTGTTAAATCTTAAGTATGAAAATAAAAACCGTGTAAAGAAAATATTTTTCATACGGGTCCTGATAATAGTTTCAGGTATGAAAAAAAGCATTGTATAAAATGTCCATAACCTGTGTAAAGGTTTTCCACGAATACAAAAAACATCAACACAATAAGTCACTATTTAAGCTGATGCACAAAGGATAGTAATTTCAGGGATTCTGTTACCAATGTTGGCAACGGAAAGGTTAAATAATCTATTGAAAGAACATACCTTTTTATTTCCCGATCTGTTGGCAACTTGCATTGTGATCATAGGCAGCTTCCCCGTGTTGATGGTAGAAGACCCATCTGCAAAGGTCATCTCCGTGCAGTTCGTCATCTTCTTCAAAATACACGCCTTCAGATCCTCCCACGTTATCGTCACATCGGCCGGAGTTATGTGTGCTAGGAGGGGATCTACGTTGACTAAACTGGAAACAAACAAAACAGTATTAGTTACAATCATACATCACAATTAATAGTTCTGTAAATAGTACACCTCACGTCAAAAAAAAGTAAGTTACTAATTTTCTCTAATTTAATAAATCAATATCAAAATATTCTCTAAAACCGTAATTATGTATTATTATTTGTAATTATGTACTTAAAAACCTACTTAACCAGTCAAACGGTTTTCACTCTGATGTTAGTGACAAACAGAAAATTCTTTCAATCGTCATTTTCAAATTGGAGTTGTGTCAAGAATTCAAACTATCCTGTGATTTTTCACGGGTCTGTACTAGTTTTGATATAACACGGTCAACAAAGCATAATTGTAATTTCCATTTTTATTAGAATCCTAAATTTTTTGCACCCTGTGCATAGGTACATTACCCAAAAATAGTGTATTTTTCTGTAGTGCAGAAATAAACAATAATAACGCCCATTTATTTCTATGTGGCCAGCAAAGGGGAGCAATTAGCAGTCTAGCAGAAATATAAGATGAGGAAAGTTTTCGGTTGGAAAGGCAACTCTACTTTCTGCCTATCCATTGAGAACTGCGAGTTACGTTAACTTGTGTTTGAATTACAAATAAACAGCTATATACAGACTATTATTTGACATTCTCCTGCATAATAAGATACCAAGTGTTACACAATAATGTGTTTTATTTTCAAGTAATTTTCATCCAATAAAACCATCTCCTTATACATTGTGTACTCTATTTTGTAAACTTTTTTCTTACATGGAACTCTTTCTTGTGGAACAGATCCTCCATGTAAAAAGAGAATTAAATAGTGTAATTTTAAACAACGATAATGATTAAATAATACATATTCATCAATTTTCCGAGAGAAAAGAAGTGTTCAAGACATAAGTTGAACTTGTATACCTATATCAATATCAATCTTCGACAAGTCTAATATCTGATTACTAGAAAATATGCATACTGAAGCAGCGAAAACTATCAACTGGTGAGCTCTGGGGTCATTAAATTAGCATATTCTGTCTGGTTTTACTATTTTCTGTCATTTCCATCACGAGCTATGGAGCTTTTAAATTCCATTTTACTGTCAAAAAAAAGTCAAGATTCCATATTATTGTTAGTTACTAAACACTCATAATGCATAATGAGTTCTGGCAGCATGAAATTTGCACAGCTGTCTGTCTGAAATTTCAATGTAAATTGTGAGCTTTGAGCTATTAGAAAATAAGACGAAATATCACATTATTTGTTTCACTGTTTAATAAGAAAAATAGTGATTTCAGTACATACATATGTATAGAAAAGATTTGATTTCTACTTACTTTTTGTTATCGGCGTTTTGGAGATTATTTCTTCTTACATAGGCCACCAATGCATTGGAAGCTTGAGAAGCCGTCAAAGCATCACCCCTTTTGTAACTAAAACGAAAATTTAGAATTATGTGCTTTTTCGACTTATCCGTGTTTGAATTAATGGAAACATAAAACATGAAAACACAAAAACCTTTAGATTGTTAGGTTGGTGTGTTACACACAAATTTAACACTATCATCAACTGTTTAATTAAAAATATATAAAAATACTCATTCTCACTTCTGTTTTTCAAACAGTGGCAACACAGCCGCCGTTATTTTATACATCTCCTTAACGCCGGGAGCGGAAAAGGAAGGGGAATCCTCGTCGGTGGGTTTCTTATTTCCTAGTTTGATTCCACTCTGGGTTTCCGTGATTACGGCGTGGGATTTAATGGACGGGTGGGCAAAGTTTACTCCCACCACAGCATCTACTCCTTTCTCTAGGGGTTTCACTTGTAATAAGCCATCCTAAAAAATTATAAATAAATTATTTTTTGTAAGAAACAGACAGCTTTTATATAAGATTAAGATTAATAAGACAAACAAAATTACTATGAATGTATTACATGGGGAATTGACAATACAAGATTAATAAGACATTACAAAATTACTATGAACATGTTACATGGGGAATTGACAATATAAGATTAAGATTAATAAGACAATTTAAAATTACTGTGAACATATTACATGGGGAATTGACAATAAAAGATTAAGATTAATAAGACAATATAAAATTACTTTGCGGTGGGTTAGTTAAAAAATTATCAAAAAGCAAAATATGGCTGAGTAAGCAATGATGTAATTCATGAAAACAACTAAAATATAATAGAGAAAATAAAGATGGTGGTACTGAAATGGTTTGGTCATGCGAGGAGATTGTACAATGAACACCTCTACAAAACAGTTCATACCTTTTCCATAGCCTCCAAAAATTTAGCCATCTTTTTATAACTGGATTTTTTCACATCTAGGGTTCTTTCTGAAGGACAGAATGTCGTCATGTGATTTCTAGAAACATAACGAAACATATGAACTGATCTTGAAAATAATCTAAATCCATAGACATATGAATATTAGTAGACCTGCCCTAAGTGATTAAAAGCGTATTATCCCCACTCCCCATACCGGTTCCATTGAGCCGGCTGGGCTCGCGTATGGCCTCAAATGAAATTTGAAAACGTGACGTCATCATTCTTGTGCGAACTATGGTCGAGGCATCATCGGTTCATTTTACTAAATAACACGGCAAAATTTTGACTTGTACTATGAAAACTGGTAAAAATAGACGTGAAAAAAGAGAATAAACCCAATTGTCGTATTACATTCCATATATAAGCATTATTTTACTTTATTTTAAGCATATTCACATCGTATAATATGAATCAGTTGTTACTATCACATCGAGAAACGTCTAGACGCGAAACACAAAGCTGGTTGGTTGCTGGGAAGTAAATTATGAACATTTATAAAAGTGTCTTAACTAAATACTCTGAAACTAACTACGACTCTGAAAATAGAAGCTGCCTTACTTTGCCGAATTTGGACTTCGCAAATTTGTTCATAACGTGGCGAGTAATTTGCGCTCCCATGTAAAAATGTCTATTCATTCAAAGCAGATTTTACTTTTAAGAAGTAAATGGTGATATTATAATGCGAGATGCCTATTTACTGTCAGATCGATTTATTGACGAATCACAGTCAGCTTCACTCCCTTCGTTCTTCAACAGTTGATTTTACCCCTCGCCCATATCTTCTCGTCTATTAATTCCTATGTCTGTGTCTAAATCTCATTAATTTCCCATGAGTGACAATTTCTTCTCCAAATATATACATAATGTCTTTAATGTCTTCATTACTATTTACATGATATTAGATACATTTTAGCTAGCTACATTTATATCACATTAACTTTCTCACTGCAATTTACTGTTTATTACAGTAACATTTAACAGACCCTACAAAAAAGCTTGACAAAAGCGAGATTTAAAAATACATTTAATTTTGTTGTTAATTGAACAAGCGGTTCAAAATTCTAGTTTCAATTCTCTGCCTAAACAAGTCCTCCATCATTGCTCAAACATTTATTTTACAAGACACACACACACACACACGATATCCCCAATCTTTAGAGTACAGGCGTCAGGTGGGAATTCTGTCCCTGCCCTACCAGTATTTCAATGGAAGATGCTTCAAGGAACTAGCATCATTGATCCCTTAGGCACCAGTGCTTAATCGAGAAACACACCAAACACACGCCCAACATTTATATACGGTTAACATGAGAACGGGTCGTCTACAACTCATTCATGAGTTCGACAGCTTGTCTGTGGAACGATTTGCCGGCCTCTATGTTTCCTTCCTCCTACAACAAAGATCTCTTCAAGACACAAAAGTTCACTCCTTCCTCTCCTCCAAAAGACCCTCTGTTCAAAGATAACATGGGCCCGAGGAAAATAATTTTGCGGAGAAAATGTAAAAAATAAGTAGGAAGAAAAAAATATTGTTGTGGTATTCATGAATTTTAAAAAAATCCAATACTTACGCATACAATAAGTTTGTTTTCAGTGGTAGAACTATCTTTTTTCCCTCCGTTTTGAGAACGCAAAGCAAACAGTATTCTAGTAACTTGTCCATATCCACGGGGAATCCGTGTTCATCCACTCCGCTGGAGTCATCGGGCGATGTTTCTGAACAATTGTTATCGGGATGATCTTCCTTGGTATTCTCATTGCTGTCTTTATTAGATGTCTCATTTTCATCTGCTTCATCGTCGTTTAATATCATCTGGAACGTAATAATTGGAAGTTTATTTATTTATTTACCTAACCTTAACTACGCGGCTGTCGCTAATACATAATCCATCAGAGGCGAATAAGCAAATGTTGCAGTTTTTTATTTTATGTGAATACAGCGCGAGAGTCTCAACTGTTCCCAAACATCTAGAGCCAGTGATACTATGAGATATGTTGTAAGGCTGAAGGTAACAAACTGTGACAGTTTGACTCTCCTCCTACGGGTCTCCGGAGGAGAGTCAAACTGTCACAGAGGAAGGTTGGGAAGTATCCTGAGATCTCAGTATTTAGAGATACTGAGAGTATCTACCACTCTGGTGGACAAACAAACCATGTTTACCTTTGACAATTCCTCTGTGACAGTTTGACTCTCCTCCTACGGGTCTCCGGAGGAGGAGAGTCAAACTGTCACAGAGGAAGGTTGGGAAGTATCCTGAGATCTCAGTATTTAGAGATACTGAGAGTATCTACCACTCTGGTGGACAAAGAAACCATGTTTACCTTTGACAATTCCTCTGTGACAGTTTGACTCTCCTCCTACGGGTCTCCGGAGGAGAGTCAAACTGTCACAGAGGAAGGTTGGGAAGTATCCTGAGATCTCAGTATTTAGAGATACTGCGAGTATCTACCACTCTGGTGGACAAACAAACCATGTTTACCTTTGACAATTCCTCTGTGACAGTTTGACTCTCCTCCTACTGGTCTCCGGAGGAGGAGAGTCAAACTGTCACAGAGGAAGGTTGGGAAGTATCCTGAGATCTCAGTATTTAGAGATACTGAGAGTATCTACCACTCTGGTGGACAAACAAACCATGTTTACCTTTGACAATTCCTCTGTGACAGTTTGACTCTCCTCCTACGGGTCTCCGGAGGAGGAGAGTCAAACTGTCACAGAGGAAGGTTGGGAAGTATCCTGAGATCTCAGTATTTAGAGATACTGAGAGTATCTACCACTCTGGTGGACAAACAAACCATGTTTACCTTTGACAATTCCTCTGTGACAGTTTGACTCTCCTCCGGAGACCCGTAAGGTAATCCTAACTTTGGTCTCTCTAACCGGGTGAACTTTTCAAATTTACATAATAGATCCCCAAACATCTGCAGTGTTTTCACGCACTGTCCTCTGAAAACAAAAAAAATTATATAAATATCTACAAACTAGTGCTAAAACTTTAAAATATAAATATGGATAGTAATATTAGAAAAATTCTTCATCTAAAGATGATAAAAATACCTAGAGTTTTACTTCAGAACTATTTTGACTCACATCCAAGCCACTTAAGAGATTAAACTGATTAAAGTGAAATTTATTAAAACCTTACCTCACTACTTGTGGCAAATCTCCCGTTGAGTAGTTGGCAACACCAACCAAAATGGCGGCTTTGTTGTCGGTCATATTCACAGAGACCAGACTGCCTTTGCTAAAGGATGGCAGCCTCGTACCACGCGGGGGAATAAACAAATGACCCCTGCTCACGTGATAATTCCCCTCTGAAAACTGAGAAAAACAATGCAATCTTTAAAAACATAGTATAAAATAAAGTCGCTATCTGTGTCTGTCTGTTTGTGCGCTTAGTTCTTCTAAACCACGCAACGGATTTTGACAGGGTTTTCACTATCATTTAAAGAATTTCTTCCGGAAGGTTTATATATATAATCCATGCATATTATATTTATAGAAAGCTGGCTTAACCTTATTAGATACCTTAAAATAATGTACTATGGAATTCAAGAGGTCTATAGGAGTCCAATGTGGTATATGTCTATCTCCAAAGCATCTCCTAAGGATAAAATCATTTGACAAAGGGAGTCTAAATCTAAAATTACAAAATGTCATTGGCAATTTGGGAGCACAAGAGTTATGTCTCCCACTTCAAAAGTTATTTAAATTTTCACAATTGGAACAGATGTTAAGTGAAAATTAAATGTATTACTAGATTTTTGCCCGTTGCAGGCAACTAATGGGTAAAAATTAATTGCGTGGTGTAGTATTTGAATGTAGATGAGGCGAGGGTGTGGGACTACAAAATTTTATAAAAAGAAATGAATATTTTGAGAAAAAAAAGAGCCAAGGAGCTTACTGATCATTTTTTCACCTAGCTGTTCGGGTTGTGTAGGTCGAGACGCGTAATTTGATACCCATATTGTATGTACGGTTTTTGTCACCGACATTCTTCAAAAGTTGTTATTTTGGAAAAAGAATTGATCAATTAACACGCAAAATTTAAAAACTTTTAAAAATGTAATATGTATTTTAGCATATAAATGAAACTATGAGTGTGTGACCACAAATATATTAAAATATATGTATGGATAGAAAGAAATGGATATTTTGAGAAAAAAAAGTGCCAAGGAGCTTTCTGATCATATTTTCACTGAGCCATTCGGATTTTGTAAGTCGAGACGCGTAATTTGATACCCATATCGTATGTACGGTTTTTGTCACCGACATTCTTCAAAAGTCCCAGCGAGTTTTATTTTGGAAAAAAACATTGCTCTATAAACAAACGCAAAATCTAAAATACTTTTTGGAATTTTTTTATTTTTAAATTTAAAATCTACCACTACCACTACCCCTACCACTACCCCTACCCCTACCCCTACTCCTACCCCTACCCCTACCCCAGCCCCTACCCCTACCCCTACCCCTACCCCTACCCCTACCCCTACCCCTACCCCTACCCCTACTCCTACCCATACCACTACCACTACCCCTACCCCTACCCCTACCCCTACCCCTACCCCTACCCCTACCTCTACCACTACCAATTTTATCAATTTGTGTGACGCTATTGATGTTGTTTTTCACCACGGGGCGACGGTACCCGTGCCAAATTATTGATCGGTTTTTTTTAAATTTTAAATCCATACGTTATATAACAACACTACGGACCTAACCTAGAAAACGGGCTAAAACACGCTGTCAGTACCTGCCTACCTAAGACGTCTACCCGGTACCATCTGTGTAGGTACCTGCACCTACTATTAAAAAATTACCGAAAAAATATTTACATAACGCATTTAGGTACCTACTCGTTAAAAAATAAAGAGATAAAAACTTAAAATATGAAAGGCTCCCGGGGCGACGGTACCCACGCCCGCCTCTCAAATTTATTACAAACACTCAAACTGGAAAAATTTTTGATTAAAAAATGTTTATTTTACAAAACAATTAACACCGCTTCACCCTATATAATTTCTGCGCTCCTGGTAGAAATTATAAAATTGCGGGACGCTATTGATGTAGTTTTTCACTACGGGGCGACGGTACCCGTGCTAAATTATTTTCCCCAACTTTATTTCGTTAATAATTAATACATTTTATTTCGTTCAAAAGCATTATCTATTTTCAAAAGATAAGCCACCAAAGTAAGTACCTACACAGATTTTATCGTTTCTTTGAAGTAACATCACTATGTAATAAAACATCTCTTCGGTGCTTGTCTATGATCGGCTAATATCTCTGATTAACCAATAGCCCGATCGTTGGCATTTTCGGTTCAAATGGCAAATGTCAAAACTTTAGCCGGTTACTGCGAAACATTTTGAACCGAACGCCATCTGTGGGACGGCAGATTGACGTTCCTAAACCTTCGGAGGATGAATTTTTTCGATAATTTTAACCGTAGACTGCGCCTTTTTGACAGAATACAATCATTAGGTTCATCGTGAAGATTTTATAAAAAAAACATACCACGTGGTTTTTGCTAGATCACGTGACTTTATTTTTTCGCCGGAAGCTCTCCCGATTAAATCATTTTCTCGCGTGTCGGGCGATCCCGGCGGCCGGAGAGAGCACTCTGCACTTTCGCATGGCGCGCCGCGTGCGCTTCCAGTTTCCGCCGCCAGATGCTACTCAAATTTTTGTCGACAAATTACACCGAACGAATATTTTGGTAAAGATTTTCATACAAAATCCGGATTACTCGGTTTTTCGGTTTTGCCACCCAAAATTGAACTCGAATTCTCTGCCGCTAGAGAGGCATCTCGGTCGACTTTCGCTTGAAGACCGAAACAAATGAAAGGCAACTTTTTCGCTACTTTCACGCCAAAACGAACCTTGAGTGTAAACGACTTGAGGGGTCAAGTGGTCGATTTTCGCCTAATTTTCGGCGAGCAAAAAAAAACAAAGAAACTGAGTATTAATATATGTACTAGCTTTTTGCCCGTTGCAGGCAACTAATGGGTAAAAATTAATTGCGTGGTGTAGTATTTGAATGTAGATGAGGCGAGGGTGTGGGACTACAAAATTTTATAAAAATAAATGAATATTTTGAGAAAAAAAAGAGCCAAGGATCTTACTGATCATTTTTTCACCTAGCTGTTCGGGTTGTGTAGGTCGAGACGCGTAATTTGATACCCATATTGTATGTACGGTTTTTGTCACCGACATTCTTCAAAAGTTGTTATTTTGAAAAAAGAATTGCTCAATTAACACGCACAATTTTAAAACTTTTAAAAATGTAATATGTATTTTGGCACATAAATGAAACTATGAGTGTGTGACCACAAATATATTAAAATATATGTATGGATAGAAAGAAATGGATATTTTGAGAAAAAAAAGTGCCAAGGAGCTTTCTGATCACTTTTTCACCGAGCCATTCGGATTCTGTAAGTCGAGACGCGTAATTTGATACCCATATCGTATGTACGGTTTTTGTCACCGACATTCTTCAAAAGTCCCAGCGAGTTTTATTTTGGAAAAAAACATTGCTCTATAAACAAACGCAAAATGTAAAAACACTTATTGGAAATTTTTTATTTTTAAATTCAAAATCTACCACTACCACTACCCCTACCCCAACCCCTACCCCTACCACTACCCCTACCCCTACCCCTACCCCTACCCCTACCCCTACCCCTACCACTACCACTACCCCTACCCCTACATCTACCCCTACCCCTACCCCTACATCTACCCCTACCCCTACCCCTACCCCTACCCCTACCCCTACCCCTACCCCTACCCCTACCCCTACCCCTACCCCTACCCCTACCCCTACCCCTACCCCTACCCCTACCACTACCACTACCACTACCCGTACCCCTACCCCTCCCCCTACCACTACCACTACTACTCTCACTTGGTACAATTTATCAATTTGCGTGACGCTATTGATGTTGTTTTTCACCACGGGGCGACGGTACCCGTGCAAAATTATTGATCGGTTTTTTTTTAATTTTAAATCCATACGTTATATAACAACACTACGGACCTAACCTAGAAAACGGGCTAAAACACGCTGTCAGTACCTGCCTACCTAGGACGTCTACCCGGTACCATCTGTGTAGGTACCTGCACCTACTATTAAAAAAATACCGAAAAAATATTCACATAACGCAATTAGGTACCTACTCGTTAAAAAATAAACAGATGAAAATTTTACATATGAACGGCTCCCAGGCTAACCTTATCCAACTTATGCGCTCCTGGTACAAATAATAAATCTGCGAGACGCTATCGATGTAGTTTTTCACAACGGGGCGACGGTATCCGTGTCAAATTATTTTTACCAAACTTTATTTTATTTCGTTCAAAAGCACTATCGATTTTTAAAAATATACTGCCAAGTAAGTACCTACACAGTTTTTATTGTTTTCTTGAAATCACAACATTTCGCTGCTAGTCTATGATCGGCTGTTATCTCTGATTAACCAAAAGCCCGATCGTTGGCATTTTCGGTTCAAATGGCAAATGTCAAAACTTTGGCCGGTTACTGTGAAACATTTTGAACCGAACGCCATCTGTGGGACGGCCGAATAACGTTCCTTAACCTTCGGAGGATGATTTTTTTCGATAATATTAAAGGCGGACGGCGTATTTGCTACGGATTGCAATCATCAAGTTGAGCGTGTAGGTTTTATAAAAAAAGATTACCGCGTGGTTTTTGCTTGACCACGTGATTTTCTCTTTCGCCGCGAAGCTCTCCCGATTAAATCATTTTTTTGTGTGTCGGGCGAACCTGGCGGCCGGAGAGAGCACTGCGCACTTTCGTATAGCGCCGCGAGCGCTTCCAGTTTCCGCCGCTAGATGCTACTCAAATTTTTGTCGACAAATTACCCCGAACGAAAAAATTAGTAAACATTTTCATACAAAATCCGGATTACTCGGTATTTCGGGTTTTCCACGCCAAATTGAACCCCGGGTTTTATGCCCACAGAGAGGCGTCTCGGTCGATTTTTGCTTGAACACTGAAACAAATGAAAGGCAACTTTTTTCTCGCATGCCAAAACGAACCTAGTGTCCTATGTGACTTAGGGGTCGAGTGGTCGATTTTCGCCTAATTTTAAGCGACCAAATAAAACAAAGAAACTGTGTATTACTGTATATATATAAAAATGGTACTAACGTAGGCGTGGAATAAATTAAATATATTTTTTCAAATAAACATATTTTGCCATATTGCAAAGAAATTATGGGTAAAATTTTAGAAACGCTGGCCACACTCAATATGAATACGTCAAATCGCATGAAATTTTGAAACTTTGACAAAAAAATGTTACTTTAATGTTCTATTAATTAATTAATAATTAAGTTGAATTAAAAAGTATTTTTTTTTTATATTTTCATGCTTGGCCAGCGAACCTAAAAGATTACCGAAATAATGTATAATATCTTATCCTTCTTTTGATCGTTTTATTTTCAAAAGAACCATTGAAATTGTTCAAATAGCATCCCCGCTTTCCTCCCAGTATTCTCAGTTTCAAAAACTTTTACACATTTTTCCCATCCATTTACCATGCAAAATTTTCCTAATTTTCCCACAAAATTAAATTTTCCTAATATCGAAAATTATCCAAATGTCATATAATATTAACAAAATTTTCCTGACAAGGTTTCCAACTAAATTTTACTATATATAATAACTAAGTTATTTTTGGTAAAATAAAAAATTTCCAACATGTAAAAATTCTTCTCATCACATTACATCAAAAAGATTTTTATAAAAATTTCCGGACATATTCTCCAAACCCAATTATGCAATTAAAAATTCTTAAAAAAACAAAACAATTTCTAAACGTAATTCCACACATAATTTGAAAAAAAATGTTTTTATAATAAAAGTTTCACAACCAATTTTTTTTCGATTTTCCAATTTTTAGGGAAGAATTTTTTCAGAAAAATAACAAAAAAATTCTAATTTCACATTATATCAAAAATAAATGTTTTTTATAAAAATTTCCCTTAGCATTTTCCGGCCAAATTTCTTCATAATTAAGAATTTCCCAACATGGAAAATTAACAAAATTTATTTTTGAAATAAAAAAATTTCATCAATCAAAGTGTTACTTGCATATTGACTGGCTAAAATCATTAAAATTACACCACAAATTCCAAGGCCCTGACTTGAGTTCACAAGTCTGTTTCAAGTCTGGCCATAATGGTTATGGGGGAGAAACTCGAATTTTATGCCAAAATATACAATTTCGGCGGCATTCTTTATTTTACTTTACTTTAGTCCTGATTGGCAGTTTTCTAAGTTAATGGGAGTTGTTACTAAGTAGAAATTAGTTTTCATTAGTCCAGTGAATTTAAAATTAACCAAGTTATAAGATATGATTTGAGATTTTCACGGCCAAAAGTATTGTAGTGATTTGTTTTTGGGGTATTATGCCGTGTTGCGCTACCACCTTCTTTAGCTAACGCTTCAGACAGAAATTGTGAGTTCGAAGAGCTGACATTAAAATGTAATTTTAAAGTGATTTTCTGTGTTTAGATCTGGTGTAGCCGTCAGTATTTTTTTTGCACACATTCTAAGAATTGCTGTTGTACGTAAATAAAAGGGCAAAACTCCACCTTAAGGGAACTTTACTAAATTGGGGAAGCACATAAAAAAAACGCCTGCAGGGCCCAGCAGAATAGCTACCGCGGGTTTTTAACTGCTGGTATTGTTTAAGTCTGTTTGTTGTATAGCTTCCTACGTTTCTTTCAAGTAGTAGTCGTAAGTTATGAAAACTTTCTTTGGCAACAACACGCGTTTCCAAGACTTTAAAAAGGTACAATTCGTAGAGTTGCAATCTGTAGAAGTTAAAAGTAGAAAAAAATCACAACTATCATGTTGTCACGCTTGTCAGTTCGATCAGTTCAGTCAATCACAATTTGATAGAAATCTGAAACAAACCTAGAATTGGCATTTTATAGGGACCTTTCAAATATAAAAAATTAAAATGGCGTAGATTAAAAACGGTGTTACATTTGAATTTTTTGCAACACCCCAAATTAAATAAATACCTTGCTAGCAACTGTATTGAAGATGGTCAGTGACGGCAGCATGTGGGGGCACCTCCACATGGCGTACACAGTGGGATACAGCACATCGAACATCTCCATCATGATGGGGATGCTGTCCACTATATGGAGCCCTACGTCCTCGCCGGCAAAGGTAGTGACCTTCATGGAGGACAGGGGTGCCTTTAGGGGCACCAACTCCTTCAGGTCATCCTCGCTTAGGACAGGAAATGCCGCCTTTATTTTCTGTACTAGAGATTTTCTGAAATGAAAAAGCGAATTTTTATAATAAGAAATTTTGTTGTCATTGGACTTAAGGATAGTAATAATACATAACTTCAATATATTACCTGGCTGAACCCTTCAAGGAGTTGTGTGCTTTCGTCTTGTACGGTTTAGCAAACATTGTGACAGATTTGTTTTAAAAAATCTGAAACGATCTTTCTATGTGAACCAAATGGTAGGAGATAACCTCAACGTTTTTCACTCAACAAAATAAAACCAGGATAATTATTATCGAGAGATGTAAAACGGTTACTTTAACAGGCTATCAAAATAATTGAGAAAGGTTGCACAAAATATCATAGTATGAGCGCAATGTCAAAATCGGCACGGCTTTTAGCGTTTGTCAACGAGCTACGACTAGAGGAGAGGCGTATTTATCGTACCCAGTAAAAGTACCGGGTATATTCATGCCGTACTTTGTACTTGTGACAAATCTCCAAAATACCTGGTTCCAAAATATTTGGTTTAATATTTGTACCACAGGTCTAGAAGTACTTCGTCCTTTAAAATATTACTGACTTCTCACTCTCGTCGGTTAGAAAGTTATATGAGGAAAAGGGACAAAGAAATATTTTTGCTTTCGGCACTGTAAAATACAGATGCCTTTTCGCTCGTTCCTATTAGAAAGGTGTACGAAGAAAAAGGATAGTTATGAGTATTTAGCCACGGTAATCTCCATTGTCTGATGGTGAATGTCTATGGAAAAACTGTTGACAGCTGAGTGTCTATGGAAAAAACTGTTGACAGCTGAGTGTCTATGGCATGGTGTTTGATATTTTCACATCTTGAACTTTGTGTAGTTACTGCGCCGTTGTGGAGATTTTATTGGCAGATTTTAATAAATTGTTTATCCGATATTAGCGAGATGGCTTTGTACCACTGGGATCTTCCACATCCGCTACAAGATAGTGGAGGGTGGCCGAACTCCACTATTGAAAAATACTTCGATTCGCATTCGAAGATAAAGTCACGAAATAGTTGATTTTTGATGAACCTTCCGTAGTATTCCAGGAATAATACGGCGGTAGAGGTGACGGAAAGGCTTCTGCATTGAATTTATCAGGTAAAAAATCAACATAAACCTTCAATAACAAGAATCTTATGTCTTGAAAATAAAATACAGATCTTTGTGAGGTTATGATGTGTTCTGTTAATTTCCTAGGTATTGCTGACTACTTGTGCGCACATACTCTGATCAAATCTCACACCAGGGTCTACTATCTTTACGAAGATGTATTCAGGGCAACGCAGAATGGTTAGTAGAAGAGAAAACTTGTTATTTTACATGTAATTCATCAACAATGTCACCGTGTTGAAAAAGTGTTATGAATCGATCAATTGAAACGAAAACATTGGCAAAACCAATAAATATATTAATTCATTGCTTTAATGCTTTCAGGAAGAATAGGAATGAGTATTAGCGTTGATTGGAATGAACCAGAAAATCCAAATTCTGCTGCCGATGTCGAGGCGTTTTAAACAGCTTTTGAGTTAACAGTAAGTTACCTATAGAGATGATTTTACAGACAGCAATGTAGGAAAACGTGTTAATTTTTCATGACCATATAATATATGTTTTGTTAAAATGATGTTAGTGTTTCATGCTTAATAAATAATTTCTAGGCAGTGTAATACGCCTAACAACATTACGCTACGAATGTACAAAAATAAAAATCATAAAACAAAACTTGCAAACATTGTTTATTTTGAACACCTGTAAGTAATATTATTCCTTCTTGTTCCTCCCCTCCCTTCCCCTCAACTTCCCTTCTCAGTGCCCAGCACGCCTAAGGTCCCCGTGACTCACCGTCCCCAGATACCCATGGTAGGTATAAAATATTTAAGAATATTTTGTACCTCAGCACGCATCAGGTCCCCGTCACTCTCCGTCCCCAGTACCCAGATACTCAGAGTAGGTATAAAATATTTGGAAGTATTTTGTACCGGGTATTTTTACCAGGTATTTTTTTGTACGTGTAATCATTGTACCCAATATCGGAAAGTACTCACAGGACTCACCTCTAGCTACGACCGCGTTTGACAGCTGTGGCTACCGGCCAGTGTTGCCAGGTCAAAAAATTGAAACTCCCTGCATAGACCTCAAAAATTCACAGACATCCGACAAACACTTCAGATTTTTATTGAAGTACTGTGTACACTAGTGTGGTGGTTTAAAAACTGATATAAAGTCATGAAGTATGCATGAAGTGATGAAACAAAAACTTGATTAAATAGGTTACGTGGGTGAGGTTTATAGGTTTGTTTTTTACTCCCTTATGAGGACTTTATATCACTTTTTAAAGGTGTGTTGAATTGTTAATGTATTGAGGGTAAAATTTCGATCGCGCTGGCCTCGCTTATTATGAATATTTTTTAGATAAAACCTTGTTATAACTCTACTTAAGGGAAGTTAATAATTAATACTATTCATATAAAAGAAAAGGAGGAACGAGTAAAAAAAGGAATTTACTTAGTTGTAAACACTATTAAAAATTTATTTAAAAACATGTATAAGGAAGGGTGAGTCTTAATCTAGGTTAATACTAGTCGTAAATTATAGTTCTTATCTGGAACCGCGGATCTCCATGTTCGCACTTATCACTGATACACAAAAGCGGCAACTTGGGCTGGTTCCGAAGGGCGGAATTAGTTCAGCCTGGGCCAAGGCTCCGAAGGGCGGAGTCGGCAGGCAGCGACTCCTGAGAGGGCAGCTTCCTCGTAGGGATATCCTCAGCACCGCTCCAAGGGGGAGAGCAGGAAGTTTCTCGGCGGAGGCGAGACGGTAACTTCTGCTAGGGCAGCTCCCTGGTCGGAAGAGCCTCGGTGCCGCTCCAAAGGGGGAGAGCAGGAAGTTTCTCGGCGGAGGCGAGACGGTAACTTCTGCTAGGGCAGTTCCCTGGTCGGCAGCTGCCTCGTCGCCGCTCCAAGGGGGAGAGCAGGATGATGACTCCCAAGATGATGAGAGCGTGACTGTTGAGAACTAGGCGAGATCGTGACCGCCGAGAGGGCAGCCTCCTGGGCGGAGGCGCCTCGGCGGCCCCCCCAAGGGGAGGCGAGATGATGACTCTTGAGAGGCGAGAGCGTGACTGTCGAGAGGGCAGCTTCCTGGTAGGAAGCGCCTGGGCGACCGCCCCAAGGGGGGGCGAGAGCGTGACTGTCAGAGCTGAATCAGTTGTATTCACTCGCGCGATCTGGCGACCGTAGCGCCTGTCGTGGGGTGCTGAACTATAGTGGTTCCGCTTTACACCACTTCGGTACGTTGTTTGAATCCGTGGCGCTAGCATCGCCATCCTCACCGCTAGAGTTATTATTATTTTAAAAGATGTTAAAATTACATTTGTGCAAAAGACCTTCAAACCATTGCAATATAGTCTAGCCTTGGGCGAAGGTTTTTATTGCCGGGTCGCTGGCTTAACAAGACACCCATTTCGGATTACGACTTGATGGGTGTATTTCCAAGTTGGCTTTCTAATTTTTTATTGTGGGACCGGTGAAACTATTGACTAAATATTTAGGGTCTAATAATATCCGACTGCCGCCTCCATCTGCGTGTAATATCACAGAGACAAATGCTGGAGCACGTGTTCACTTTGGTCTTTCTGTGAATTCAAGTCACGTAGATACCTAGGGACATATCAATCTTTAGATTCACCTTAATTACTGTAGGACACAACTTTTTGCATTCGGGGCGGTGGAAAATATTGCAATAAAAATTTCAATTACGTAAAATTAAAATTAGCTTTCATTTTGTGAAACGAGACCGTCCATTTTCAAACTTTATTTGTTTATTGTCAAATGTCATTTTGTTTTGTTGGTTACTATAGGACAAAACGAACGGCTAGAAGTGGCTAGAGACATAATCGCGCGGGCGTTTTTTTTAATGTTAAAAAATTCCGTCAAATTAGTATTTACCTAATATGCATGCATTGTGTGCGTTGTGATTGAAATTTATTTTTTTACGTTCAAATTTTATTTAAGTTAACTATTTCTGCGATGTTGAGCGGTTTGTAATACAAAAGAAAGTGCCCCCTTTATAGCGCCTGCTCGCGTCAAGGCAAGAAAAACATCCCAGTTTTCAAGTAGTTTAGCGGCTAAGCTAGGTTTGTGTAACATGGTTTTTGAGATATATATATATCTCAAAAACCATGTTACACAAACCTAGCGTAGCCGCTAAACTAATTGAAAACTGGGATGTTTTTCTTGCCTTGACGCGAGCAGGCGGTATAAAGGGGGCATTTTCTTTTTCATCATAAACCATGTTACACAAACTTAGCGTAGCCGCTCAACATCGCAGAAATAGTTAACTTAAATAAAATTTGAACGTAAAAAAATAAAATCCAGCTAATAAAATTCAATCACAACGCACACAATGCATGCATATTAGGTAAATACTAATTTGACGGAATTTTTTAACATTAAAAAAAACGCCCGCGCGATTATGTCTCTAGCCACTTCTAGCCGTTCGTTTTGTCCTATAGTAACCAACAAAACAAAATGACATTTGACAATAAACAAATAAAGTTTGAAAATGGACGGTCTCGTTTCACAAAATGAAAGCTAATTTTAATTTTACGTAATTGAAATTTTTATTGCAATATTTTCCACCGCCCCGAATGCAAAAAGTTGTGTCCTACAGTAATTAAGGTGAATCTAAAGGTTTTATCTAAAAAATATTCATAATAAGCGAGGCCAGCGCGATCGAAATTTTACCCCGTTGCTAATTTGTTGTAATTTTTTATTCGTGAGTGTTGTTTTACAATGGAATTTCAAGTTGAAGGTAAGTTAAATTATTTTTATAATTTTTTAAATTTATAAATAGATAGGCTTTTGAATTGTACGCCTGCTACGCGCGTATAAATTTCTTGGTTATATTTAAATTTGTATTTGTGTTTCCATAAACTTTTAACTACTTTACCAAACGATTCCACTAGTGTTATTTAATGAAAAATGTTCTTTAGAATTAGCAGTTTATGAGATACTTTTTTTTACCGCACATTCATGCTCTGTTCTTAATTATGGGTCATCTACGCCGTTCACAAACCGTTGTAGAAGTTACGGTCTACGAAAAAACATATGTATGGTTGGTAATCGGTTTATGTACGACGTTCTACGTAAAAATCATATGTACATATAGTTTTGTGATAACTTTTTAAATTTTATTTTAGGCCCCTTTTACAAGAAGTGCTTCTTTACGCGGATGCACTTGTTTGACATTTGGTTAACCAATGCTGGAAGTGATGCAGAAAAAGCTCGCCACGTTTTACACATGGTGACTGGAACCTTGCCCGATATCGAAAATATCAACATTTCTGGCTTGCAACAGCGTATTACTTACATATGCAAGAGGTTTGTTGTATTTTGGAAGAAGAGTATCCGCTCGAAAACGAAACTAGTCGCTAAATATTCTGATTGGTTGAATGTGACAGAAGAATGCGAACTTTCGGAAGCAACGCAACGTACAGAGGTAGAGGGTGTCCAAGAACAGCGTCAGGAGGTGCCCTCTTCCAGTATTCGACACAGGAAGAACTTTGAGGAGTGTAGCAGACGATCAAAACGAAGGTTAGCGTGCTTATCAAATTTAGATGATTCTGCTGTTACTCCGATCAATCTAACTGCTCTATTTCATAAGTTAGTACCGACGAAGTAGTATCTCTCATTGTAGAAGCCAAAGTTATCTAAACATCAGTATTTATTAATAAAAAAAATTGTAAATTCCAAAATATCTGCTAAAATGCTTTACCATCATACACTCAATAGTACTTGAAAATTGTTTAAGTAATTAGTTATTAGTTTACGTACTGAATAATTCCAAAAATATCAATAAACCATTACTTGAGAAATTAGACAATAAGTATCAACTACTGGATTGGCAAATATCACATTATTAATATAAATTAATACCTGGAGTAACATTAAGAATCAATGTAAATTATTAAGGGAAAAACACAACATACTAATAATATTTGTTATTCCCAATAGTAATCAGTAAAATAAATCGAAATTTTAACAAGTCATTGAAAATAGATAATAATGCTAGTACCAAACAATTTGAAATTTAAGTCCTTGAGCAATTTAGGCGGAAAAACCCTTGGGAAAAACAGCTGTCTAGCAGTTTATTGTGATTATGTAATATTTTTAAATAAAAAGTCCTAAAATATACACATAATTATATAGCAATAAGAAGCAATTACTTTGTGGTTAGACATTATATTTTGTTAAATATAATAAACACTTTGTATAAATAACCACAAATATTTATTATTTTACACATTGACCGGTTTCGCTTTAACCAAGCTTCATCAGGATATAATAATAACTGGAGTTAAAGTGAAACCGGTCGATGAATGAAGTGTTTATTTTATTTTTAAAAATATATTATTAGCATTCACCAACCATTCAAAATATATAAACTCTTTGTAAAATCAACCACAATCAATTTAACCCACATTTTAAAGTTTTAAATAATAAATAAAGCCATATATATATATATATATATATATATATATATATTATCCCCTCTCGTACTATGTTGATCTCGCGCGACGGTACGCCAGGTATATGTTGATCCGTTTGCATTTGTTGATCCACCCCGGATATGTTGATCCATTACCCAAGCTGGCATACATATGTAAATCCCTACAGATCAACTTGTGTCATCGAGATTTAGCTGTTAGCCACGCCCATTTTTCGGTCGCATATACATTTTACACGATTTATTTTGTTGATCTATATATTTCTGACAAACTTGACGGCTTGCATGCGTTTATAACTTGTAACCGCCGATTTCGCGCGCTTTGTGGTACTTTTAAGATTCTGTTAGAACATCCATATTCTATGAAAATGACTTTGTACTTAAAGAGGATAGACTGCCTCACTCGTATTTATATTGAAATGGAACTCTCGCAAACGTTAAATCCATGCTTAAAAAATCTTTTGAACTTGATTAAACAAAAATGTAACTTTAATGCATCATTTACTACGTTTCGTGACTAAGCAGGGGTGCCCGGGTTCATGGGGTGAGGTTCATTGAGTCATTTTAAAAGAGAAATTTTGAACATTGATTGAATCAAATTTTATTTTAATGTATCTTTTACCATCTCTCCCGACGTAAGTTTCTCGTAATGATTAAGTTGAAACAAAGCGTAATATCCATAATATGTGCCTATTAAAATTGCGGCGATTAGATTGGTGAGAATTTAATTTTTCAAATTTTAAATTAAAATTGCTGAAAAATTTATTCCAATTTGTTTTTTATTAAACATGGCTAAAGTCATTTCAAGCACCGATTCCAACCAACGATGTTTTAGTATATGTTCGTCAATCAACAGGAGCCATAATGTCTGTACATCAGAGCCCTCGAGAATTATTACAATTATGTGTTCCGCCGCCCCGGGAACCATTTATTAAATAACCAATATCCCTACCATTAGTCACCGCCAACGATTAAGCGAGATAGTTGTTTATTTTTTGTATTTTTTTAAATCGTCTCCACACAGGAGGCCTTTAGGAAAATCGTAACCCTCAAGGCCCATGTCATCTTTGTGAATGCTGTGTTGGGGGTATTTTGAAAGAAAGGAAGGACAGTGAGTTCTGGGAAGGAAATAGGTTTGATGGGTGGGTAGTAATCTGGGGGTCAGTGTGTTCGAGTGATAAACATAAGAATCCAACTCTCCTACTGCGTTGCAAGGCGATGCGTTGAAAGAGGATTAATCGATCCGGCCCACCACGCATTTGGTAGGCAAGCGCATCCGCCGCCAAGAACCGAACAAACCTCACCCCATAAACCCGGGCACTCCTGCTAAGTCACCAAACTTATCAAACTACTTGAGGTGGCTCTCTCGGCTCTCATCCGAAGGTCGCGGGTTCAAATAAATTTTATTAAAATTAATTTGCACTATTTTACAATTAGTGTTTGGTGACCATATCTGAATAGCTAGGTACTCTCCCACCTTCCTCCTCGTCATCTCCTTCGAGGTCCACAATACCTTCAGCCTCATAATAACCCCAATTGAGGATGCCATAGTCTCACTGGCTCCAGACGGGAGCAGTTGGGACTCTGGTGCGGTATACACACAATTTTTTATTTGTAAAAAATGACAACCAAAATATTGTTAATATTATAATCCGATGCCAATCATATTTTTTACAAAACGCTACAGCTAGCTTCGAGATATTGAATAAAGTATTTTTAGCACAAAAAATGGCAGAAGATGAATGAACATGTGCAGTATAGTAATACCAACTAAAGGACAGGATGAAACACTTCAAAATATTTTATTTAAATTTTGATAATTCCTTGATGCTTCATATTAATGTTTCATAAAAAAATACAAATCATATCACACCACATCCTTACTAAAAAGCCGATATGTTTTTATACACAAAAAGGTACATTTGGATATTCTCTGTATGAAAACTAATTTCGTTAAAAATAATACTTTATTGAAAATGTGATCAGACCAAAACTTCGTTGTTAAGACAATGCAGCTGCAGACTGGCAGGGACGTGACAACACCCTGATTAGAATACATTTAACTCATATAATAAGTATAATTTAATTTGTCTTTGATAATCAACGGCTATGGAATTTTACGTCTTGGCACCGCGTTCCCAAGTTATTGATTACTGAACACGGCGAAATATTTCAAAACGACTTATTAACGATTCCAGAATGTACTTTATTCATAATTGTTTTAAAAATGTATCTGTTTCTGTAGACATTTTTTTAATAAAGTGCTAATAAATAACGTTTTATTACTTATCCACGGGAGCGATTTCTGTCATATTTTGCCAATAGTGTGCAATATCTTAGTTTTACCTCTAGGTATATCATAGAGTGGGTAATTAAGTGGGGAATCTAAAAATATGGAATTGATTAAATCTAGGTGGATTCGTTAGCTTTATACCGCATTTAGTAGTTTATTTTGTTTCTTTGTTGTTTTCGGGGGATGACAATACCGGTACAATTGACCCCGTACTACAACTCAACACCAGTTTTTTTTTAAGTTTCTGTGAGTACAGCTCCCAAGTGCATGTCCGTCCGTAACACTTGGTCAATGTACTTATTTGTTCGTTGTCCTCTCTTTCCTTATGTGAAGTTGCTATTTTAATTTTAATCAATATATATACATGTTATTTGGGGGAAAGTTTTATCTCAATCATAAAAAAAAACTTTTTCTCCTTATTTTTTTATTGAGATTAAAGCAAACTATCATATTAACATTAATTTGTTTTGTTATTTTATTACATTAAATAGTTACGGTTCGTGATAAAACTGATTTACTTGAGGCCAGATAGTGTATTACGTTAAACATAATTGATATTTTGAAAAGTAATTTTTTCAACTAATTAAAAATTATTATTTTCCTCGTCATTCCGTAAAAGCTGCAATGACCCCGGGGTCGGGATCATTGCAGCTTTTCACTCGATCGGTTTATGAGTATATAGCTTAATTTATATGAGATTATAAAAAATAAGAATTTGGTAGACAACTAGTTTTCTGCCGTTGATTATGAGTATTTTTATCGTAAGCCTAAGTTTTTATCGCAAGACGTAGAAAATGCTTAAAGTCAAATTGGTTCAATTGGCCCCATATAATATTCATTGGGCCACTGTGAAAACAACTTCACATAAAATATAATCGAACAAATTGATTAAATATAATTGCATTTGTAACCACCTTGTAGCTGTTTTTTTAGTTTATGCTTAAAGATGCCGACTTCCGGTCATATTGTTTTATAATATTAAATATGAGATGATTTTAAAAGAATCATCTTTAGAGCTATTCGAAACATTCGCAAAAATCAAATCCATAAAAAAATCATAACTTAGAAGGGGTACACTGTTGCGTTTGCTCAGCTACTACGTGGCGGGCCGGATCGAAAGAGACTGGTTGAGGGATACCTTTTGGCCATAAAAATCTAAAATGGCGGCAAAAGGAATAATGTTATATGGTATATTTTGAACTTCTTACCACCTCTCCTGATTACGCTTCGTGACTTAGTAGGGGTGGCCGGGTTCTTGATTATAATGGGTAATTATTTAAAATGGGTAATCAATGGATGATTGAACGCGGTTGGAGATAACAAAAAACTGTCCAAAGAAGCGAA
Source organism: Hesperophylax magnus (assembly GCA_026573805.1). Lineage (NCBI taxonomy): Eukaryota > Metazoa > Arthropoda > Insecta > Trichoptera > Limnephilidae > Hesperophylax > Hesperophylax magnus. The sequence goes on along the minus strand of JAIUSX010000190.1, from coordinate 667,372 downwards.
ACTCCACAATGGAGTGCTGGTACCTACCCTAATATATGGAAGTGAGGCATGGACACCTCTCACTAGAGCGCCCCTGTCTTTACACTCTAAATACAGAGAAACTATGTCGCCAACCGGTTGGGCAGCGTTATGAGGCGGGTTAAGGTAGGGGCTGTAGGAATGAATTTATTAATGCTGGTCTTAAAGAGGCGCGAATTATATGGAGGAGGAAAAACAGATGGTGATAGCTCGTTCCACATGCGAGCCGACTTACGGTAAAACGAGTCGGAGAAACGACCCGTTCATATATAGATAACATCAACTTTACTGTGAACCTGTGTTCCGCTCGTGTCCGTCGAGTATCACGCACGTGCACGGTGCACCGGGGATCAATGCTGCTAGCTTCTTTTAACAGGCTCTTATAAAATACCTGTAGAATAGACACAGCATACGCACATTTCGTCATACATGATTTTACCGCACATATGCCTCAGGGATCTCATTTCTACAGTATTCTGTCTACTTTCAGCCTTATTCTGCCAATTCCGTGCCTCATTTCCATATATTAGGGTAGGTACCAGCACTACATTGTGGACTGCTAACTTCGCTTCTTTGGACAGTTTTTAGTTAGCTCCAACCGCGTCCAATCATCCATTAATTACCCATTATAATCAAGAACCCGGCCTCCCCTACTAAGTCACGAAGCGTAATCAGGAGAGATGGTAAAAGATACAGGTTCAAAATTTCCTACATAACATTATTCCTTTTGCCGCCATTTTGGATTTTTATGGTCAAAAGGTATCCCTCAACCAGTTTCTTTCGATCCGGCCCGCCACGCAGTAGATGGGCAAACGCATCCGCCGCCAGGACCTAGACTAACCTCACCCTATGAACCCGTGTACCCCTGCTAAGTTATGATTTTTTTATGGATTTGTTTTTGCGAAATTTTCGTTTCAATCTAAATACGCATACATTTCTTATAAACAATTCAAGCAACACACGTCATTTTGATTTGAAACGGTACCATCTCACACTCATTTCATGCGATATTCGACTCTAGAGACTAATACTTTGAGTTCAATATCACAAAAGATTACGGAATCAGATAAAACCTTGTGATGAACAGTCCACCGATTGCCCCCTTGATTGGTTCATTTAGTAAAACCATATATAGGGACACAGATCAACTTTGTCTAATAACTTCTTACCTGGATCAACATACTACGGGAATAGATCAATATATATGAGATCAACAAAATCTTTTGAACTTGATTAAACAAAAATGTAACTTTAATGCATCATTTACTACGTTTCGTGACTTAGCAGGGGTGCCCGGGTTCATGGGGTGAGATTTGTCTAAGTCATTTTATAAGAGAAATTTTGAACATTGATTGAATAAAATTTTATTTTAATGTATCTTTTACCATCTCTCCCGACGTAAGTTTCTTGTAATGATTAAGTTGAAACAAAACGTAATATCCATAATATGTGCCTATTAAAATTGCGGCTTTTAGATTGGTTAGAATTAAATTTTTCAAATTTTAAATTATGATTGCTAAAAAATTTATTCTAATTTGTTTATTACTAAACATGGCTAAAGTCATTTCAAGCTACGATTCCAACCAACGATGTTTTAGTATATGTTCGTCAATCAACAGGAACCATAATGTCTGTACATCAGAGCCCTCGAGAACTATTACAATTATGTGTACCGCCGCCCCGGGAACCATTTATTAGATAACCAACACCCCTACCATAGGTCACCGCCAACGTTTAGCGAGATTGTTGTTTATTTCTTATATTTTTACATCATATCCACACAGGAGGCCCTGAGGAAAATCGTAACCCTCAGGGCCTATGTCATCTTTGTGAATGCTGTGTTGGGGGAATTTTGAAGGAAAGGAAGGAGAGTGAGTTCTGGGAAGTAAATAGGTTTGATGGGTGGGTAGTAATCTGGGGTTCAGTGTGTTTGAGTGATATACATAAGAATCCAACTCTCCTACTGCGTTGCAAGGCGATGCGTTGAAAGAGGACTAATCGATCCGGCCCACCACGCAGTTATTAGGCAGGCGCATCCGCTGCCAAGCCCCTCACATACCTCACCCCATAAACTCGGGCACTCCTGATAAGTCACCAAACATATCAAACAACTTGGGGAGACCTATGGCAGAAGTGTGGGTTATCCAATAAATGGTTCCCGGGGCGGCGGTACACATACCCTCCTCCCAAATTGTGATAAACTTCTACTTTCAAATGTAAAACATAATTTAAAACGTACCTAAATGACGGCCTCCGTTATCGAGGGGTAAGGCTATCGACTAGCAATCCGAAGGTCGCGGGCTCCAATAAAAGTTACTAAAATAAATTTGTACTATTTTACAATTAGTGTTTGGCAACCAGATCTGAATAGCCAGGTACTCTCCCAACTTCCTCCTTGTCATCTCCTTCGAGGTTCCCAATATCTTCAGTCTCACAACAACCCCAATTGGGGAGTGCCATAGTCTCACTGGCTCCAGACGGTAGCAGTTGGGAGTCTGGTGCGATATTCTTTTTTTTTTTAATGAAAATAGAAATATTGGTTCAATATTATAATCAGATAATGATTAATACATCAGTGAATAACATTCATTTAACATGACCACCCAACGAGTGGCTGATTTGTTTCACAGTTTATGGATGACACGTGCAGTGCTATACTAATACCAGCTAGAGGAGAGCGTAAAACACTTAATAACAATATGCGAGCCGACTTACGATAAAACGAGTCGGAGAAACGACCCGTTCATATATGTATAGATAACATCAACTTAACTGTGAACGTGTATTCCGCTCGGTCCGTCGAGTATCAAGCACGTGCACGGTGCACCGGGGATCAATGCTGCTAGCTCCTTTTAACAGGCTCTAATAAAATATTTGTAGAATCGACACAGCATACGCACATTTCGTCATACATGATTTTACCGTACATATGCCTCAGGGATCTCATTTCTACAGTATTCAGTCTACTTTCAGCCTTCTTCTGCCAGTTCCATGCCTCACTTCCATATATTAGGGTAGGTACCAGCACTCCATTGTGGACTGCTAGCTTCGCTTCTTTGGACAGTTTTTTGTTAGCTCCAACCTCGTCCAATCATCCATTAATTACCCATTATGTAGCATAGGCTTTATTTAAAACCTATAAAGTGAGATAAACATTACCATTTTGCAGCCAAATCGACGTTTCTTACCAATTTCGTGTGTAATTCTTAGTTTAAATCTCCCGCCAATGTCACCTGCTAGTTCCAAATGCATCCTTGAGGCGGCGCCAGTAGTGGGACGCCACTAGTGACGCTATAATTTCAAGCTTCATTAGCATTTATTTTGCGAAGGTCAAACACGTTTGGTTTGTTTACAAACATCAAATACCGTAAAATAACCTGTTTTTCAGTATTTGCGCAAAATTTACATATTTTTTTCGAGGTTATTAACAGTGTGACTGTTCGAACTCCGTAAAATTGCGATTTATAGAGTTTCGTGTGTTTTTGTTTAGTGTTTTTTGTATTTTCGTGATTATGTCGGATTCCGAACGTTCCGAGAGCGGGGAAGCCGAATTTTCGAGGGCGGAAGTCATGAAGGTGATTCACACGGACACGCGGGGGAAGCGTCCGAGGGTCTACGGCGAAGGCAAAGCCAAGAGGCAGAGGGTTTGTGAATTAGCTCCCGCCGACCCGCGAATTGACGTATTAACGCAGCAGATGTCCCAGATGCAGGAAATGTTGCGTCTGCTGCTGGAAAAGCGTTCGGAGGCTCCCGTCCGTGGCGCCTCGGATGACGATGACGAGGACAGCATCTCCCTGGACACCCCTGCGTCGCTTCGGGAGGAATTGGCAGGAGATTTGGGAATGGGACTCGTCCATCCGAATAAGCCGTCTCGTGACTTGGATCTCGGGGAGTGGACAACTGACCTAAAGCAGCCGAAGATACCATCGGCCGACCCAGGGAGGGTGAAAAAAGTGGAGCTCCTTCAGCATCTGGGGACGGCCAACTGGAACAATGTCCGCTACCTCGAGATCCAGAAGTCGTATGCCGCAACCCCTCTCTTCTCAATGTTGGCATTGAACCCTGAATTGAAGCGCCTAGCTCAGGAGGAATCGGCCAGTACGTCAACGGACTCCTTCTGCGGCTCCCTGACCAATGCTCTTTCCCTGCAGGCTGATCTCCTGAAGGCCTCCTTGCAGGAGCTGGTCAACTGGAGTGCGGAACCGGGCACGAAGCTGAGCACTTCCACTCTCTTCGAGAAGGTGCAGTCTCTCTTCGCGGCGGGGTCTGAGTCCCAGAAGGTGTCCAAAGACATCATGCAGATGGTCTGCGGAAAACGGGCTAGCCACATTGAGTATCGACGAGAGGGGGCATTGCGAGGCATCAGTGACGGATACGTCCGAGATGCCTTACGGAAGATTCCGCCCACATCGGAATATCTCTTTGACCCGAACCTCCTGTCGGCCCAGCTGGATAAGTTGGGGGGAGTGAAGAAGTGCCTCGCTCCTCAGCCTAGCACGTCGCGACCAGCTCCACCCGTTAAACCTGTGACTGTGCAGAGCTCGCAGCCCTTTCGTCCTAGAGTACAGCAGGGAAGAACCATCGCGAGAAGGGAGCACCCTGAGAGTCGAGGTCCGGAACCAGCCCGTAGAGCCGCTAAAGCTTTCCCTCCCCGAGGTAGGTTCCGGCCCAAGGAAAGAGCAGGGAAGCCAGACCGTAAGAGGTTTTAACAGTGGGCCCTCTTTTCAAGGGGGTCAGTTGCGCTCATTCGCAGGTAAGTGGAGGAACCTTGGCGCCCCTACTATCATCCTTAAGATGTTAGATGGCTACCGAATTCCATTTTCATCAAAACCTCCACTAAATAATAATATTGATTTATTTAACTCCCCTTTCACCACTAAGACTTCTGTGGCAATGACAGAACAAATAGAAAAACTCAAAGCCCTTAAGGTTTTAGAGTCGGCACCTGCCACTCCCTCATTTATTTCTAACATGTTTCTGGTCCCCAAATCAGATGGCTCAAAGAGGCCGGTCTTTAACTTAAAGTATTTAAACAATTTTCTGACTGTCAGTAAATTTCGTCTGGTAAACGTTTATCGAGTTCCTACTTTTCTACAACCGAATGACTGGATGGTTAAAGTGGACCTCACACATGCTTACTTTCATGTACCTGTGAGTGAGCAGCATAGATGTTTCCTTAGACTTATCTATAGGAATGAACTCTTGCAGATGACATCCCTCCCCTTTGGCTTGGCCACCGCACCTAAGGCATTCGCAACCTTCACTAACTGGGTAGCGCAGGAACTGCGGAAGAGAGGGATGAGAATTCTAGTGTATCTGGATGATTTTTTATTAGTAAACCAATGCCTGCCTACTTTAAAACAGCAGGCTATTGAAATGGTGGAGTTTTTGCAAGGCTTGGGATGGCATATACAATTTGATAAGTCAATATTAGAACCATCACAACAAGTTCAATTTCTTGGTATCAGCTGGAATACTCTAACTAATGAAAAGTCTCTCCCTCAGAACAAGGTTTCAGCCCTATCTTATTTGTTAAAGGGTTTTATTCAGACAGGTAGGTGGTCACTAGATAAGGGGCGCAGCCTCTTGGGCTCTTTAAACTTTGCTAGTTTTGCAGTTCCAAGAGGCAGGCTCAACAGCCGGCACATACAGAAAGGGTGCTTAGGACTCAGACACTACCACCCTTGGGAGTCATCACCAATTCCGGCAGCTACCGCTCGGGAATTGAGATGGTGGGTTCGATCGCTCACCCTGACGTCACCTATACATCTGCCGCTGTTTGAGCATTACCTAACAACCGATGCCTCTGATCAGGGTTGGGGTGCCCAGCTGGACGAAAAGCTTCTCAGCGGTGTGTGGGCTGATGACCAGCTGAATCTTCACTCCAATGTAAAGGAGATGCTCGCCGTGTTGGCTGCCTTGTCTCCTCACGTGCTTGAGCTATCTGGCTCGGGTCTTCTGATCCAGTCGGATAACAGGTCTGTCGTATCTTATCTCCGCAAGGAGGGTGGTACCAGATCAACTCAACTCCTGAGCTGTACTCGACTAGTGCTAGATGTTTTGGATAAACACTGTGTCTCCATGACAGCACAATACTTACCCGGTCGTTTCAATGAAGTAGCGGACTGTCTATCTCGTCATCGTGCTATACCCGAATGGCACTTGCTACCCTCGTTCACAGAGGTAGCATTCAGGAAATGGGGACGACCCGAAATAGACCTATTTGGCTCTAGGACAGCGCATGTGGTTCAAAGGTATGTTTCTCTTGATTTTCAGGACGACGAGGCAGACTACCACAATGCTTGGAGCAGGGACTGGGACCATCAGCTGGCTTGGATCTTCCCTCCCCCGTGCCTCATGCCGAGGGTTCTTTGCCACCTGAACAGAGCAAGGGGATTATACTTGGTAGTGGCTCCTCGTTGGGAAAGGGCATTTTGGAGAGCGGATCTGAAGTGTCGGGCCTTGGGTCCACCTCTTACGATTCACAATCTAGGAGAAGCACTGATAGACACCAGGACCAACAAACCCCCTCCTCAAGTAGAGTCCTTCACTCTGGAGATTTGGCTTTGTGGGGGTGGGACAAAAACCTAACAAGATGGTCAAGTCAGCAGAAGGAACTTCTTAGATCCGGGTGGAGAAGTTCTACCCTTCGCACTTATGCTCCGGCATGGCGGAGGTGGCAGCGCTGGGCGTCAGAGAATCAGCTTGATGCCACGCGTCCCAAAGCTGAAGACTTAGCCAGGTTCCTAGCCGATCTACACATCAGAGAAAAGCTATCGCTGAGTACCATTTTAGTTCACAAGTCAGTGGTGTGTACCTTAGGCTCTCCCGAAGACAATAGAGAGCTGAGCTCCAATCCGATAGTGAAGAAGATATTAAAAGGGATATCTTTAGCTAGACTAAGGCCTTCAAAACCCCCCATTTGGGACCCGAGGGTTGTATCATCATGGCTGGAGAAGAATTTGCCTCAACATATTACTCTCTTTGAAGCATCAAGGAGAGCAGCCACCATCCTGCTTTTGGCATCAGGGCGCCGAGTCCACGATCTCACATTGCTCCATTGCACAGCTGAAAGATTGTCAGTGGACAGTGAAGGCATCTCCATTTGGCCAGTGTTTGGTGGCAAGACAGATTCGGCAGACTGGCAACAATCAGGGTGGAGACTGGCTCGCTCGGAGTCTAGGAACATAGACCCTGTCTATTGGACGGAGAAGGTCATAGAACTGTCTAAGGAACGGAGAGCGCAGGCGATACTACCTAGCCTATTTATTACAACTTGTGGGACAGTGAAAGCGGCCTCCAGGGCAGTAATTGCAGGTTGGATTAGGGCAGTCCTCAGGGATGCTGGTGTAGAGGATCCACCTGGCAGCATCCGTTCAGCAGTGGCATCTCTGAACTGGCTGCAGAAATATAAGCTGGACGATATACTGTCGCGTGGTAACTGGAGAAGTCCCAATACCTTTGCCAAGTTCTATAGAAGGGAAATTGCAGAATCGGCTGGCCGAGTCAACACCGACCCATCTGTTGCTGACCTTTTTCAACCTCTGTAACTGGTTAGCTGATTTCTGGAAATCTTGCCCCTATTTTCTTTTTAGCAAATAAATTTAAATATTATATTTGATTCACATTAGCATAATGTCACCAGGCGATAACAAACAATATCTCACTTTATAGGTTTTAAATAAAGCCTATGCTACATAATGAAAAAGTTTTACCTTACAATAAAACTTATATTATGTACTTAGCTTTATTTAAAACCTAGGCAAGGGCTGCCTGATGAGATCTAATGAAGCTTGAAATTATAGCGTCACTAGTGGCGTCCCACTACTGGCGCCGCCTCAAGGATGCATTTGGAACTAGCAGGTGACATTGGCGGGAGATTTAAACTAAGAATTACACACGAAATTGGTAAGAAACGTCGATTTGGCTGCAAAATGGTAATGTTTATCTCACTTTATAGGTTTTAAATAAAGCTAAGTACATAATATAAGTTTTATTGTAAGGTAAAACTTTTTCATTATAACCAAGAACCCGGCCACCCCTACTAAGTCACGAAGCGTAATCAGGAGAGATGGTAATAGATGCAAGTTCAAAATTTCCCATACAACATTATGCCTTTTGCCGCCATTTTGGATTTTGATGGTCAAAAGGTATCCCTCAACCAGTCTCTTTCGATCCGGCCCGCCACGCAGTAGGTATTTTTTTATGGATTTGATTTTTGCGAAAGTTTCGTTTCAATCTAAATACGCATACATTTCTTATAAACAATTCAAGCAACAAACAGTCGAATGAACACGTCATTTTTATTGGAAACGGTACCATCTCACACTCATTTCATGCGATATTCGACTCTAGAGACTAATACTTTGAGTTCAATATCACAAAAGATTACGGAATCAGGTAAAACCTTGTGTTGAACAGTCCACCGATTGCCCCCTTGATTGGTTCATTTAGTAAAACCATATATAGGGACACAGATCAACTTTGTCTAATAACTTCTTACCTGGATCAACATACTACGGGAATAGATCAATATATATGAGATCAACATAAGTATGCCAATTTGGGTAGATCAACATAAATTATGCATCCGATTTCCATACAAATTTTGAAAATTTTATGAACAGTACATCAAATGGTTTTTCTGGCAAACTGGCAACATTGATAATTATTGTACCACTGTTGTCAATTCATTCAGATGTATTCCATAATTGCCAAGTTATATGGTGTTAAAGGTGGATCAACTTAGTCTAACAACTTCTTACTGGATCAACATACTACGGGAAGAGGTCAATATATATATATATATATATATATATATATATATATATATATATATATATATATATATATATATATATATATATATGTAGTTAACAAACTAATTGGTTTTTATAACGTATTTATCAACAAAACACATTTTACAATACAATATCATATGATTTGAATGTTTATCACAACATCAACATGCTATAACCCCCTCCCTTGAGCGCTGGCCCACTGTGGGACGGTGTGTAATTTTTGTTTTTAAAACTATTGAAAGTAAGTCAACAGTTTTTGCGTGTAGCTTGTTGATTATTGTGTTTTTTTTTTATTTTATTCGAATTTATAGATTTATTTCATTTTTCAGGATGAGTAAACGAGAGCGCGGAATAAACTTTACTAGGGATGAATGCGACAAGCTGGTGAACATTGTTCACCAGTATAAGCACATCCTAGAAAATAAAAAGAGTGACGCTGAGATATGGAAGGAGAAAGAGGCGGCCTGGAAGGATATCGAAACTAAATTCAATTCTTCGTCGACAGGTATTACATTACAAATTATTTATATTTATCCACCGGACAAACCTCCCCCATGCACCCGGTTTGGTCATTTTTTAAGTAAATATACAGTATGAATATGTATAAATATACACGGCTAAAAGACACATTTTATTTTTAAAATACTTTGTATCAGTTAAATAACAATGAGAAACAACTTTTCAGTAACCGAAAATAGAAAATAATTCATTTAAATAGCCATTTCGTTAATAAACCTATTTTAGGTTCTTAGATTCTAGTTTGGTTTAAATATGAGAAGAAAGAAATCTAAAACAAACTTTCACATCAGTAACAATAACGAAATAACTATTACCCCTCGGGCTAATTTATTCGCTCTTGGGAACAGCTCATAAAAATCGTTGTGTCATGGTGAGAATATGATTTAAACTGTGTTAGAAATAGAAAAAACACCACGCTTTATATTCAAATCTATTTAACCACAAAATAATTCAAATGTACACCTCTGTGAATCTAAAGCTGGCCATACACACTACGGTCCACCGGAGTGGTCTACCTGTGCAGGTATGCCTGGGCAGGCAGACCGGAGCGTGTGTGGGAATAGACCTGTGCAGTTTTTTTAACCTGCGCAGGCGACCGGTGCAAAATCGAAAATCAATTCTTTCGGGCGACAACGTGAGGTGTACCTGCGTGTGTGTGCATGTACTCCGGTCGCCTGCGCAGGTCGCGTCAAATCTTAAAGTAACTGATACTATATTATTTCTCATAACTGTATCTTTTTTGATCATTGGTGTAACCATTGCAAGTAATTTTAGGTATGTGTTCTCGTGCATTCTGAGATAGTTTTTAAAATCTTCAGGTTCAAATTTTAATTCATTCAATACGTTTTCCTTTTCAATAACCAATGCTTACACCACTCTGTTCGCTTCTTTTTCACTGTTTTACCTTTTTCATCAAAATTAACGCAAGGCCTATCAACGCCAACCCGTCATCGTCTGCAATCGATGCCATCGCAAAGATAATGAACTGAAGACCGCTCCGGTACACCGGAACGTCCCCATACACGCTACCGACGTACGGTTGACCTGCGCAGGCAGACCTTCAAAGGCAACCTCTCCGGTAGACCGTAGCGTGTATGGCTTGCTAAAAGGTTGCAATTTGAGATAAATTTCATGTCAAACAAAAAATAAAGACGCAACAATAATGTCTATAATACATTTGTCTAATAAAAGTCATTATCGTTAATTTTTGTTCAGTGTTTGGACAAAAAAACAACATAACTTGAACTTTTTTTGTTTCGATAGAAAATTTTATGTTTATATCTAACTATCTGTAACCCGCCACGCGTTACTGAGGCTCAGCCTGTCTGTGCAGATGGAGTAACAATAGTGCGTGTTGCTTTTACATCCAACAGATGGCGCTGTTTGTAAAATTGTAAAAAGCATGTTTTTACCTATAACAGGTGACATCTATATAATATAGGTAAACATATAATAATACATGCGTAATCGTATGCTACTTTGTGTCAAAATTTCAAAGCAATCGGTGAAAAACTTTCAGAGACTCACGATTTTGAACAAACAAACATTTAAATTTTTATTTACATACATAGTAATACCATTTGAAAGCGTATTTTATCTCCTTTCGAAAAAAGTTTTTACTTTTAAGAAACATTCAGAAATATTCCATTTATTCACACTTCATTACGAAGTGGAAATACTCCGACCTTTCGACAGAATATGCCAAAGGCCTGGGGGGTCAATTCATTATTTTCCATTTTCAGTTACTGAAATAGTTATTTCTCAATTTTATCTAACTGATTCAAGGTATTTAAAAAAAAATTAACCTGTAACTGTATCTCACTTTTCTGTGTATTTACCGAAACCCAAACCTAGAACCTAAAAACAGATTTTTCATAATATGTTCTTTGTTTGGGTTTAATTAATAAAAAAAGTAGATATGATTTGAGATTATCACAGCCAAAAAAAGTATTATCGTGATTTATTTTTGAAACATGCCGTGTTGCGCTTCCTCCTTCTTTAGCCAACATTTCATACGGCGTTACAGTGTCCATCATCAGATGTGGCTTTTATCATTAATTTACTGTAGGTTATCGGGTAAAATTAAACCTGTAACTACCATTATTGATTGGCATTATTTTTCTAAACATTTTGTTTCAAAATAATTACAATGAGAAAGAACTCTTTCAGTTGTCGGAGATGGAAAATATTGCAATTTCGTTGAAATCAAAATTCATTTTTACGTCTTTAGTATCTGACGTAGTTATATGTAGGCTAAGTGAGGCATCGTGGGTTGTATTGCACGCGGAGTTGTATTATATAATTACTCTTAGGCGGTATTATTTTTAGATTGAAATTAGGTATGAGAGCGCTAATCTATTGTTATTATCTATCTATGGTTTTCAACTGTTAAATCTTTGAAGTTTTTCATCATTAATTTTTCATTAATCAGCAGCCTTCAGGCCTTCCAAGACCCTTAAATACAAGTTTGACGGGCTGAAAAGGTCAGTCAGGCAGAAGATGGACCTCATCTGGGAGGACATGCACCAGACCGATGGGGGGCCTAGCAGCGCCGTTCCCTTGGACGCCACAGAGGTCATGATAAAAGATATAATCTGCCTGAGCACCCAAGGAACCACCAACAACTTTGGCAATGATGCTTCAACACTAGGTAAGATTATTATACTCTGTCCCTATCGTTAGTAGATAGAGAATTTCCATGAAGCCACAGTAATACAATTAGTATTAAATATGTTATAATTTTTACGCATTTTCTATCCTATATTCAATTTTATATCTTGTAATCATTGACTAAATAAATAAGACTAGACACGGCCTATTGACATCGAAATATCCCCAAACCAATTTTGAAATGTCGCAATGCGAAGAAGGCACTGTCCATTGGGTTTTGCCTTTTGTTGGAATAGAGTATAGCCAATTAGTCTCCCAGTCAAGCTAAGCAGGTTCATTTGTTTCAATCACAAAAATCGTATCTATCGCGAACTTTATTTTTGAAAATTTAATCAGCTATCTGAATACAAAAATATATTTATACCTTACAGATAGCTTGAGAACGGCGTATTAACAAATGTAAATTGAACGAGATACATTTATTTCAAGCAATGTTTCTGACGTCATGAATGACCCACCCACCAGTGAACCCACCAATATCGATCATGATGTCATGACAGTGTGTGATCTTACACCGTCAACCAATACATATATCGAGGGCTAACACAATACATACATTAATTAGTTAATTACCCATAACGGCTTCTTGTGTTTTGTGTTCGCATATAATTATTATTAACATAAGTTCACGTTTAAATGCCTAAATGTGTAATTAATAGTTGCTATAATTCATCAAATTAATATAGGAAAAGAAATGGCTTATCTTTCCATCGGTAAACAAATCTTATTATTTTTGTCATAATTATTCTCACGGGGTGAGTACACGAACATCACGCAACCCCCACGTGATAATTATTAATGTATTCGTTGTCTAGCGTTGACTGTTGTCTCTTTATGTTAATCTTATATTATATATAATGTAAAGTAGGTTAGTTTTCTATAAGGCTATCCTGAAAAAGGTTGAGTATAACCGAATGTAGTTGACACATTTTATTAATTCTAACAAAGTGGTTAAAAACAAAATAACTTTTCATTTAATGATAATGTCAAGTCACAAATTGATTGCTTCTCTAAATAGTATAAAATAAAGTCACTATTCGCGTCTGTCTGTTTGTGCTCTTAGTTCTTCTAAATTATAACGGATTTGACAGGGTTTTCACTATCATTTAGAGAATTTCTTCTGGAAGGTTTATATATACAATACATGGTTATTATTATTATATATATTGAAAGTAGAGAAAAGTCGAGCAACGCCGGGTACACGTCAGCTAGTTCTTTAATAATTATATACCATTCTATATAAATACATACTTTGGTAAATTAAAAAAAAACCTATGCACAATAATAAAAATGTTTTTGCTTCTATAGGACCTATAAAAAATACTAAAATTTATTAATTCTTTTCCTGATTCAGCAAATAGAAGTGGTCTTAAGTATTGGTTTGTTGAGGGCTTTGTGTCCATATTACAATAACACCTCTGACACAAAATCTCCGTGGTTTCATTTACGACTTTGAACGCTTGTACAATAAATTTACACCAAGTTGGATTGTTAACCTTCCAGCGGGCGCGCTGTCGTAAAATTTACGACAGACGCACCTTATCGCTTCCCCCACTCTTTCCACTTAGTTGTAAGCATCGAACTTCGAGCTATGCTAGAGTCAAATCAAATGTCAAACATTTACCGCAAGATATAAATGTTTTTCTCAAAGTGAGTTACGATAGGGCAATTGAACCGATGACAGAAGAAGAAAACATAAGCTTTCCAAAACTCGGTGTTTGTCGGTTATGTGCACTGGATAAGAAAAGATCCTCAGCATCAATGAAGTGTTGCCGTTGCCAGTCCTTTACATGCAAGAACCATTCTTCAGTTGAGGTGGTTTGTAACAATTGTAAGGATGGGAATATTGATTCTGACTAAATAGGTCGATAACAAATTTTGTTTTGAAATATTATAATGTTTAGAGTGTGTTGCTTCGTTTTTTTAAGTAAATCAATTTTATTTTTTTTTAAGTACTGCCTATTATCATTCTTCATATCCTTAAAAAAATTCCCTAACATTTGTATAAAGAAAACACCACTTACATGGAGAAAACTTGATGACGTAAAATTTACGACAAGCGCCCGCTCAAGGGAAATTTCTCAACGCGCCCGCTGGAAGGTTAAGTTCATCTCCATATCTTGTGACGCGCGCTGTTCGGGCTTCTCTTATTGGCCGAGTAATGAGCAAACTACATTATGGGATTTGAAGAATAATTTTTATATTGTAGGGAACATGTATTTCTTATCATGGCTTTCTAAGCGAGGCGGCGGAATTCGATGGAGAGTTATATTGTGAAATTACTCCTAGGTGGGGTTATTTTTGAAATGAAATTAACTACACAGGGAAAATCTAGTATAATACATCAATGCTTGTAATTCATTATATTATATATGCTCTTATATGGCAAACAGGGTATTTTACTCACCGATCGGTTCAGCTGAATTAATCAAACATTAATACTATTATATAGTTCTGAACATAAGACTATTGTTTTAAATAGTCGTTTCCTGCACTATTTTCTTGTATAATTTCGTAAATATTTTTTATATATATGTATGTAAAAGCCTTAATAGGCGTGAAATAAATAAATAACTAACCATCACGCCGTGTCATGGTAGGCAGAGAGGACGGACCGCCAAAGAACTCGGTCTTGGCACACTCTCCTTGCCTCATTTATTGTCTCATACATACTCTTATGTTATTCTGAACATTAAAAGTTCATTAATATTATGAAGCAATGTTTCATCCCTTGTTATTATTAATCATAGATAACCCGAATGAGATCACACTGAGCACGGAAGATGAGTACATGGAAGTGTTGATAAAACAGGAAGATGACCTGTGCCTCGATAGCCAGCCGTTCACCTCCACAGCTACTGAACACACAGTCTCCGCTACAGAGGTCCCTGCTCTAGAAGACCTCGCTCCAGAAGACCCTTCCTCAGACCGTCAGCCGTGGGATAACCACCTGTCTAGCGTGAGGCAGTCGGTGTCTGGTGTAGGGCAAGCAGTGTCTGGTGTTAGGCAGCGGGCAGTGTCTGAAGCAAGCCGCCGTCTCAGAGAAGAGAGGAGAGAACTCCTCAGTCTCCATAGGGCCCTCATGCTTGAGGAATACACCAATAAAAGGAAACTCAATGAAGAACGGAGGGAATTCTTGAATCTGCAGAAGACCCTTATAGTTGAGGAATACGACGATAAGAGGAGATTGAGGAAACTAGAAGATGAATACCTAAAATTGAAATTAAAAAAGTTGCAAGAATAAAAATGAATAATGGAGTTTAATTAAAATCAAATGCCGTTTTACCTTCAGTCTGTTTATTTTACAAGGCGAGTCTTGATCACAAATGACAAACATACCAATATCAACCGTCAAACGGCCATTATGTTCAACATTTTAAATTGCTACTATTATCGAAATGACAAACACCCATAGACATATGAATATTAGTAGACCTGCCCTAAGTGATTAAAAGCGTATTATCCCCACTCCCCATACCGGTTCCATTGGAGCCGGCTGTGCTCGCGTATGGCCTCAAGTGAAATTTGAAAACGTGACGTCATCATTCTTGTGCGAACTATGGTCGAGGCATCATCGGTTCATTTTACGAAATAACACGGCAGAATGTTGACTTGTGCTATGAAAACTTGTAAAAATAGATGTGAAAAAGAGAATAAACCCAATAAGGAAGTTGAGTCCATTTTTTAAATTTTTTTTTATCAATGTTCGCATTCAAACTTAAATACGAGTATTTTTTTTTTTTTTTTAAAGTTTGTTTTCATAGTTAAATTAATTCTCAAAGTTTGAATTTTATTAAGCCCGCCAAAACGAGCGGAATCCGAGCGGTGTGGGTGTGACGTCATTCAAACTGTAAGAACCACGTCGCTTAAAGATTTTGTATGGAAAAAAAATTAATTCTTCAATAAGGAATTCCAGTAATTTTTTTACCAATAGTAACCGTCTATTAGAATTGATGTTATTAAAAAAAAAAGAAAATTGATTAAGATTTCATAGTTAAATTAATATTTTAAGTTAGAATATTTGATTTTCAAGCCCGGTATGGTATTGTCGTCGCTATTTGTTGACTTGCCCCGCGCGAATTCAGGACCACCGCGCAGAAAAGTAAAGACCAAAAGTAAAATAACGGTTTACAGCCCAGTTCACTGTAAGACTTTTCTGGGCGGCCGGCGGCCTGAAGTGTATCACATGTTATGTGACATCTATAATAATAAAAACTTCTAAGTTATGCAATAAACAACATATTATTATAAAGCACTATACGAATATGTATCTTTAGAAATCCATTTCATATAATAATAACAACAAATACGTACATATGTTTGACAAACTTAAATAAACGTTTGGCCTATACACCTCTCTCATCTAAACCGACCATCTCTCATGCAATAGAAAGAGATGCACCATAAGTGATCCGTTGTACGTACAAGTCACGACACATGTGACGTCAGAATTCTTTCGACCAATCGTGGAGCGTATACAGTCTATTGCTATTGAATGCTTTTTCAAGAACGTTTAACTAATTCTAAGAATAATAATATAGAAATATATTTATAAATTTAGAATCGATATTTTTTGATCTACATGAACATATTTTTTATAAGTCAAAATATTTTTCACTCAACTTCCTTATTGTCGTATTACATTCCATATATAAGCATTATTTTACTTTATTTTAAGCATATTCACATTGTATAATATAGATCAGTTGTTACTATCACATCGAGAAACGTCTGGACGCGAAACACAATGCTGGTTGGTTGCTGGGAAGTAAATTATGAACATTTATAAAAGTGTCTTAACTAAATACTTAAACGAAATATTCGACTCTGCAAATAGAACCGAATTTTTTTGCCGAATTTGGACTTCGCAAATTTGTTCATAACGTGGCGAGTAATTTGCGCTCCCATGTAAAAATGTCTATTCATTCAAAAGCAGATTTTACTTTTAAGAAGTAAATGGTGATATTATAATGCGAGATGCCTATTTACTGTCAGATTGATTTATTGACGAATCACAGTCAGCTTCACTCCCTTCGTTCTTCAACAGTTGATTTTACCCCTCGCCATTATCTTCTCGTCTATTAATTCCTATGTCTGTGCAAACACCTATTTCTTTAAGTTTCTCGGTTTTGTGCATTTCAGATTGTAGAATGCAACTGAGACTTGTGGATTACGTGAAGTGGACATTATTTATTTAGTTTAATTGTGAGAAAAGTGTTGTAAATTTATGAACTGATAACCGTGTGCGTGGGAAATAATACAAAACTTTGTTTTGTTTTTTTTTGTTTTTTTTTTTTTTTTTTTTTTTTATATATTCTATAATATTGTTATTGGGTTTATAAAAACAGTTTATTTTTAAACAAGTTCTGCTGTGTAATTATTATTACGCGTGACAGCTGTTTCGCCCTCTGAAGGCATTATCAAACTGTGGGTAGCCCCAATTATGTTATTAAAATAACCCTATGAGTCATCGTTTGGGAATAACTAACATAAAGACATTCAGTCAAATTTAAACATTACAGTAATTGGGGAAACTTTACTGGGGTAATAACAATTAATAATTTCTAACATTTTACTCAGAAATCAATTAAGAAATCAGTAATTGAAATTAAAATACCTATCTACAAATAATATAAATGTATCGTCTGTAAGTGGGCTACCCACAGTTTGATAATGCCTTCAGAGGGCGAAACAGCTGTCACGCGTAATAATAATTACACAGCAGAACTTGTTTAAAAATAAACTGTTTTTATAAACCCAATAACAATATTATAGAATGTATAAAAAATAAAAATTAAAATGGAGTTCTACAAATTAAACTTAATAACAATAAATAAAACTTTGTTAATCTTTAACCCAAAATGGCAAACAGACAAGAAGTGGTATATAGGATGTACTGTACTTCTCAGTGAGTGCATGGGGATTGTCTTCATATGTAAAATAGGTTAAATCTGAAGTATTTACTATTTATTTAGTTTATCGATGCAAGAGTAAATATCTACTAGCCACAGGTGGCTGACCCGTTCAGAGGATAGAAGTTGTCTGATCGTGTTCAGACTGCTCGCGAGTCGAGTGAGCTGCATTCTGAGTATTCGGCTTTACTCGGAACTCTTTGTAAACCCGAATGCACATCTCCTATAGGATTGTTCTGACATTAAATGGAACTACGTTTTTCAATCAGACTGATAAGTTTTTCAAATTTTACATTACAGTATAAGACATAAAATATAACATAAAATTAGAATTGCGTAGGTAATAAGGAGCCCTTATGAGGGTGTAAATCAGCAATGGATGGTAAAGAACCTAATGTTCAAATAACAATATCGGAATGCCAAAAATATGTATATACCTATGTATAAAGAAATATATCTAACTAAATTAAGATAAAGATTAGGTACACAGTAAATTAAGTACAGGGTTTTCCAATAAGAGTGTTATTTTGAATAGCCCGCTATTTCGGTAGATGTTACTTTTGAAGCTGTAATTTTTTGACATTTGTCAAGTAGAAACTACGCCATTAATAAAAATGGAACGATACACGCTTCAACAACGCATTGAAATTATTAAAATTCACTCGAGTGAATCAAATGCAAATCATCTTGAGTGATGAGGCCCATTTCCACCTCGGTGGCTTCGTCAACAAGCAAAATTGTCGCATCTGGGGCTCGGAAAACCCAAGAGTTAAAGCCTCTCTATCCTCAACGTGTGACTGTTTGGTGCGGTTTATGGTCCGGCCGAGTCATTGGACCTTACTTTTCTAAAATGAGGCTGGAGCAACAGTTACGGTGAATGGATTGCGCTATCGAGAGATGATTAATGATTTTTTATGGCCGGAATTGGATGGATCTGGACAACGTTTACTTTCAACAAGACGGCGCTACGTGCCACACAAGCAACAAAACCATTGATCTTTTACGATTGAATATCAAAATAACACCTATTATTGGAAATCCCTGTATATTCTAGTTGAAAAGATATCTAAATGTGTTAGGTACACAGTAAATTAAGTACATATATTCAAGTTGAAAAGATGTCTAAATGTGAATCACGTAAGTATTAACCCCTTCAGGCCTCTGGCATTTTGACCATATTTTTTCTTAAAGATGCTGTCAGAAGGCCGGAGAACTCTAGTGTATTTCCGCTTTGCAATAAAAACCAAATAAATGGAATATTTCTTAACTCATCCGAACACTAAATACTGTTTTTAAAAGGTGATGAAATTTTGAAATTTTTTTGTCAGTAATAAATATAATTTAAGAAACATAAAATTTTTTAATATGTATAAACATAAAAAAATTAAAATGGCTCACCTCAACGTTTTTTCTGTCTAAACACCAAACTAAAATTACGGATAATGGAAAATACCCATTTTATTATGTATAAACACATCACGTTTTTGTAATTGAATACAAAAATAATTTATAAAAAATTCACAAAGTTTCATAAATTTTTCTCGAATTGCAGTCGGAACTTTTGATTTCATAGAGGTGCGATTTTTAATTCTTCTGTATTATGCAAATAATGTAGTCAATCTATATCATGCAACTCTACTATAATTAATTTAAAACAACCTTTTGCAAAGGAAATATGTTTCTATTAATGTGGAGATGACTTGCAGTAATATTCGGGAGCCAGCTTACTGCCGTTCCAAAGAAGAAAGCAGTAACTAGCCACAAATTCAAAAACCAGTTTTGAATGCCATCTGGTGAATAATTTTGTTATCTTTCTAAATAACTTACTCAAAAGGCAGTATACTTAAAAACACAGCTAAAAATTGTTAATAAAAATGGGCATTTATGAAGATCACAGTCACAACCATAAAACTAAAAACACAACCACAAAAGATCATCTCAGAACCTCATACACAAATACAAAACTATACAACACAAAACTGTATGGTAATCTTTCCGTTTGGGGATAAAAGAACGAATGACAACGGGAACAGAATACTTGAAGTATGTTTAGAGTGGAACCTGTTTGTGTCCAATACTTTTTTCGATCATAAAGGTATCCACCAATATACGTGGGAAAGAGGAAATGAGAGATCAATTATCGATTTTGTAGTAATTGACTCTAGGTTGAGAGCCGTTACCGAGGACACGAGAGTTTTCAGAGGGGCAGAGGTTGAAACTGACCACTTTTTGGTGGTGTCGAGAGTAAACCTCTTTCGCGGTTGGCGCTCTAAAGTGAAAACGGTACCAACTCCAACAAGAATCAAAATAGAAAAACTACAAAACGATAATGAGAGAAGTAAGTATGTGAATTGTGCAGAGATGAGATTGAATGAGAAAAAAATGGACGGTCTAAGCATAGACGAAACATGGAACCACATAAAAGTGAGTCTTTGTGAATGTGCTAGGGAGGTTTGTGGAATAAGTACGCAAGGTAGGAAGAAAGGTGATGCATGGTGGGATGATGATATTAAAGCACTGGTCTCAGAGAAGAAGAAAGCATGGTTATGTCTGATTGCGGCTGGCAGTGCTTCCAGCGAAGAGAAGGATCGAGCGAAAGAAGTATATAAGGAATGTAAGAAAAAAGTAAGAGTTGGAGTGAAAGAACGAAAGAAACGCCTGGAAGAGGAAGAAGGAATGAAAATGACAAACCATTTCCAAGAAAACATTAAGTTGTTTTGGAAGGAAGGAAGTCAGGTCCCGGTGTGGCCCTGAAACCGGAAGCATGAAAGTAATAAAATCGAAAGATGGAAAAATGTTGACGAATGAGGAAAAAATAAAAGAGAGATGGATGAAGTATTTCGAGGAAGTCTTTGAAAGCGAAGTGAGTGACAGTGATTCTAGCGGCGAATCAGATATGAATGATGATGGACTGAATGTTACCGAAATTAGCATGGATGAGATAGAAAGATCAATTAAGTGTATGAAGAATGGTAAGGCTGTCGGTTTCGACAACATTGCTGCTGAATATTTTAAAGGAGGTAGCCGTATAATTCTCACATGGTTGTGCAATCTTTTTAACCAATGTTTAAAGGAAGGTTACACGCCTTTAGATTGGAGAAGGGCAGTGATCATGCCATTATACAAAGGTAAAGGGTCACATATGGAATGTGGGAATCATAGGGCTATAAGCCTGCTAAGTTCAGTTGGCAAGCTGTATGGTAGAATTTTGATTGAAAGGGTAAGAAAGGAAACAAAGGATAAAATATGGGATGTGCAAGGAGCTTTTATGAGTGGAAGGGGGTGCATGGACCAGATCTTCTCATTGCGTATGCTCACCGAGAAGTTTCTGGCAAAAAACCAGAAACTTTTCTGTGCCTTTGTAGATCTACAAAAAGCATACGACCGAGTCGACAGGAAAAAGCTATGGAAGGTGTTGTCCAAGTATGGAGTGAATGCAAATCTGACTCAGGCAATTGCGTCTCTATATGAGGGAAGCGTTGCATGTGTTAGGGTGAACGGTGGTTTTACGGGGTGGTTTGATATCACAAAAGGTGTTAAACAAGGCTGCGTAATGTCACCATGGTTATTCAATCTATACATGGATAATTGTATGCAAGAATTGAAAGAGGTGGGATTGGGCGCGAATTTGAGTAATCTGAAAGTATGTTGCCTGTTGTATGCTGATGATGCGGTGCTGATTGCTAATAGTATGGATGATCTGCAGTCTCTCGTGTCTAGGATGAACGAAGTATGCGTGAAGAATGAGTTAATGATGAATGTAAGTAAGTCTAAAGTAATGGTGTTTGAAAGAGAAAGTACGAGAACAGTGTGCAATATAGCTGTGAATGAGGAATACTTGGAGCAGGTGGATGAATTTGTGTATTTAGGAAGCATGTTTACGAGAGATGGGAAGGCTGACAGAGATATTGAAAGAAGAGTAAATGCAGGTAACTCCATTAATGGAGGACTCAACGCAGTTGGCGCTAACAAAAAATTGTCCAAAGATGCGAAGTTAGCAGTCCACAATGGAGTGCTGGTACCTACCCTGATGTATGGAAGTGAGGCATGGAACTGGCAAAGAAAGGATGAAAGTAGATTGAATGCTGTTGAAATGAGATCCCTGAGGCGTATGTGTGGTAAAACCATGTATGATCGTGTGAGGAATGTGGATATCCGCAAAGAGTGCAAGGCTGATGTAAGCGTAATGAGTAAGATCAAGAAAGGGACGCTTAGATGGTTTGGGCATGTAGAGCGAATGAGCGAAGAAAGGAGTGTAAGGAGAATATACGATGCAAATGTGAATGGTAGCAGAAGTCGGGGACGCCCGAGGAAGACATGGCACGACCAAGTGAATCAGATACTTGAGTCGGGCCATGTCAAGAGTCAGAACAATAGAAGAGTATGTATGAGACGATGTATGAATGTGAATGAGGCAAGGAGTGTGTGCCAAGACCGAGTTGTTTGGCGGTCCGTTCTCTCTGCCTACCCCTGCGGGGAAACGGCGTGATGGTTAGTTAGTTAGTTAGTTAGTTTAATCTTTCCTGTTTATTCGCAAAGTACGTCATGTAACAGAAAGAGATATTTAGTTATTACATTGTACAAACTTAACACGGTCAGATTTCGTTCAACCAATCATCAACTTTTAAATCACTTTTCAACAATGATTTATTAATTCTGAGAGTATATATGTAGAATATATGTATATTCAGAATCGGTGTTTTTTGGTTTACATGAACACACTTTTCAAAAGTCAAAATATATTTTACTCAACTTCCTTATTATTTGTGTATAAAATATATTTTACTCAACTTCCTTATTATTTGTGTATAAAATATATTTTACTCAACTTCCTTATTATTTGTGTATAAAATACATTTTACTCAACTTCCTTATTATTTGTGTATAGAATATATTTTACTCAACTTCCTTATTATTTGTGTATAAAATATATTTTACTCAACTTCCTTATTATTTGTGTATAAAATTTAAAAATATTAAGTGCCAACTACACTAGCTACTTGAAACAATTCGTATATTGACAAATACATTTATGGCTTTGAAAAAAGGATGTGTTACTATAAATTGAAGAAAGTAATTTTAAGTATGTAAATAGTCTTAAATGATTGTATCCTTGTAAAATAAATTATGAATAAATAGAAGACAGATGAAAAAGTAATAAAATTCGATTGATTAGTTTATTTATTAATTCTACAAAAATGACAAAAGCAAATAAATTAATAAATTTTTAATTATTGAAGACAATATTAGCGATTTCTAAACGAAAATCTGAAACAGAAAAATCAGAAAAGGATGCCCGGAAAGACAAGGGTTCTGTTTTCATGTCTTAGATGTGACCGTATCCTTTTCTGATTTTTCTGTTTCAGATTTTCGTTTAGAAATCGCTAATATTGTCTTCAATAATTAAATATTACAATTTGAGGTTTTACTCAATAAAGTTATTAAATAAATAATTAATTTTTAATTTTTATATGGAATTAATAGTTCCACTAATTTATTGTAAACAAGAGAAGGGGCATCATTTGCCCACAAGAAATCCAAATGATTAAAGTCTTTCATCGGCACTTGGTAATATTCAATGGGATTCTTGAGCTGCCGGTATATAGTCTTCATATCTGCTGAACCCGCCAGCCAGTCATTGTCGGCGCAAAACAGCGCAATTGGCAGCGTTATATTATTCATTCTATATTGCGGAGGAGTATCTTGTCCATAAACTTTCATATTAGTTCGAGCACCATAATCGAATCGCTGAAATTTTCCCCCGTCTCTTATCTCTTGAGCAAAATGAATAACAGTTCTAGTAGAAGTTCCTGCTGGAGTATGATTCAATATCACAGGGAAGGATTTCTTATTAAATTCCTTTTCATCAAATCCGGCCAGCAAAAACAAAACGTTTAGACACACTTCTGCCGTGTAATGATTTATCTCACAAACCTTATCACCCAACCAACGTATTATGAAGTTTTGAGGAAGAAATTCGTTACCACCCAAGTTTTCAATTATCCATTCTAAATCGTTTGACCATGGAGCCAAATATCTGATGGGACTCCGGATGGCTGTCGTATACGTGACCGGAGCCATTAAAAAAGCCGCTTTCAATTTATTGTTATATTCTGGACGTGTCGACAATAATGCAAATAGAGTTGTCGTTCCCATAGAGTGACCGACGTACAGCAATTGTTGGGTCTTTTTGAATCTGTTAATATAGTCAATCATAGCCGGAAGATCATAAACAGCCGATTCATGCCATGTAAAATTCCAGAAGTCAGGATCTTTTGTAGAAAGGCTGACATGAGCACGACAATATGTATTTCCTCTGAAGTTTCCAAGCCATACGTCGTAGCCCGCTTCAGATAAGATGTAGGCTAAGCCTTTATCTGCGCCGATGGTGACAAAGTTTGAAGAACTTCCGAGGAGTCCATGCTGCAGAAAGATAGCTGGGCGATCTGATGTATCGGAGAAATTCTTAGAGTGTGGTATACGGTGCATTGTCAGCAAATAACCATCTTCTGTTCTCACGGTATGAGACTCCGCCGGGAAGCCATTCTTTGCAATTAGTTGAACTGTATCTAAAAATGCATCAGGAACATAATCTCCAATCTTGTTTGATTTGTCAATACTATTGATTTCCCCATCACCCAACTCATTTGTATTGTAAACGAGGGTATCTGTATCACCTGATAAACCATTATCTTTGATTTGTTTTGTTGATTGAACAAAAGCAAGAGCATTCACTTCATTAACATTATCACTGGACACCTTTGTGTTGTTATCCAAGCCGAGTTGAATAGGTTCTACATGGTTCACAAAAATTTGTGCATTTATAGAAAATAAATTGAATAAGAAAAATACACTTGATGAATTCCACATTGTATTAACTGTGATTACAAAGACGTATTGCCGTGCAGAGTGTTCCAAACTTGACTAATCCTGAGTCAGTGATTCACAAATTAGTGACAACTTTGACCCCTTTGACCCTATCAGAAGATCAACTTGATAAACACTAAGTACTGGGTCCAATAAGAGTCATAATAATTATGTATGATACATATTGCCATTTCAACAGAATTTGGACATTATGACAATATTATTTATTATTATTGATGATGCAATGATATTTTATTTAACCCCTATGAGATGGGGGAAATTTAGTAAATTTCTCAAATCCAAATATAACATTGAAAATTATATACGAAATAATAGGCACACTTCTACGATACCATTTTTTTTAGTTTGGAATTGCCATTGACAGTTATAACGAACAAAACATTTCAAACTTAGCTATACACGCTGCACACAGCAGTGTACCACAAGGTAGTCATAATTTCACTGTACTGCAAATGTAGCCAGCCGCACTATAGGAGTTAAGGAATGAATCAATGAATTCTACTCTACTTAATAGTTAAGTTTTAAAAATAGTGGTCCTCATTTGTGAATTATTTAAAATATGGATAAATATATAATACCTAAGTACACATTAAATTTTAAAAGTTAAAGACAATGCTCCAGTACAATGATATAATAATAATAAATATTTGTCCATTTTAGGGCTCCAATCCAATAGTGAAGAAAATGGATATCATTAGCTAGACTAAAGCCCCCCATTTGGGACCTGGAGATTGTATCATCATGGCTGGAGAAAATTTTGCATGAACTTATCAAGGTGATCAGCCACAATCCTGCTTTTGAGTCTACAAACTCACACTGCTCCATTGAACAGTGGAAAGATTATCAGTGAACAGTGAGGGCATTAGTCAGTTCGATGCCAAGACAGATTTGGCAGAATGGCAGCAATCAGGGTGGACACTGGCTCGCTCGGAGTCTACAAACTCACACTGCTCCATTGAACAGCGGAAAGATTGTCAGTTAACAGCAGGGGCATTGGTCAGTTCGATGCCAAGACGGATTTGGCAGACTGGCAGCAATCAGGGTGGACACTGGCTCGCTCGGAGTCTAAAAACATAGACCCTGTTTGTAGACCATAGTCTTTCGAATGGAGAAGCTCATAGAACTGTCAAAGGAACAAAGAGCACAGGCTGTAATTAAGTAAGTTTATTTAGTATAACTCGTGGGACAGTGAAAGCTGCCTCTAGGGTAGTAATTACAAGTTGGATTAGAACAGTCCTCGGGGCTGCCGACAGGGATGGAGAATGTACCTGACAGCATCCAAAACAACTAGAAAAAACCCTGACTGATAAAATCAAATAATTATCAGACGATGCGCACCATCAAATCCGAAAACTTCAAGTAAAAGGCAAGAAATCCTAAAAGGCCTATCACCACTTCATCAAAAGCATTTCTTTGGTAATTGACGAATCATCAGATTCCTCAAGCCAGGGGGTCGCCAGTTGGTTGATTCAACTGCCAAGCCTTTCTTCTTCAAAATGGGATTCTGGCCAGCTCTTCTGACTCTGACAGCAGAGATGTGAAGGTTCTGGCGGACATTTTCTCTAAAGCCAGCTACCATGTGTTATGGGCAACACATACTTCCGATCTCTCATATCTATGTCGATGAAAGACACCGCTATCTGGAACTTCACGTGGAATGAGTGATAAGACTACATCAACGAGGGAAAAGGAACAAATGGCTTGCTTTACATCAAAACTCAATGGGCACCACCATAATGTTTGCGTTATTATAAAATGTTGTTATTATTTGTTGTAAACTATTTATGTTATAAACTGCACCTGCTCTGGACACAAATTCCTAGTGAGACAGGCACAGTACTGCACAGTAGTTGAATGAATTCTATTAAAATGCTAGCCCCGTACTCTAACAGCATTGGATGGATCACCAAAAACCTCGGAGCAGATGGGAGTTTATACCGCAAGGGGTGATATAAGCACACCGGCCGCAAAGACAACCGTTATAGCTAAAAGATGTCTCATAATTCATTATTCCTCAAGACAGATTATGATCTCAAAGTGTTCAACAATATAAATTACCATTAATATTGAATCACACTCCTGGGGGGATTTCTACGAAGACTGTTCTTCATTTAGTGTAAAAGATGAGACAAAGGGAAGTTCCAGCAATTCGAATACGGTGCAAAAAAAATCTCATTTACAATCGACTACTCCTCTGGAATACTAAGGGGGTATTTCACTATGTCGGGCTAAATATCTGAATAGCTATCCGTTGGCTGGCTTTAAAGTTCAGAATAACTTCGTTATTCAACGGCCACCGTTTCACCATTGTTTCGAGCTTCCGGATAGATAACACTCGAAAAAGTCTGGCAACATCGCAAAATGTTTGCAGTTAGTCCATCTACTGCCACGGCTGTCATGCGTCACAGTCCGCACACCGCGAAGTGTGCATTTTAGATAGATTCGTGTCAAATTAATTCATTTTTTCTTATTTTGAACACAATCAAATAATTCAGGATGGATCATACAAGCATTCAAATTCATTCTACAAAATTCGACTCACTTCTCAGCTGTTAAACTCGGAATGTTTTGACGCCATCTTTGATTCGAGGAATAGCGCCTAACGTCTGGTTAGAGCACTGATTAGTCAAATCTAACTTTAACCCGAGCGTTAGCGTTATTCAGATATAGTGAAAACGAAAAAATGACTAATCCGCGGATTAGTGCTTGGTCAGAAAATAATCAGAGATAGTGAAAAACCCCCTAAGTTCGCAAGATAACCTTTGATCATTCAATTATTGGCTGAATAGTCTTAATGATTCCATGCTTTTGTATAATCAGCTTGCAAATCCCATTGAGTATCATAAGGTTCCCGTGGAGGAGTTTAATCACTTGGACTTCTTGTGGGGAATCGATGCTCCGAATCTTGTGTAAAATAAAATACTCATTGATGAAATGAAAGAAAAAAAAGGCATATTTCCTTCAAATTATAATTTTTCTAGAATGGTCATATCCTGTCGGAAGTAAAACAAAGTAATGGTAATTTTTACTTGAGATTTTGATACGCTGAGCATTAAAGGTGTTCTTCAACTGACAAGTCATTGGTTTCGTCCACACGACACCCATACAATGCGCTGAAATAGCAAGTAAGTTAATAAATACTTGAACCTTGATGGGGGGGCCTGTACACGTTATTTTGCCCATTTGCTAGTGGGCAGCAGCTCAGCGCATTGTGCAAGTTTCGTGTGGATGAAATCGAAAATTTAGACATTGCTTTATCTAGATAATATTATTCCATTTTGAAATACAATTTATCTTAAGATGCATTTTTTATAGATTTGTGACGATTTTGCATTTGATTTTTTTAATTGGATTTACACATATTAAAACCATTTTTTTTATCGGCTGTTTGTTGTAAAATGCATATTATGCAAATATCCAATTTTGTAGTGCAGAAATCGATTTATTTTTGTTAAAATGGATTATAAGAACAATAGCATTGATATAATTTTATTAGTTACCTATTGACCTGTAATTTGACTCATTCAATTAACTAGGTACTTATATTATTTCAACATTTTAGATATGTGTTTGATGTTGTATTTAATGCAACCATTGAGTTACAATAAATAAAAGCCACATTCATTGAAAAATTAATGTAAAACATTGTTCCTGCACTGGAAATAGCACAGTCTGTAGCACTTAAATTACCGGCGCGCCAATATGAAGTGATCCTTTGTAATGGAATAAACTTCAGACCCCGGTTACATACTTCATGGCGAGGACAGTAGAGGGCTGAGATGTTGATAGCCGCATTTTAAGTATCAAAACTTCAAGAACCTACTTTCGTCAATTTAGTACAGTGATGCCATTCCTACCGAAATTTCGGTATATCTACCGACTTCGGAAAATATCTACTGAAATTTGTGTCAAATCAACAGATTTTTTTTGAAAATCTAAGAAATTATTGAAAATTAAACGAATTCAGTTAAAATCCACCGTATTCACAAAAATGTACTGAAGTTTTAGATCTTGGTGAATTGAATCCAACGGAAAGCGAGCTGAATTCAATTCAATAATCAACATGTCTTTATTATATGTATTTGGTTTTCCTTCTTTCAATTCCAATTCGAACTACAAAGAATTCACCTACCTACTTAGATTTAACGTGAACTATGGTGATTTTTTAGTAATTGAATAACTATCTAGTATTTCTTTGACCTGACATTTTATTTGTAGTCAAAACTATAATTGTTAAAGTTTTCATAACATTAAATAGCTTCATACTGAATCAATTCCTTCATATATTTAAACCTTTGTCATTTTAAATTTGAGTTTATTTCAATGCATTGATTTGAAGCAGGGTTAGTTTAAGGTAAGTATTAAATGATGCCCTGTGATAGGTGAGTTACACGTTGTATTTTTTAACATTAAAAAGCCAAGTCACACAAATATTGATTATGGTAAAACTCTATTTACCAATGGTAAGTGATACCATCAATTTTTCTATCTTTTCCAGAACGATTTGTAAAGTATCTTAGCGTACACATAGGCATTATGCAGTGATCGTTTGGAGACTAGTATTCGGCAAGCGCTTGTAACCGATTGAAGCCTGTGTTATCTCTATGTAGCCAATTGGACCCAAGTTGTTGCCCATATTCTGAATGCTGATATTTACTCCATATAATGCATACCTCAACTAATGCAACACACAATGTCATATGACAATAAATTAGAAAAATGAAAAGAAGGGTACGCCGAATAGGCTTTTTTAGATAAACATGTATTTGATAAACTTGACGAATTCCGCTGCATGCAAAGGCTGATTTAGTAAAATAGAACTTTAATGCATCTTTTACCATCTCCCATGACATAAATACTTATTTCTTGTAGACCATATGCTATTTATACATTTTTTTGCCTATCAAGTGTCAAAAATTTATCATATTTACATAAGTACGTGTCGATCTCAAAACATTTTGGCTCAGTCAAATGGTGTCATTGGCAGATAATAATATTATAACCTCAGTAAAAATCTAAATATTTTCGGACCACATTGGGGAAAACATGAAATAAAAATATGTGAATACAAATTAAAAATTGAGAGACTTAAAGTGGGTTCTGGGGAGTATCTTACTATTCAATTGATTGTTGGAATATTTGGGGATCTTTCACAATTCAAATATTCAAAATAATTGATTTTAATTCATTTACAAAAAGTAATCAACCTTCAAAAACCCGCCAAACATAAATAAAATAATAATAAACCACTCACGTCAAATGTCAAAAGTGCATAGAAAAAGAAAATAGGAGTTAAGTCGGCTGTCACTCTTTCTAGGAGTAGGCATGCAGCACTTACAATGTACAATCGACATTCTCAAATAAATTTCTTTAACGTTAACTAAATTTGTTATCACTTTACTAAATGGGAGTTTATATTAATACTATTCAAGTTAAAGAAAAGGAGGAACGAGTAAAAAAAGGAAGTTACTTAGTTACAAAACACTCTTAAAATGTATTTAATAAAAATGTATAAAGAAGGGTTAGTCTTATTCTAGCTTAATACTAGTCGTAAATTATAGTTCTTATCTGGAACCGCGGATCTCCATGTTCGCACTTATCACCGACATCACACAAGCGGCAACTTGGGTTGGATTCGAAGGGCGGAATTAGTTCAGCCTGGGCCAAGGCTCTGAAGGGCGGAGTCGGCAGGCAGCGACTCCTGAGAGGGCAGCTTCCTCGTAGAGATATCCTCAGCTCCGCTCCAAGGGGGAGAGCAGGAAGTTTCTCGGCGGAGGCGAGACGGTAACTTCTGCTAGGGCAGCTCCCTGGTCGGAAGAGCCTCGGTGCCGCTCCAAAGGGGGAGAGCAGGAAGTTTCTCGGCGGAGGCGAGACGGTAACTTCTGCTAGGGCAGTTCCCTGGTCGGCAGCTGCCTCGGCGCCGCTCCAAGGGGGAGAGCAGGATGATGACTCCCAAGATGATGACTGTCGAGTGCGGAAATCTGAACTGTCGAGAACTAGGCGAGATTGTGACCGCCGAGAGGGCAGCCTCCTGGGCGGAGGCGCCTCGGCGACCGCCCCAAGGGGAGGTGAGATGATGACTGTCGGGTGCCAAAAAATCAACTGTTGATGAATGGAATCTGTTGTCAGCTGCGCAATCCGGCGACTGTAGCGCGCCTGTCGTGGGGTGCTGGAACTAAAGTGGTTCCGATTTACACCACTTCGGTACGTTGTTTGAGTCCGTGGCGCTGGCATCGACATTCTCACCGCTAGTTATTATTATTTTGAAATATGTTAAAATCACATTTGTACAAAAGACCTTCAAACAATTACAATATAGCCTAGCCTTGGGCGAAGGTTTTTATTGCCGGGTCGCTGGTTTAACAATACACCCATTTCGGATTACGACTTGATGGGTGTATTTCCAAGTTGGCTTTCTAATTTTTTTATTGCGGGACCGGTGAAACTATTCACTAAATACTTAAGGTCTAATAATTCGAACTGCCGCCTCCATCTGCATGTAAAATCACAGAGACAAATGCTGGAGCACGTGTTCACTTTGGTCTTTCTGTGAATTCAAGTCCCGTAGATACCTAGGGACATATCAAATTATTATGATTTAGAAAAATTATTTGATTACTTTGCAATATTTTTGTCCACCGTACCTCCGGATTTCTAACTTCACACTGGAGTACCTGGAAGAACTATGGACTTCACCAGTGCTGAACATCACCCACAAGTCCGGTCTCTACCAACGCGGTGTAGAGCCATCGACTTCATCACTACGACCTCTCCTCCATTCGTATGATGTTGACCATCGAACTGACTACATCCACTGACGTGGTGTCGATCTTTGGCCTGGGGAACCCGCCACCGATCACGTACACTTCAGCATCGAGCATTGGTTCGAAGTCAGCGCAACACCAACTTCACTGACTCAAAAAACGCCGTGATTACACAACATCTTGCATTCGTCTCACACTACCATCCCCAAACTTAAATAGTATACAACTGCTGACCCTGTACAAATTACAAGCGCGCCCTACTGTTGAATTTGGTAGCCACCTCTGGTCTGGAGCCCCAAAATGCCTGTTCCATTTCTATTAAAAAATTATGTTTATCAGATCCAGGGCTGGCTCTTAAACGAAAGGCGCATGGCGCGAGTAAAATTTTGACATCCTTTGTAGACTAGTAGACGTCCAGGTAGGTGATCACTGTAATCAATATTATATTCGGATGATTTGTATTTTTATGTAACGCCGTTTCTATAAAAAATAATCTCAAGGGCGATGTGTAAAGACTGTTAGGTGTTAGGTATTATCAGCGCCTTAACAATTCAACGCCCGGAGCAGACTGCTCCTATTGCGCCAGCACAGAGTCGGCCCTGATCAGATTCATGCGTGCGATAGATAGACAGCAATAACATGGTAAATAATTTGGTTCACTTTTACATTTCGTCACATGGTTGACATTTGACACATGAGAACGAGTCGCCACTACGACTCGTTCATGAATTCAACAGCTCGGCTGTGGAACGATTTGTTGGCCTTTGTGTTTCCTCCCTCCTAGAACACGGATCTCTTCAAGACAAATGTTCATTCCTTCCTTTCCTCAAAAAGACCCTTCTACACAGCATCCCCAGATATGACATAGGCCCTGAGGGTAAACTATTTTCCTCAGGGCCTTCTGTGTGGAGTTAATGTAAAAAAAGCTCAAATGGAACTATTTAGTACATGCGGTAGGACTAACAGATAACCGTGGGACTCACAATATCGTCGGATAATGAAAATCCTTGGTTGAGAAAGAGGATTTATATAAATAAACCGTGTTCAAGAATCGACATTCAAATCTTTTAAGCATCACTAAAGTATCGATTATAAAAGTGTTGTCATATAACAATAATATGCCCGTTAGGTAGGCCCTCCAGCAGACAGATGATATTATTATGTTCCTTGCAATGAACATTATTCTTCCGGCAAATCATTTTTGGTTGATAATAGAAGTGTGTCGTTCCGCTCATTTTTCGGACTCGAATCAGAGTCCGGACTCATTCTAAAGGACTCGATTCATTGGATTCGCTCCGACTCCTTCGAATGAAGGCGATCAAACCGCTCCGCCGGACTCATACTACAAAACGAATCAAGCGAGTCCGGCGGAACGGTTTGAGTCGGAACGTTTGAAATGAGTCCGGCGGAACGGTTTGAGTCGGCACGTTTGAAATGAGTCCGGCGGACTCAAACTAGAAACCGTTCCGCCGGACTCATCTTGATTCGATTGAGGTTCGAGTCCTGTGGACTTGAATTTGAATCAGCTGGATTCGCAGAACCCGGTGGAACGTCACAATGAGTGTCACGAAATAATAATTTTGTGTATCCTGTTATCTGTAAGGCTGGCTTTAGACTTGTAAGTTTTTTCGTGGATTTGCGACTTCTAGCCAGTGGGCATATTGGATTTTCAAAATGCAATATGCCCATTGGCTGGAAGTCGTGAATTTGCGAAGGGACTTACAAGTCTAAAGCTAGCCTTATACCTACTTCGCAACTCGCGATTTTCGAAAGGTAAAGGATTAGTTACACATATTATTATTAACTACAGGAAGGATACATAAAAATACAAAATTTGCAAGATTAAAAAAAAGTCAAATTTAAAAAAAAAATCTATTTAAAAAAAAAACAAAATTTTCAAAAAAAGTTAAAATTTTCAAAAAAATCAAAATTTTCAAAAGTCAAAATTTTCAAAAAAAAAATCAAATTTTCTAAAAAATTCGAATTACCCAAAAAAGGCAAATTTTCAAAAAAAAACTTATTTTCAAAAGTTTAAAAAAATTACCAATTTTTAAAAAATCAAATAAGTAGGTTTATTTAATAATTTGTTTATTTGCTTCACTCAATTTGTGAGGTACCCACCTTTCAAGCTTTTCACCTTGCGAGTTTCGAGCGAGAGGCGAGAGCGAGAGGTGAGAGTTGAGAGCGAGAGGTGAGAGTGAGTCCGGACTCGATCCATTTTATTTTGCGGACTCGGATCGATTCAAACGCCTTCGGACTCGGACTCATTTGATTCGCTCCGGCCGGAACGACACACTTCTAGTTGATAACGGGCGGGACGGGAAATTTGACATATTACGAAAATAATAAACGAAGAGCTCGAAGCTGCGCGCTGTTCGTTTATTTTACAGAGTTAATTAGACGTTTATTAATTAATTTATAAAGAACTGTGCATTAGTTTCACTTTATAGACTTATTAAACCACTGTTTATTAACAGGTGTACGTGATTTCGCGAAATTTGTGATGGATCAATAATCTCGTCAAGGGTGATTTTGTTTCTTGGTTTGTTTTTAGTGAAAAATGATTAGTGTTGTGCTTTGTTAAGGCTTTGAGCAATGGAGAGACCTTTGCGTCCCCGTACAGCCCTTAATGAGTGCGTTAAAGTGGTTGTGAGATGCAGACCGATATCGGAAAAAGAACTCGCCGAAGGACATAGCTCCGTAAGTGCTAAACGAATTCATTTAAATTTATTCAATCGATTTTCCTAATTTATAGACACATGACAGATATACGACCTGTTTAATACACCACTGAATATGTTCGTGCTTCCTGCATGTCATTCCATAATCATAATATTTATGTTAAAGTTCTAAAATACATTTTCCAATACATCAAACGGTGTCACAAATTTTATACACTGCCAATTTATAATTTAAAACGTTATTTATTTTTCGCTATGCTAAGCGAATAGATCTGAATGGCCAGATACTTCCCCCATCGCCCGGCTTCTCGTAAAAAAATAAAATATAAAGTAAGATTTATATCTTTAGAAATAATTACAATCTGGTCGTAAAATCGACATTCAAATAAGAAGTGCTCCAAGAAGTGTCACCGCTAAAATAATGTGATTTCTAATGTGTTTTTGCGCAAATGAATGTTTGTCTGGGTGTATATGTCAGTTTAATATTTAACCTTGCACTAAAACGGATAAATTACCTTAACTTCTAATATATTGGTAGATATATAGTTAAAATTAATTTAATTCGATAAAAAAACACGCATTTTAAACGAAAGGAAATCAACCGTTAATTATTGTAGGTAGGTACTGTGCATAAATATACCACTCTCGTACTGTGTTATTAAAAAAATCTAGCTCCTTTTTCATTCGATAACACAAAATAGATATTTTTGTGTAGTATAAAAATAATTATTGTATTATAATTTTCTTAAATTAATTGCATCTTTTGCGTTCTATCCACCCCACCTAAATTCTGAAAATACGTAGCTGTATAACCCAATAAACAATAATATACCTAGTACCTACCCAACATTGTCTGGATTTTTGACCGATTTTCTCTACGTACGTACCTACCTATTATATTAAATTGTTTTGTGGAACACATCTCCAATTTAAAAAAACAATAATTGGTGTTTTTTATTAAATTCTTATTTTAATAAGCAATGAATAACGGATATATTTCAGAATGATAGATACTCTCAGACTACCATTTAGAATAAAAAAATGCTGGAAATGGTTCTAGCCGTGTTTGGTGACCAGCAATGAATATCCAGGTACTTCCCCACACTCTATAGTGCCATAGATGGTTGGGAGCAGTTGGGACTCTTGCGCGGTGTCAGTAATATTATTATGCTGAACAGACCAATAGAAGTGTGAACTATTCAGATTTTAAAGAAAACGGACGTCGGTCATTTTTGATCTTTCGATTGCCAATAATTGTTCAAAATATTCATTTATCATTGAAGGAGATGATACTAATAAATCTAAAGGAAACATGAAACAGAAGAAGACACAGAAAAATAAAAAGATAACGGTCTAAACAGGGAATTGAACCCAGGATCTCTGTCCTACCGGGACAACGTCTCTAACCACTCGACCATCGGGACCTAATTATTACAAATTCAGAATTAACGATAATTATCTTGCAACTAATTTTTCCCATATTTTTGGCAACCATTTTTTTGAATGATTACAAAATTCTAAAGGATCGGTTTATAACCTAGATGTCCTAGATAGTGTCTTGGATAAACATATCCGATTTTTAATTATACGGGATACCTGTTGTTTTTTTTTAAAGTCTAAATGAATTTTCATTTTAATTATTTTTAATTAGGCCAATAAAATTGATTATCTCTGTCCAAGAAAGAATTTCGAGGTTTGAAAATGTTTAATCAATTTCAGCAGAAGTAAGGAACACTGACGCACAGACACACCCACGGTACACTTCTATCTGTTTATTTATTCAGTGCCAACAACGGACGTGTTCATTTCATCAATAATCATAATTGTATTTCATTCATAAACTGCTTCATTGGCTAAAATAGGCAACAAACCATGTTATAAAATAACATATCTCTGTTCTTTGTACGGGGTGTGAATAATAACTATTTAATATTATTCATTGTCAGTTCACACTAACTAATAGCACTGTGATATAGTGTCAAAAGAAATAGTGTTATTATTCACTGAGTTGAGGACACCCGAGGAAGACATGGTACGATCAAGTGAATCTCGCGCCATGTTGAGAGTCTAAATAATAGAAGAGTACACCTGTACACGATACGATCGCTGACGAGGCGTAGCTATAGCATTCACATGGGTACGACCAGTGGCGGCTCATGTTGATTTTGTTTAGTCCAAACAGACTAGACGTTTTCAACTACAACAACATCATTAATGCCATTTTTTGTAATATTAGCAATCTAGTAAATACAAAAGTCACGAGCCGCCACTTGGTTCGACCCTAAGGGGGCAAGGGAGAAGGAGAGGGGGGCAGGAAATCTATTGGAAAGGTTTTTGGGACCTCTACTCACAGCAATTTATTATTTACATCACATTGATAAAAGTGATGTAAATTAGTGCAAATAATATTGTTGTATTTTCCAGGAATGTAATCTACGAGTACTATTCTATCTTTTCCTACGCAATAATGAGGCTGGTGGGCAGGGTTTTACCCTCTAAATAAATAAATAAGACATTAGCAGCAACGTAGACGAAAAAAATAACTTTAGTCCGCCTCATCACAGGACACCCTAGTGAGAAGGACATACAATTCTAAACATATTATATTCACTATAATATTTTGTACGTACAGAGTTTAAATAGTCTATAAAATAAAATAAATTTTAATAAAGCTGAATCTACAGGGAGAAAAATGAGTATTACTGATTTATTCAAAATCTCTCAAATTATTGGTAATCCGGTTAAAAACGGGCCTGCAGGCCGCTTCCTGATAAAATTTTAGTAAATTCGTAATAATATCAGAACACGTGTTCATACACCTGCGTTTGTCTTAATACTAAATAATGACAAAACGCGAAAATGTGGATTTTTAAGAACACGTGTTCCGACATTGTGATAAAACATTGGTATTTTACTAAAAGTTTATCAGGACACCCATCAATTCATTCGGTAATGGGCTGAAATCCCGTTTTTAATCGGATTTCTAATAATTTGAAGAGATTCTTAGGAAATTGGCAATATTTTCTGTCAGTGCAGTTCATAACTCATTTTCGTCTAAATGTGGAGATACAATGTTAGATGTTTCCAACGAAATAACACAATGTTAAAAGTGGAGATAAAATGTTAGATGTTTCCTACAAAATAACACAATGTTAAAAGGTGGAGATACAATATTAGATGTTTCCTACGAAAAGGTGGAGATACAATGTTAGATGTTTCCTACGAAATAACCCAATGTTAAAAGTGGAGATACAATGTTAGATGTTTCCTACGAAATAACGCAATGTTAAATTTAATAATATATTGAAAGAGAAAGAACATATGTTAGATGCATATGCTAGTATGTATTATGAAATGAAAGAATGTATGTTATTAATGGTTTTAACCTTAGATGGGCGAACACTGAAGACTGGCAGCGGCAGCCTTGTGCTGCAACGGTTGGTTGGATAGATCAAATACCTAACCTGACCGCCTTGTACACACTAACATACATGTCCATAAATGATATTTGCAGATGGCTAATATTATTTAAGTGCGTTAAGAAAATTACAATTAATTATGTAAATTATACACGGCATCTCGTACATCGTAGACTCAATGTGTTTTTTTAAGATTTTGACCAAGAAAATTAAAACATTTGACACCTACGCTGTATCTGGAAGTAACGCAATGTACTATCTGTACTACCTCAATCAATTATTCACTTACCGACATTCGTATCAATCTGATACTTCTTTAAAATTCCAAATATTAAATATTTTACCTAATGAGCTAAATTACCCTAGAAGACTAGAAATAAAGTAAATGGAAATAACACAGATCTCGTTTATAAAACTATAGTTGCTCCACATTTAGATTACTGCTCCTAGATATGATATGTATTTGGCTAATGAAGGAAACGTAAACAAACTAAAAGTTATTCCAAACAGAGCTATGAGATGTAAACTAAGGAAAGGCAAATATGCAAAAAATAATCAAATAAGTGAAGACCTAAATTAGATTCCTATAAAAAAGAGACTGCTTTATAATGTGTTGATTTTTGTACATTGAAGTATGTATAACCAAATGCCTAAATACTTCAAGGAAGAAATAGTTTTTAGTAAAAATATTCATAATATTTTATGAAGAAATGAAATGAAACCAGAAATGTTAATAGAATTAGATTGCCACTTATGAGAAAAACTGAGTCACAGAACTGCTTGATTTACTTAGAAAGGACTAAAAATGTGTGATGAAATGCCTGAAACTCCTTCCTTGATAAAGAGTGATTCCTCCCTCCTACAATATGGGTCTCTTCAAGACCCAAGTTCACTCCTTCCTCTCCTCAAAAAGACCCTCCCATAGCATCCCCAAAAGATGACACAGGAGGCCCCGAGTAAAATCATTTTCCTCGGGGCCTCCTGTGTGAAGTTAATATATTTTTTTAAATGACAACATTTTGCATCAGGGACTAGTCTCTGTGAGTGAGTGAGTGCTAATAATATTTTATCTTCTAATTGCGTTGGGATAATTTTAAGTAGGAGTGTATACAACTACTTATGCTAATTTAAAATTACAAAATTATTTACCCAAATGTTTTCAACCTTCAGAGTACCTAATATGTTTATCTACCCATTTTTTACTATACGTATCACTATTTTTGCTAAATGTCTCCTATAACAATATAACGTCCTTCATTATTTTGCACGAAGTACCAGTAACCTTGGAATATATGTGCGAAATTTCTACTTCTAATTATTGCGTTGGGATAATTTGAAGTAGGTGTACAACTATTTATATTAATTTTAATAATGTGTTATGAAATTAACAACTGAAGAGATAAACCGACAGAAGTGTGTTGTAAGGTCATTTTTTCCTCGTGAAATTGTCAAACATTTCTCGAACATAGAAATTCTTTCTTGGAACCTTAATCAATTTCGTTAGCCTGTTTGGGGCCTAGTAGTTGAAAAGTAAAAGTATCTACGTTTATTTTTATTATTTCATATACATGTACACATTATAATTCATTTAAAAAAAGAACAGAAAGTTTTTTTAAACAAAGCTCCCAATTCAATTGAATGTATACATGTCATACACACATACTCGTATAGTTACTACCGCATGCCCACTGCAAGGTTAAATTTAGTTAAATTTATTGACCTGTCTTACGTCAACCGTTTCTGTCTGTAAATTTGTTCGTAAGTTCCGTTTCAAGATGGTGGCCGTTGACGTGGTTCAGAAAAGATTATTTTTTCAAATATTTATTTGAACTTTTTTTTAAGTGAATACCGCACAAGAGTCCCAATTTCTCCCAACCGTCCGGAACCAATGAGACGATGGCATCCCCAATTGAGTATTTTGTATACTATGAAGATAGAGGGAAGAGGGAGTAGATAGGATACGGAAGACGAAGGTGGGGAAGTATCTGGCTATTGAGATCTGGTCACCAAACATGGCTAAAGTCAATTCAAGCAACGTTTAAATTCTGAATGATGGTCTTACACCAGGGCGATACTGAGAGTATCTTCTACTCTGGAACTAGCCGCAAGTATACTATATATATTATTTTTTTAAGAATAAATTGGGAAATAACTCAAATTAATCCAATAAAATTAACCGCTTACGCCAGGATTCGAACCCGCTACCTCCGGATTGCCGGTCAAGAGCCTTATCACTCGGCCACGGAGGCCGTTTGTATTTCGTTCGTCTGTAAATTTGTTTGTACCTTCCGTTTCAAGATGGTGACCGTTTCAAACGTGAAATCGTTGTGTTTATATGGACTTTCTTACTCGCATTTTTTCATTACTGTGGTAATATAGCGATATAATTGTCATAGAGATATCTCGTTTCTTTGGCCGCATTATATTATTCCTTATCTATGTATCTATCTACCTATCTATATAAATAAAAATGTAAATGTTCGTTTGTTCAAAATCTTAAATCTCCGAAAGTTCTTCACTGATTGCTTTAAAATTTTCAAGCTTAATGCTAAATCACTATTTTGATTAATCTTTATAACGAATTGGTGTATATTATGAATACAAAAAATATGCTTTAGATAAATTGAAGGTTTTCCTATCGTTTCGCTTGAGTAGAATACAAATAAAAATAAAAGTTACTCAATAAAAAGTATAAATGTAAACTTCTAAAAAAAATATTTTTTCGATAGAAATGTATGAACGCATAAAGGAAACAAGTTTTAAAAATACAGTTTTATAGCTAAGATTATCTGTGACAGTTTCACTTGATTAACTTTTTTGTTTCTTATAAAATTAATTACAAAATGAATTAAAACCAGTTTTGTGCTTGAAATCTAACGTTTCTAGACTTCGTTTGTCAATCGATTTTAATGCCTATTACCTACAATATAAGGTATACCAAGAATATACACATTTTTGGCTTGCTTACCTCTTAATAGCGACAGGAGTGTTTAGTGAGTGGTTTTAATGGCAAAAGAAGTCAGGAAACCCGAGGAATATTTATATAACGCAATATCTCTGAACCGGAATGAGACACGGTGTCGAATTAAAGCCGATTTAATGTAGTTTTTACTGCTAAGATGTTATACAGTGTCGAATTAAAGCCGATTTAATGTAGTTTTTACTGCTAAGATGTTATACAGTGTCGAATTAAAGCCGATTTAATGTAGTTTTTACTGCTAAGATGTTATACAGTGTCGAATTAAAGCCGATTTAATGTAGTTTTTACTGCTAAGATGTTATACAGTGTCGAATTAAAGCCAATTTAATGTAGTTTTTACTGCTAAGATGTTACTGTTAGGACGGGTTGTTTCAGAGAATTTGAACAATTCTTCAAATTTCAAAGTTAAATTTCAAGTTCTGTCATTATTTCAGTTCTGTCAAGTAACTGGCATATAATGACATAGGAAATGTTGGTTTTGATTTATTAAACGGGAGGTCCACTGTTTACAGAACTGCTAATTATTTTTTATCAGATAATTTAAAAAAAAAAACTTATCTTTCTCATTGATATTAAACGAGTACCTAGTGTGATAAAAATTAATCATTGGTTAACTAATAGGTACACGTAGATATCATATCGATATTAGATAGAGCACATTGCGAGAATAAAATAAATAAACAAAGGATTCGTACTTGTGATACATAGCACTGAACCTAGATTATTACAAGGACTTTGACATACCCATCTGAAAAAAAACGGTCTGCAGCCTCGCCAATCTATATGAGAACTTTTGACCCCTGAGCCTCAGACAGGACAATCAATTTTTTTTCTTCATTTAATCAACCCGTTAAAACAATGTTTTTTATTGTACATTATATAACTTTTTAAAAAGTATGTACATATATTTTTTGCTTTGGCTGAGGATTCAACCTTCCTTCCCAGAAACCGGAGTCAACCGCGCTACTGACGATGAGAGATTGCCGAGCGTGTAGGACCGAATTTATTTCGTATATTAACTGTTGTAATTTTATCCGATTTCAGAGAAATACGTATATGTTCGCGTGTGTTTACTTGATTGAAACCAACTCTGCCGAGTTTCAGCTCGATCGGATGTCGGGAAGTGGCTTTGTTCCCGCTCCAAAGAGATGCATTCATTCATTATCGAAAACAAAATTGAAATTCAAATAGTAAGTACGGAAAATTTAGCATTCTTCGGGCAAACGGACACGCCCACAATACACTTCTGTCGGTTAATCTCGTCGGTGGTTAATACGAATAAAATTAAGCGTTCAGTAGTTGAGGGGCGTAAGTGACGTTTGACACATTTTCCATCCGAGCATTTAATTTGGTGAACGAATCTTTTTTCATCACACTCCAAAATAACTGCATTATGTAAAATTTCGACTTATATTATGTCTGTAAAAGCCTTACGGGCGTTCAATACATACATAACTCCAATATTTATACATAAGTACTCTTCTATTAATTTAATAAAATGAGGTCTCCGTGGTCCAGGGGGTAAAGCTCTAGACTACGAATCCGAGGTCAGCGGTTCAAATCCTGGCCTGCGCAAGTACATTTTATAAACGTATGTTTGTTTCACGATTATTATGAATTAATTAATAAATTAAATAATCGTTCCAGAGTGGAACGTGCCGCAGTATTCTCAGTATCTCCCTGGTGAAATACCAGCATTACAAATTGTAAATTTGCTCGATGGTTTCACATCTCCTTCCCCTCCCCACTAACCTCACAACATACCCCGATTGGGGATGCCGTGGTCTTACTGGCTCCAAACGTTTGGGAACAGTTGGTATTCTGTTACGGCAAATCTGATATCAGATGGCAGTCATACAAATGTTCTCTTTATTAATAAACGTAACCACATACGTAATTGCTAGCTTCCGCTTTTCTACAAATTTAACATGTAGGTATGACTTCATATTATTACTAAAAAACACGATGCATCATGCTTAGGGTCGCCATCCGTCCCGATTTATCGGGACTGTCACCATTATCGAGCCCTCAGTTCGAGTCCCGACATACCGAAAAAACTTAAGGCGATGCTTAATGCCAAATCACTATTTTGATTAATCTTTATAACGAATTGGTGTACATTATGAATACCAAAAATTATGCTTTAGATAATTGAAGGTTTTCCTATCGTTTCGCTTGAGTAGAATACAAATAAAAAATTAATTACTCAATAAAAAATATAAATGCAAACTACTAAAAAAAATATTTTTCAATAGAAATGTATGAACGCCTAAAGGCAACAACTTAAAAAATAGAGTATTATAGCTAAGATTATCTGTGACAGTTTCACTTGATTAACTTTTTTGCTTTTTGTATAAAATTATTTACAAAATACATAAAAAACACTTTTTTGCTTGAAATCGAACGTTTCTAGACTCCGTTTGTCAAGCGATTTTAATGCCTATTACCTACGATATAAGGTATACCAAGAATATACACATTTTGGCTTGTAGCTTCCTCTTAAAGCGTGCACTATACAGCAACGCTGTTGACTAACGAATGTTTTCCACGGCCCGGCCGTGCTGTCTGCCAGCGAGTAGATAGATACTCCCGCACGTCCTGGAGACCTGGAGAGGTCACGGAGTCAGGGTGAGAGGTGACGGGCGACGGCGCGCGGTGACTCACTACTTCCCCTCCCCCATCGTTCAGATTAGACTAGCCACTTATGGCAACCCTAATCATGCATCGTGTCACGAGGGCGTTGTTTTTCTGATTTTTTGTGATATTGATTGCCATATTTGTAACTAACAGCCTTCACACCGATTCCGCACATTGGCAAGCATGGCAGAGAGGATGAACCACCACAAAACTCTGTATTGCCACACAAACACACTCCTTGCTTCGTTTGCATTCAAACATGGTCTGATACATAATCTTCTGTTATTCTGACCATTGACTTAACTACCCGGAACGCGTGGGACTATGGCATCCCCAATTGAGGTATGTTGTTAGGCCGAAGGGAGTGGGAAGGGGAGTAGATGGGGTACTAAGAGTAACGGCTGCGCGACTTTCTTCATACAAAATACTTGACTAAACCGAATAATTATTTTTTTAATCAAAAGGTATAGCAGGTATATCTAGTATGGATATCTTCTGCTTTATTTATTTGTGTTTTAAATTATAAAATATAAGCCATTAAAGAATTCAATTCTACGATTTTAAAGACAACTTTGACAATTTTTTTGAGTTAATTATTAAAAAAATAATCTTTCACATTATATTATGTAAATCCAATGAAATATAAATTAAAACTGACGTAAAGGAGTTTTTTTTTATTTAAAACTTATAAACGGCAAATTTGTGTTCCAAATAAATCAGTCGTTTGAAAATAAAATTTAAACCCATCAAAATAGTTTTTTTTTAATAATTCATATTAGTTTATTTTATATTTCATTATATTTGCATAGTAAAAAAGGCAAAGATATGTTTTTTAGTAATTAATTACCATTAAATCACAAATAATTGCCAGCTTGACTCTGAAAACGTTAAAAATCTAATTCTTTAATTGCCCATATTTTAAAAACACAAATTAATAAAGTAGCACATATCCGTACTAAATTTTTGCTACACCCTTTGATTAAAAACATAATTATTCATTTTCGTTGGGTATTTTGGACTCAAATCCAAATCTAAGTTTTGTAGTTCGAGAGTGTTTCGATCGTATCATGTCGTCGTGTGTCCCCAACTTCTTCTACCAATCACTTTCGCGTCATATGAATTACTGCACAAGTGTAATTTTTCTGAGCAATAAAACACAACTTAAAATATTGTAAATAATTCAGAAAAGAGGCATGAAGTCTTTATTGTGCTGCAGGAGATAAACTAGGATAAAAACAATGCTGGCGTTGCATCACTCAATCTTTTAAGTGTGTGGCAACGTTTTGTCTATAATACCCTAGTCTTTATATAAAATTAAAAACTAAATGTTGGCTATGCTACGAGAAGCTGCAACGATTTTAGACTTGATTTAATTTATCGGCAACACAAAACAATATTTATTATAAAGGTTTTAAAATGTTCACTGAACAAAGTGTTAAAAAGTCTTGCAGCTTTTCGTGTGTTATGTCTCAATGTTGTGAAGTCAAATATTAGTACGTAGG
Source organism: Hesperophylax magnus (assembly GCA_026573805.1). Lineage (NCBI taxonomy): Eukaryota > Metazoa > Arthropoda > Insecta > Trichoptera > Limnephilidae > Hesperophylax > Hesperophylax magnus. Next base: position 622,581 of record JAIUSX010000190.1, on the reverse strand, counting down.
TAATAGCATATTATTAAAGTTCTTTTAGAATAGGTATATATACCCTAGATAAAAAAATGTAAAATTTTATAGCTAAATAAAATATACAAAAAAATATTAATTATTTTCTTTACCCTCCTTTCTTCATTAATCCTATACAAACCATTAATTATTGAACCGTAGAAGTCGCTAAAAACCCTCAATCCAAAAGCTAGTTCTCATACAGGATATCCTAGTTAGGAGGACTAGAAAAACATTTTACATATCTATATTTTTGAATATAATATATCTTCAATATTATGTTTAATATAATACATCTTCTATGTTATATTTAATATCGTATATCTTTATAAAATGTCAAAATTATAATGAAGTAATTAATTAAAATATCCATATTTTGTGTAATAAATAGGTGGTACTATTTTCCACATCTCGGTTAGTGTCGTATGTAAAATGTCATGGAATAGTTTAACAATATTTGCTTTTTTAATATTCACATCTCGTTGGTTTATTTGCAAGCACAATGTTCAAATACGAAATGTCTATATTTGCTTTATTTTTAGCTAGTTCTTGTCAATAATAAATGGAGATTGCAAAACAGAAAATCATTTTGTGTCATCACCCAGAGCTCTTGAGTAACATTTTTTTACCAACCAAAAAACTAGCAAACCGAATCTGATTATTTCATTTTTTGGAAAACCGGACTCAAATAAGTTTCGGTCGAATCCGAATCGAAACCAAAAATAGCGCATTGAGATTGTATAAAAATTTGTCCATTAATTATTAGTCTAGTAAGGAGCAAGTACTCCTGTAGTAGTACTATTACTGCAATTTGTTTATTACCTTTATAAACAGTCTTTACGAATATAAGGAAGGTTATATCGTTGATCAATAAAGTAAACGAGAATAACAATGTTAAATAAAACACCTCTGATAAAGGTCCAAAAAGTGTGATTATGAAATAGTTTCTAGGTGTACATTTGACGGCCTCCTAGCTCGGGGGGTAAGGCTCTCGACTAGCAATCTGGAGGTCGCGGGTTCGAATTTTATTCGATTAATTTGTATTATTTCACAAATTACTCATTTGATATAATACAGGGTTTTCCAATAAGAGGTGTTATTTTGAATAGCCCTCTATTTCGGTAGATGTTACTTTTGACATTTGACAAGTAGAAACTACGCCATTAATAACAATGGAACGATACACGCTTCAACAACGCATTGAAATTATTAAAATCCACTTGAGTGAATCAAATGCAAATCATCTTGAGTAATGAGGCCCATTTCCACCTCGGTGGCTTCGTCAACAAGCAAAATTGTCGCATCTGGGGCTCGGAAAACCCAAGAGTTATTGTTGAAAAGCCTCTCTATCCTCAACGTGTGACTGTTTGGTGCGGTTTATGGTCCGGCGGAGTCATTGGACCTTACTTTTTCGAAAATGAGGCTGGAGCAACAGTTACGGTCAATGGATTGCGCTATCGACAGATGATTAATGATTTTTTATGGCCGGAATTGAATGGTATTGATCTGGACAACGTTTACTTTCAACAAGACGGCGCTAAGTGCCACACAAGCAACGAAATCATTGATCTTTTACGATTGAATATCAAAATAACACCTCTTATTGGAAAACCCTGTATACAGCATATTTGCGGCACCTTCCAGAGTGGAAGATACTCTCAGTACCGCCCTGGTGTAAGACATCCATTCAGAATTGAAACGTTGCTTGAAATGGCTTTGGCCGTGTTTGGTGACCAGATCTGAACAGCCAGATACCTACCCACCTTCCTCTTCCCCATCTCCCTCCCCTTCCAACTACCTTCAGCCTTACAACATATCCCAATTGGGGATGCCATCGTCTCACTGGCTCCAGACGGTTGGGAGAGGGAAATAAAATATAATATTATAGCAGTCCGTACATGTTTCCTATCTCACGATGCACTGCGCGCGTAGTGTGCAGTGTTCAAATTTAGGGTTCCATGATAACTACTCAAAATGACAATACAACACAAAGGTGTGTATAAAGTCATTAAAAGTGATGAAACAAAAACTAGGTTGAATAGTTACATATGTAACCTATTTAACCTAGTTTTTGTTTAATCACTTTTCATAACTTTATAACGCTTTTTATAGGTGTGTTGAATTGTCATTTTCATTAGTTATCCGGTCACCCAAATTTAAACACCTTCTTCAAACATTATTAGGATCACTTGCAGTTAATGGTATCTAATGCCCGAATTTCAACAGTTGTTTCGATTATTTTGACATTGATCAATTATTAGCAAATATAGAAAAACAATATGGCGTCTTGTCTTATTTTTTGTCGGCTAAATTGATATTTCGAAGCTCCATGGCGCATGATGGAAATTTTTCAAATTTATTTCACCTAATGTGAAAGTCAAATCAAATGTTTTAGTATAAATTATAGGGGAAAATATGATAAACGATTACGCTTTGTTTTCTATGCCAGGGCGATACTGAAGATATTTTCTCTTTTGGTAGTAGATGTGTCAGCTCGGAAGTACCGGACTAATTAGATTTAGTCAGTAAACACTATTGGCGAGGCTTAATGCTAAATCACCATTTTGATTAATCTTTATAACGAATTGGTGTACATTATGAATACTAAAAAATATGGTTTAGATAAATTGAAGGTTTTCCTATCGTCTCGCTTGAGTAAAATACAAATAAAATAATAAATTACTCAAGAAAAAATATAAATGTAAACTACTAAAAAAATTTTTTTCAATAGAAATGTATGAACGCGTAAAGGAAACAACTTTAAAAAAATACAGTATTATGGATAAGATTATCTGTGACAGTTTCACTTGATTAACTTTTTTGCTTTCTTATAAAATTATTTAGAAAATAAATAAAAACAAGTTGAAATCGAACGTTTCTAGACTCCGTTTGTCTTGCGATTTTAATGCCTATTACCTACAATATAAGGTATATCAAGAATATACACATTTTTGGCTTGTAGCTTCCTCTTAAATCCTTTCATGAGACCTATTGACACGTTTGTACCAGAACTGCATAAAACTGAACTTAGTTCAGTTTTGAGTTCAACAAGGAAAAAAGAAATCAACTTACTACGTTTGAGTACTACAACGAAAACGATTTTTAACTTCAAAATAATGATTGAGTTCAATAGTCAAGAACAATTACCAGACGATGCAAACACATATTTTATTATAAACATTTGGTTGTTTATGTTTGTTTGAACATCTGTCTGTATTATTTGTTTAAAATAATTTCCATAATGCTCTTGAAAAGTGAAACCGTTGAAAAATTCATTTTCCCGAGTTTTTTACAATGATGAAATAGCAAAGTAAAAAGAGTTACACTGGTTAAAACGGAAACGTTCATTTCTTGTAGGTACGTTTAAGGCGATGCACTACGTCGTGTACTCGGAACTTTTAACATGTTAGGTCCTTCAAAAATTTTAAGGCCTTCGAACATTTTGGGACTTACAGCCTTTGAAAGTTATTGGGGGTTTGACAATTTTAAAACCTCGAATACTGCTAATACAGTTTTGTGTATAATATTATAAATTGTATTTGTGATACTTACTCACCTATATGTGAGCAGTACAATTTGGTAAAGCTTTCCGATTTAGTCTTCTAGAAAAAATAAGGCTTTCGGGGCCTACAATTATATATTCGAGAGTCCAAAACTCAAATACCATAAGAATCTCAAGTATCGCATGGACCTTATAGGGCGAGTGACATAAAGTTTTGGAGCCTATGAACATTTTAGGGCATAAAAAATATCCTTTGAAATATTCAAACGGCAATCCTGTGACGGACATTGGGTCTACGAAGTTCTTTTTGGGGCCTATGAACATTTTAGGGCTTAAAAACATCCCATAAATTCAAACGGCAATCCTCTGACGGATATTCAGCTCCTACGAAGGTTTTTATCTTCCCGTAGATGGCGTAGTTTTTTTTTATTTTCGAAACACGTTTCCGGTTTTGTGAAATTTTTATTTGTTTATGTGATGAAAAATATAATATCATTTTCTGTATGCTAATGATGACAAATAATATCATCTTCTACAGTTAATTTATCACAGTTGTTTTATTACAAGGGCTTTGTACACTTGTTCCGTTAAAAATCAACCCATTTGAATTGCTAATTTTTTGATTATTTTGATTTGAAATCAGCAATTAACACACTTTTATCAATGGATAGTTCCTTTTATCATTTAAATTCGTGACTCCGTGTACGTACATAACATTACGTTTTAATTGGATCTAATAAACGCAAGAAGTAAAAGTGAGTTTTAAATTGGCGCTCCACATATTTGAAATAATTATTATTTAACACCAATGTAGTAATGTGGTAATGATGGATGATTGGATGATGAGTCACTACATTTATTTTGAATTATATTAATTTTGTTTTAATTGGGAACAGCATTCCCTTTTTAATGCTGTTTCCTGTTAGTATACTGTATTATGAATGTGAATTTGCAATGATGGGAGGATGTTTTCAATGTCCCAATTATATCAAATAGAGAAAACATATCTTCAACGACCTCCAATATTGATAACCAGATAAGTGATCACAGTTTAATGATGTTAGACTACCAAAACTCTTTGAAACACCACTCTAACAACAGAATACCACCAAACATAAACATCAGTATCAATAAGAGGGCTCTGAGAACATATTTTGAAACCCAACCGTTTTCTCACAATACTACCAATATAACCGAAAATTTTAATCATTTTTTTAAATATATCAAAACAGCGATTGACACTTGCAAATTTAAGCCAAGGTTACGAATAGGAAACCCTAAGCAAGGTAATACACCATGGTTTGACAAAAAATTAGATCTTCTTATTAGAGAAAGAAATACTTATTACAAACAGTGGAAAAAAGATCCGCTAAACAGTCTTCTTATATCACTTAAAAATAAGTCGAGAAATTCGGTAACTAATTACAGACGTTTCGCCAAAACAAAATATTACACAGATATTTTTAAAGAAAACATACATAATCCAAGACAAACTTGGAAAACAATAAATTCAATCATAACTAACAGTCCAAAGAACTTGACAAATAAAATTGAAACTCTTACCATCAATAATATAGACATAAATGACCCGAAGCAGATATGTACAGCGTTTAATGACTTCTTTACATCGGTTGGTGAAAATCTAGCTGCGAGCATCCCATCTTATTCAGATGACGTAAATACAATAAACATGGAACCAAAGCCATTACAGTCCCTCTACATGGCCAATACAAACAAACTAGAAGTTTTAAAAATTATATCAAAACTAAAAACTAATGCATCTCCAGGGGTCGATGGTATGACACATAACTTACTCGGATTCTGTAAAGAAAAATTAGCGGATCATCTTGTTATTCTCATTAATCAATCATTAGCGAGTGGACTGTTTCCGGATCAATTAAAGCTAGCAAAAATCGTTCCAATTCACAAAGAAGACTGCAAAAAAAATCCATCTAATTATCGTCCAATATCAATACTCCCAGTCTTTTCCAAAGTATTTGAACATGTAATCAAAAATAGACTAACAAAATATCTCACAACTAATAATATTCTCACGCCTCAACAATATGGGTTCAGAAAATTCTCCAACACGAAATGTGCTGCCTTTGATTTTATACTAACTCTTCAAAAACACTTAGATCAAGGAAAATATGCAGCGGGCATTTTCATAGACCTCAAAAAAGCGTTCGATACGGTTGATCATAAGATTCTGTTAGAAAAGCTTGAATATCTGGGCATCGTGGGCAAAAATCTAAAACTTTTATCTAGTTATCTTACGGGTAGGTGCTCTTCGGTTGTTATTGGAAAAGAATCAAGTGATCATAGAAATATAACATGTGGTGTACCACAGGGCTCGATTCTCGGGCCTTTATTATTCTTGATTTATATAAACGATATTGCAAAATGGGGGTTGAAAGGTACCCTTCAACTTTATGCTGATGACACAATATTATTCTATCATAATACTAATTTAAACGAAATGGAAAAAGACATGGAAAGGGATTTGGGTCATCTAGCCGAGTGGTTGAGAATCAATAAACTTAGCCTTAACATTAAAAAGACTCACTATGTGCTATTCGGGAATAGAAAAGGACAACGCCTAAACATTTCCTTGGGAATAAACAAACTGGAACAAACAGATGTCGCGAAGTATCTAGGACTTTTAATTGACTCACGGCTTACATGGAAAAACCATTTTGACCATGTTAAATCAAAGATTGCTCCGGTGACCGGTGTAATGTACAGACTACGTAGATTGCTTCCCACAGCCATACTGCGATCATTGTACTATGCTATGATTCACTCCCACTTGGCATATCTTTCGAGTATCTGGGGCTTTGCTACCAAAAAAATGATATCGGAGGTGCAAATAATCCAAAATAGAGCCATGCGTAACATTTTTGGCTTGCCTTGGGATATACCTGTTAAAGATATTTACCGTCACGCACTTGTTTTGCCATTTAAGATGGTTCCTAGCTTTGAGATAACAAACACCATTTTAAATATTATTCAGTGTAACACCCACACAAATATAAAACTGAACTATAACAACGATGTTCACCAATATAATACACGACAACACAACAAACTACATATATCAAAAATACACTCAACAAAGTTCGGACTGAAATCATTAGAATATATTGCCTACACTAACTATAACAAATTGCCTGAAGAATTAAGACAGGTATATGCCTCTAACAAATCTCGAAACGATATATTGAAATCCTATTTTTTCAAATGTTATTTGGAAAACGAGTCATAAGTAGGTACAAACTCTGTTCTGATAGCCGTCCTAATTATCTCCAAATACCAAACTTTGTACATCCAGAGATCATGAGCTTTTTTAATCTTCTCATGTATTTTGAATGTAAAACATCTTGTATTAGGTCTGTTTATTTTTGACCCCGTACTTTTTAATGTATTTTCCTGATTTTGTTTTTATGCATTTATATAGTCCATCATTGAGGATACTTTTTCAACTTTTTGACACCAACAGTACATAAATCAAATGAGTGATTATAATAATTCATAAAGTCTTATAAGACAATTTTTTTTTTATAACATATCTGTAAAGTGATTTCTTCATATGTTGTGTCTGTATGTTGCTTCTGTGAAATGTTTTGTAAATGTTTTCTTCATACATTGTGTCTGCACATTGGGTTGGGTTGGTTATTTTTAATTTTTAATCTAATTTTTCTGTACAAAACTCTTTTTTTAATTTTTTTACTTTTCTATTTGAAAACTACCAATTGGCGATCCCTTAATGAGTTTAATAACTCATGGGAATACAACATCGTTTGTTGTATGTTAAAAAAAAAAAAAAAAAAAAAAAATATATATTAATTAATTTATTTATTTTGATACTTACAAGTGTTGTTATCTAAAAAAAAATACTGTGTAAGTATCGCAGCCAGTAATTTTGAGTGTAGTTTTTATTTTTTTACTTCATAAAAAAGGCGCAATGTAAAGTATCCAATAACATTTTATTAAACTAGTTACATCGAGTCTTCCACGTACGTCATCGACGATCGTCCTCTTCCTTCTTACACGTCTTGAATTAAAACGAAAAGAAAGATACTAGATCGATGACGTCACGTACGACCTCTCGCTCGGACTAGTTATATTATTATAAAATTAATACATATTATTTTATTTGATGTACGCGTTTATAAGATACCCGCGAATATAAATACACTTAATTTGCATTACACTATAAATTTATTATTTATGTGAAACCGCCCAAGAGTCCCAATTGCTCGCAGAGTCCCAACTGTCTGAAGCCAGTGAGACTATGGCATTCCCATCCGGGACAGTGGCGGATCGTGACTTTTGGTTGTACTAGAGTGCTAATATTAACAAAAATGACATTATTGTGATTTCAAATTTGCAAAATTTCAGGAAACTAGTTAGTACATTTTTAATTATTTTACAAGCAATAATTGTTCGCCTGAAACACTCATCCACATTGAAAAATCTCCTGATAAAAGATACATGACGCCAACGGGACGTTGGCGTCCCGTTGGCGTTGGCGTCGGGACGGGACGTCGTTCGGGACCGTTGGCGTTGGGACGTTGTCCCGTTGGCGTCATGTATCTTTTATCAGGAGATTTTTCAATGTGGATGAGTGTTTCAGGCGAACAATTATTGCTTGTAAAATAATTGTTACCCTTTGTGCTATGCATAAAAAATCTTGTCTTAAAAACATTAGTTTGCCAAAAAAATAATAACATTTTTAATTATTCTAATAATATCGTGAAGCAACTTTGGTAGTTCGGGTATGTTATTCTACCAGTAAAAAGTACAATATGTCAGATGTGCGTATTTTTTATGTTTGATTTATGTCCTTTGAATATATATTTTTCAAAGCTTTTTGACCGCCCTGTACAACATAATATGTCTTTTATGTGGACAATGGACGACCACAGAACAAAGTAAACCACAAATCAACTGCACATATGCATAATAATAGCATCATAGTTAAAGCCACTGAAGCATCATCTCCAAGGTCTCCTTAATGGAAAAATAAATCTACGACTTGCATATTATTTATTTGTACATTTTCAATATAAATAAATAATAAATTAACTCAGATATAATTCAACATTTTCATGGCCAAAACTACTATTATCGCGATTTATTTTTAGGGTATTATTCCGTGCTGAAAAAAACATTAAAAAAAAACACTTGTATACATGTAATTAAAAATAGACTTACTTGCCCTTTTTCTGCCGAATGTATTTTTTCTGGAATTATTTATTATAGGACTCAGTAGGACTATGGTATCCCCAATTAGGATATTTTTGAGACTGAAGGGAGCGGGGAGGTGATGAAGATTTGTAGAAGGTTAGGCAGTACCTGGTAATTCAGATCTGGTCACCAAGCACAGCTAAAGTCATTTCTGAATGTTGTTCTGTCACTAGGGCAATACTGAGAGTATCTACCACTATGTATGGAGCAATAATGATTTGTACAATGTTGTAACCTTCATTCACGGTAATTATGAAGAGCTTGTTTTTTTTGATTTCCAATGACACCTTGGAAACAGTTTCTAATTATTTGACTCATTTGTAACTGTTGCATTTGTACAGTACCCAGATTATAGATCTGTAAAGGATGCAGCACAGTAATAAAATCTTGGAAAGCTGATGTCGCGTCCGCGTGTACACATACAGATTGGTTCGTTCCTTTCTCATGATTCGTACTTGGGCTCGTAAGTGTACACGCGCCGTAACACAAATACACCTATGTTTGATCGACACAATTATTGGGAAATAAAATGCATTAATCATTAGATCATTAGAAATCTAAGTTTTCTTGAAAGCAAATTTAATCTTTCGATTGGGTCCCATCGCTTAGATAAGGCGTCTACTATCAGAGCTCTAGGTTGTAGGTGGTACATTCAGTGTGCCACTACCAGGCGTGTGGCAATTGACAAGCGCAGCTTTTTCATTTTGAGTTCCCGCTTTCACAGTATTGTAAAAATGAATGCCCGGAATGAAAGATATTTTTAGTATGGCCCAGGTGAAATACCATTGCCCTTAATAGTATAATAACGAATTATAAACAATATACAATAATTTCGGTTTTCTGTGCGTCCTGCGTAACTCTGGTTCAATGTACTCAAATTTGCTTCAAAATTGAAACTGATTGTGTGAAGAATTCAGAGAAGCGCTAAAGTACTATAATATAATTTAATTTAACATAATTTCAACACAGTCCATTTTATTTACATACAGGGTTTTCCAATAAGAGGTGTTATTTTGATATTCAATCGTAAAAGATCAATGGTTTCGTTGCTTGTGTGGGACGTAGCGCCGTCTTGTTGAAAGTAAACGTTGTCCAGATCAATACCATCCAATTCCGGCCATAAAAAATCATTAATCATCTCTTGATAGCGCAATCCATTCACCGTAACTGTTGCTCCAGCCTCATTTTCAAAAAAGTAAGGTCCAATGACTCCGCCGACCGCACCAAACAGTCACACGTTGAGGATAGAGAGGCTTTTCAACAATAACTCTTGGATTTTCCGAGCCCCAGATGCGACAATTTTGCTTGTTGACGAAGCCACCGAGGTGGAAATGGGCCTCATCACTCAAGATGATTTGCATTTGATTCACTCGAGTGAATTTTAATAATTTCAATGCGTTGTTGAAGCGTGTATCGTTCCATTTTTATTAATGGCGTAGTTTCTACTTGTCAAATGTTAAAAAATGACAGCTTCAAAAGTAACATCTACCGAAATAGCGGGCTATTCAAAATATCACCTCTTATTGGAAAATCCTGTACATAATTTTAAAGGCACAGGTAAAGCATCCAGTGAGGCGCACATTACCAAATTTTATTTATTTATTTATTGTTTGTTTGTAAATATTACATAATACAATTAATGATCTTAAAATGTCCAACTAGGCGATTGCCCGTTTTAGGACATTCCAATATGATAATAATATATTATTTAAAAAAAAACGCATTTTTAATGAATCGATAAAAAATAAAAATAAATTATTTTCAAAATTGGGACTGATTTTTCAATAATTCAGACTATCCCGTGATTGGTTAGTTTTTAGATTCTCACGGCCAAAAGCATTTTTGTTGTTTGTTTTTGGGGTGTTATGCCGTGTTGCGCTAACTCCTTTAGCCGACGTTTCAAGATTTTACACATCTTCGGATCTACCGGATCTGCCCTGACGATGGACACTGCAACGCTGTCCGAAACGTCGGCTAAAGAAGGAGTTAGCGCAACACGGCATAACACCCCAAAAACAAACAACAAAAATATCCCGTGATTGTTCACGGGTTTGCGCTATTTAGAAATAATGATAAACAGAGCAATTATTGTACTTTACAAAATAAAACGAATAATATTTTTATTGCGATTTATTTTTACATGTTCATAGCCAAACAATCGTTTAGGTTACGGTCGGTCAAACAGATATTACATTTAGGGAGCCAGTAGCTGTCTGTAGCTGTATGCTAGTCCCAGCAAGAGATCGTACGTAACGTCATCGTTCTAGTATCTTCTCTCTTTTTCGCTTTCAAACAAGACAATTGAGAAGTAAGAGAACGAACGTCGATGACGTCCGCACGAGCTCTCGCTGGGACCAGTTTAGTGGAAAGTATTTCCATTAGAATTTGTGAATAATCTATTTCTCTATCTATCTGTACGCGTAAATAAAAGTGTATGTGGTTTCGTTTTCATAAAAATCTACAGTTTTATTCAGAGATTGATGAAATTTTGTCACCATCCAAAATAAGAGGAAAATCATTACTGTCTACATCTGACTTCGAAAAACTCTTTGTAAGGCAGCCCGGGTAACGCCGGGGACTCCAGTTAGTTGTGTATTGTATCTATTTCAACACACCTTCAATGCAATCCTCCGCCAGTATTGTAATTTTAGTGTTGGTATTTCGAAGTACCTGGTAACACAACAGAACTGTAGTTGATTATCTCAATTATTTATGTGCTTACACTATGACGAATTCTTTAATTGAGAAATTAAACTGTGTGCATTTAATTTATCTTTTTAACAGACTTAATTGGGCATAACAAAGAATTGTTTCTAGATGTGACTCAATGGATTACTAAATACAACTTACATCATGCCGTTTCCCCTCGAGGATAACCAAACAAGATGAACCACAGCACAACTCTGTCTTGGCACACACTTCTTGCTTCATTCACGTTCATACGTCGTATTATAAATACTGTCCTGTTATTCCGACTCTAGGCGTGGCCCGACTTCAGAAGTCGTTACCAACAAAATGTTAATTCTGAAGATACCTTTAGTCAGTTATATCCAAGCTAAAACGAATTTTTATTAATATTTTATAACTGCTTTTGTGTGTGAATTTAACATTTTGTTTTATACATATTCATAGGGAAAAAATGCAATAACTGCTCTCGGTGATTTTTTGCAAACATCATGTAACAACGGATGTTAATATTTTTTGCAAACATCATGTAACAACGAATGGTCATATATTTGTTGCAAACATCATGTAACAACGGATGGTAATATTTTTTGCAAACATCATGTAACAACGGATGGTAGAGGAGATGTACCGAATATGGCATACGTCCCTAATATGAGATGGTCATGTTTCTCAAAATTTATGCGAGAACAGCTTCTATAACCCAGCGTTCCCTATTCCCCACCGAACGATCTCAACGATCTTGAACATGTCAGTACTCTTTCGGACGCCGGCCACAACGCACGCGCCTGAGAGAGTGATCAAGTTTTTGTGCCACACCGGTATAATATTTACGTAAGTTTCACTTTATTCTTTCTCAAAAGATTTTCTCCACAAAATTGTCAATCTTTCACTAATCGACCAAATTATTATTTAAATTTTATGTTTTGAAGTTAAATTCAAGTAGATTTTGTTCTATAAATATATTTGTTTGAATTGATCTTGTTCCAAATATGGGATTTTTTGATGTCCCTGATATGGAATACTATCTCATATTAGGAACAGTGTTTCCAATAAGGAATTCTAGTAGAACTAAATTTCTTTTTTGATATTCCAGGTTTATCTATTTTGGCCTACACTATCCTCAAAATGTCGAAGACAAAACAGCGGAAGACGTGGGATAAAGAAAAAATGGTTAAGGCTATGGAAGCTGTAAAGACGAAGACCATGGGTTATCAGAAAGCCGCTATTCTTTAGGAGGTTCCTCGAAGCACTTTATTCAGATTGTGCAAGCCGAGCGCTGAAGAAGATGCTGTTGAAGCTGCGCTGGGACGAAAGTCAGTCTTGGGACCAGTTTTAGAGGGACAGTTGCGGGATTACCTATTAGAAATGGAAAAGCGGTATTACGGACTGACAAGGAAAGATATCAAAAGACTTGCATATCAACTAGCAGTTCGCAATAATCTAAAGCACCCATTTAAAAACGAAACAGCTGGGAGAAAATGGTTAAAAGGATATTTAAATCGCCACAAGGAAATTATTTCTCTTCGTAAGCCAACAGGCACATCGTTTGCTCGCGTTAAGGGATTTACTGAAAATAATGTTCGTTCATTTTTCGACCTTTTAGAGAAGGAATATGAGAAGAAATCCTTTCCCCCATACCGAATTTATAACGTCGACGAATCAGGCCTATCGGTGGTGCAGTCCAAACTTCCAAAAGTTGTAGATATGAGGGGGAAAAAACAAGTCGGTGCCATCACCTCTGCGGAAAGAGGATCACTTATAACGATTTGTCTCAGCATGAATGCCGCCGGAGATTTCGTTCCGCCAATGATAATCTTTCCCCGGAAAAAAATGAACGCTTTACTTATGAAAGGAGCACCGGCAGGATCCATCGGAGGATGTCATCCATCAGGGTGGATCCAAACAGAACTATTTACGGACTGGTACCAGCACTTCATCGAACATACGAAACCAACTGAGGAAAATCCGATTCTGTTAATCCTTGATGGACATTATAGTCACATACGCAACATTGATCTTATAGATAAAGCTCGAGAGAATCATGTCACCATTCTGTGCATACCTCCACATTCTACCCACAAATTGCAGCCCCTCGACAAGACAGTGATGGGAGCTTTAAAGACGTATTACAGTGAAGAAATTCGGCAATGGCTTCTGATGAATCAGAGGCCTTAGTCAGTCTTTGATATCGTGGAACTTTTTGGAAAAGCATACCTGAAAATACAATGTGCAGCTTTAGACGTGAACGGTTTCAAAGCTACTGGAATTTACCCCATCAACCGGAATATCTTCAGCGAGCAGGACTTCCTAGAAAATGAGGATCAAGAAAATGATTTTCCCAACTCAATCAGTATTTCAACTAGCACGTCTCTTCCATCTGCTGATCCCAAGCCTGTCCTCGTAAGCCCAAATATAATTGCACCCTACCCAAATAAGAAAAAGACAGTTTCCACTAGAGGAAGAAAAGCAGGAAAAACTTGCATAATTTCGTCGTCTCCTTATAAAATTGAGCTGGAAGGCATGCAGAAGAAAAGGGGCATTGTGAAAAAAGGCACGGAAATATGCGATCAGCCCTCCACTAGTGGGGTCCAAGTGAAAAAAGAAGTCTTGAAGAAACCCATCAGAAGGCTACGATACGACTCTACGTCTTCTTCTGAGATGTCACATATGTCGCTGTCATCCCATTCTTCTGAAGATATTTCGACAGTCTACAATCCAACCTCGTGATGTTGAGTCCGATGCGGTTTGTGCTTATTGTTCAGGACTATACAGCCATGATATCAGAGGCGAAGAGTGGATACAATGTATAGCCTGCCGCCATTGGTGCCACATTGAGTGTTCGGGAGCCGAAAATATTGATTTTATTTGTGATTATTGCTTGCAAAATTAAAAAAATCCGTGTATCCCATAATAGGAGCACTTTTTTCGAAACCTGTTTTTTCTATTGTTTTACTTTTCGTCCAAAATGAAGACCTTTTTGAGTTTATTTTAATATTTCGTAAACATTTTAAGTTACATAACTATACTATTTCCAAAAAATTATTCTATTTATCGATGAACCCATTTTGTCATTCTTTCCTGTAAATAAGTCATTATGTCGAATAACACGCCGTTGATAGCTTATTGAGCACCCCAGTAGTCACAATTGTATCATATGCATTTAGTGACTACTGGGGTGCTCAATAAGCTATCAACGACGTGTTATTCGACATAATGACTTATTTACAGGAAAGAATGACAAAATGGGTTCATCGATAAATAGAATAACACGTCGTTGATAGCTTATTGAGCACCCCAGTAGTCACAATTGTATCATATGCATTTAGTGACTACTGGGGTGCTCAATAAGCTATCAACGACGTGTTATTCGACATAATTACTTATTTACAGGAAAGCATGACAAAATGGGTTCATCGATAAATAGTATTAACTCAGTTTTGATAAAAAATAAAATTAATGACTGCTGTCAGTAAGCCGACGAATTACGAGTATAATAATAATCTATGATTTTTTTTTTAATAACAAGATTTTAAACCGACGGATTGGGGTATGTTTGTGAAGCTAAATGGTAGTGGAAAGAGAACGAGATCAGAAATATGGTGATTTGGAAGTACTTAACTGGATTCATTTCTGCTGAAGGTCAAAAAAATACAAAACCACACTTGCAAGACCTTTATTTAACCGTATAACTAAAAATTCATAAACGGTGAGCTCTGGGGTAATGAAATCTGTAGGTATTTATTTTTCACTCTGGAATTTGTTGGGTCGGGTCGCAACATGATTTTCATCATGGAGTGTAGATCTTTGAAATGTACGTGTCAAAAATATTGCCAATTTGTGAACTCTGGCGTCTTGAAATCTGTAGGTATGGAATTTCTAGGTCAGGTTGCAATGTCCTTACATCAATGTCGTCATGAGACATGGATCTTTAAAATATCAATTTACATGTAAAAAATAAGTCAAGACGCGGTATTGTGATTTCCGATTTTCACCATTGTTAAAATAAGAATAAAATATAGTGTTGAAACTTTAGTTGGTCACGTGACGTTTATAATTTTATTCCAAACTAAATTCAAAAGCCAAGACAAATCCTCTGCTGCCATTCTCGCAATTATTTAGTAACCTATGTAATATATTCAAAAAAGACATTTAACGACCAACCAACAACCCATATAAAATAATATTCATTAACCATTTTGAAAGAGTGGGGGGCCTTATTGGTACCCACGATATATTGAGTCTGTATGCCAATTCATCCTATTCAAATAGTCACCGTGTGTACACAGCACGAAGTAAACACAAAAAATTTCGTTTGCACAATGGCGAAGAGCAGGTCATCGAGTTATTTAAATTAGATTCTCTAAATACTGAATTGATTATCACCGTATTAATTACTGAAACCTTTCAATATTTTGCAAAAAGTGCAACAAAACTTTTTATAAACAGCTTTTGATGCAACCAAAGATATTATAATATAAGTATTATCTTTTGATGCAACTGTGTGAAAGCGTTTACTCCCTTCAATAGTTTTATTAACGCAAGGTGTCAATTTGTTGTTCGGTAACACTGAATAGAAGCTACCTAGAAGTGTGATATTTATTTATTTATTTATTTTTACATTTATTACATACAAGATATACAAATATAAAAGGAAGCTTTGACTGTCCAACTAGGAAGTTTCCCGTTTTAGGACAGTCAAATTGGCAGGTTGCGTGTACATAATTCCAGGTAGGTACATGTAAAATATAAAAATAAAATTAAAATATAACATATAAATGTAAGAAAGAAAAATAGAAAGAAAATATTTGTTTTAGGAAAATACAATTTAGCAGTAATAAACAATAAAATCCAGATAGGTACATGTAAAATATAAAATAAAAATATAATATATCAATGTAAGAAAGAAAAATAAAAAAATATTTTTTAGGTAAATACAATAAATATATTATAATGATTTGAAAGAAAAGCAAAACATTGAATATTTTTTTTATTTAAGCAAAACATTGCACATCGGAAGCCGCGAATTTTCCTAGTAATGACGTTCAACTTTTTAATGTACTTCACACAGACTTCAAAACTAAGTTTGAGGACATTTTGACTGTGGAAGTGGAATCTTGAAGAATCGGATATCATATGATAAGAAGAACTGATCGGAATAAACGCTAAGGGCCCGTTCCCACTTCCGTTTTAAAAACGGAGGCGGGTCCCGTTTTAAAAACGGATGCCCTAGTGGCTGTAGTGGATGTATGGAGCTGTTCACACTTGTCCGACATGATTTGAAAACGGATCCGACATTTTTTGTCGGATGGCTCGCCAGCGCAGCGCGTCCGTTTTCAAATCGTGTCGGAACACGCTCGCTCATAGTGTTGTATGGAGCTGTTCACACTTGTCGTGTAGTCGTTCCGGCAGAGCCCCCGCCACACCCCAACCCCTCTCCGCCCGCTCCCAGTAGCAAGGAAGCAGGCACGCTGCGTGCTTGTATTTGGTTATTTTGTTAAGTAAATAAATCAAAACTACAATAATGGATAACGAAATAAATCCCGAAAATTTAATACCACTGGTCGAAGAAAGAGTATAGTAATATTTTATTTTTAACTAAATTAAAAAAAACACTTGGTGTACACAACTTTTGTGAATCAAAATTTATATTTTAATTTTTTAAAGTTTACTTTTTTTAAATTTTAAAGCTTTAATGAGATGCACGATGCACGGAAAAGCGTATTAGTTTAATAAACACATAATAAAAAATATTTGAGTTGTTATTGTTTTCTTACTTTAAAATATCGATAGCCTTTCTTCGGGACAAATGCACTCTCTCAATTTTGTATTTTGATATGTTAAGCTCTCTGAAACTCATTCCAGTAGATGGTTAAAGGAAGTGATAGACATTCTCTTAAGCCATTAAGCGCCCTTGAGGTGATTTTCTCACGGTGAAAACGGCGCTATATAAATAATCCAATCATTATTATTCTAAAATAATTAAAGAACTTTAGTTCATCACTTCTCAACTCACCAATTAACACTTGGAAAATTCCCACAGAAAATCATTCAGCTATGATTGGGTGTACCCAAAATTTTCTTTTCACTTTTTTCCTTCTTTTTAATAAGTACCACATGACAACAAGAGCTTCATCGTCGTCCATTTCGCACCATTACTGAAGAATGAGCAAATAACATGTTTTTGTTGAATCGACAATTATTTTTTTTCGTAGAGTATGGTCCGTTTTTAAAACGGAAGTGTGAACAGAGCCATTGGCCATCCGTTTTTAAAACGGGACCCGCCTCCGATTTGAAAACGGAAGTGGGAACGGGCCCTAACAAAGAACTTAAGTGGCAGTTCTGTAGGGCCAGCTACAGAAAGAAATTCCCGTTATCTGCTCCATTTTCATTTGGTGTAATACCTCACAAGGGCACCCCTGTCTGCACAATGTAAAGACAGAGGAACTATACCGCCACCCGGTTGTTGGACAGGCAAGGGAAGGGAATCTTCTTACGAAAAAGAGAAATGATTGTCACACGGGACGTTCATAATTTTAGGAAAATTCAATATTCGGCAGGCAGGGGGTCTACGGTAAAAAATATATTTGGCAAGTGGCAAAAAAGTTTGGGAACCTCTGCTATGCTCTGTTAGGTGACCAGATCTGAATAGCCAGGTACTTCCCCATCTTCCTCTTCTCCATCTCCTTCCCCTCCCCATTACCTCCAGGCTCACAACCTACCCCAATACTGAATGCATAGTCTCACTGGCTTCAGACGGTTGTGCGGTTTCACTTTTTTTTTAATTGATCCTAAAATATGTTGATTGTTTGGGTTTAGTTAAAAAATATATATTTTTTTTAAAACTAGCCGAAAAAGCTATTATGTCAAAACATGGCAAGAAGAAAAGTTAAATTAACCGTTTTTTAGTTTTTTAACAAAATGGCTATTTAAATGGATTATTTTTCATTTCCGGTGAAATACTTATTTTTTTATTATTACCTAACTGATATAAAGTGTTTTGTTTTTTTTTTAAATAAAAGGGGGGTATAAAGCCTATGACAGACCACGCTATATGTTCGTGGCTTGGCCTATTTCAACATATCGCTCGCCATACACGACGAATGGGAATGTATGCCATGATGCGTATACTTAGCGTAATGTGTCGCCTACCTTAAGCAATTCCTATTTTCTGTATATTTATATATGTTCATGAAAGAATTTCTGTAATTGAAAATGTTTGGTGAATTTCACCAGAAGTAAGGAGTTGAGCTTACTCTAGGCACACAGACGCGCCCACAACACATTTCTATCGGTATCTGTTCAGTGACCATAATCATCATCAGTGGTCAGAGTATTAACTCTTGAATGGTGTGCTGGACATGAATTTGTCGTTTTTTCTACTTGGATTTTTTAGATCAACCCAACTGTTTTTAGGTCATAATTATTTTATGCTATTATTTTTGTACTTTGGTCGTGTTTGGTGATTTGTTTCGTGATTTCCATCATGAGCTATGGCATTTTGAGATACATAATGTGTGGTTGAAGGGAGTGGGGAAGGTAAGATGTGGAAGAGGAAGGTTAGGAAGCACTTGTCTATTCAGATATGAACCCCAAACACGGCTGATAACACTGATAAGTAATGTTTCGAATCTGAGTAGACTTTTACCAGAGTGATACTGAGAGTACCTACTTTTAAGGTTTTTTTACGTTTTAACCTTATACAATCATGTTTTCACATCTGTTTGCAAGATTTATTATTAAATACATAACAGAAAGCAGGTGTGACTTATCTTTATCTGTTTTAGGCAGTTTTAGGACAATGTTATTTATTTAATCCATTTGAGGCTATTTAAATAATGCCATATTATAATAAGTTACTGTCAATTTTTAAACCTTGACCTATTTAACGTATGGGGTATATGACTGAACATATAATTCCTAGAAGTGTGATCTGTACCGATTTACAAGAAAACTGCTATTGCCAATTTATTCAAGATTTTTCAATTCCTGGGCCTTTATTTTTTAATGTGAAACCGCACAAGAGTCCCAACTGCTCCCAACCGTCTAGATCCAGTGAGACTATTGGGGTATGATATGAGCCTGAATTTAATGGGGAGGGAGGGAAATATGGGAGATGAAGGTGGATAAGTACCTGGCTATTCAGATCTGGTCACCAAACACGGCCAAACTCATTTCAAGCAACGTTTCAATTCTGAATGGTGGTCTTACTCCCGCTTACACTTACGGGCGATTCTGAAAGTATCTTCCACTCTGAAACGTGCCGTGTACTATATATTATTTTGAATTAGTAAATTAATCAAATGAAATTTACTTGCGCACGCCGGGATTTGAACCCGTGACCTCTGGCTTGCTAGTCGAGTGCCTTACCCCTCGACCACGGAGGCCGTCAAAATGAAATTAATTATGTGTTCAAGGAACAATTTCGTATTTGAAAATCTTTGATCAATTTCACCAGGAATACGGAAAAACTAAAAATATTTTTCAAAGACATGTACTGTGTTTACAAAAAATACCTTATTTTCCTAAATTGGCTGAACGTACACGGAGAAAAATGAATGTTGCTAATATATTATAAATTTCTTAAAATTTTTGGTAATTTGGTTAAAAACGGGATTGCAGACCTTAACAAATGAATGAAAGGTTTCCTTACAAACTTTTAGTAAATATATTTTCACAATATTGGAACATGTTTTCATGAAAACCGAATTTTTTCGCATTTCATCGTGATATATTACAAGACAAATGTATGTGTTAAATTTTAACTGTTATACATTTCTCTCTCTCTGTAAATTTGTTTGTGCGTTCCGTTTCCGTTTCAAGATGGTGGCCGTTTTAATGGTTCAGTGAAAACTCTATTCCAATGTGAAATC
This sequence comes from Hesperophylax magnus, assembly GCA_026573805.1. NCBI lineage: Eukaryota > Metazoa > Arthropoda > Insecta > Trichoptera > Limnephilidae > Hesperophylax > Hesperophylax magnus. Next base: position 602,271 of record JAIUSX010000190.1, on the reverse strand, counting down.
GTCATGTTCATTTGGGATTTCTTTTTCGCAGTTTTTCAATATTATTATGGGTAACTAACTACCTGCCCGAAGAAAGTTTGGAAACAGAATTGTCATTGAGATAGTTACGTTTCTTTGGACAAATGGTATAATTTCCTATTTGAAAACCAAAAAAATGTTGCTCAAAATTTAGGGCGATTATTAACAAAAAATAAAAGCAGTCAGTCCGCTATCAAATTTTGCTTAATTTTGTTAATCTCAATGCAAAGCTTAATGCCAAATCACTATTTTGATTAATCTTTATAACGAATTGTTGTACATTATGAATATTAGATAAATTGAAGGTTTTCCTATCGTTTCGCTTGAGTAGAATACAAATAAAAAATAAATTACTCAATTAAAAATATAAATGTAAACCACTAAAAAAAATATTTTTTCATTAGAAATGTATGAACGCGTAAAGGAAACAACTTTAAAAAATACAGTATTATAGCTAAAATTATCTGTGACAGTTTCACTTGATTAACTTTTTTGCTTTCTTATAAAATTATTTACAAAATAAATAAAAACCAGTTTGTGCTTGAAATTGAACGTTTCTAGACTCCGTTTGTCAAGCGATTTTAATGCCTATTACCTACAATATTGCTTGTAGCTTCCTCTTAAGAAGTTTTGTTGCAGTGTCGCTCGACCTGCAGACACGTAGAAAATATTTTACTTATTGATGAAAATTGAGTACCACTGGTTTGTTGGATTAAAGATTACTCTTGCTATCCGCAGTTGCTTAGAAAATACTACGCATTATAAAGTGAATTGAGAACCACCGGTTTGTTTGATTAAGTTTTACTCTTGTTATAAATAGTTCAATCGTGTTTATCTATAAATCGATTTGATAAAGACCGTACGATTTTCTTTTTATACTTGATAAGGTGTAATCCGATAGTCAACATTTATATAGTTGGTCTTGAGACTTGTGGAGCACTGGAGTGAAAATTATGGTCAATTCCTTCTAAGGTTATTCTCGTTCTTTAACGTGAATATTCATTAGAACTATGTAGACCATTATTAACAGTTCTGTGAACAGTAGACCTGGGATCCAAAATCCATCTTATTTTTTAATAAATCAAATCCTAAATTTACGCTGAAATCAAAAGATTTGTAAGTAGGTACTTAAAAACCTTTTTTTAAAACTTTAACCCCACACGGGATGCCCTTAGGAAGATTAGAGAGACAAAAGTCAAAGAGAGGTCAAAAGGTCTCCCCAAACCAGCCTCAACTATAAACCAAAAATATTTTAAGTAACGTTTTTTTATTATTTAAAATTACACAACTTGTCCAAAGAAATGTCACCATCTTAATGACGATTCTTTTTTTTAAAGTTTCTTTGGGCCGGTAAGTAGGTACCTAATATTGATTATTCCGATATGACATTATTTAGTAAAGTTAAACCAGGACCTGGCTACGCTCAATCAAAAATACCGTAGCTCGTAGTGGTAGAAAAGAAGTTGCTAACTAAACAAATAGTTGCGTTGACCTAGATATTCCAAATGGTTTGTGTTGGCTACATTTTCTTTGCTAAAATCGACTGTTTAGACGTTTCCAATATTCCTCCCCTGGATTATCATTTGGGTAAAAATATATCAAATTCAAACACATTTGGGCGAGTCCACTGTTATGAATTTTTTAATTCTTCCAATATAAGTTTGGTAAATTTTTTATATCGAATTCGGATAAAACAATTAGCGCCAATCAATAACATCCATAGTGAGAAAAAAAAAATAATATTTTAATACTTTTAAAGCATTTTCCGGTAAGATGCTGGGAAAAAAACTGTAGGGAGTTTGTCCATAAAAAAAACTACGTGTTTACAGAAAAAAAACGCACACGTTTTCCACATTTATAAATATTGTTAACAGGAGCTTACACCGACACAACCGTACTATAGAAATTTAAAATCAGAATATAATAATTAATAAATAATTAGTGAATAAGATTAAGACAGGGACGCTTAGATGGTTTGTAATCTTCTTCTTCTTCGATGGCGCTACAGCCCATATCGAGCTTTGGCCTCCTGCAACAGTCGCCTCCAACTCCTCCTGTCCTCAGCAGCTGACTTCCAGTTTGTCACCTGGAGAAGCTGTGCTGCATCCCCTCTTACCTCATCTTCCCACCTCAGTCTGGGTCTTCCCACTTTTCTCTTTCCACCTGGGTGACCAGTCAGAATTCTTTTTGGGACGCTCCGGCATTCTCTGTACATGCCCACTGGAGGGGACCCACCCTTTCCCGACGGTTGTGTGAGGAAACTGATTGTTTAACCTCCTTAGCCGCACACGTCAGGACTCTAATTTTTTTGTAAAAAGAAGCTAAATTTATTTTAAAACGATTCTAGACCCTCCAATGTCCCTGCATGCATGATTGTTAGTAATATAAAAATATACAAGCCGCGTATCGAGGGCAGTTTACCCCACTATCACGGGGCAGTCCCGGCATGTACATGCCCAGCCCATCTCAGTCTGAGGAGTCTCATGTGTGCAGAGATGCTAGGGGCCTTATATATATCGTACAATTCTATATTGTGCCGGATACGCCACTGTTCGCCCTCTTTCACGGGTCCACATATTCTTCTCAGCACCTTTCTTTCAAAAGTATCCAGCATTTCAGCCATCTTTACCGTCAGTGTCAGCGCCTCACACCCATATGCCAATACAGTTCTTACAATGGTCTTATATATGGTTATTTTCGTTTTTCTGTGGACACTTCGTGACTTAAACACTGGCAGCAAAGAGAAGTATGTTTTGTTGGCTGCTGTGATTCTCCTTCTGATTTCTGCTGGATCCTCATTGTTTTCTGTCAGGCTGGAGCCCAGGTAGGTGAATTGATCGACCACTTCGTATGAGTAGTTGTCTTTAAATAGTGCGCTACTTCTTCTTCTGTGTGAAGGGTTCCTGCTCTGTACCATCATTTTTGTTTTGTCAACATTAACTCGCAGTCCTACTTCCCGCGCCGCTGTTTCTAAAGGGTCGAAGACCTCCTTAATGGCTGAAATTGATCTTCCGACAATGTTGATGTCATCCGCATATCCGACAACTTGACTGCTCTTGAAACAAATATTGGAGCCAGTGTCTATTAGTGTTTTTCGTATTACATGTTCGAGCACAATGTTGAAGAGAGTGGGAGCCAGACTGTCCCCCTGTTTAAGTCCCTGTGATACTGTAAATTCTTCCGATAATTCTCCGTCTATTTTGACCTGACATCTTGAGTCTGACATTGTGGCTTTTATGAGCCTAACCAATTTAGGTGGAATCTGGAATTGTAGTAGTATGTCATATAGACATTCCCGATCTATGCTATCATATATATATATATATATTTTTTTTTTATTAGTAGCTATATTATACATTTTTTTTACATTTTTATAAGAATATATATATAAAAAATAGATGTTGATTATATTCATAGTCCTCCTCACTAGGAGATCCTGTGCTGAGGGGGACTAGGTTTTGGATAAGTTATTCAGCGACTTCTATGGTATGACTCCATGTTTTGGGTAAGGGTTTCCAGAAACTTCTACGACGATGTTTTAAATATGCTAGTAAGTTCTTTTTCCGGTAATTCCTTAAGCCAAGATTTAATGTTCTTAATGCAGTTGTTTTTTGTTTTGATTTGTTTGATACTAAGTGGGAGTTTGTTATATACCTTTACTGCTAAAAATTCAGAGCTTCTTTGTCCAAAGGTAGAGTTACACTTTGGTATAGTTAGTATCTCTGTTTGTTTGGCTCTGGTTTTATGAGTATGTGAGGTGTTTTCCTGAGAATTATTTTTGAGTTGTTGTACCAAAATGTTTTTGGCATAGATTTTCTGTATGCTTGGAACGTCAAATTGTTTAAAAATTTCTGTTGTTGACGTCCTTATGGGAACCTTTAGTATGGTCTTTATGATGCAATTCTGAGTTACCTTCAGCTGTTTTATATGTTTTGATACTGCTGAGCCCCATCCTATTATTCCATATTCCAATTTGGAGTGGCATAAAGCATAGTAAACTCTCTTTAAATCCCTAGCTGACAAAATGTTCCGTAATTTTTTGAAGAAGTAGATGAGTTTAGTTAACTTTTTTGAAGTTCGATCAATGTGTGAATCCCAGTGTAGTTTATCGTCAATTTCAATACCAAGATATTTTATGCTTTTGGTTTGAGTTATAATCGAGCAGGAACATTGAGGAAATTTTTTTTGACATTCATGTAGTTTGAGTATATGCTCATTCATTGGTTGTCCTCTTTTGTTTTTGGAGAAAGTTAAATATTTGGTTTTATTCACATTTAATGTAAGGGAGTTTGCTTTAAGCCAGTTTTGAAGAACAGTTAGGCCATGTTCAGCCTCCTTATATGTGCTTGTCCAATCTTGTTCATGGAATAAAATTACAGTGTCATCTGCAAAGCTCATTATGTTTCCTTTGATGGGAAGATTCATAAGGTCATTTATGTAAATTAGAAATAGTATAGGTCCTAATACGCTTCCCTGGGGGACACCGTACTTAATTGGTAGAGTTTTGCTCCTTCTTTTACCAATTTGTACAAATTGTTCTCTTCCCGTTAAGTAACTTCTAAGTAGGTTTAGGGTTGTTTCGGTTATTCCATTTTTTTTTAGTTTTAAATACAGTATTTCGTGGTCAATGGTATCGAAAGCTTTTTGAAGATCAATGAAAACTGCTAGGCATTTTTTGCCTTCATCCAATTTTCTAATAATTGTATTTGTTACATTAGCTATAGCGTCACCAGTACCCAGGTTTTCCCTAAAACCATACTGCGTAGATGATAATATTTTATTAGAATCCAAAAATGTAAGCATTTGTTTTTTTATAACTTTTTCTAATATTTTTGATAGTGTAGTTAAAATACTAATTGGTCGATAGTTTGATACATCATTTTTGGGACCGTTTTTATATATTGGAATGATCGTAGCAATTTTAAGACAAGCAGGAAAAATACCATTTGATATTGACAGATTTATAAGATACGTTAGTGGGTGGATTAACTCATTTTGTAGATATTTAATTGATTTGCTTGATATCAGTTCATTTCCCGATGAAGTATTTATATTTAGGGAGGCTATAATATTTCTTATTTCATCACTTGTTATCTTGACAATATTGAGGCTGTTTTCTTGATTTACATCGTCAATCCTCACTGTATTTTCGATAGTACTAATTGAATTTTGTTTAATTTTATTTGCTAAGTTTGAGCCTATATTGCAAAAATAGTTGTTTATAAAGTCAAGAAGTTTGTCCGGGTGTTCTGTAAAAGATGTGGGAATCTCATCAATGTTTAATTCCTTAATGCTATTGTCATTATGTGAGGCTTTAGCATTAGTTATTTCATTTATGATCTGCCAGAGTTTACGTGAATCATTATTACATTCATCAATTTTGTTTTTATAGAATGTTTCTTTAGCATAACGTATTACATTTTTACATGTATTACGATATCTTTTGTAGAATCGAAGTGTTAGGATATCATAAGGGTTGTTTTTGACTTTTTGTGCAGTTCATCTCTTTTTCTGATTGAGTTTATAATATTCTGACTAATCCAAGGTTTAATGTGTAAATTTTTATGAGATAACTTTTTTTCTATGGTTTTGGTGTTTGATAGGATAATGTTCTGTAAAACTTCTATAAAATAACTCCAAGCAGTATCAGTATCATCTTTTTCTAGAAGGCTTGTCCAGTCATTCACTGTTAACTCGCATTTGACGTTTTCCCAATTTGTTTCAGACTTCGTTAGGAGTGATTTCTTTTTTTGGTTTACATATGTATTTTTTTTTGTAATAGATAGAATTATTGTATAATGGTCTGTCAGTGTGGTAGTACAAATAATGGCTTGAGTTTTTCTATTAGTTTTACAAAAGATATGATCAATGCAAGTTTTGCTTTCATTATATACACGTGTTGGTTCATCAATTAGGCTTTTATATCCATGGTATGCTAGTGTTTGCATATAATCAAATTTTTTTGGATGGCCATTTTCAAGAATATCAATATTTATATCACCGATGATAAATACATCTTTAGTTCTTTTTAGTAGACTTAGTTGATTAGATAAGGAGTTGAGGAATGGTTCTAGATTTTGTGTAGAAGGAGATCTATAAATTGCGAGTATTGTTGTGTCATTACCGATTGATATACTTAGACAGTTTGCATTATTGATACAGATCTCTCTGACATCAGCTTCTATATCTTCTTTAATATATACGATGACACCATCATTTTTTGTGTTGTTCGTTATTGTAGAGTAAGGGACATAATTACCAATTTGTAGGGGGTAGTATTTATCAGTTAGCCAACATTCAGTAAGAATAATAATATCCCATTTTAAATTTAAACTTTTCATCAATATTTGTAGTTCATCAAAGTTTTTATTGATACTTCTAATATTCTGGTGCATTATGTTAAAATTATTGTTTATGGATGATATGTTTGGTATGTTTGTTGTTAGTGCGTTATTCATTTTCTCAATTTAAATTATTAAGTGGATTAAGTAATGTTGTTCATATTATTCACTAAATTATTTTCACCATATCATCAAGGTGCTTAATGTAGATAATTTTATCATCTTGTTTTTTGCGTATCATAACTTTACCCTGTTTGTACCATACATATTGGTAATTTATAATTATAATTTATTTATATGCTTGCTTGAAATCAATGAATAGTTGGTGTATGTCTATGTCAAATTCCCAGCACTTTGCCAAGATCTGTCTGACGGTGAACAGTTGGTCTGTTGTGGATCTACCGGTGCGGAAGCCTGCCTGATACTCTCCCAGTAGGTTTTCTGCATATTTATCAATTCTTTGTTTCAGTATCATGGTGTAGATTTTATATGCTGTGCATAGAAGTGATATGCCTCTATGGTTTTCGCATTTTAATTTGTCACCTTTCTTGTGAATTGGGCATATTATGCTTATTTGCCATTCCTCTGGGATTTTTTCCAGTGTCCATATTTTAGTTATTAAATTGAGTAGCAGATTTCTCAGATGCTCATTTCCATATTTGAACAACTCTGCCGGGAGGTTGTCTTTCCCAGGTGATTTGTTGTTTTTAAGTTTCTTTAGTGCAGCATTTATTTCTTGCATTGTTGGTGGATTCGCTGATTCTTCATTACTTGATTCAGTGGGGATGTTGGTAGGGTGACTTCTCAGGTCGCTATTAGGGTTGAGAAGTTTATAGAAGTAGTTTTTCCACACTGTTTTTATTCGTTCCTTATCTGATATAATTGATCCATCAGCGTCTTTGCATAGTGTTGTATTCGGTTTGAAACCCTTCTTGAAGAAGTTTACTCCCCTATATGCTTCTCTAGGATTATTATTGACAAAAGTCCTGTTCCATTTTTAGCAGTATATCATTCAAGAATTTTCTTTTCTTTCCCCGTATCAGCTTATTCGTTTCTTTTCCCGCTTGTTCGTACGCCTGTCTTTTGTTTCTTGTTGTTTCCAAGTACTTCTTTCTGAGTATATTCTTTTCAGCTATCTTTCTTTCACACTCTTCATCAAACCACGGGTTCCTGGGCTGTCGGGCATGTTTCCGACACTTGATTCCACTGCTCTTACAATTGCTTCTTTTAAATCATTCCAATCTTTTTCGAGTGATTCTTGGGAGTTCTGCTCAGTGATCTGATCTGGTAGGCTATTTACAAGGGCGTTCTGATACTGCTCTTTGCCTTCTGGTGTTTTTAGAGCTTCCGTATTGATTTTTGGAATAGTTGGACAATAAAAGATATAAATTTGTTTTAGACCACTATAATTTTAATTGCATTCTACCGGTTTCGGAAGCACCCTTCCTTCGTCAGGAGAATATTAAAACTCCAGTTTTCCAACACTAGTTAGGAGAATATTAAAACTCCAGTTTTCCAACACTAGCTAGGAGAATATTAAAACTCCAGTTTTCCAACACTAGTTAGGAGAATATTAAAACTCCAGTTATCCAACACTAGTTAGGAGAATATTAAAACTCCAGTTTTCCAACACTAGTTAGGAGAATATTAAAACTCCAGTTTTTCAACACTAGTTTTAATATTCTCCTGACGAAGGAAGGGTGCTTCCCAAACCGGTAGAGTGCAATTAAAATTAGAGTGGTCTAAAACAAATTTATATCTTTTATTGTAAAAACATTTCTACGTTTTACTTGGTTTTTCCAAGGTTGTAAAGGATATTGTTTAGAAAAAGTTTGTACATATTGTACAGCAGTAAATAGGATACCTATAGTCCTATGCCCGTCTCTATTGAAAAACCAAATAGACCTTCATGCTTCACAGAGCAGTGCAAATATTTATTTTGTAGTTTTTAAAACTCTGAGCAGAACCTACTCTAAGATATCTTATGCACATATTTACTTTCAATACGGGATGAAATAGCTGGGGAACATGTTACACGTAAACTTAAAAAAAAAATTATATCTTATTGACATTTATCAGGCAACAAGGACCTCTGGGTCCAGTCTTCAACTCATCACTCTACCATGGAAGTCGTCTTTAAATAAATAAAATAAAGGTACGCACAAGAGTCCCAAATGTCAGGAGCCAGTGAAAGGAGGAGAAGGAGATGGGTAGAGGAAGATTTGGAAGTACCTGGCTATTCAGATCCGGTCATCAAATACGCATCATTCTATTCTGGATGGTGCTCATTCACTAGGGCGATACTGAGAGTATCTTCCACTCTGTAACGTGCAAATGTATAATACATTATTTTTAAATTAATAAATCGTGGTATTTAATTATTGAAGACAATATTAACGATTCTCAATTGAAAAATGTGAAATAGAAAAAGATTCATTCGCATCTGGGAATTGAACCCAGGACCTCTTACTTACCGGGAAAGTGCTCTGACCACTGAGCTAATTCGACTATAATATCATCTATCTAATTTTTGACCGTTTCTTACTTCGACTGAGACCTACCTACCAACACTACTTTCATTTTCCTATTGCATATTTTTACTGGCTGCTTCATATAAGCTGATATGAAGCTGAATTAGGCTGATATGAAGCTGAACCTTGTTGTTGTCAACTTCCCCGGCAAGGGAGAGATCCTGGCTTCAATTCTTATTTCTATCTTTTCTGTTTCACATATTTCTTTTGAGAATTGTTAATATTGTCTTCAACGATTAAACATTACAAGTTGAGGTTTCACTCATTAAGATTTTCCAAAAGAATAAGAATAATTTGTGAAATTACTTGCCGAATAAAATTTAGTTGCGCACGCTGGGTTTTGAACCCGCAACCTCCGGATCGCTAGTCGAGAGCCTCAACCACGGAGGTTATCTTTTGTGTTACAACGCGAACACTTCTATACTTGATAGGCGATAGTCCATGGATGTGACACCATCAAGTGTAGAAGTATAGTCAGTTAATACTGATTTTCATGACTCCACAAAATACAAAATCTTGTTCCTCCTATACAAAATACAGCTTATGTCGTATCACAAATCTCTGTTTTCCCGCAAGTCAATCATCAATGAGTAAACCACTGAGCCACAGAGGTTGTGATATTACGGTAATGCACCGACATATTACGAAGAGAGTTAAGTTGCTCTCTTAATTGGCGCGTTCTGATAGGCATAAATCCTCGCTTTCGGAGTATACAAAATACAGCTTATGTCGTATCACAAATCTCCTGTTTTCCCGCAAGTCAATCATCAATGAGTAAACCACTGAGCCACAGAGGTTGTGATATTACGGTAATGCACCGACATATTACGAAGAGAGTTGAGTTGCTCTCTTAATTGGCGCGTTCTGATAGGCATAAATCCTCGCTTTCGGAGTATACAAAATACAGCTTATGTCGTATCACAAATCTCCTGTTTTCCCGCAAGTCAATCATCAATGAGTAAACCACTGAGCCACAGAGGTTGTGATATTACGGTAATGCACCGACATATTACGAAGAGAGTTGAGTTGCTCTCTTAATTGGCGCGTTCTGATAGGCATAAATCCTCGCTTTCGGAGTATACAAAATACAGCTTATGTCGTATCACAAATCTCCTGTTTTCCCGCAAGTCAATCATCAATGAGTAAACCACTGAGCCACAGAGGTTGTGATATTACGGTAATGCACCGACATATTACGAAGAGAGTTGAGTTGCTCTCTTAATTGGCGCGTTCTGATAGGCATAAATCCTCGCTTTCGGAGTATACAAAATTGGATGGGATCTCCCACGAGTATACTTATTAAGCACACATAAGTTAACCTCTTTCAATATAAGTGGAATAAGTGTAGATCCAGAGATTAGTTTTAAAAATTGTTTGCCTAAGAATATTTTTCGGCGTGCTTCTAAGGTGTTGAAATCGAGTATTCCTGTTAAGAACAAGAATGTATCTATACATACGGGTATGGATAGTATGTATATTCTCTCATATATAGAGGAAGATAAACGCATAAACCTCTTTTGCTTCTATTTTTAGGATAAGGTTTTGTTAAGAAGGGGGCCAAAAATGCAGCTGTATTCCAGGAAACCGCAAACAAGGACTATCGATATTGTCACATCCCACGGCCATATTCACAATTCATCCTTTATACATTATGATCGTAAATATTCACTTAAAACCCGCGGGCAATGTGCCGGTAATACATTTTATTTTTACTCTGTGCAAAAAACTTTTCTTTACGTCATCCGTCAGATTTAAGCTTGCTTTGAATTTGAATTTTGACTCGCTGCCAAGCGGTGATAGCGGACTTTTTTTCCCTCCAGGGCTGAATTGTTTGATCTACATGAACATATTTTTTATAAGTCAATATATTTTTCACTCAACTTCCTTATTTGCTATAGGTACCTACTGATTTCTGTCGTTTGTAATGTGAAACATTCCTGCGTAACGAACTCAACTTTGTTTTTTCGAAATCAGAACTGATGATTATTCGAAATTAGACACGCGATAAAGTTATTTAATAAATGATTCTATATTTGAAATATGTATTTCTTTAAAATTAAAATTAATAATTGTGTATTTCTTGTGTTTAAATTATTGAGATGATTTTGAAAGGCAATTGCAATCCTAAGGCAAATATTCAATAACATGTTCAGCTTCACAAATCCTAAGATTCTAATATTGTTTTCACGAGATGTAAATATATGAACAATAATAGAAAAAAACTTTTTTTCACAATTTTACACGGAATTATGTGTTTTTAATGGCCAGTTCGTAGAGCAGAGTGATAACAGGTACTTCCCAAACTTTCCACTTTCCTTTCTCCTTCCCTTCCCCTCTCCCTTCAGCCTCAAAACGTACCCAATTGGGGGTGCGATAGTCTTATTGACGCCGGATATTCGGGGGCAGTTGGAACTCTTGTAGTCGCGAGGTTCACATTTAAAAAATCAAAATAATAATTTAGAACAATTAAAATAAAGTATACGACATCCATTTTTCACAATTAAATAGATATTTCCAAGTGCAATAGCTCCCTATGAAGATGATTTTAACAATAAATTTAATAAATTCCAGTCAGAAAATTCTGCGCAAGTTTCATGAAAAGTTTTCCTGTCAAAGAGATTTTGCTGCTTCAGCAATCCGATCGTCATGTTAAGTACTATTTTCTCAATTTCTTTAATGCTGCTCTGTAAATAATCTAAATAAACTGAGTAGCTTTCAGTTGAGTTTGAAACTAGCAAATGAATTAATGAACATATTGCCGAGGAAATACATTTTCTGTCATGACTTGTGATTTAAATAATGGTTTCTCTCGCACGGAACCCACACAAATAATTATTTACAGAGCAAGGAAGTATGTACTGTACGTCACAAGTAATGTTGAAGCTAGCTAACTAACCATCACGCTGTTTCTCCGCAGGGGTAGGCAGAGAGGATGGACTGCCAAACAACTCGGTCTTAATACAAAGTCCTTGCTTCATTCACATCGCCCATACACACCCTTCTGTTATTCTGATACTTTACGTGGCCCGACTCAAGTATCTGATTCACTTGATCGTGCCATGTCTTCCTCTGGCGTCCCCGTCTGCTTCTGCCATTCACTTTTGCGTCTTGTATTCTCCTTATACTCCTTTCTAATCTTACTCATTACATCCCTAATCTAAGCTACCCTTTCTTAATCATTCTCATTACGCTTGCATCACCCTTCATTCATTGTGTAATTCCACATTTTCTCGTGGTAAGTGCAGGTTTTACCACGTATACACCTCAGGGATCTCATTTCTACAGCGTTCGGTCAGCAATGTTGAAGAAATGCGTCCGAAAATGAAAATGACACCCAAAAAGTTATAGAGTTCATTGAACAGGAGTTACAGATGGACAGATGGAATCATAACCGAAATTAGTATTTTTAGTAACACCAAAAAAAGTTCCATGATCTACATCCTATTTACATAAATTATGCTATAGTCCAGAGTAGAAGGTACTAGATGACTAAATTCAATTGAAAATTTTGTTTAATCTTTTTTTGTGACCAGATCTGTTTAGCCAGGTTATCTCAACCATTCTCTGCAGTAATCTTAGCAGAAATGTCACTTTGCCAAATAAATTGCAAAATGTAATAAATGAGATCAATCAAATCAGAATTCATTTTTGGAATGTTAGATTAGATTTTAGATTAAATATTTGACGTGTTCCAAATTTTACATTGGATGGAATTGATTGACCTTGTAAATTTATTCATAATTTAATTCAACATCTCAATTGTGTGACTTTGGCTTGACCCTCTCAGTCGGGCATTAACTTTCAAAGGCCAATCCTCAGAATCAGTAGCCAAATATGAATTCTAAGATTAGCATTTTCAAAACCGTTTGCATAAATACCCTGTTCACTTTGGGTGTAAAAAAGTTCCTGGAGTTTTCTTCCAACATCTGTACACGGTTGACATTTTTCACATAAGACAAGATCATTTGTACACGGTTAACATTTTTCACATAAGACAAGATCATTTGGAGACGGTTGACATTTTTCACACAAGACAAAATCATTAGTACATGGTTGACATTTTTCACATAAGACGACAAGATCATTTGTACACGGTTGACATTTTTCACATAAGACCAGATCATTTGGAGACGGTTGACATTTTTCACACAAGACAAAATCATTAGTACATGGTTGACATTTTTCACATAAGACGACAAGATCATTTGTACACGGTTGTCATTTTTCACATAAGACAAGATCATTTGTACACGGTTGACATTTTTCACATAAGACAAGATCATTTGTACACGGTTGACATTTTTCACATAAGACGACACGATTATTTGTACACGGTTGGCATTTTTCACATAAGACGACAAGATCATTTGTACACGGTTGGCATTTTTCACATAAGACAAAATCTTTTTTTTTCAACTCCTGGTGCTCAACAGTGGAGCGACTGTAATAACTTGCCTGACTTGAGATTCTGCGCAGCATCTCCAAAGGTAACATCACAGGCAAAGCCTCCTATGTGGAGTTAATTTTAAAAATGATATTGAATTCTATTTGAAAAATATATTTTTTTTTATTTTTAATACGATAACTTTACATATTTTACAACATTATTTGATAATGCGGCCCTCGCTGAGTGCCTTTTACAATTTAATAATATTCAATAAAAAGATAATATGAAATAATAAGTAAGAAATAAAAAAAAATACAATAATAAAGGTAATGAAAAAATAAAATTGGCAAATAGTATGAGGTAAGGTTGTATATAATGATGTGTGTATTGTAATGGTATTGTGTATTACGTAAATACGTTTTATTATTTTACATTATAATTTTTTTGTAAAATTTTCTTTATTCCATATTTTAATTTTGTATCTGAGATGTTTTTTGTTTCTCTCTCTCTCTTTGTATTTTGTGAAAGATTGTTGAATGCTTTTATTGTCTGGTATTTGTGTTGTCTTTGTCCAAAGCCTGTGTTAGCCGTCGGAGTTTTTATGTTTTTTTTTTTGTACGCTTGCCTAACTGGTCTATTAATGATAGTTTGTTGAAATTATTTTTTTGGTGAAAAATGTAGTTTAGTAGTCTTTATAAGTATAGTTGGCGTATATCTAGTACGCCAAACTTGTTAGGATGCTGACATTTTTTCAACAGAGCATCAGAATAATTGTATTATTGCAATCGTTTGCAATTTCCATTTAGTTAAGGAGATCAATTTTTAAACTCCATATTGCAAGCTAATTTTCCCTTATGTGGTATTTTTTTCTAACCATTTAAGGCACATCACCATATTTCTACACTTGAAACTCGATTAAAATCGCCATACAAGTTGATTCCAAGCTATTTAAATACACGCTTTAGTTCCAGACGAGAGATTGGTGCGCCACAAATTTGGACTTGACATCGGACATCATTACAAGTTTCACTTGTTTTTTCCATTGTGAGAATAACTTAGAAATACGATCTAACCAAAATTTTATTTAAAAACTAACTGAACAACATGCCTCCTGAAGGGGTATGCAGAGAGAATGGACCGCCATACGACTCTGTTTTGGCATACATTCCTTGCTTCTTTTACATTTATACACTCTGTTATTCTGACTCTTGACATGATCTGGTCGTTTCATTCTCGGACATTCTCCTTACCCTCCTTTCTTTGTTCATCCTCTCTATGTATGTACAAACCATCTAAGTATCCCCTTCTAAGAGGGGGAGAGAATTAAGAATCCTAATCTTTTTTTCTATCAGAGAGAATCGCTGTCACTTGTAAAAATATATATGTTTTTTTTATAAATTTAATGAAAAATCGAATGCTAATCTTTATTTTAGGTAAACTTCTTCCAAAGCAAGCCTTTAATTCCAATGTCTCTCTCTATTCTTAGATTCCCTTTTCTCTTATCAACATCGTTAGAATTGCATGTTTCATGGAACATAAATTGTGTAAATGTGTTTTGAGGTTGAAAATATCACGCCAGAGGCATAAATAATAATGTGTTTCAAATTGTAGAGGTTTATAGAACAATAAAAAATTATAAGTAATAATGCAAGTAGTTTTAAACAAAACCTTGTTCCACTGGTTTAATTCGATTCTGATATGCTATTGTTTCTAGTTCAATAAATAAAATAAAATGTATGTAATAATGCGCAAGAATCTCAACTACCTGGACCCTGTGGGACTAAAATACTACCAGAGGGGTAGATACTTCAAGTATCGCCGTGGTAAAAAGACCACCATTCAGAATCTCAACTACCTGGACCCTGTGGGACTAAAATACTACCAGAGGGGTAGATACTTCAAGTATCGCCGTGGTAAAAAGACCACCATTCGAATCTCAACTACCTGGACCCTGTGGGACTAAAATACTACCAGAGGGGTAGATACTTCAAGTATCGCCGTGGTAAAAAGACCACCATTCAGAATCTCAACTACCTGGACCCTGTGGGACTAAAATACTACCAGAGGGGTAGATACTTCAAGTATCGCCGTGGTAAAAAGACCACCATTCGAATCTCAACTACCTGGACCCTGTGGGACTAAAATACTACCAGAGGGGTAGATACTTCAAGTATCGCCGTGGTAAAAAGACCACCATTCAGAATCTCAACTACCTGGACCCTGTGGGACTAAAATACTACCAGAGGGGTAGATACTTCAAGTATCGCCGTGGTAAAAAGACCACCATTCAGAATCTCAACTACCTGGACCCTGTGGGACTAAAATACTACCAGAGGGGTAGATACTTCAAGTATCGCCGTGGTAAAAAGACCACCATTCAGAATCTCAACTACCTGGACCCTGTGGGACTAAAATACTACCAGAGGGGTAGATACTTCAAGTATCGCCGTGGTAAAAAGACCACCATTCAGAATCTCAACTACCTGGACCCTGTGGGACTAAAATACTACCAGAGGGGTAGATACTTCAAGTATCGCCGTGGTAAAAAGACCACCATTCAGAATCTCAACTACCTGGACCCTGTGGGACTAAAATACTACCAGAGGGGTAGATACTTCAAGTATCGCCGTGGTAAAAAGACCACCATTCGAATCTCAACTACCTGGACCCTGTGGGACTAAAATACTACCAGAGGGGTAGATACTTCAAGTATCGCCGTGGTAAAAAGACCACCATTCAGAATCTCAACTACCTGGACCCTGTGGGACTAAAATACTACCAGAGGGGTAGATACTTCAAGTATCGCCGTGGTAAAAAGACCACCATTCAGAATCTCAACTACCTGGACCCTGTGGGACTAAAATACTACCAGAGGGGTAGATACTTCAAGTATCGCCGTGGTAAAAAGACCACCATTCAGAATCTCAACTACCTGGACCCTGTGGGACTAAAATACTACCAGAGGGGTAGATACTTCAAGTATCGCCGTGGTAAAAAGACCACCATTCAGAATCTCAACTACCTGGACCCTGTGGGACTAAAATACTACCAGAGGGGTAGATACTTCAAGTATCGCCGTGGTAAAAAGACCACCATTCAGAATCTCAACTACCTGGACCCTGTGGGACTAAAATACTACCAGAGGGGTAGATACTTCAAGTATCGCCGTGGTAAAAAGACCACCATTCAGAATCGAAAACATTACTCGAAATGGCTTTAACCGTGTTTGGTGACCAGATCTGATCAGCCAGGTACCTTATCCTCTTCCTCTTACCTGTCTTATGTCTTATTCCCCTCCCTACTCCCTCCAGTCTCGCAACATTCAGGACCGGTGAGTTGGGACTCTTATGCGATATTCACATTTAAAAAAACCTGAAGGAAGTAAAACAGGAAAAGATGTGATAAAGAGTACATTTGGAAGAACCTGGCTGTTGTGCTTCTTCCTTCCTTCCTTAGCCAAAGTTTCGGACAGCGTTACAGTGTTCATCATCAGGACAGTTCAGAGTGGAAGATACTACCAGTATCGCCCTGGTGTAAGACCACCATTCAGAATTGAAACGTTGCTCCAAATGGCTTTAGCCGTGTTTAGTGACTAGATCTGAATAGCCAGGTACTTCCCCACCTTCCTCTTTCCCTTCCCCACTTACCTTCAGCCTCACAACATCCCCCAATTGGGGATGCCATAGTCTCACTGGCTCCAGACGGGAGCAGTTGGGACTCTTGTGAGGTAATCACTATAAAAAAAAAAAAAAAAAAAAAAAGGACAGGTTGATTGTGGTGTGAAGTGTGTGTCAATGTAATTAAAAAGATGAATAAAATAAAATAAATAATTTATTTGTACTGTGTTGCGCGTGTTAATCCTCTTAGGGATTTCCCCTTCAATAAAATTAATGTTGTTTTCGACATTTAGTTTTGGTGTAGCTTTCTAGTATCAGATACCAAGAACTATTAAGTTTAGCCCTGTCGTCTCTATTAATATTAATGGGGTTTTTGTGAATTTCAATTTCCTCCGTAATTAGGCGTGCTCAATGCGTTTTCGGTCTTCTCAGGACTTCAATAACAAATCAAAAGTAGTGCTGTTTCAATTTAGTGCTTGGCAATTGCCGATTTCTTAGCATGGCCGTGTTTACACGCTCAAAAGATTTCGGACCTCACCCATCTAGAAATACGAAATGATGATTTTGAATTTTATTTTTATACTGTACAAAACATACAGAGCGAAAGAAATGAAACATTTTTAGATAATATCAGAAAAGTGTGTATTTTATTATGAGGTCATAGCGCTATAAATTAAGCCGGGCAAAACCGTCAAATAAAAAATCAATAGCATTGTACTGAATTTATAAGTATGTTTCTCTACTGTTACATTAATCAAACGTAAGCAATTATTGATTATGTGTAATTTAATCCTGGAAAAGTGGATAGAAATTTAATTTTAACTTTTCACAAGTTGGTGGAGTTTCCGAACGAATGTAAGGAAACTGAGAAATATGAAGATAGGGACGCTTCGATGCTTTGAACGGAACTTGAGTCGGGTAATGATGATATTAATTATCATTAAAAGAAACCAGGATAACAGCCGACAATAGTGGGCTGATACCAACCTTGATGTAGTATGGCAGTGAGGCATGGAACATTGAACTGTGATCAATCGGCCACGTTGAAAGAATGCCAGACAAGAAAAGAAGAAAAAAACCCACCCACCCCAAACTACTGAATTTTCTTAATATTTTTTTGTTTTGAGATAATTGAACGATTGAATGATTCAACACTTGAATTGGATCATTTTAGGCAAACTTAGTGGCACACACTGAACAGAGAATCCCTAGAAGTGTGGCTACGCCGATTTGAAATAAAGCTAATATTGCCAATTATAAGACTTGCAACTCCTAGACCTCACGATTTTCCAAAGAAATTGATTTTTCTCATTTTGAAAAAGTTTTTTTTGATTAATTTCACACTAAGTAAGAGAGATTTGACCTTACTTCGGGCATCCAGACACGCCCACAACACAGTTTTGGGCAAATCTTCAGTGCTTTGAAGTGACAAACATTCTCCACAGGGCGGAGGGCACATGCCCAAAAGATTAAACCCACGCACATTCATTTACATTATTCAAATGATGATCGTATTAAATTTGTATGACTAACTCAAAAGTCTCAGGGAATTGAACCCCCAAACATGGTCTGAAAGTCAAAATTCTACCCACTCATCCATATTTACATAAAACGTATATAGTTGACTTATACGACTTATGGATCGTTCAATATTTCACAAAATATCCTTTGCCACGGAACAAAATGAATACTCTCAGTATCACCTTGGTGAAACACCACCATTAGCCATATTTGCCTTCCCCACTCCCGAGCCTCACATTATGCCCCAATAGGGGATGCCATAGCCCACAAATACATACTTAAGGTGAAGCTTAATGCTATATCACTATTTTGGTTAATCTTTATAACGAATTGGTGTAATAAATTGAAGGTTTTCCTATCGTTTCGCTTGAGTAAAATACAAATAAAAAAATAAATTACTCAATAACAAAATACAAATGTAAACTACTAAAAAATATTTTTTTTCAATAGAAATGTATGAACGCGTAAAGGAAACAACTTAAAAAATATACAGTATTATAGCTAAGATTATCTGTGACAGTTTCACTTGATTAACTTTTTGCTTTCTTATAAAATTATTTACAAAATAAATAAAAACCAGTTTTGTGCTTGAAATCGACCGTTTCTAGACTCCGTTTCTCAAGCGATTTTAATGCCTATTACCTACAATAGGTATACCAAGAATATACACATTTTTGGCTTGCTTACCTCTTAAAAATATGTTTTAATAAAATCCTTGATTTTTGATCTGTCTTGGCTGATGATCTGTCTATTTCCCAGTGGACGTGCATTGTATAGCTTTGTTGCAAAGTTTATAAAATTCTTGATGTTTGATCTCTCTTGGCTGATGATCTGTCTATATGCCAGTGGACGTGCATTGTATAGCTTTGTTGCAAAGTTTATAAAATTCTTGATGTTTGATCTGTCTTGGCTGATGATCTGTCTATTTCCCAGTGGACGTGCATTGTATAGCTTTGTTGCAAAGTTTATAAAATTCTTGATGTTTGATCTCTCTTGGCTGATGATCTGTCTATATGCCAGTGGACGTGCATTGTATAGCTTTGTTGCAAAGTTTATAAAATTCTTGATGTTTGATCTGTCTTGGCTGATGATCTGTCTATTTGCCAGTGGACGTGCATTGTATAGCTTGCAAACTATGTCAAATTTCTTTGGCCAAAACTTATTTTAGCGATGGGGATAGGTAAGAGATTGTGCCCTTTGGTTCTAGTATCACGAGCAGTTTGTCGGGTTGATCTTTACTTGAATCAACAGTCTATAATATTCTGAGAAGAAGAACCCTTGGCATTCCAAAGGCAAGAGAAACAACCGACTAGTCGACTATTAAGTACATCATCTTTCTTAATCGCTCCATATTTTGAGATATTTCTGTTGCTTTGAATTTTCTCATCATTTATGAATTAAGATTTGGTATGCATCACGCCAGTCATGCCATACTCATTTCTGATTGCCATTGGAATGGAAAACATTAGGTATTCCCTTCACCTTATAAATTTATTTCTCTACAATTTTCGTAAGGTTCATCACCTGTATCAAAGGCATAATATATAACTGCAAATTTCCGAAAAATTGGTAAACATATATCATTTTTTTTAATCAAAAGTTTGATCTATTCCGATTTAACTCATCGACTCATAGACCAATGATATTGATTCTTTAAAAAAATATATATATTGTTAGTTATTTAAAGTAAGTAAGGTAAAATTGATCTTACTTTGGGCGAATGTTTTATCTTAGGGCCCAAGTCATTTCTCAGGGGAATGTTTTTGAAGAAGTGAACATGAATTTTGAAGGGAACTAAGTTGTAAAAAATAGCGCTTACAGATTTTTTCAGGACCAAACTCTTGAACAAACTAATGAAATGTCTCATTGAAAAGAACGTCGTTCTGATGAAAAACGTGTGCTGGGCATATGTTCCCCATGTGTCCAGACTGTACACTGTGCATCGGTACCATTGAGATAAATGGCAGTATTTCTCAGAGCACCTTTCATTATAATACTCGTAAAACAGAAAGCAAAACAACCTCCCGTCTTTGTGACTGCCAGAATAACCATTAGCTTGATCAGTAATCGACATCTGATGATCAACTCCATGTTAATTTATGACATTTAGTGAGATTATTTTAGTGTACTGATTGGGCCTATCTATTATCTTCTAAATGAATGCTTATTGCTCATTTCACGTGGGTGGACCTACATATGTAGGTATGTCATATGTCGTGGGAAGAACTTTATTCTGCCAACATTAAATTTCACTGAGGCATAGCCATAAATAATGTATGCGCCATGCCTGATTTCAATCACACTTAAAAATGTGTTGGATTACTTTAAATTAGGGGTACATTCTTACTGATTTACATTCAGAATGGTATGGTACTGTCGGTATCGCCCTGAAAGACCACCATTCAGAATCGAAACGTTGTTTGGTGACCAGATCTGAATAGCCAGGTATACTAGTCCCAGCGAGAGCTCGTACGCACGTCATCAACGATTGTCCTCTTCCTTCTCACACGTCTTGTATGAAAACAAAAACACAAAATATGCTAGAATGATGATGTCACGTACGATCTCTCTCGCTGGGACTAGTATACTTGTCAACCTTCCTCTTTCCCATCTCCTTCCTGTTCCCACTACCTTAACCTCACAACCTACCCCAATTGAGGATGTTATAGTCACACTAGCATCATAATTACAGTTGGGACTCTAAACATTTTCTTTTCTCAGTGAATAAACCACTTAATAATTTATTTTTCATTTTTTATTTGAGTGTTGCACAAGACTGTCCCAACCGTCCGGAACCAGTGAGATTATGGCATCCCATATGGGTATGTTGTGTGGCTGAAGGTAGTGGGGAGGAGAAGGATACGGAGAAGATATCAGGTCACAAAACACACACAATACTGAGAGTATCTACCAATCTTAAATGTGCCACAAATAAACTAAATGTGATATAACACAAATAAATCAAATATAATTATTTACTTCCGTACGCCAGGATTTGATGCTATGACCTCTGGATTCGTAGCAAAAGATCGTAACCGCTCAACTACGAAGGCAGTTCTAAGTTAATTCTTATGAAACATATCTTCTTATATTAATCAATACCTCTGTTTTTTATTGTAGATAAAATATTAATTGAATTAATAACACTATGTTCTTCTTATCAACATTCATTGTTCTTAAAGCTAATCCTCTCACTGTTTTATGTTTACTGATAAAGTCACAATAACTTTCTATCCATAGTATCATGCTGTGTTTAGAAGTACTTTTTTTTGTTTTTTGTTTTATTGAATAAATAGTTAATACATATCAACAAACAAGTCCTGCTAAGCCAATTCAATTGGCTTGTCAACAGGTGCTTAAAGTTTAGTTACATATACATTTTTATAAGTTATAATTTACATCTTATATCTACAGAATCAACAATTTTTTCATACAATTTTTAATACATATTAAAGTAAATATTTTTTTTCTGATAGCCAATTTTTCGCCATATATTTAACCTTATTCATAGACTTACATTGCTTTATAGTGTCAGGTAATAAATTAAATATCTTCGGTATGTTGTATTCAAACGTTCTCTGTCCGTATTTATTATTAAATTTCCGAACTATTAACCCGTCATTGCGAGTGAATCTAGTACTGTATTTATGTTCTAATTTTTCTTCATGCTGCGGGGTAAATATATACTGAATTATGACCTTTTGCCACTTACAAATCAATGTTGATAATTTATCGTTTTTTTACAATATTTATAACTAACTAAGTATCACGCTGTTAACTAAGTATATAGCCGTTTCCTGCAGGGGTAGGCAGAGAGGATGGTCTGCCAAATAACTCGGCCTTAGCACACGCTCCTTGCTTTATTCACATTCATACATTTTTTCATACGTACCCATCTATTATTCTAACTCTTGACAAGGCCCGACTGTATCTGGTTTGTGCCATGTCTAATTTAGTGAATTCAATTAATTATTTGAATTATAAGTGTGATTATATATTTCGAAATAAGTGTGATTAAAATTACTCATTTATAAACATCTCATTATATTTTATGTACCTATAGAGTATATGTACTAGCCTTTTTTAAACCCTTTTCAAAACGTTCCTGATGTATGTACATTATGACATTCATACATTTTCAATTGAAACGAAAACAAACATATTCGCACACACAATATGGACGTGCATAGTGATTTATAGATTAGGAGAATACCGCGCACTAATCCCAACTGTCCGGAGCCAGTGCGACTATGGTATTCCCAATTGGGATATGATGTGAGGTTGAAGGGAGTGAGGAAAAGAAGGAAATGGAATAAAGGAACTAGGAAAGTACCTAAACATGGCTAAAGTCATTTATTTATTAATTCATAAAATGGTACATTGCAACAAAATCCTCAGCCACTCGTCCCACTAGGGAATACCTGTGTTGAGATGTGCAGCTTTACAATTATATTTAATCAAATAAGTACGTAATAAGTAGTAAGCATATGAATAATATCGAATATGGGGTCTCTACGCTGATTTATGACATAAGCCACAACATGGTAGTTCAAAATCACCACTCTCAGCTAGTACAGAACTTTTGACCATATTCTTGAATACTTTTAACGAACCTATAGTTTTTATATTTTAAGCATATTATAAAGCAACTGAGCTTTATAAGAAAAACTCCTTTGTATAAAGGATATTCTGGTATTCACCATCTCATACATTAAAGAAGAAGCCAATCTAGTATTTGAATGTACGTTATCGTATTGTCATTCAAAGTGTTAGTGTACTTGGGACGCTTTAGTGAGTTCTATGATTGTATGTAAGAGTCTGTTATTTATTTTATATAATGGGAGACTTATATTGTATTATAATTGTATATTGAGATAGAACCTGCAGACAAGCAGCCATGGGGCAGCTTCGTGGGACTATCCATACATTGTCTAAAAAAAAAAAAAATGTAAAATTTTCAGTCAATAAAGAATTATTAATTAAAAAAAAAAAAAAAAAAAGTGTTGCGCACTTGTTGTGATATTTTGACAGTATCAATATTTTTGAAAAATTTACAGAGATCCTATATTATGAACGACAGCCTTACTGACATAACTTTACTTTCGCTATACAATAACTGTGACAAACAGAAAAACTTTTTCTTGCAATATTTAAAGGCTCTAGGGTAGTCCTGTGACAAGAAACCCAACAGACAACATCATATGAAATCATTGATTGAACAAGCGCATACATAATATACAGTTTTTAATGTAAGCATGTCTAATATATTTCTTAGTCTTGAAGATGTAGGATTTAACATTTCAAGCAATGTTTCGTTTCTGAATGTTTGTCTCTCACCAGGGCGATGCTTAGATTATCTACCACTCTGCAAACTTACTTCAGTCTCAAAAATTTTCTAAATTGAAGATGACATAGTCGCATCAGCAGTTGGAACCAAAGTGACGTGTCACAAAAAAAATGGAAATAAATTATTTCTTCATATGAAGCGGTTACTTTGTGATGTGACATTATAATTTAAAATTAAACAATAACTTTGTAAACATCACTTATAAGTGATGTTTACAAAGTTATTGTTTAATTTTAAAAGGAAATAAATTAAGTCTTCTTACACAAAATTGCGTATTCTATAATCTCACAGATAAAAAGTCCCGCTGATAACATCTGATCAATATTCTCCCAATATAGTGGCCCTTGAAAAATTGATAAGTACACTTGAACATAGCACTTGAACCTTATCAGCTGAGCCAATTATAGAAAGTGATCTAATCTCGTCCAATATCTGATGACGTGCATTTTTATTTCAGCTGTTTTTAGTGGTGTTATTTTCCTCCCACTTGAGCCAATATTTCCGACAGACTTGATCTAACAAGACTTCTGCCAATTTTTGTGTTTTCTCTCTATTAAGATAGATCTTCTCGAGACCCAGGTTAAACAAAGGTTTTAAAGAAAAGACCATCAGATTCTCAGAGGTAACCTAGTCAGAGTCTTCTCATCATCAACATGGCACTTCATCCCAGGGTGGTATTTGGCCTCCTCCACAAATGCTTTCCACTGGCTGCGGACCCTGGCCTCTCGCTTCC
This sequence comes from Hesperophylax magnus, assembly GCA_026573805.1. Taxonomy (NCBI): domain Eukaryota; kingdom Metazoa; phylum Arthropoda; class Insecta; order Trichoptera; family Limnephilidae; genus Hesperophylax; species Hesperophylax magnus. The sequence goes on along the minus strand of JAIUSX010000190.1, from coordinate 577,776 downwards.
AGTCCTCTTCAATGCAGTCTTTCCACCTCTTTCTCGGTCTACCTCAATGTTACTTCCACTGGGGCATCTACGAAATTCATTTTTGTCCATGTATGCCATTTGGCATTCTTTCCATGTCCCTCCCATTGCAGTCTTTTTCACCTACAGAATCTTACAATGGTCTCATGCTTAAAAGCTGTCTCATGGTCAGGTCCTTCTATGTGGAGTTAACATTAAAAAAATGTTTTCACAGGTGTTAACTATAAAACAAATACCCATTTGTCTTTGCATGAAAATTGTGGATATTTTTCTCTCTGAAATTCTCTCTCATTCATTCTAAGTGATTTTTTCGAGACCTATTAAGTAACATCGGCAAATAACACAAGTCTTTTGTTGAGGTATAATTTAAATATTTGATTAATAAAATTTAAAGAATAAAAAGGATCCAAACCCCGTCCCTTGGGGAATTCCATCATCCTGAATTTCAACTTATTTCTAGACTACAGTAAAACCTTGTGTGTAATGTAATAATTATCATTATCGTTTCAATATTTTACTTGATATTTGGCACTGTGAAGTAGGCAGAAGTCCTAAACATTCCCTTTACATTCATTTAATAAACATATTATTTGTCTCTTCATAGAATTATGATTCATGCAGGAGTATATATTTTAAACGTTGTGCGATTGTGTATTTAAGATAATTTATTTTGGGTCATTGGCTCAATAAAGAATCGTGGTTATTCAATACAGAAAGTTGACGAATCAGAGAAATCAGGTTATTAATAAGGGTAATTAAATTACAGAGGCAATCAGACAAAGCAGATATATTGATAATAAATGTGCAAAATGATCATTTACCAATTCATAAATCATTATGAACCATTAACATATACCTTTGCAATTATTTTGAAAATTATGAAATTTCAACACGTTGAGATGAAAGAACTTTGTTATTGTTTTTGCTTCCATGGGACACTATAATTACAAAATTACAGTCTTTTGCCATCAAGTCCAATGCATTTAAACACCTTTATCATCATCACGATATGAGCTCCTCCACAAATATTCTCCACTGGCTGCTGTCCCTCGCCATTGGCCTCCAGTCCTTCGTCCTGCTCCTCAGTCTGGTCGCCTAAACACCTTCACTTGATGTAATAATGGTTTCTTTTTGTCAACAGATAGTCCAGGTGCTGAATGACCGTGGAGTGGTGCAGGTGGCAAGTCCCAAGGGCCAAGACAAACTTTTCACCTACGATGCCGCCTACGACTGGAATGCTACGCAAGAAAGCCTCTACGATGAAATGGTGACCATTGAATTAAATTATTATTTTCACCATAGACATCCAAATTCATAGACCAGTCCACCAGGGAAAGGGGAACAAACCAAGTTGTGTGAAGCAGTTAGGTGGCGTGACCATCTCCCTTTCTGTGATTTGTCAACAAATGAATCCGACAGTATACAGGCAATTCGCATAAATAAAATCACTGTTAGGTCCTCGAAAATAAAATCTGCTTACGAATTACCAGTCCTTTTTACAATGGCGCGCAAATTGCTGGCTGCATAAAAAACTTAACTACAAATTGCATTAACAAAAGATCGGGCTTGTTTCCAATATCGAATATTTTGTTACATTATTTAGTTAGACACTTTTACAAATAATTTACTCACCTCACGCATTTTTGCGTCGCTCTGCAACCTGGTTTGAAAATGGTTCAGTTAAAATCGAAGATTCAGATCAGAGATTAAGATCCATCAGACCCAGCGTAGAAAAGTCCCACAATGGACTGCCCTGCAAACCGTTGCCTTTGCTTTAGCAAACTTTACTTTTCCGCGCAGGGTCTGGCTATTTCAATTTGCGCTCTTCGGCGGTCAACGTACGACTGATGTTGTAGTCTATCAATGTCTATGATTTTCACATTATAACCCTGAGGCTGGTAATACAAGAACTGCAACGCAGATGATAGTCACAATAAACTGACTGCCGTGTTATTTTGCAATGTTTTTCTACGAGAAATTTACAATCACTGCTTAAAGTCGTCAATATTGACTGATTGTAACAATCCGTGTATTCCCAGCCTAAGGTCTACCGAAACAACCTTCTCATATAGCATAGACGGTAGAAAATGGAATGAGTAACCACCTAGACCCAACTTATTTAGTTTACTATTTTCAAATCAAATATATTTCTCAATATTCAAATTATGTACCAGTCCCCTGCCTGTATTGGTAGAAAAGCTAGAACTGGGGCTCTCTTGGTAAGTATTTGGTTTCTTTTTATTTCCATTTCTGTTTCATCCCAATGTCCCTTTTCACTCATTTCCATCAAGCATTATCGTTGTTTAACATATGTATTTACAATCCATTAGATTATCTGAAGCTGGAGACTGAACATACTTCGATGTTAATATTAACGGCATTTGGATTAATTTGGGCTTCTCCAAACGCTTCCAATGATGCGGCTTCAGATGTTGCTCAGGGTGATTTAATTGAAAACACAACTGTGGTGGTTTATTCACCTTATTCAACACTTCTTGAATTAAAAACATAATTCGATTATATTTCCGACATTGACGAAGATGGACCCTTTTGGTCCACCTCTAATTTACTTTTCAAAGGTATTACTAACAGAGGTGTTAATGCCTTGAATGTTGACTTAAGAGAGAGAGAATCGAGCGTTGAAATCTCCATATCCCTTTGCAATTGACAAAAAATTTCCGAATTGTGATGGGCCTTACTAGTAAAGCTCTTTGTTATGATCTCACAGGGCTGGGCGATTTACTGGTTGAAAAATGTATTTGTGAAGGTACCCTACATACCCCCCATGCGTTCCATCGACACCATTCCATTCCCAAAACAGATGTATTTTGTGTCAAGATTTTTTCAAAAACAAACTCACGCTCGTATGAAGCCGGTTGTAAGGGGATATTATATCAGTTCCATCTACCTGCTGTGTCAGCAATCCAACTGTTACTGTTGCTCTAGTGACAAGATTTTATAATTAAAATATTTTTCTATTCTGAAAAGGTTTGTACGCGATATTCAATAAGAATCTACCAATTTTCTCCAGTGTTTAACATTGGTGTTTGATGTTCTGTAGGTCCGTCCGCTGGTCAACTCGGTGCTGGATGGCTTCAACGGCTGCGTGTTTGCCTATGGTCAAACAGGCACGGGCAAGACGCACACTATGGAAGGCACCCTCACTCAGGAGGGCATCGTGCCGCGCACCTTCAGCCACATCTGGCACCACATCCAGTCGGAGGCCAGCGAGGATCTCACCTACCTGGTCAGCTGCTCCTACATCGAGCTGTACATGGAAGAGGTCAAGGACCTGCTCAGGAAGGACGGCAGCAAGAAGGGACTCACGCTAAGGGGACAGGTAATACCGCCTGTTAACCCTATACACACAAATCTCAAGTATGTCCAAAAGTTGAATTTGGAAGCTTCGTAAAACTGCTAGATTCTTTGTAAAAGAGGGTGGTCCGTCTTGATAATCTGTTGTACCATTTGAGCAATGGCTTTAAACCGCAGTAAGCAGTTCATATATTTCTGCATTAATATTGGAGGTATGATGTTAACTATATCAAATGGCCGAATCGAAAACCGAACACCCGGAAACCTCCATGCTCGAGTAGTTGAAAGACCGATTCTCATTTTTAAGTTTTATTTATTAGGTAATATTATTTGTCTTTTATATTGATTTACATTATTTTACAGTTTACATTTTGATATTTTTTCCTAGTGTGAGCTGGTGCTTGTGTTCTAGGAAAGGGCGCTCGTTAATATAAGAAAAAAACTGTAGTTACTTACAGTGATAACAAAATATAAAAAGAAAAAATTAAAATGTTTGAACAAAGGTACGTAAATAATAAAATAAGTGTATTATAAACACTATTTATTTGCATGATATAAAGTATCTCAAAAAAAAGTGTTAACTGCATAGTTATATTATTTCATCAGTGCACGAGATATAATCAATCATAGTTGATAATTTATAAATCCGGCTAAAAATATTTTAGCCGAATTTAACATAATATAATTTACATGTAAGAATAAGAAAATATAATTTGCTACTACCCAATGAAATCGGCTAGGTGCAGCTTTGATCTATCACAAGAGCAATAGTAAAATTATCTTCAATGAAGCTATTATTGATGTTCTCTTACCTATTCTTTTATATTTATCTTATAAAAATTTAAAAAAATATGCTTCATTATTGGATCTTCAGGAAAAAAAAACTTACCTACCGCTTTTCCAGAGTTTAATTTAAGTAATCTTTTCAATAAATAGCAAACACGGCGGTAAAAAAACTACATAAATTTTCTTCATTTCAAATAAACGATTAAACGATATTATATATATTATTATATTATTGAATATAACCAAATACAGTTTTAAAGTATTAGTTTATCCGGGATTTATTGTAAATTAATTGTTTATATATTTATATATACACATTGTTGCATTGTATTTATAATAACCATTTCTATTGTTCTCTTTTATGTATTTTGTATTTATATTTTTTTTATCTATGTATATTCTGTATTTATAATAAGTAAAACAATTGTTTTCTTTTGTAAAAGCCGCTATAATCGGCGTTAATAAATAATAAATAAATAAATAAATATCTAATATCCCAAAACAAGGTCTTTGATCTCATAAAATAACATTAGTACCCTTAAAAATAGTTGTATTTGTGGCTTCAGTAGGCGAACGGAAACTTTAAGTATCCAACTCTGACATAAAATAGCAATCCATCACTATTTGATATTATTTGTTTACAAAACATAAATCATGTTAGTTTAGAAACAAATTTAATAACTTTGTGGAATAAGAATATAGTTTTTAACAAAAAATAAAATATTGTGTGAATATATGATGCGAATGCGAATGATTATCGTAAAAGTAATGAGTAAGATTAAGAAATGGAGGCTTGTATGGTTTGGGCATGTAGAGCAAACGAACGAAGAAAGTAAATAGTGTAACGAGAATATATGACGCAAATGTGAATGGTAGCAGAAGTCGGTTCAAGTGAATCTGATACTTTAGTCGGGCCATGTCAAGATTCAGAGTAATAGAAGAGTATTTATGAGACAATGTATGAATGTGAATGAGGCACGCTTTTGCACGCTGGTGCATTTACGTGAAACTTCAGTGATATGAGCGAAACGCTTCATGAGAACGCGTCAATTCTCCAAGTAGTTATTATCAACGAGGACTGGCACCGTTTTGAACATTTTACATTTGAGTTATCCCCGCTGTACCTCGTTCTCGGGTCCTCTGCAGCTTTTGATCAAATTGTGATCAGCTGGTAAGCCCAAAGACCATGTGGAACACAATTTTATACAAGTTTAATATTGAAACAAATATGTGAATGGAGAATCTGAAGAGGGCTGCTGGTGTCAGAAAAGATATCTAGATAGATTGAATAATCCACTTCCATTCCAAATTTAATTACTGACTAACTGACGGATCTCACTTTCCAGGAGTACACCGGCTTCTACATCCCAGACATGACCTCGGTGGTGTGTCGGTCAGCCTCCGACATGGGCCGGGTGATGAAAGCCGGTAACAGAAACCGCACGACCGGCCGCACGGACATGAACGAGCATTCGTCCCGCTCGCACGCCATCTTCCTCATCACCGTGGAGATGGCACACAAAGGGACGGAGTCAATAAGGTAAGCAAATTTCCATGACAAAACAGAGCAGTGACAAACTAAAAAAAAGAACAAAAGAAATCTGTCATGTTCTGTTTTGTCCGGTTACTTGTTTTGGTGTGTAGTAGTGATGTAGGTTCCCCAGTTTCCGGCTTGTACTATTAGTTTCCAGACACCGAGTATATTATGGTTTCGCAAACCTTTTAGACTGGAGGGGACAGTCTGTTTCAGTCACCACACTCTTTCGAAGAGTGGTGACGTATTCAATAGCAGACCTTGGACGAGAAAAACAAGCGCCTTGTTGTGGACTCAAAAACTAAACTGGCAGGCTTCTCTATCCGTCAGAAGACAAAGTCCTCATTAAATTGCACCCTGTGTAGTCACAGTCCGTTTGCGCATATGATGCACAAATGGGGTGTAATGGGCAAAAACTAACTACAGAACACCTTGTAGAAGAATGTCCCCTTTACCAGTTTCCCGGTGACATATCTGTGCTGATTCAAGTGTCCGCTGATCTCGTCAACTGGCTGAATAATCTAAGCTTTGACGGATACTTTGAAGTATCATTGTAATCCGAGGTTACTTTGCTCCAAATAGTGATTGTTTAAATTTAAGAAAAAATATAATTTCAAAGCATTGCAACATTTTTTGCATTATTTTTTTTATTTTAACACTGAAACATTCTGAATTTGAATTAGTGAATCGTGATGTTTTAACTTACGACGATTTCATGCTTAAGAAGTTTGGTTTTCTCGGTATCTTGAAGACTGAATTTGAAAAATGACCCATTTTATCCTACATACAACGTTTCCCCCAAAAAAAAAAAAATTCCGGTCCCTTGGAAAACTTAAGAGAGTTTCAATAACAGTTTTCTGGGTCCTAATATATTTTTTGCTTCTCATTTTACATAAATAATAAAGTGAACTGTTCTTATGTAATAGAGTGTGATTTCATTGCTCTATTTTCTGTAATTTGGAAAGGTGATATTCTAAATTTAGGAGCAAAGATTAAAAAAACATCCCATAATATATTTTTTTCACTTATTCAAAGGACTTGAAGGAAAAATTTTGCAAAGTCAACTCGGATTAGGTAATCATACTTTTCATGTGACCATTTATTTTATCTAAAAATAAAATTGCTAAGGCGGAAACTAATTACGTAAAACCATGGAAACAGATATATTAATATGTAAAAAGAAACCACCCATGTTTTGTAACCCGTATTTCACCCGTCACTGATACAGGCGGCCTCCAAAAGACTTATTTCATGTTATATAATCAGTTTACATCTGGACTGCATTGCTTCTGGATCTAATTTTTTTACTTGACTAGCTAATGTTACTTGTCATTTTCTGGTAAAATTTCCCAAATTATTGGTTATTTTGAAACATTAGTTTATTTAGGGCCAGCTGTTTCACCAATATTCAAATACATGTCCAACATGGGATACACAAGCTTGTCAGCTGAAAGCGGCTAGAATCGGAGTTTAACGAGGATCATTAAAATGTCAATAAAACAACATGGCGTTGATTGCCACTTTGATTACAATATTTTATTGTAAGATCAGCATTATTTTATATTTCAGTTATATATATATATACATGATAATTATCTATAACTGTTTATTCATAAATTGTTTAATTCATATAGATATGTTTTATTGGTTTTAATTAATTTGTTAAATATGACATGATTTTATTTTTTTAGTTGGTTGGAAGCAACCTTAGTTCGTATGTTAAATTAATATTTAGAATTTGTTTTGTGTTCCCTCATAAGAGCTGTCCTGTATGTACAGTGTACAAGTTGGGAAACTCTTGGCGATGTTGTGGGGTTAAACCCTCGCCTTAAAATAAAATCACTTCATCAAATATTCCCGCTTGACATTCAATTTCAAATCGATTAAATGTTTTTGAATTTATTTAAAAATAATATACTGCTTTTTTTAAAACAGATGAAAGGCTCTCAGATTTTTTTTAAGTCGCTTACCGATGGTTTTTATTGTATAAACTGTAATTACCACTTTACACAAATCTAAAAACATATTTAATTAGACATAGGTATTATAAAAAATTGACACCTCGCTTTTTTTACGTTTTATTTAAAACTTATTTATTATATAATTTGCAAACCTTTGACAAATATTTTTCAAATGCTAAATGTTATTTCAAAGAATTATTGAAAAAATTTTGGGAGCGTCTATTGTAAACTTTTAAATACAAATACGAAGCGATGAATTAAAACACAACGAAACACTGTTTAAATCATACATCTTAGTGTAATACAAAATGAGATAACATAACTTTTACGAGTCCACGTCAGGCTGGGGGAAATATCTTCCAAAAAAATTGTAGGGAATGGACTGTGGAATTGGATTAATAATTGGTTGTTATACTCATTATCATTGTCCAGAGTTGGAAAGCTAAACCTGGTTGACTTGGCTGGAAGTGAACGTCAGGGCAAGACCAATGCATCTGCCGATCGTCTGAGGGAGGCCTCTAAAATCAACCAAGCCCTGTCCAGTCTCGGCAACGTCATCTCAGCTCTGGCAGAAAACTCTCCGCACGTCCCGTACAGGTGATACATTCTATTATTTACTACATCATCATTATGTGTGGAATGTGTTGCTTATGCAATGATATCCACAGCGCCTGGATACCAATACATTTGCCAATGCAGCCATTAACAGGTCAACAGTAATGACTATGCAATTGAACATACCCCTCCAAACCTAACCTAACCTAACTAGGTGCGAACCCTTGGGAGACTATATGCTGGAAGGTAAACATGATGATTAGTTCGTCTTCTTCATTTCCCTTCTGAAGTCCAGGCTTTAATATTATAGTCCTCTCTCCAATGTCTTCAGTTTTGCCGATTCTTTGCAGCTCTCATCCATTTGCAGTTTTATTTAAATCGTCAACTCATCTCATTTATGGGCTGCCTCTTTTACTCTTCTCAGACTTGGTTCTTAAGATCCACCTGTTCAGACAACAATTCATTAAGAGAATCGTATACATATAATTCTACATAATCTCATCTCATCTAATCTTCTTCCCCTAGTCCTATTCGGTTCAGTTTATAGTTCATCGCTTCACAAAGACCTCTCCAAGCGTCCCTTTCTCGGACTTCTTCAAAGGCGTCCTCCCGTTGAAAGAAGGCCTACACTCTGTGCACATCCTCAGAAGTTGCTTTCCGCAACTTTGCCTGTGGTGGCCCAAGGAACTCTTTCCATTCGAATTGCCGAATCACTATAATTTTTTAAATCTACATATTAACTTTAAATTTGTGTGTATTTTTCCAGAGACTCAAAATTAACCAGGATCTTGCAAGACTCATTGGGAGGAAACTCTAAGACGATCATGATTGCCAACATTGGACCTGCGTCGTACAATTACGAAGAGACAATCACTACTTTGCGATATTCACACAGAGCTAAAGGTGAATAATTTTTCGGATAATTGAGCGGCGGATTACTGAGAAAGTGCTGTATATTGATGATATTTGAAATGATTGTTATCTTCATGAGGTCTACAATCCTTGGAGAATCCTGGACATATCTGGGAAATGCCTCCACTCCTGCTTGTCTCAAATGTTCGTTGTTGGCCTCCCACCTCCCAGCGCTGCTCAAAACACTTTTTCGTATAGCAGACTTATTACAAAGAAGCCTCTTTCATATCGGTTGACTTTTTTTTTTAATTTTTAAAGTAAAATTTAAACATCACCGATAATTTAAAAAATACAAACTGTAAAAACTTTTTAAAGGTTTTTATAAACTTTTGAATCTTCAAAATATGGATGCGTATACTTGATGACACTTTTTCACTAATTACAATAAATAGACTTCCGACAGTGTTGTCAACGCTGTCGGAAGTGTAAACATGTACAAACATACACACAATTCCAAGTATGTCTTGTTGTCTTGCATCAACTCTACATGCGCAACCTATAATATATTTTGGTTTTTGTTTGTAGCAATCAAGAACAAGCCAGTCCGCAACGAGGATCCCAAAGATGCCAAGCTGCACGAGTACAAGGAGGAGATCGCCCGACTGCGGCAGCTGCTGATGGACCGTAAGGTGACGGAGGTGAAGAAGAAGGAGAAGCCCAAGCGTGCACCAAGGACCAAGACTAGCTCCCCACTGCCGCAGGAGAACAACGGTACTAAATCATCTCACTCGTGACTTGTTCACACTGTTTCCATGCGGACGGCAACAAGCCAGTCCGTTACGAGGATCCCAAGGCCTTTCATCATCACAGCGGGATATAGATCCCAGGATAGGATTTGGCCTCCTCCGCAAATGCACTCACGGCTCATTCACTCTCCTCAACTTCTTCAACTCCCGTCCAGCTCCAGTCCTCTTCCATGCACTCTATACACCTTTGGTTATGACATATTGCCCACATGATGCACAGGTGGGGCCATAAACAGTCGGCGATGTGTGAATGCCATGCGGTGCAGACATGTGGTCAACGAATGCCCGCTGCATTAATTATCTGTACTAATCCAACTTGAATGCAATTGTGACTAACACTCCCTTCTATTCTAACGCTGTTCAGAGACACTGTTGGGAAAGTGACGGGCATGCAAGCTTCCCCTGGGGCACCCACACAATCATAATTTTTGGCATCCGGCATTGTTTCAACATGTCCAACCCACCGCAGTTTGTGGGACCTGCAGAATCTTACGATGGTCTTATACTCAATTAGATTTCCCAATTCATTGTTCATTTTTATTCTGTATTATCCTAAATAACTGCTCTAAAATTGTGTTTATCCCAACCGCACTGGAGGGGAGTAATACACATCCCCTAAACGAGAGTTTTGTGCGATATCCAAGTTGTTGTTTACATAACATATTCTATAATTTAGGTAATCTTAGAAAAACTATTGGGTAAATGATCTCGTTAGTATTACTCTATTGCTATAGAAATTACTCTCCCATTCCCCCACCCCAGTTTAAACAAGCAAACAAGCTGCGAGTGCATTTTACTGGAAAGGGCTACAATAAAATGTGTTTGAGTTACGCTGGATTTTGTATTCTGTATCTCTTTTACCATTTTGCATTACCTAATTATTGGCTTCCGGGCGATGATGGATGTTGTCTGGTGAAAATCGTCGGTACAAAAATAATAGTAACTAATATCTTAGTGTTACTGAAAAGGGCAAAGAATATTAACAGGTTCACCGCCAACTCTGCCATTTGGTGGAGTTCAAATGTTTCGAGAAACTCAGCACCAGCCAATTGACGAGTGCATCAATAAGGATAGGCCTGTTATAGACAAAGGCCACTGAAGTAGCGCAGGTCAGGGATGACTGGAGGCACTGCGTCGATGCGATGGATCCCTGACCTGGATAGAACAAAAGGAAAAATATGTACAGTAGAACCTCGTTAATTCGAAATCCACGGGACATCAAAAATCAAATTTCGAATTAACGAATTCCCACGTAATTCGAAATTTTATGAAAAAAAAAAAAAAAAAAACGCCGAAAATCGATTTTCTCGGCCGCCTCTTCAAATCCGGGTGGTATTTTAGTTGTAAATTCGTATTAATACCAATTATTTCTTTATTTTCGCGGCCGTATTCCGTCGCCGCTGGCTCTTTAAATTCAGATATTTGAAATAAATTCGCAAAAATACGATATATTTCCGTGTAAATTGAGAATGCGCGGCCGATTTCCGTCGCGGCCGACCCTTTAAATTCAGATATTTGATGTAAATTCGTAAAAATATGATATATTTCCGCGTAAATCGAATTTTATCGGCAGTTTTTCATCGCGGCCGGCCCTTTTAAGTTCAGATATTTGAAGTAAATTCGTAAAAATATGTCATATTTCGGCGTGAATCGAAATTTTTCGGCCGATTAACGAGCTCCGTATTTTTTAACTCGGATATTCGAAGAAAAATACGATATATTTCCGCGTAAATTGAAATTTCGCGTCATATTTCTGTCACGGCGGGCCCTTTAAAATTCAGATATTCGAAATAAATTCATAAATATACGATACATTTACGCGTAAATCGAAATTTCGCGACCGAGTTTCGTCGCGGCCGACCCTTTAAATTCAGATATTTGGTGTAAACTCTTAAAACTTCGACATATATCCGGGTAAAACGTATTTTCTCGGCCCTTCAAACTCGGATATTCAATATAAATTTGAAAAAGTACGACATTCCATTATAAATCGATTCAGATTTACAAAATAATAATACTAATTAGGACGATGTATAACCACGTAAAAATACATTTTTCAGCGTTTTACCGCCACGGCTGACTTTTAGATTCAGATTTACGAAATATTATGATTTATTTACGCAAAAATCAAATTTTTTCGAATTACACGAACAAATTTTCGTGCGCGGACAAAAATAAATTTCGAATTACGAATTAACGAATTTCGAATTAAAAAAAATTTTGTATGGACAAATTTTTCTGCGGAAATTTTTTTGGCGAAAATTTCGAATTACGCGTTTTTTCGAATTATCGGGGTTCGAATTAACGGGGTTCTACTGTATACGCATGTGATGTATGTTGCAATTGTAAAATTTGATATATTTTTGTTATTTTCCAGTGGAAGTGGAAGCCCTAACGGTGGAGCTGGTGAACCAGAGCATGGAAGCCGAGTCGCACATTGAGGCGGAGCGCTGCAAGACCTCAGAGCTGGAGGCCAAGATCAAGCTGCTGCAGGACCGGCTGGTGCGTGGGGGCGGTGGAGAGAAGGACATCATCAACAACCTTAATGAGAGCCAGATCATCCTGGAGCAGAGGAGCATCGAGATATCCGAGCGAAAAAAGCGAGAGGTAAGTGGAGTTTGCTTGATATCTATCTTTTATCAGCCTTACTAATAAACGTGGTGTAAATTTTATACAATTGATAAATATGTAAAAAACTGACTAATAAACTAAAGATTGAATAAACTGATATTTTAACATAAAAAATTATATACATTGATCATACAGCGGAAGAGAGAAGTTTATCTGTTGTATAAACTCGAAATTTCTCAATGAAATTCGGAATATATCCAAGTATTTTATACATGCTATATATTTCTTCTTTTTGAAGATGTTGTAAAAACAAATAGGTTTTTAGAAATTAATAGATTTTTTACTCCAAATGCTGAAAAAATTACAAAACAAATTCATTTATTATCAATTTTATCTAGGAAATCTGTAAGAAAATGGTGACTTCACTTTTTGTCTCATTTATTCACTAAAAAATATAACTTTGCTTAGAATTCCCAGAGAATAACAAAGAAATATATTATTTTGCACTCACTGTTTGCCAAATATTAATGTTTATTTCATGGATTTATATTTACCTACACATGCATACCTAATTTATATTATTAAAAAATCTCACTTTCTTATAATTCTTATTAAATTTACGCGGTAAAAGTCAATTAAATTTCAGAAATAACCTCACTTTTTCCAATAACGTAAAACTAAATTTTCAACATGACATTATTAATTGACTAACACTGACGAAAAATAATACAAATAAAAGTAAATAAATTGAATTATACTAATATAATAGTGAATTGGTCATTAGAATAGAAATTATGAACCAAAACATGACTTGAATCACAAAATGAACCAAAACTCTTTCGCTTTCTGCACATTTAGACATTTTTTATTAGTAAGAATTCAAAACAGAGCTTGTACAGACTTTATTCAGAGTGTCACTGTTTAACAGTTGGGAAGTGTTTTTTATTATTAGGGCTGTATATGGATAAAAGGTAATATTCGTATGTGTGTGTCCTACGAACTTAAACCATAACCGCTAGCAACGCCGGGTACACATCAGCTAATAATAATTAGGTTAAGAAATGTGCTTAAACATATTTCAATTTCAGGTTGAAATGCAGCAAAAAATAGACCTAGAGGAAGAAACTACCGTCATTGTCAACAACACATTTGCTACACTTCAACAAGAGGTTGATCACAAAACAAGCAGGTACTTCTTTTATACTTATTTATACATAATATCGAAGTTGATCACAAAACAAACAGGTACTTCTTTTACACTTATTTATAATATGGAAGTTGTTCACAAAACAAACACGTACTTCTTTTATGCTTATTTATATAATGAGAGTTTACAAAATCTATTTTCAGATACATATGCTTATGTAGAATTTTAAATGACTATTATTTACTACAAAGCTTCGCCTCGAGTTCCAACAATCTTTTTTTAAATAAACCATATGATTTTTTTTTTAACAGCCATAACGGTGAATTAATTTATCACTTTTTTTTTTTTCAAAAATACTTATTTATTGAGATATAATTCTTACATTTTCGTACAAAAAGATAACATTATTAGAAGTTACCATGAGTAATTATCAACGATTAGGTTATATAAAAAGAAATAATATAATATAAAACGAAAATGCAAGACATATTGCATTGCACTACCCCTGCATACATTCTGGAATAAATTCTTATTATTATTATATAAGCAATGCAAAGAAAAAACAAGTTCTAAGCTGTTGATTTAATTAACACCTCCCTAATTGAGAATAACTCGTGTTTAGAGAGGAAATTATATATTATAGAAGGATTATATTTAGAAGACATTGATCTCCCAATCACAAAGTCGCAAGAATACAATATTAAGGCTTATTTCAGGTTGAAGAAGTGTATGGCGAAATACGCCTCGGTGCGTGAGGAGATGGTGGAGACGCGCGAGGCGCACGACCAGGAGCGACGCGAACGCGAGGCGCAGCAAGAGGAGCTCATCACGGACCTGAAGCGCAAGCTGCTGCTGGCCGACAACTTCGTGCCTGAGGCAGGCCGCGCCCTCGTCTACCGGGTGCGCTACAATGAGGATACCGACGAGTGGGAGATACCGCACGATTACAGGTGAATAAGTTACATAATGAGTGGAAAGTACCGCAAGATGAGCATGGTAGACTTTTGGATATTGTTTACGGGTTCGAAACCTGTCTCGAAAAGAGTCTTAACCCCTGGAGAAAATAAAATACTGTTTTTTAAAGCAGATGAAAGACTCTTTCAGATTTTAGTATTACAAATCATCATAATATGAGACAAAAAATATTTTAATTTAGTATGCAAACATAGATTAAGTTTGTAAAGTTGCTTACCGAGGGTTTTTACTGTGTAAACTGTAATTACCGCTTAACATGAAACTAAAAAGCATTTCTAATTAGACAAAGGTATTATGAAAGTTATTGTCACTTCACTTTTTTTTCGATTTGTATAAAAAAACATTGTAAAACTTGAGAATATATAGAATATAATCAACCTTCATAGAATCATTTCAAATTTTTCGGGAGCTTCTAAAGTAAACTTTTGTATGCAAACTGAAAGCATTTAAATGTTTAACGATTTACCAAAGCTTACTTAAAGCTTTTAAATGTTTTGTATGCGAAACTGTTTAAATCATATCTCACCGTAATACAAGAAGAGATTATGAATACGATTATGAAATGAGGTGATGAATTGATTTATGGTCTAACTTCTAATCTTTTATTTCCAGGCGTGAAGATGATTCGCAGACCATTGTGCGCCCCATGGCATTCCCGGGACGGAGGCGCCCCATTAGCGAAACGCTCCGAGGCCGCACCGAGCTGCGCTACAAGTGCGAGAACCTGCTGGAGCTAAAGATGGAAGTGTTGGGCTCCACCACCAAGGCGTACAAGAAGCCCGCCGTGCCTGCCGCACTCAGAGAAGTAAGTCTTTGGGTGGATGTTTCAAAATCCGTCAAGTTGACGTGACCGTTTGGCTTGACGAGCGATTGCGATTTGATCATAACTAAAATACACTGAGAATCGGGTTTTAACAGAAACCGTTCATAGCACTTATCATCGATTTGGTGTTCATTTATTTATTTTATTTATTGAGAAGTACAGTGAATCCAATAACATTTCAATCACCAGTTTTTTACTCTTCTCCCCCAGGTTCTCAATTCAGCACTAACTCGTGAGGCGGACCTTGAGATCAAGAAGCCCATGACCGCGCGCAGGAGACCTACCACGGCCCACCACAAAACTCAGGGCGTGCGATGAGCCGTCACACGCCTCGATACTCGTAGAATAACATACCTTGATATCCCTCCGTGTTACCGCTGTTAGTCATACGGCGCACATTGCATAAGCGTGACGAGGATTGTTGGGCTTCACACCGCTTGCGACATACTGAATCTGATGCTTATTAAGAGTCGACCCGATTTAGTTAGAATGAATCACACAATTTACCATTCATGGCAAACTTTACGCATGAAAAGTTCGTACTTAAAACCAAAGTATCGTAATATATCAAGGGTTGATACGGCCGTGAATAAATACCGATTTGTTGCCATATCAAGTATTGATAAGATGGATGTCAAAAGGTTAATAGGTGAAAAAATTGTATTTTTTGTATAATGAAATGACCCTACTTTCAAGTCTGCTAAAAGTGACTCACAGTCCGTTGACCACTGAAGAAACAGACCAACAGAGGTGTGTTGTGGGCATATATATGTGCCCGGAGTAAACTCATTTCTTTCCTTTGGTGAATGGAATTTATCAAACATTTTCATTGGTTTGTCTGTGTGGCCTAGAAGTTGGAAGGTGGTTTTCTTTCTAGAGCATTCAGTGTGTTTGTTGCAAGTGGTATTGCCACAAACAATGGTAGCTTTTTGTGTTGCTAATATTATGTGTAAACCAGTCTAAATGCATCTATGGATATCATGTTTTCCAGAATTAAATTGAAATAAAACAAGCAAAAGACATTTTTCATAGATTTCTCGGGAAATACGAAACAGTACATACCTAATTATTTATACGTTTTGTGTTTTTATTTGAGCAAGAAAATTATACAAATTTGCTCTCTTTATTTGTAAATGTGAAATTATTATACTATATATTTTTGTTTCGTTGCGTAATAAATTATTAATTTTGTATTTTTAACAAACACCACAATGTAATTTTATAATAAATATGTAATTTTAGCACCTTTCTATTATAAAACAATGTGCCGCTTATAGAAAAATAATAATAATCCTGTCATAAAATTATAATAATTATAATCGGGAACTTCTTAAAAGAGTTTCGCTATATGTAGTCATTTTATGCATGTTTTTTCATTGATTTCTCATTTTGAATTATTTATTTGAAAAAAATATTTTTACACTGATTAATTATAAATAATATTAATTGGATGTATATTTGAATAATTTTTTTCTTAACATGTTTTTATTTACTCAATTAACTTGATAAAAATACAAGTTAATCTAAAAAAATTAATTACATTGATTTCAATCAGCGATTCTAAAAATTAATGGGCACACTTAACCTTTTGTCCGCGATAGTATCAACAGTTGATACCGCAAGAAATGAGCTTTGATCAACCGTAATGGCCGTATCAACCCTGATAATACTCTGCGTAGGGGAATTGAAAAACCTGAATTAGTTGGCACCCAAAGTGGAAGGCCCAATTGCAAAATTAAATTCAAGTTAATATTTTCTCTTTTTCTGTGCTTGTAATATATACATATGCATTTTCACTTTACGGCGGGCTATGTAGCGTAAAGCCATAAGCATTTGAGTTTGAGTCAGGATTTTACGGATTTCATTATATCTGTGCGCACGTATAACTCTACAGCCAATCTGGATGTTGTGAAGTTTATTGTTAACTTTAATGGACCTTGCAAAATGTCTGTAGAGTTATACATTAATAATGTATTTATTAACTATCCACGCAGCTGTCGTATGTGTATTGTTATCCATGAAGTTTCACTAAAACGCTTTTTGATTGAAAAGGCCAGCGTTGTAAAGGTTAAATTAAATTTTATTTTGCATCCTTTACTTTGACAGGTAGTTCTTGAAATTTAGTTCTAATCCAAATGTGCATTATTTGCATACTTCACCGTATGCAATATTCCTAAATATTGTTAATTTTTGTTGATGTTTATCGGTGATTAACAAAGTAACTCAATATTTGTGATGATTGAACTATAATAATATATTAAACTTAAATGATAATTATTGATAAACTGACATTCCTAACACATCATTTTTTTAACTGATAAAATTGTAATTTTTAAGTAAATGAAATAAGGTAAATTTTCATATCATTTTATAATTACTATTGTTACAAGCTTTCCATGATTTGTCCTCTGTTAAATACCGTTTTGTCTTTGATTTCCATAAAAATCTATCGTTAAATTGAGCAATTTCCATGACATTAATGTAATATGTATAGTAAAAAGATTGGCTTTAGCTCTTGTAAGCAGCATTCAGGCCATAGACTTATTTCTTTGCTAGTAACCCACTTCCATTATCCCCTAGGGCCCCACAAGAAACTTCAATAAACTTCAATTCGACAAGTAGACAAACCATGTTTGATATAGTGACATTTTTTTGTTTTTGTCTCTAACCTAGTAAAGGTAATATTCGAAGGTAAAATTAATGTACAAGTTCACCACTGCAATTTCAGTGCTTCATACCAATCGGCCCCTAGGGGTTACCATTCACCAGGGTTGTCATTGGGTGTTTAGCTATATCTTATGGAGTCTTCTTTTCATCAAGGCGATATATTGTGTTTCTTTATTCTCTTTAACATTTTCTACAAGTATTGGTGCTTTTCACTACCAACCACTGCACGTATCTCCCGAGATGGCAGTATCCTGTTAACGGTCCAACTAGTTTCTTTCCATTTTGAATGTCTAGTGTCTGAATGTCTGATTACTTTAGGACCATAGATGTAATATGTTCCTACAAGTGCTGCCTGTCTGTATGGAAGAATTATTTGTATGGTATTGGAACAGCTATGACATTATTTAACCATCAGTATCATTTTATAATATGTTTTTATAATATTTACAGTCGTCATTAATTTCTAAAATGATCAAATTATGTTAGCTTCTAAAATGAAAACATGGATTTTATGCTTCAAATAATACCTAATAATGTAAAATCATCTGCACATAAACTTCATCAATGTTTATTTTATATTTCTTTTACTTATTGCTCAACCATGTTTTGAAAAATGTTAAACCTTCCTACTAATAGTTTTAACCCTTAGGAGCCGGAGCTCTGCAATTGCAGTGTTGAAGAATTGTGCCCACGCACGTCACCAAGCGCTGCAATTGCGGTGTCGAACTAATACATTCATTTTGCCTTTGGATTTACTTCTACTGGGTTTGTTAAACACTAAAATCAAAATGTCACTTAAAGTTTAAGTATGGTATCATCGTCATTTTGGCTTTAACAAAAATTTACTTTTATTTATTGAATATTCATGCCGGCTCATATGGGTTAATAATATACTTACCTTTTCTCGGTTGTTCATATTGCACAATCGCATATTATTCAGAATTCATCCATAATTTATTAATTTTGTATTCTTAAAACAATTAAGTACAAAAAATCTAAGTTTAAAATTCGTATCAAATAATTATTATTATTTTCATGATTTTGTACTTTAGTCAGATTAAAAATAAAGCGTATCGTCCTAATCAAACGTAAACATCATCACATACTAAAGTAGTTCATAAAGAATTTATTTTAATATCCATTCCTCACTGCCGCTTAATTTATAATTTCAGCGTTAAATATAAAACAGCACTCTCTCAGTAATCTGCCACTCGATTTTCCGACAATTACTATAATCTGCTGTAATTATTTTTACTAGTTATAATCTGTCAGTGCATATTCAGTAAGTAGTTTGCTGCATGAGACTGCTAGCACTGCTAGTGCTAAGCTTTGTACACCGACGCGATGAGTTGGGTTATCTTACTCTTAACCAATGTTCAATTTCATCCTTGAGCACTCGGAAAATAAATTCAGAGACATAAACTGCTTATAGTGTTAGAGAACCATTGGATGATTAAATTTATAAACACGTGAATTTTGCATATTATTTACTTTAAATTTGCCGTTTGTGGTACCTACTTGGAGTAATATAAAATATTATGACTTCTGTGTGTTGTCTATGGCCTAGTTGATAATCAGAAATATAAATTTAAATTCAAACATGCATTTTTTAATAAACACATGATCAATGATTTGCAAGAAAAATATTTCAATTTTCAGTTTGCAGAACAGTAATTCAGAACAGATGCAAGACATCTTGTGTTCATGTGGGAAACTACTAAGTTAGCTTTTTGATTAGTGCGGGAACTTTTGAAATAATTCCAATAAATGTTATAAAAGATCTCTTCAAATTGGCCATATTTTGGCTAGCGGACGCTCGCGGCTGTTTGCAAAATGTGGCCAAAACGCTACAGTGGTATAGACTCAGTTACTATACTGCCGTTTAGCTTGCCCTGCTAGAGCTGACTACTTTACCAGTCATATGACATTTCTAACAACCGTCGCAAGATTGATAGTGGTGTTCGTTTGGTTTTACAAGTACCTGTTTTCATTTTAAGCAAATTTTGGGTGTATACACCATTATCCGTGGAGGATTATTGAGAGAACACTGTACTTGTAAATCTTGTAATACGTTTATTTCTAGTTTAGATTCTTTTGGTTGCATTCCCCGTGATGTTGAACTCTGTCTGCGCACAATACTAATTGTATTATAATATTGGAACAATGTGAATGTGTTGATTGTTATTAATTTGTTACGTTTGAAAGTTGTTTTTGTTTAGGATCTTCTTTAATTTTTCGCATTGCATAATGGCTTTGACAAATTGGATTTCACTTTGTAACTTTCACTCTCAACCATCAAAGTTTATTCATTTTATCTGATTACAAAGATGATGAAATCAATGTCAGGCTCTGTAACCGATTGGTATACAGACCTGACTCTTAGTGGGGAGAGTTTGGGTTGTTCCAAGATGGACGCTACCATTCTGATAATTTTTATGATTATTGTTAAGTTAGCTGAACCAAAATGGCTTTACAGATCTCAGAGAAGACATTGATTCTTAAATGAACACGTTTTTAAATCATCAAAGATAATGATAAACTGAGCATAGCGTAGTCCCTTTTTAACTTAACCATTTGGCATTTCATCTGTCTGTAGATTTGTTTGTTACAATCCGGTTCCAGATGGTGGCCTTATTTGATGCTACCTTTTATCTCACCAGAGTTCACATAATTGTGGTGAGATTTCTTTGGACAAATTGTATAATTCCTTATTTGAAAAAAAAAAGGTTTTGTAAAATATTTATGGTTTTGTAAGAAGGTATTTAAGTACCTACTTACAAAATTTATGATCTCTGGGGGAATTTTGGTTTTGACTTATTAAATGAGAGAAATTTAGACACAAACTTTTTTGGTCGCGAGATCTACTGTTCACAGAACTAGTTATCATGTTTTAGCTCTTTTAAATTGTTGCATTTATATTTTTTTTCAATAAAATTTGTCAAAGTCTTTTTTTATGTTATCTACTTATAAAACTCTTCTCATTTGTGCTGCGTGCAATATTTTGGAGTAGGTAGTTTTCTTTAATAATTAATTTCATTGTGATTGCATTAATATTCCGATACAAAGATTTTATTTAAAAAATAATATGGATTCCTGATATTATTTTATTTATTTAAACTTACACCTATTTTTTCACCAATTTTTCATGTGTTATCATAATGATTTATAGATTTCATTCAGTCAGTATTTAAATATAAAACATTGTATTATCAAATTGATTGATTAAATTCATACAACAAAGAAATAATAAGCTTTGGTTTTTAAAATATTTTTAACACACATATTATTATTATAAATAATATCAAAACTTCGACAGATTGAAGACGAAAAAATACATTTTAGTCCCATTTAATAAATGTAGAATAAGGCTTTGAAATTATTTTATGGTCAGAAAATTGTATGATAAAATGTCTAGATTTGATGCAAGATCAATAGTTTATAAAGGCTACAATACTAAGTAATGTCGTAATATTACTGTCTAGTACTTTACCAGTATCAAAATGACATACGCAATGATTAAATTAATACAAAGTACATCAAACTGCAGCTTTTGTAAACTGTACAAATTATAAGCTTACAATAATAATAATAATTAGTTAACTTTACTGAACAATATTTTTGTATAATGATCTCATGAACCATGTGTTAAGAATTCAAATGCTACATAATGAATGATATAGTATTTTCGCCTTTTTAAATGTACAATATGCTATCAATTACTGTAATTTTTAGAGCAATTGCGTTGATTATAGAACTACAATAATTATTGCATTGGTCGCCAAAATGGCATAATTATTTTTTCCATCTTAAAAATATAACCGTAGATAATGAATGATGGCCATGGACTATTATTAATATGAAAGAATGCACACAAAAAGAAATGTCGCCAACATATCGCATCTACGCACAGCGGCACCCCACCTTTGTTTCTACTTGCACACCAAATGCATAACATTCTTCGGCTCCGACACATGATAGTCCAATATGCAGTTTGGTCATGCCATATCTCTCTTTCTTTCTATTATCTATGGGGTTATAAAACTGTATAACTTATAATGAATGTCTATGTTTTTATCAGTACCTTCAATCTCTTATTATGTAGTTCTATCATCTATGGCAGTTCTTAAATATAAATACCACATTTTAATAAGATGCTTGTAATTATTAGAAAGTTTTAGATAAAGTATGCAGTTTTAAATTAATTGAAAATGAGTCATCATTTTAAAAGTAGATAGTTTTGATAGGATATTATTTTTCCGTGAGTATACTAATTATATGTAGTAGAAGAATGTTTAATTTCATTTGCAAATGTGCTATAGATAGGTAGCTATAATTTGCAATAATACTTCTTTCAATTATATTTTGTTACCATGAGAACCCAAAGCCATATTTTAGGAAAGTTTATTTCGTTGTAATCTTTTTTTCTAAATTGTTGGATTTTGTTATATTAATTTAATGAGAAGCAAATAATTTATTGTTTATTTATAAAAAGGTTTGTGATTATTTCTTGTTTTTGTTGATTGTGATCAGCGGTAAGTGATTTTGGCATTGTTATTTAGAAAACCAATGTCATTACAATCCATCTAGACAAGTTGTAGAGCTCTCTTAGTTGCAAGCAAAAGATATGTTAATTGTCGTAATTTGGATTTAGGACTAAACTGTCACGCGTCGTGTGAGGTTGTGTGTATTATCTCTAACCATTTTGCATAAATTAGTGCAAAAATGCCTTTCTGTGTGATGAGATAGTGTTTCTAAATACACTAGTAAAAGCCAAGGAATAATATTTCCTTCCTAAATATGTTCTCGCAAATTACTTATTGTAAATAATACAATTATTTTGATTGTTTCCTGAAGATTTTCAGCGCCATTAGAGAAAGTGAGATAGCGAATGTAACAACTCATAAATATATGTAAGAAGGAGAACCTACTGGCAGTTGGTTGTCTCATACCAACAGCGTTTCATATTAGCTTAGTGTAACCGATTAAACGTATCCTGTCATCTCAATCACACCCGCGATGTAGAATGTAGTATTCGCTGTAACTTTTAAGTACGTAGACGCTGCCCGGTTCTATATTTATTTCTTTTATACACACATATAGTCTTCGAATGTCTATCTCTGTCATACATAAACATTTGAATTAAAAATTAACTGGAAACGTAAGTGTATTTGTTACTTGCCACATTTAGTGAGACAATAACATGTCTAGATGTATTGTAATGCCATTGCAGAAAACAGCAACTTTAGAATGGACAAAATGTCAATGAAATTAGTCAGAAAACAGAAAAGTATGGACAATGGGTGCTTTTAAACTTTCTACGGCAATGACAATGGTGTTTCATTTATTTAATACGAGTGAGGGAGAAGTATAATTATGATTGCACTTTTCCTTGAGGGGAAGCAGACATACGTGCATCGTTTGTCCCACTATTATTTAGTGTGTAAGAAAAAGATGCAGCATGATTGTGATAAAGAATGTATATTGTATTTTTTTGTGCCGTTGCTGTGGGAATTTTAAAAAGGACAAAGAAAACCCAAATAATTAATTTTTTTCAACTCCTCGGGCATCTGGCATATTTTGACAGAAGGTGAGTATTTCCACTTTGCAATAAAATCCAAAAAAATTGAATATTTCTGAATGTATCCAATAACTAAAAGCTGCCTTTAAAAGGTGATAAAACATCCTTTTAAATTTTATTATTACAAATAAAAATATAATTTTTGATGTATTTAAATTGTGAATACGAACATAAAAAAAAATAAAATGGCTCACCTTACGTATTTTATAAGTAAAATTACTGATAATGAAAAAATAAATAAAAACACACACATTTTATTGGACAAATGTATTACAAACGTGTTGTTACTGTCACCCCACTTTTTGTCATTTCATATAAAAAAATTTTTTTTCAAATTGCATTCGGAACCGTAATCGTAAAGGTGCACATTTTAATTCTTCTGTGGTTAATTTCTATATTTGAATATAAAGCATGGTGTTTTTTCTTTCTAACACCGTTTAGATCATATTTCTCACCATGATAAGTAAGGGAGATACAACGATTTCTACGAGATCATATGAGTTGTTCCCGAAAGCGAACAAATTAGCCTGAAAGGTTAAATAAACAAGAACTATTTTATACGGCAACGTTCAATATAGTATGAATGTTGCCATGTAAAATGGAATTCCACCACGAATTATCAGTTTCAAAAATGAAAATGTTGCAGCTGGTAGCACTGTTATATTGTTAAGTATTTGCTTTTTTTTAAAGGAAAGATGTCTAACGCGAAGATGTTTAAAATTATTTTTAATATTTTCTAGTCCATTTTTAGTCTTTATATCTGAATAAATATTATAAATTCTAGTCATTGAGTATTAATCTTTTTCTGTATAATTTTGTGACTAATATTTATAAAGCAAAAATGTAACTAAAAGAATTTTGTTTTATTTTATCCCCAACCTGATTTTTAACACGTTTGATCAAATAAATAATAACTGTTTTTTTAAGGGGGTCACCATCTCCAATGAGTTCTACTCCTAGAAAAACATATTTTCGTTTTCAATATCGCTCAGTAACGTGATACACGCCAAAATTAATGTCGGACTCGAACCTACGATTTACGGTTGTTTACCAGAGTTTGCATGATCATGAGCTGTCAAATTGGAATAATAAATACCTGCCTGAAGAAAATTTGAATAAAGAACTGTCTTTGAGATGATTTAATTTCTTTGAAGGAATTTGAAATAAAAGTTACATAAAATATTTGGTTTATAATATTTAGGTAGTATGTAGTAGCTCACTAGGCCTTCATGCTGGGGCTTTACGCAAAGTTTTTCGAAATCAAATGTAGACAATAATTTTCCTCTTATTTTGAAGTAGGTAAATAATAATGAGAAGTAAGTATTTCAGATTCCGGAAATGGAACACAATGCATTTTAAACAGTTATTTTGTTCAAATTAAAATTGATTTTTCACTTGGCGGCCATTGTTATTGATGTGAAAGTTTTAAGGTAAGTTTTTTCTTGTCTTATTTAACCCAAAATATGATCCTAAAGGTAATCAGATAACTCATCAAAATGACAATTCTACACACCTTTGATGATTAAACAATAAACAGGTTATGTTGAAATGTTAATATTTTTTCATCGCTTATGACTTTATATCATTTTTAAAGGTGTGTAAAATTGTAATTGTATTGATTTATCATGCGAGCGATTCTAAAATAGTTTCATAAATAGTTTAATTTGTAAAAAGCATTAACTTTGTGGCTCATCATAATTTAAGTAAAAAACACATAAATTAGTTTTTGACCACTTTATTATTTTAACTCTACTGGTTTCGGAAGAACGCTTCCTTCATCAGGAGAATATTAAAAACTGACCAGTTTATAAAATTAAAGTAGTCCTAAACAAATGTATGTGTTTTTTATTGTAAATTATGACTTTTTTCTTTTTTAGAAAAATAGCAAAAGAAATCAAAAAATGCGGTCTAAATATAGCTTTCAAAACCAATAATAACATAACAACTCTAAAAGTAGAAATCCTAAACTTAATAATAGTGGCATATATGAATTAAAATGTGACCACGTCATCAAAGTCGTCTAAATCTGGTTAAAACTACAGTTTGAAAATGGCATTGAAAGCCGAAACAGCTGTAACAATAACAAAAACCAAAAAATACTCGCAGAACTTAATAATTTTACTATTAAATTTGATTTTAATTAAATTTAAAAAAAAATGGAGGAATAAATACATAATAACACTAAATCCTCACATGTAATACATAAAATAATTCAATACAAGAAATTGCTTTCAGCTAGCTAATTCTTAAATAAATATTTTATTTAATCAACAATATTTTAAGTTCATTCAATTTTTGATTTCAGTTGTAGGTAGCGTATATTAAACAACTAAGAATCTTATAATCGAATGTTGTGTGTGTGCTCGTGGAAGTCTTGACGCCTTCAACTAAAATGTCTGACTCTCGTCTGAAGCTTTTAGAGCTGCCATAGTGATTTTTGAAACATGTGCGTTCTCTGACACATCCATATTTATTTTCTGCCTTCGTACATATCACAAAATACTAATTTTTTACCCTAAAATAAAGAACTTGACCAACGATTACTGCAGCCCAAGAAAGGGCAGAGTAGTTTGGACCAACATCCATCCGCAACAACTGTTATCAATGGAGTACCCATAAATGAAGGAGTACCCTTCGAATCGACACTCCCAATTTCCCTTGCATATTCTGTCTCTCTCTGCTGCTTCATTCGTTTTTATAAGAGCAGTGGATTCATACCAAGAAGAATATTATGAATTTGGCGAAATATTGTACCACTCGTGGCCAGAATTTCCTTGGTTTCAGCAAGTTACTGCAGTTTCGCGGAACCTATTTTTTTTTTTTTTTTAATATTTATTCGATAATTAATCAATTTACAGAGTATAATCATTAATGTTAACTAAAATAATTCATAAAATTAGTTTTCACTGCTTTTGATTTTTTAATGTTCCTCTTCTATAGAAGCTGGCGTTTGTGTCTAGAATAGTGGTGAGCATCAAAATAAAGAATATTTAGTGTTTGTAATTATTATGAATATTAAAATTTATAATTAATTAAAAAGATAGTTTCATCATTTTGGTATTTTTACATTGAACTTCTCTTTAATTGCTTTTAGTAGGTGTTTATCGTTTTCTATTCCAACAGTAACAGCCCGGACACAGCAGCATGGTCTACTTCCAGTGTTCCAGAGTTATTTGGTAAAATAATATATGTGGGTACATTACAGACTTGGTAATAAATGTCATTGGGTACATTGATGGATTGTTGTTATTTTTGTTCAAATATTATGTAAGTACAACTATTTCGTGATATACTTTGAGGGCATATATTAAAATTACGTCTCGTGGTTGAGGATTTTTTGTGCTATTATTAATTCGTATGAATATTTTGAAGGCATTTTTAAAAATGACAAAATGTTATTGATATCAGCGGTGAAGCGATAAATAAAAAACTACATTCCCCTAGCTGTATACGGGGAGTATACAAGTCGCATCGCTCCCGCTCGGGCCCGACCCGTTTACAGGTCCCAATACTTATACATGGTTCACTGGGCTCTCGGTATACCGCTTCATTACAGTATGCGGTTTTTGTCAATTCCTTACTGACCGTGGGATGACGGCCTACTCTAGAAGACATCACCCGAAAAAGAATTGAAATGGTAACCGATTCATCAGAATATTTTTGTTATCCTGGAGGGTAGGAGGGGGGGGATTTTAGGAACCTTTGGAAGTTGTATGAACCTAAAAGACCCAGCATGAATGTGATTTTGTAAGAATGAAATTGAAGCCAAATCAAGGCTGAGTTTATGTTGTTAGTACTTACTCACAAATAAAAATGTTTGTCTTTGGTTTCCGGCAACCGCCGTCAAAATATCTCATCTTGTCTATGAATGCGGCGTCTGTCAAGAAAAGTTGTCAAGCCGTGAACGGACTTTATTTAGTAGAACAATTTGAGAAATATGACAAAGTTCCACGTTAAAACCAGCTCGGCAGCATATCTTAAAGATAAAGATGTATTCCTCAAAGAATTACGCACTTTCCACGAAGTTAGAGGGTGCGTAGCAATGTTTTGTTTCGATCACTTACTGCACATAAACAACGATTTTTCTGATCAAAAATACAATAACACTGACGCTGTTTGCGTATACGGATGCTTGAAATGCTGCACAACTATTGCCGCACTATTGCAGTAGTTTTTTGCCCAATGATGTAGCTATTTTGACGCAAAATTACACTAATAATATTGTGGAACTAATGATTTCAGATTGTCTGTTAGTTGACTTTTGCCAGCAGATTATAACCATGTTATGGTAAAATATAAACACAATCTTGTCGAATTCTGCTGCACACTTAATATGCAAACAAATTATAAACGTCACTTGGTTTCAACTTAATTACTACAAGAAATAACTATTTATGTGGTGGGAGATTGCATTCAAGTTACATTTTTCTCAATCAAAGTTAGGTTTAAAAGTTAGGAAATACTCACAAATGATGTTTTTCACATTGCAGAACGGCAATTCGACATTTTCCAGTCATCAATGGCAAGGAGGTTGATCTCTACCTGCTGTACATGATGGTCACACACAATGGAGGCTGGATGAAGGTAAGTGGGAATTTTTTTTTTATTTGTAGATATATTGCGCAATTTCATATTGACTCAAAATTGTCCATTATCTATACTTTTTGGTTCAAAACTGGAGTCATTATCTGCTGTCTGTTTGTGCGCTTAGTTCTTATAAACTACGCAACGGATTTTGATAGGGCTTTCACTATAATTTAAAGAATTTCTTCCGGAAGATTTATATATATAATACATGCATAACATATTTATAGAAAGTAGAGAAAAGTCAAGCAACGCTGGGTACACGTCAGCTAGTACCTCGATAGGTAATTATTCGGGATGGCTGGTCACGCTTAATACGATTTTTTTTTTTAATAAAACCTTTTGATTCACCTTAATTACTATAAAAAGAAACTATCTGCATTTGGGAAATTTTTAATTTTAGCATTCTTATTTTTGATACTACATTATGTCTTAGCAATATTAAAATAAATGTCCCCAATTCGCATTGTTTAAGACGACATAATATTTTTCACCTGAATACATTTATAAATAATATCGCCTACTTTAGCCCTCTGACCCAGATGTGTCGACTGTATAACAAGATAGAGTTTGCTGAAATAGATATTTTCGTCGATAATTTGTACGGATTCAGAAAAAAAGTTCTGGCGCTATTAAAAAATATTAGCTAATTCATTGTGTCAATTTTCTCTCTATGCACACCTCTCGTATTTCTTATGCCTCTTACCACTTGTAATAATGTATAATGTAATGTGTTACTTGAGCGAGCTTGTATATGATTGTGTATTTTATTTTTTGATGTTTTTGTTTTCTAATTGTATGTGTCTGTATTTAATTGTATGTATCTGTATTTAATTTTTTGTATCTTTATTTAATTGTAGATTTTTGTAATTGTACAATAACTGTGTTTTTATAAGTGGATTGTTCTCACGTAAGTGTGATCATCTGTAAAACCCAGTATAAATGAATAAATAAAAGAATACGTAAAATGAACATTTACATTCGTTATATGGGATGACAGCCATTTAAAATAATTTCTATTGAAGACATTTTCTTATGTTGGTATTCCTGATACTATATGAGTGGTTAGAAGAAACTAGAAAGTACTGGAAATAAAATAAAATTAAATATAGGTATTTAGGCATGTTTTTCAAATAAAATAATATTTCCTAAAAAGGTTAGATTATTATAAATTAGGTTAGTATAGTATAGGTTAGATTAGTATAGGTAAAGGTAGGTTAGATTTTTTTACATACAAAATTATTTTAAAAACTTGTCTAAATACACAAATTTAATTTAATTTATATCTGCCAAAATAATTCCTACCTAATATGCATGAATTAAATGGTAATAACGTTTATTCTAGCCCCTCGTGTAGTGTCAGGAATACCAACATATGATAATATTGTTGACAGAAATTATTGGAAATGGTTGTCATCCCAACAACGAAAGCAAATTTTTATTTTACATAATATAAAATTAGAAAGTTTGATTTTAAAATTTCCCAAATGCAGATAGTTGCCTTTTATAGTAATCAAGGTGAATAAAAGGTTTTATTAAAAAAAAAATCGTATTAAGCATGGCCAGGAATCCTGAATATTTACCCCTCAATAAAATTTAATGGGGCATAATGTTTGTCACTGATGCGATTACAAGGACTCAATATTTTTACAAAAGAGTAATATATTAGGATCGCTGGCCATGCTTATATGAAGATTTTTTTTTGAAATAACACAATGATTCAACATAATTATTAATTAATTTATTGGACAATTTGTATAGCGCCGCTTTTGTGAGATATCACCTCAGGGGCGCATCATAAAAGCCAACTATTTTCATCCGGTGGAATGGAAAATACATACTATATTTAAAGTTACAATTACAGTAAATGAAAATTTGCTTTTTTGTGGACATTTTGGTATGTTTGTATTAATAGTTTTTTTTAATGTAATTTTAAAAAAATTGCATTTTTTAATCATGAAAAAACATGCCTAAAAACCTGTTTTATATTAATACAAAATATCAGGTATTCCAAAATGTCAAAGAATATAGACAAATTATTGTAAAACATCAATATGGCTGTCGTCCCATACCAAAGTACATTTTCATTCCATGTAATTGTAATTTTAAATGCTGTATTTTCAATTCCTCCAGTTTTAAATATAATATAGTAATTAAGTTGTATTAAGCGTGGCCAGCAATATAAGTTTACCCAATTTCCAGGTCAACAGCCAGGGTCTATGGGACTCTATGCTCAAGCAGTTGGGCCTGCCACCGTCCTGTGTGAACGGGGGCGTAGCGGTCCGGCAGCTGTACCTGCGCCACCTGGAGCGCTGGGAACGGGCACGGGGTACTGGCGGGACCGGGGGTGGTGCGGCGGGAGGTGACGACGGGGGCGGGGATGAGGGGGACGATGACCGGCCGCGGAGGGCCGCCTGGGGCACCCCGAAGCCCAGAAACACGGTGGCACACAGTTATAATCACAATCAACACAATGTACCTGGTGAGTTATCTGCATTAGCAGTGTTGAAGAATCGTGCCCTCACCCCATACGAAGCACTGCAATTGCAAGAAAAAAATATTTGTGACTAGCTGTACCCCACCACGGGTTACCATGGCTCAGTCTGTCTGTGAAGATGCAGAGCAACAATAGCCCGTGTTGGTTTTACGTCCAACAGATGGCACTGTTTTAAAAAAAAAAACATGTTTTTACCTGTCACGGGATATATATACGCACATGTGTATTTTTCAAAGCAATCGATGAAGAACTTTCGAAGATTTAAGATTTTGAACAAACGAACATTAAACATTTTTATTTATATAGGTTCTTCATATGGTAGGTACTGTCTTGTTAATGTCCTGCCAGTATAAAATGAGTTTGTTGTTCTTTTTCCAGAGCACATCCGAGAGAGCATGGGCCTCCCCACCCTGCAGCGCTTCGGAGGCAGTATCGAGCGTCTCGCTCTCTCCCTGCTCAGTCCCCTGCCCAACGAGCAGGACTTTGCCCTGAATGTGTGCACCATCCTGGCCGCCGACATGAATAACAAACTGCCCATACACACCACCCCGCACGTCGTAGACTTCCTACTCGGCCACGCTGCCGTCTATAATCATAGTTAGTATTGCTTTTTTATTAGT
This sequence comes from Hesperophylax magnus, assembly GCA_026573805.1. Taxonomy (NCBI): domain Eukaryota; kingdom Metazoa; phylum Arthropoda; class Insecta; order Trichoptera; family Limnephilidae; genus Hesperophylax; species Hesperophylax magnus. The sequence continues at coordinate 546,487 of JAIUSX010000190.1, read as the reverse complement.
GTCGTTTCATATTTTGCATTAATTAAGATCAAGAAAGTGGATAAGATCAAAATATTGGATAAGATCTGGACATTGGATAAGATCAGGATATTGCATAAGCCAGTGGTCCCCAACCCCCGGTCCGTGAACCAAATGGTGCCGGGCCGCGAAAAAAACTTATTCTGTTGAAAACATCTTTACGCTAAGTAACCACTGACACAATACCGTTGAACACAATTCAATAAAAATTATTAAAAATGCTCTAGACTATTAACATTTAATTAAACCACCCTCAGCGGGCCGCGGTAAAATTTTCAGACGTTGACCGGTCCGCGGCGATAAAAAGGTTGGAGACCACTGGCATAAGCAATACACTAGTAGGCAAACAAGATGCAAAGTCGTAGGCCGTCAAGATATTGGACAAGATCAAGATAAGATCAGGATATTGGATAAGATCTTGATTTTGGACAAGTACATATCAAAACCAAAAACACTAATAAATTGACATGCTGCTCTATTTGATCCCAAGTAGATCCGCCAGCAATATCCAAAAGGTAGGTGTAAAGGTATGCAAAGTCGTAGGCCGTCAAGATATTGGACAAGATCAAGATAAGATCAGGATATTGGATAAGATCTTGATTTTGGACAAGTACATATCAAAACCAAAAACACTAATAAATTGACATGCTGCTCTATTTGATCCCAAGTAGATCCGCCAGCAATATCCAAAAGGTAGGTGTAACAAACCTTGAGAAAGGGTACTGCCTCTTCTTTAATTTTTCTCAATCCTTTGCTAGTAGTTAGTATACATAGCTTCTGGATTGAAGTGTACTGAGCAGAAGTGACTATATTTGGTTGGTGTCCAGTCATATTCTTGTCTTTGCTTTTGAACAGTAGCTACCCACTTAGATCTGCGTAATTCATCGATAGGAAACCTTTGTAAAAGAACGTTCGTGTTAAGTATCTACTTTTAATATACTTTCCCCACTACTAGGTAAGTAACGATTTTGCATTTTTTATCGATTGTATGATAATCAAACAATATTGCATGACATGCTTTCTTACTGTTTACAATTTATGGAAAATTAAATTATTTGTGTAATTAGTTAAGCCTCTTTTCCCCTATAAACAAACGATCGAGTAGAATACGAATTACTGTCACGGCTAAAGAATACGATTTGCTGTCCTTTATGCCCTTTAGTGTTTCTGCGTTCGCTGTCTCACTTTATTTCATTCAACATTCATCATTTTCGGGTAGGAAAAAACCTTGTTGATAATTGTATTTATTGAAATAATAAGTGATTTTTGAGTATTACGAATGATGTGAAACTCCATCAGCTCCATCATTCCATCACTGACAGCTTGTCTGCCCGACGTCGGTGTAAGAAAATGGTAAAAAAAAATTTTTTTCAATTGTTTTCTGTTAACCAGATAATGTGTCTTATTATTCAAATATATTTATTCATATTATATTGTAAGACATAGACCCCAGAAAAGCTAACTTTATCAACAAAAAAAAACACCAATTTCGGATCAAAAAAATATATTTATACAAATTATAAAGTGGTTTTATTATTACTTCACAAACCTGAATACATACCTTACACGAAAAACAACAATGAAAGTTGTAAGGTAATTTAAAGCCTAATTAAATATATCCTCTGATTTAGTGCTAGTTCAGACACGGCGGGAACCGCGCGGTTTGAGAATCGCGTGGGTCTTATTTACGCAGGTATTTATATCAGGTATAATAATCATTCAGACATAATCGCGCGGTTAGTCCAACCTCGCGATTACCGCCACTCAACCGCTAGAAAATAGAATCGTGCGGCGCCCACGCGGTTTTATTACTATGGAGATCTTCCTCAGCGTTCAGTAGCGTTGCGGGCACCGCGCGATCAACACGTCACAACGAGAGCACGCCTGAGCTAGCTATGGATCGCTTCGACACAGAGTTATTTATTGATGAAGCGGAGAAAAGACCTGTAATATGGAATCTTCAGTGTGCGGATTATTCGGATAAAATTGCAAAGAACCGAGTATGGCAAGAGTTGGTGGAAATATTTGGAAATGGTGAAGACACGTTGGAAAAAAAGGCTATTTTAGGTAAGAAAAATTTATTGACATTATTATATTTTTGAATCTTGCCATGAAACACTCCCTTCGTTACGAAGTAATGAGTGAATTTATCTCTGATATTTAAAGATGACGGTGCCCCTCTTCCTGCATGCAAGGTATTGAGACAGTATATAAAGTATCTTTATATTTTATACCATCTCTACTCCTCACATAGTTGTGTAGAACGCAACAGGCTTTTATTATGTCTTCGGCAAAGTCTATTTTCACATTTATAGGCCTATGAAAGATACGCCATTTGTTAGCCAAAATACCAAAAGTGCACTCAATGTTACGTCGGGCTCTCGATAACCTATAGCTAAAAATCCTTTTTTCATGTGATAAACATTTGCCTGCATATGGTCGCATTAAATTTTCTGATAAACCGAAGGCTTCATCTCCAACTATGACATAAGGCAGTGGTGTTGAATCTACATTAGATATTGGTTTAGGTTGTGGTATATTTAATGATTTTTCTATCAGTCGTTTATAAAATAAAGAATTTTTGAATATTGCGGAATCACTGCTTTTGCCATAAGCCCCAATGTCAACATAAGTAAAGCAATAATTGGCATCGCAAACTGCTAAGAGCACTATAGAAAAGAAATGTTTGTAGTTATGATACAATGATCCCGAATCGACAGGCTTTATAACTCGGATATGCTTGCCGTCTATAGCACCAATGCAATTTGGAAAATTCGCATATCTCTCAAACTCTTGAGCTATTCTCTTCCAGAAATCTTCGGTTGGTTCGGCCATAACTTTACTAACCAACTTTTTCCACAACGATTTACACTCTTCACGGACAATTCCTGTAATCGTAGATTTTCCAAGGCGATAGTTGTAGCTTAATTCTCCAAATGAACAACCCGTACCAAGATACCTAAAACAAGAAAATTAATAATGACATTATTTTCAGGTACAACACTCCAAAAAAAATGGAAAAACATACGGGATTGTTACAATAAAGAATAAAACAAGGGAAAACAACTCCTTCCGGTTCAGGTGCTCGTAAAGGAGTCCAATATATGTATTTTTCAAGGCTTTCTTTCCTGCAAAAGAGTGTAGACAACGATGAAACTACTAATAGTATGAATGAACAGTCAAATGTAATAATAGACGAAGACAATAATGAGACACATCAATTAAACGCCAATGCAACCGAAGCCACTGAAGTAGGTCCCCCTAAACGAAAGAAAAGAAATATACCAGAAGAACGAATAAGTGATTTAATTGAAAAAAGCATTGAGTCACGACAAAGTTTTGAAAAAGGATTTCAAAAAAATAGTATTTCCAGACAAGATGACGATAAACTTTTTTGTTTATCGTTATACAAAGAACTGAAAAAAGTACCAGAAAATCGACGTTTAGCGACCAAAATTGAATTGCTTCAAGTTATACAAAAAGGACAAGCTTTACCACCCTCTGTTCGCATCAGTGCTCACCAGATAATACCTAATACATCGTATTGGCAAAATCAATAGTATACAACTCCGCAAGGATATTTTACTACAAATGGATCAACTTCTGCTGTTATTCCGCCTGGGTCACCATCGCCATCATCTCAATATAGTACTGCCTCGCAGTCTTCTACAATAATAGAAAATATATATGCTGATTTTAATGAACAATAAATAAATATCTTACCTCAAAGTTACTACGAGTTTTTCTTCTGGTGACACGCTTGCCCTCATATGTGTTTCAGAGCTCGAAATATCTTCCCTGATTAGTTTAATTAGTTCATCAAAAGATTTTATTGACATTCTTAAATAGTCAAAAAATTTCCTCTCAAACATTCTTAAATTGGGATATAGCGTTACGAATTGGCCATGTGTCAGTCGATCCCTTAATATTGGATGCACCCAATACTGCCTTTTCCTTCTTTTCTTTATTTTTTTCTGGAGCAGCCACAGACACGCTAGTTCCTCTTCGACTTCCATCTTGAAACTGATCGCTAATCGCTAACTAACCACCGATGTTTGAACAGTCAACATTTTTGCGGTTCAAACCGCGCGATTTTATCAATCGCGCGGTTATCGCCGTGTCTGAACAGGCCCTTAGATATTTCATATAATAGACAATAGCACTGTTCGAAGAACGAACAGGGGTTGGAATAGCCGCACTTTAAAGGGCTATTCCACACAGATAAAGTATAAATGAATTATATAGCTCGTGACAGGCGATGCGAAGACACAATGCATAACGTTAATTCACAATCAACTTACCGGGAAGAGATGGTGAAATCTGCATAGTGAGCATCATCTGTCAGCACTGGAACGTTTAGCGTGGTTGTTAGCACTCGTTATTTTGGTTAAATTGCGATAAAAAATACGTATTATGATTAATCCGATAAGACAACCGGGGATCGATATTTGACAAGACAAACGGTTTTTGTGCGACTGCTCGGCCCACGGCCTCCGTGGATCCAGCTGACATGTGCGAAATTTAAACTATACAGTTTAAATTCTGACGGTACGATTGGTTAGTACACAGCCTGTCAAAGCAATCGGCGTTACGGAACAAGCACCATTCCTATTGTCATGCTATGCTTTGATGTGGTGACGATTACGAAAATAAGATAATGGAAGATTTAAACCAATAATATTTCCATTGCAGCAAGTCTCCGTGAGGTCATAGGCCGATCGTACAAGGAGGCCCGCCACATCAGCGCCGACTGGTTCTGGGCGGAGCGGGTGCGACCGAGCGGCACCCTGGAGCTGCTGGACGAGCGGCGCTTCCCCATTCAGGGGCTGGCCATGCAGGCCATCGTGTCGCAGCTGAGCCTCAACTCCTGTCTGCTGGCCGCCGAGGATGCGGACGGCACTCTGCTTCTGCCTGATGATAAGGTAAGAGGATCTAAGCATGGCCAAACCATCACCTTCCTATACAATGGGGATCTTCAGTCAACATTTTTAAATTTTAAGGCAATGCACTACGAAGTAATGCAAAATCATCTGTTTTTCATTTGAAAATTTGATCTTTCCTCTTGAAAATATTGTTGTTGCTTTAATTAAATAATGCGAATAGAGCACATATACATTTATAAGCCCACAAAAAATAAAGTAGCAGGCCTATAGAAACTGATTGGAATTGCAAAATCTCCTTTTTATGAACCCTTTTCAGATACGGTTTTATTGTACAATGTGGCTAATTAAGTTCTTTAAATATTTTAATATTTGTGACATTCGACCTATGAATTGTAGTGAATGGTGTCTCGTGTGAACAAGTTTAATAATAATAATGATTGTATTATTTGTATAGCGCCGTTTTCGAGAGAAAATCACCTCAAGGGCGCTTAACAACTTAATTTAATCTATTCCTATCACTTAGACTTTACTTTACGTTAAAAGCTCATCATAACATAACTTAACATTTTGGAAATTTTGGAAAACTAATTTTACTGTTGTTAACTCTTTAAATATTACATTTGAGACAACCTCATTGGGGAAGCCATAGTCCCACTGGCTTGTTTTTGCACATTTTTAAATTATTTTTTTTAATGCTGGTAATTTTGGAAGATTAAAATTACCCATTTCAAATAAGTACCTACTCCTTAAATTTCAGGATCTCCCCGTACTGGACGAACTATCAGCCTCCATGCTGGGGGATGATGAGGGCGTCCTGGCAAACCGGTGCAACGGCGGAGCCAGGGATCTTATCTCTCGGAGGATATCTCAGGTGGCCACCATCATGCGCAACCTATCCTTCCACGAGGACAATCTGGCACTACTGGCCAAGCATCAGACATTCCTGAGGTAATCCATCCATTACATTATTATTAATATTATGTTCCATAATCTCAGTATCGCCCTGGTAAAAGATCACCATTCAGAATAAAAACCTTGCTTGAAATGCCTTTGGCATTGTTTGGTACCAGTTCAGAATAGCCAAGTACTTCCCACCTTTCTCTTTCCCATACCTTCCTCTCCCAATCCCTTTAGCTTCACAATATACCCCAATTGGTACCAGATCAGAATAGTCAAGTACTTCCCACCATTCTTTTTCCCATACCTTCCTCTCCCTTTAGCTTCACAATATACCCCAATTGGTACCAGATCAGAATAGTCAAGTACTTCCCACCATTCTCTTCCCCATACCTTCCTCTCCCAATCCCTTCAGCCTCACAATATACCCAAACTTCCAGCAGTTGAGACTCTTATTTAGGTATGTATCTCTTTGACAGCTTTGAGTATTTTTTTTAGTTGTCTCTTCTGGGAAAATGTCTTGCGACATAAAAATGAATTATATTTGAAATTATCTAGTATACAGAAAACATTACAAAAATACACAAAGCGTTGTTTACATATTCAGATATTTTATCAAAACTCATCGAAGTAATTTTGGGGATGTTTTGTCTTTCCTACTCCGACATTCAACGGGTTAAAGTTTTTCTTCGTCCAAAACGGACACTGCAATACCATCTATAGTGCATTTCAGCAAGCACCAAACATTTAGTGCATCTTAAAATACATATAGGCCACTCAATATTCACTAACTAATAAGAAAAGAAATGTGATATTATGGTGCTTAACCTAAAGACCCCAGCAATACTTCTCGGTGTGATGGGAAGTGAGATGCTGAGGTTATTTAACAATTAAGTCAACTGCATTGGCATCAACTGCACTTGATTCAGCATAGATGTTCCTCCGGGTGATGGAAACATTCTTCTCTATTTGTCCGTCATATAAGCACAGCGACTGTGATTGCACCAAATGCAGTTTAGTAATGGCAACATATTCTGAAGGACATTAAAGCCTGGCACTTGAGTAGTTGCATCCACAACAAGGTCAAGCAATAGAGAGTCAGTCACACAGAAAACTGCTACTGACAGGAAGAAGCGGCAAACAATGATTATAACAATTATTTATTTCCAGATTCATCCTACTCTGCATGAATTGCTCCGTCTCCCCGACAAGGCAGATGGCGCTCGATGCTCTGGGCAACGTGGCGAGCGAGTTGACAGTGCGCGACCCCGCCACGTGTCTACTGTCTCGCCACGTGCTGGCGACGCTGACGGCGGCGCTGCAGTCTGACGACAGGGCTCGCATTCTGTCCGCTCTAGAGGTGCTGAATAAACTGGCACAAAATGAGGCCAACGAGGATGTGTTGTTGAGGTGTTTGGAGCAGAAGGTATTTTTATTTTATGTAGATCTCATGTCCAAAAAAGTTTCTAATTTTCTCTTATTTAATGAATCACGATCAAAATTTCCTCTGAAATCATTAAATTTGTAAGTACATAAATACCTACCTACTTAATTATGAACATGTATATTTTTATGTGTTTTTTTAAATTTTAAATAAGGAATTGTTATGCAATTTGTGCACAAAAACAATGACAATCCTTATTTCAAACTATTTTCAGGCAAGTAGGTACCATAATGCAAATAGACAAAGCCAAATTTAGCCACCTAGTCAAAGTAAGGCTCGCTTGAATAATAAAGTGGGTTTAAAAAAAATCAGCAGATTTTTCAAAATGAAAATAGAACATATAAACAAGACAAAATGCAAAACAATCGACTTAAAACAGGACTTTGCTATGCCAGTATTTGAATTCCTAATAATACCATCATTATAAGTGGAAAGTTTTGCTTCCATCATTTGGAGGACTTGGTTAGCAGAAGAATTGAACTCACAACGCCTGGCGGGAACCCGGTCATTATGTACCGTCTCCCTGTCTGACGTATCTCAGCGTTCTTTCTGTACCAGCTCGGTCTTTCTGTGCCATGTCTTCAAATGTCTTTTTCTCTCAGGTATATGAGCAGGTCTGCTCCAACATGACTCTACACGACATCATGCTGCTGGTGGTGACCTTGGAGTGCGTGTATGCCCTCACCACGCTGGGAGAGAAGTCCTGCGACTTCATTGTCAAGGTGCACGGCCTGGTAGACACGCTTGTCTCTCTGATCACTGTGGAGGTAAGAACTGAACTATGTACATATAACATGCATCAATCTATACATTATATTCTGCTCCATTATGATACAGTAGAACCTCGTTAACCCGAAATCCACGGGACATCAAAAATCAAATTTTAAATTAACAAATTTTTTTCAAAAAATTCGAAATTTTATGAATAAAATAAAAGATGCCGAAAATCGAGTTCCTCGGCCGCCCCTTCAAATCCGGTTAGTATCATTGGAGTAAATTCGTAATAATATGAATTATTCCCGTGTAAATCGGTCCTTCAAATTCAGTTATTCAAAGTAAATTCATAAAAATATGATATATTTCTGCATAATTTCAATCGCGGACGACCCTTTAAATTCAGATATTTGAAGTAAATTCGTAAAAATACGATATATTTCCGCGTGAATTGAAATTTCACGGCTGATTTCTCTTTAAACTCAGATATTCTAAGCAAATTTTGTAAGAATACAATATAATTCTGCGTCGCGGCCGACCCTTTAAATTCATTTATTTGATGCATATTCATATAAATATGATATATTTCCGCATAAGCAAATTTTCGGCTGGCCCTTTAAATTCAGACATGCAAAATAAATTTGTAAAAATATGATATATTTACGCATAAATCGATATTTCGCGGCCGACCCTTTAAATTCAGATATTTGGTGTAAATTTGTAAAAATACAACATATTTCTGCTTAAAAGGAATTTTCTAGGACCCTCAAACTCGGAAATTAGATAAAATATAACATCCCAGTGTATATCGATTCACATTTGCAAAATAATAATACTAATCAGGACGATGTATAGCAACGTAAAAATACATTTTCTAGCGTTTTACCACAGCCGTCTCTCAGATTCGGATGTACGAAATATTGTTTATTTATTTTCGCAAAAATCGAATTCTTTCGATTTATAAAAACAAATTTTTGTTCGCGGACAAAAATAATATTCAAATTTCGAATTAAAAAACCATTTTTGTACAAACAAAAATTTTACGGATATTTTTTTAGCGATAATTTCGAATTATGCGTTTTTTCGTATTATCGGGGTTCGAATTAACGGGGTTCTACTGTAAATGATTATTATCTGTGCCTAGGCCTATTTTTTCTGTGGCGATGCTGTGTGAAGGGCCTTTTTTGGAATAGCGATATGAAGAAATACATTAACTGTTAAAATGGCTCGTTTATGATTAATGTTGTTGATTAGTTTATTCACGACGTATCTGGTGTTTTTTTTTCAGGCGCAGAGCTACGGCCCGAAGGCGTGCATATTGATGCGGGTAGTAGAGACGGTTCCCGGGGGAAATGTACCCCCCGTCCGCCCTGCAAGCCCCCCTCCTCCACCCGCACAAACCGTTGCCATCCCACAGTACGTATGCATTCATTTCATTAATGTTCATAATTGGTTATGGCATGTAAAAAACATTTGACTCTGTGCAGAAAAGGGTGATAGATTCTAGATTCCCCTATCTTAGCAAACCGATAGCATTCTTTAGAGTATAGACGTCAAGTGGAAATACTGTTCTACAGGTATTTCAAGGGAAAACGCTCCGAGGAACTAGTGCCATTAATCCCTTCAACACTGGTGCACATCCAGGAAACACCAAACGCGCACCGCATCTGTATTACAGTTGACATTTGTCACATGAGAATGGGTCCTTAGCATTGAGGCAACCACTTGAAAAGGACCAGAGTGTGTTACAAATAGTAACTAACTAACTCACCATCACACCATGCAGCAGGGGTAGGCAGAGAGGATTAAACGCCACACAACTCTGTCTTGGCACACTCCTTGCTTCACATTCATAAACGAACCACATTTTTAAAAATATTAATACCGCTCAAGAGTCCCAACTGTCTGGAGCCAGTGGGACTATGACATCCCCAATTTGGGTATGAGACAGGAAAGAGAAATGTGTCGAAGTACCTGGCTATTCGAATCGGGTCATCGAAACACAGCTAAAGCCATTTCAAGCAATGTTTCAATCCTGAATTGGCTGAAGGATCTTACACCAGGGCGACACTGAGAGTATATTCCACTTTGGAACGTGCCGCAAGTATACAATGTATTATTTTAATTGAGTAAATTGGGAAATAACACAAATTAATCAAATAAAATTTACATTGGCCCAGTTACTAGTTGTGAGCCTTATCCCTCGCCAACTGAGGCCTTCGATACTAACGTAATACTCTTCTATTGACATACTGACTTTTGACATAGCAACTCAAGTATATGATTCACTTGATCATGTCCTGTCTTCCTTGAGCCACGATAAAAACGCTAAAACAGAACAGTGTCAAAATAAAACATGCTGATAAATAAGATTTTTATTTTTTTTGTTTCACTTTTCTTCAATGTTCTGTTTCGTCCTGGACTATCCAATAATTTTAATCTTTAATTTAATTTTAGGACTCCGACCCAGCCAGCCCCACAGCCACCTCTTCCGTCCGTCCAGCAACTGCAGACGGTGAGCCAGCAGTCGCAGTCGCCAGCAGTCCCGCAGCCAGTGGCACAGCAGCCAGTGGCGCAGCAGCCAGTGGCGCAGCCGCCAGTGGCGCAGCAGCCGCAAGCACCAGCTCCGCAGCCCCACCAGGTGCCCGACTCCACCAGCCTGCTGGTCACCAAGGAGTCGCTGCCTCCTTCGCACACGGGCAAGCTGACTGTCCAGCAACAGCACGCGCATCAGCAGGCCATACAGGTTGGTGTCTGTCTGTTACACTTGTCACTACATGATTTCTCTACCTGAGGCGGTATTGCTTCTACCCATAGCTCTATCCTACTGACTATCTCTTGGGTATGCTCGGAAAAATTATCTATAGATCAGAAGGGATGTGCACATTGCTACACATTTCTTCAGACTGATTTGTGGATGGTTCGTAAACTCCACTATCATGGAGAGTATTCATTTCAATGTTCCCGATATTTTTCTCTGTCACCAACGGCATAGACTGTTTTATCTACCGGTCTGCAAAACTAACTTGCTAGTGGTCATGTGTAGAATCACAATATCAATAAGCATAATTTAAACGGCAAGCTTTGTTGCTGCTCGTATAAAATCTGTTTTATACGTTTTTTTTTTTTCTTATGTACTTAAAGGCATATAATAGGCAAGGCAGATTTCCGAAACTGCCAAAATATGTTTATTATTAAATCGCTAGGTGGCACTAAGGATGCCTTCACCAATGTAAAATATTCAACATTATACGTGAGTTATGAAGAGACATATAGATATTCAAGTAAAAAAACAAACCAATAACAAAATGTGGCTTGTTTATGGAACTTACTATTTTGGTAGAGTATTTAGTATGATCTTTTTTACAAATGTTTCATCATTTGCTTGTTATTGTAAATCATATAGGTTTGAAAAGCTGACAATAGGTTTTTAAGTTCGCGATATTATGTGAAAGGAGGAAAGCAACCGTAAGCGGCGTTTTGCACCGTTAGCGGTTGCTTGGTTCCTTTCGTGGTCGCGTTTCGTTAAGGACTGAAGTGTAGGTAGTTAGGTAGGTAGGAGTGAGCGCTATTCCATTATTTCATATATATATATTTCATATTTATTTATTCATTTAAATTTACACACAGTACAATATGATACAAGATATAATTAAAATATTTTGTGATTATTGATTATTGTACCTTATCAGGTCGATATTATTGATTCCTAACTAGGCAAATTGCCCGTTCCAAGAAACCAAAAAATATACGAAAGTAAGTGTGTGATTTGTCTATGTCTATAATATATCTCATTAATGTTTTAATTTGTGATGTTTAATCGTTACAATCTTATGATAGAGTCGAACTTGAGCTGTTGTGTATGTTTCCATTGTGTATGAACAATAATTAGAATAATGGAAGATATATATAGTGTGTGATTAGTCTATGTCTATTTATTACGTGACGTTTTTTAACATTTTTTCAGATTCTCCTCTGCCCAGTCCAATCAACCATTTAGTTATTATTGGGCCTATGTATGAAATATTACAAGTTTTAATGTTTAATTCAGGGGGGATTTTGTTGTACAATTTAGGTCCCAAGTATGTGTGTGTCTTTTGGTACTTTGCCGTATTGCTCGTTGGGATCATAAGGTCATTTCTGGTGTGGCTTCTTGTGATGTGTTTATGGTCAATTTTATTAATATTGTCTAGATTTTTATGTACATGGATAATAACCTTTTTTATATAGTTTTGACGGACATCAAGTACATTAAATTGTTTAAAGAGCTCATCGCTAGAGAACCTATATGGTTTGCGCATTATGACTTTAATTATTGATTTCTGGGCCTTCATAAGCGGATCTAGAATTGATCTTCCTGATGCTCCCCAGCCAATGCAACCTTACATTAAGAGGGGGTTGCACAGTCCAAAATATATTTTTCTAAGATCTACTTGTCTAATTATGTTTCGCACTGCAAAGAAAATGTGAGTAAGTTTTCTTACCCTAGTTGTAAGATTGTCAATGTGATAATTCCACTTAAGATGATTGTCTATTATAACACCTAGGTACTTGATGTTTTTCACACATTCAAGATCTTCACAATTGCAGTGAGGTTCAGTATTATAGGAGTTACAGTCATGATTATATGTTTTTATTGTGTGTGTTGTACTAGGTTGTCCCTTTATGATTGAGCTGAATCTCATGTATTTGGTTTTAGAAGTGTTCAGTGTTAGTAGATTTTTGTTGAGCCATTGTTTTATCATATTAATTCCACTTTCAGCAAGTTTGTGTGTGTCAGTCCAGTCATCTCCTTCAAAGATAGCTACCGTATCGTCTGCGAATGTAATAATTTTACCATCGATTGGTAGCTCGCACAACTCATTGATATAGATTATAAATAGAAGGGGTCCCAATGTGCTTCCTTGTGGTACACCAAAGTTAGTGCCTAGTGAGTTACTCAAAGTTTTACCAGTTTTGAGTTGCTGGCTTCTACCTGCTAGGTAACTCTTTAGCCATTCGTATGGCATACCTACAATTCCAATATTTTGTAGTCTTTTGAGGAGTATTTTGTGAGAAATTGTGTCAAAAGCTTTGGCTAGGTCTAAGAATATTGCGATGTTTTTCTTTCCACGATCTATATTATTAGAAATATGTTCTGTGAGTTGTGCTATGGCGTCGTCCGTACCTCTCCCTGATCGAAAGCCGAACTGATTTTTGCTTAAAAGTTTTCTGTTCTCTATGTAATTACTTAATCTATTTTTAAAGATTTTTTCAATAATTTTTGAGATAGCGCTCAACAGAGATATTGGTCTATAATTGTTAACTTGGTTTTTGGGTCCACTTTTGTGGATTGGTACTACTATAGATTTTTTAAGATGATCGGGGAAAATCCCAGAGGAAAAGCTTTTATTGATAATGTTTGATAGAGGCGTTGCTACATTGTGTTTAATGATTTTAAGTATAAATGTGTTTAGATTGTCAGGACCTTTAGAGTGTGTAGTGTTAAGACTGTCAATGATTTTTAAAACCTCTTCGTTTGTCGTAGGTGTGAGTTTAAATGAAAAAGGATTTTGTTTTGATTCTATTGACAATGCCAGTGAGTCTTCGGTTTCTATTATAAACGGTGTTTGGTATCTCATGGTTATCCATTAAATTATTATCAATAAATTTTACATGTTATTTAATGTTATCATGTTATACATTTTATTGTTACTGTATTTGTAATGTTAAAGTGTTGCTTTGCTTGATTCTCCGTAATGGCAATCTTGTATTATTCTTCTTATATATTGACAGGGTGGCCACAGACCTGGAAAACCGGGAATTATCAGGGAATTTTACCGAACCGGGAATTATCAGGGAAATGTCAGGGAATTTTAAAATATCAGGGAATTCCAAAAATAAAACGAAATTCGTTATTTACGATTTGTGAAGTCCCAAAGTTGTGTTTTATTACTTTTACTTGCGGCGTGTGTAACAAAAGATATGCCGACAAAGACTAGATAAGTAGGTATTTGTTTATTATTATTTTCGTAAATAGCCCTTGCAACACAATCATGTCGTAAACCACCCGCCTTGGTTTTCCCCTATACTATGTAGGTGCGAAATCTGTAAAGAAAAAGCTAGCAAAGTTACAACAAAGTGTCAAAAGGGTCGGACACCCAGTACGGTCGTAATAAAATTTAAAGATCATCATTATCAACATTTTTACAAAGTGTCAATACAGTAGAACCTCGTTAATTCGAAATCCACGGGACATCAAAAATCAAATTTCGAATTAACGAATTCCCACGTAATTCGAATTTTTATGAAAAAAAAAAAAAAAAAAAACGCCGAAAATCGATTTTCTCGGCCGCTTCTTTAAATCCGGATGGTATTTTAGTTGTAAATTCGTATTAATACCAATTATTTCTTTATTTTCGCGGCCGATTACCGTAGCGGCGCGCCGCTACGGTAATCCTTTAAATTCAGATATTCGCAATAAATTCGGAAAAATGCTATATATTTACGCGTAAATCGAGATTTCGCTGCCGATTTCGGTCGCGGCCTACCCTTTAAATTGAGATATTCGTAAAAATACGATATATTTCCGCGTAAATCGAGATTTCGCGGTAATTTTAGCCGGCTCATTATTTCAAATATCTGAATTTAAATTCGTAAAAATACGATATATTTCGCGTTAAACGAGAATTCGCGGCCGTATTCCGTCGCGGCCGGCTCTTAAAATTCTGATTCGAAAAAAATTCGCAAAAATACGATATATTTCCGTGTAAATCGATAATGCGCGGCCGATTTCCGTCGAATACGATATATTTCCGTGTAAATCGGTAATCCGCGGCCGATTTCCGTCGCGGCCGACCCTTTAAATTAAGATATTTGATGTAAATTCGTAAAAATATGAAATATTTCCGCGTAAATCGAATTTTATCGGCAGTTTTTCGTCGCGGCCGGCCTTTTTTAAGTTCAGATATTTGAAGTCAATTCGTAAAAATATTTCATATTTCGGCGTGAATCGAAATTTTTCGGCCGATTTCCGTCGCGCCGTATTTTTGAACTCGGATATTCGAAGTAAAGTTAGTAAAAATACGATATACTTCCGCGTAAATTGAAATTTCGCGTCCAATTTCCGTCGCGGCGGGCCCTTTAAAATTCAGATATTCGAAATAAATTCGTAAAAATACGATATATTTACGCGTAAATCGAGATTTCGCGGCCGATTTCCGTCGCAGTGGGCCATTTAAATTCAAATATTCGAAATAAATTCGTAAATATACGATACATTTACGCGTAAATCGAAATTTCGCGGCCGAGTTTCGTCGCGGCCGACCATTTAAATACAGATATTTGGTGTAAACTCGTAAAACTACGACATATATCCGCGTAAAACGTATTTTCTCGGCCCTTCAAACTCGGATATTCGAAATAAATTTCAAAAAATACAACATTCCAGTGTAAATCGATTCAGATTTACAAAATAATAATACTAATTAGGACGATGTATAACCACGTAAAAATACATTTTTCGGCGTTTTACCGCCACGGCTGACTTTTAGATTCAGATTTACGAAATATTATGATTTATTTTCGCAAAAATCAAATCTTTTCGAATTTCACGAACAAATTTTCGTGCGCGGACAAAAGTAAATTTCGAATTACGAATTAACGAATTTCGAATTAAAAATTTTTTTAATGAAATAAAAACAATATTTTTTGTTTAAAACCACGAATTTTTATTAATTTTAAGACCGACCGGTTTCGCTACACTCGAGCATCGTCAGGGTACAAAATTAAACTGATTTTGTACCCTGACGATGCTCGAGTGTAGCGAAACCGGTCGGTCTTAAAATTAATAAAAATTCGTGGTTTTAAACAAAAAATATTGTTTTTATTTCATTAAAATGTTAAACCACAAAGTGATTGCTTTCTACGAAAAAAAAAAATAAATAAAAAAAAAAAAAAAAAAAAATAAAAAATTAAAAAAAATAAAAAAAAAAATAAAATAAAAAAATAAAAAAAAATTTGTATGAAAAAATTTTTCTGCGGAAATTTTTTTGGCGACAATTTCGAATTACGCGTTTTTTCGAATTATCGGGGTTTTACTGTACTTACTTTTGTTTATTTGTCTATTTTTGTCTGGTCTTTTCATTTGTACACAAATTGTCTTCAGGCGAAATATCATAAATTTGTAATAAGTGTATTTTGTTTAGAATAGATCATTGTGGTGCAAGGAAATAATAAATGCTTTAGATGACGGAATTCCCTTTATTTATGTATCTGTTCTAATTTTCTGGCGTAGATGAAAATCGTGTTTCAAAAATAAAATGTTGAACGATATGTCCTTATACCAAATAAACCATATCAGGGAAAAATATAGAAACTGCCCTGGAAAACCTGGAATTATCAGGGAATTTTGAAATCCGTTTTTTGTGGCCACCCTGATTGACCTCGAGAAATAAAATAAAGTTTTATTTTTTTTTTTTAATTTTTCTGTGTTATTTAGTACAACTAAACAACAATATTTTTTAACCATGGCAGTAGCTGTCGTGCAAGGCCGCAGAAAACCATGACAAAACTGCAGCGACACTCACTCTTTATTTTAATAAAACAAATAAAATAATGAGAGTTTATTCCAGAATGTACAAAAATAGTACAAATATTGACAAAATAACAATGCATTCATACATAGAATGGAACAGAAAAGAAACAAAAAATATAGTATATGATAATAAATGTTCATGGAGGATATTTGACAGGCTCCTGTTTCGTTTGAAGGCCATCAGGGGGGACTTCATCCAGGCAACCATGGCAGTGATGATGGTATTCTTCGACTGGCGTAGTCTGCGCCATAAGCTTCCCCTGCGGTGGAACAAAGGTTTATTTTAATATACACAGGATGTTAAGGGACGTACTTGACTTACTTTAACCAGTGATTCCTGACATTATTTAGAGAAAAAATGTAAATAAAATGTTGTTCTCCTGTGATTTTTTCAAAATGTCACCGGAAATGTCACATCGAACATCGAAAATGTCACCGGTGACCGTAAATTCATTTACAGTTTTTACTGCAAATAATATCAGGATTTACTGGTTAAAGTAACTCAAGTACGTCCCTCAACACCCTGTGTTTATGTTTAATACATTAAATAAAAGGAACTTCAAGGAAGGGTTAAGTTAGAAATAATTCCACTGTGCCCGCTGACAGATGAGCTCTTCAGGAAGTTATCTAAAATCGTATCAGAATCTAAAATTTGAACAATATTTACATTAGTTTCAATAACACGTGACAGATTTTTCTTGCATTTTTTAAGTTTTTCTGTTCGAATTTGTGTCGCTGCTTTTCGTTTTTTCTCCAACGCTGATATAATATACTGTGGGTCACGAATGGGCATTGATCTTTTAAATCTAGGATCTATGATTTCTGGTAATAAACAATCCATAAAGAAAGTACTTAATCTGCTTTCCATCTTTTCTCCCCAAAATTTGTCATCTCGTTTTATTATTTCTATCTTTAATGGAATTGCTTCACCCAACCAGACGGCAAAAATACATACAGACTTATTGGAAATGTTAAGTTGACCCTGTACTTGATAATACCAGTTGTGATTTGTATTTGTAAAAAACATTTTTTTGTTTTTATCTTCCTTCCAGAACGTAATTTTTTTTTTTGCTATTGCTTCTTCAAATAGCATCCCACTAGCAGAAATCGTACATTTAATTTCTAATATTGTACTATCATTTACCAAACCATCTGGAGTGGCTCCTAAGAATGGGAAAATTTCATCAATAAATAAGCCACAGTCATCGACCACAATATTTTCTTGAATGCAAAGTTGCCTTTTTGCAACTTGCTCATGGTCTCTACCATATTGCACAGATTTTATATTATCTAGAGAGCGGCCGTATAATATTGTTTTAACTAAATTAGCACAACTGATGGTTTGACTTCGTTTACAGATATTACCAAATAAAGAAGCTGTTAACATGTTTCTTCTGCGTTGCAGCCACTCCCCGCTATCAGACTGCAAGACAGTTCGCCTTTCAACTGCCTTCTTTTCACTTTTTGAAATGTCGAGTAGCTTTAAGAATTCTGCCTTAGCACATTCATATGCATCATGTTCCATATCCATTTTTTCGCACAATTCGCCATAATGGATATCAGGTGCTCCTGATTTTGTAAGTAAATGTCTCCCTTGTTTTTTTCGTAAAGATCTTTTATCGTTTGTTTTAGAAGCCATTCTTCTTTTTTTTCTTTTCAATTCTAATCGTTTCAAAAAATTACTAGGGCTCCTGTTGAAAATCTGCTTATGTAAAGAATAATACGGTCGCTTGGAATTGAAAGAAACTACTGCAGCTGCACAACGACCCATATATGACTGTTTTAAAGAATAATTAATTCGTTTTCCACCAATAAATTTTGCAATAACTCCATTGAAAATCTCAACAATATTACTGTCTAAACAATGTACTAGACTCCGGGCATTGTTGACAAGACGAGAATTAGCTTCCATAATTTTTGAAAATATAATATTGTTTTGTAACTTTGGAACGTGATTGTGGTCTAATGTTTTATTTGGATCAATTTTAAATTTGCAGAAGTACAGTAAACAATCTTTATGTTCACCGAAAACATGTTTGGGTCCATTTAATAAATCTTTCCTTAAATCGATAATTTTTTGGTCTAATGTACTATTTGATTTCATCCTGTAATTAGCAGCTCCAACTACCGCCTTCCTAAGACGAAGTTTGTTGGTTGAAACAATTTTTCTAAATTCCAAAGGAAAGCCGGTATCTTTCGTAATTTTTTCAATTTGATTGCTGTAGTTTCGAATTAAGTGGTTAGAGCATTCTATTTTCTGTACTGTAATATTGGGATATGGGTGACTACTTCTAATTCTGGCGTAAGTGCTGGAGTCTCCATCGGCAATGAGGGTTGAATATATAAGACCGTACATACTTATCGATTGTTGAAATCCGTCTAAAATTGCTTCAGCTTCCATTCCGCTTGAAGAACCAACATAATTTTTGAAGCATGTGTGCTCGGGCACAGGAATTTTCAAATTTATAGCTCTTGCGCAGTTCGTACAGTACTTATTTTTAACTGCCATGTAAATAAATTTTTTTGTGCGGTAACCGATTATCGTAGCAGCTCCTGAGAGGGCGGAGTAGTTGGTTTTATAAGATCGTTTAGACCAACATGCATCAGCTACTACAGTGATCATTGGCGTCCCGTTTTCATCAACATCGCCGCTTTGAATAGCCAGTTTTTTTTCTTCATCGGCTGCCGCAGCCATACTGGTAAATTTGGTTTTCTCCCACCATTCACAAACTTTCTTATGGCATTTTCCATATCCAGCAATAGATAAGGACGGAACTTCAAGGGTAGCACATAGTTCTTCCATGCCAGAATAACCCGATCCTATGCTCATTATTTCCGACACAAAAGATTCGTTGATGCCAATGTCTTCTTGTATGCTTTCGGACGTTTTAAGTTTAAAATGTTTACCACATAACACACATTTTAAATTAAAAGTAGAGTTCAAACCATTTCTATTTTCTGAGGTAAATCGTAAATGCTGTAAATTGCAGTTAAAAAGGGAATCATGTTGACTAATACATTGGAGTTGTTTAAAAAAATAATCAAATTGTACTACTCTCCGCCCTTCTATGCAAATATCATCGCTTTCTTCTATCGCCTTTTCAATAACAAGCTCTTGCTCTGATTCTTCACAGCTCCATCCTTGGTCATTGGTCACAGGTAATTTCCCCAAAAAATTGCTGTCTTTTTGGTCCGGAAAATAAAATAAAATTTTAGTAAAATACAAACCTATTATCACGATGTTGGGAACACGCGTCACAGAAATCATAAAAATTCTCGCCTTTCGACAATATACTTCATGGGGGCTAAAGCAGGTGCATGTAACAAGTGTTCCGATATATCAGGAATATAGGTAAATAGGCTATGAGAAATCGTCTTTTCAAACTTTGACACCTCATATCTCAGAACAAGTTAAGTGAAGTTAGAACCCTATCCAAATGTGGTGACGAATAGTAAATGCGAGATATTTGAAGTCAATAAGTATAAAAGTACCTTTTCGACAGTAGTGGCTGATGAACCAATAAGAATATCCTCGTGGTCTAAATCTTCCAAGTTTGGTCCTTTGTGTGCAATATTTACAGTAGACTCATTTGGTTCTATCGTATGTTGGTGTTTTTGCTGTATTTTTTCCTAAATAAAAAAAGTAAAAAAAAATAATATTATGATGAAAAAGTCCAGAACCCCCCCCACCCCCGTGACTCCAACGCAATCAAATTCATTTGTTGCTCGAAGCATACCTTGTTTGGAGTATTTTTTCCGGCTGCTATGGATAAATCATGTATTGATCTACAAAGAGAAAAATAATATAAATATTTGAAACTTTACAACACACACATAGATAGAATATCTTTGATTTGACAATGAGTGAATGGTTACGTGTTTATACGCGGAAAGGCGATATTATTGTTAATTTCCTTAAAAAGTTTATTTTGTCTGTTTAATCTAAAGATAAAAATAAAAAACGGTAATAAACTTGTTTACTCCTTATATTAATACTCCTTACCATGTAAGGTCGGAACAGTGAAAAACTTGACTTGTTATTACTTAAAAAGGCTGATTTTACCAAACTAAAAATGATCCGGCGTGAGATGGTAATTTTTGGTTTAATTACCAAACGTGCTCTGAACTCCAAACGTGAAAAAACGTTACTCTCACAATTTAGTGAGAGCGTAAAGACAACGAATTCTCACACACACCTGCATAGGTCAGCGCGCCAGAACATCATGAAGTTCGTGCTAACGGTTAGGAATACAAACGCATATTGAATGTTGGATTTTACACGTTTCAAAGAATTTGACACTTGAAAATATAAAATGCGACAAATTTATATGAAAAAAGAGAATTTGTGAGTACTTACTGTTTTTGTAGCTTTCTTAGATTATTGCAATGCTTCAAGTGAGTCGGTATTCTACTTTTAGACCCATTAATGAAACATTTTGATGGCATTTTCGAAATATATACGCCGTAAAACAAGGAGCGATAGGTCTCAGTACCGTTCTCGGGGGCTTCTCTCCCGTAATAAGTAAAAGAGTGTAAAATGTCTTGAAAATTTGGTGCAAGATTAAGTATTTATTTAATTGTTAATATCCACAGATATCATAACGATAATAAGAGGCCGTACTTCTACAGATGTGTGTGTTATATACATATTTTAAATTAAAAATATTGTTAAAAACCGTTATTAATGCGATAGTCATGGATCGAAGTTTTAAAAGTGGGTTGTATGGTGTATCAATGTTTTTATTTTTTATAGTCGAATGCCTACAACAACTACAAAAAAAAATATGCAGACTGAAAAATAATAGTCCATTAATTGGTATCAAAAAATATGAAGTCTGAGAATGACATACGAAAGGTAGTATTAAGCCGTTTTAGAGAGCCGTTTTCCAGCAAATCACCATTCTGCCCTATAACCCACTCTTAAACTAAGCAATATTATTTTTGTTGTTTGTTTTTGGGGTGTTATGCCGTGTTGCGCTAACTCCTTCTTTAGCCGACATTTCGGACATCGTTGCAGTGTCCATCATCAGGGCAGATCCGGTAGATCCGAAGATGTGAGAGGCCGAAGGCCGTGAAAATCTAAAAACTTACCTAAGCAATATTATCTTTCAAAATAATCTAAAATTGTATTTAAAAAGTTTTTAAATTAATAAAATGACTGAATTGAAAAGATATGAATATTAACGAGTGCGTAAATAAATTTCTCAATTAGCTTTTCCACGGTTTCATTGTGCCGTTTCCCCAGAAAAAGTCCAATTATATCCAATTATGTCCTAAATCCTGTATCTAAATTTCGCTAATAAACAATTATTTAATTATTTTAATGTTAATTATACGTATGGTACTGTATATTATCTCCATATATAGGTATTAATAACATAGATCATTGTAGAAATCTATTATATATTTGTACAGCGCCCTTAAGGTGATTTTGCACAAAAACGGCACTATACAAATCATCCAAATATTATTATTATTAAAACTCCTGTCTTGGCACGCAAGTTATTCATTTACATTATATTACGATGACAATGAAAGATAATGATGGTGTTGTGTCACAGTGTTTATTTTGAGTCAGTTTAATTGCGCAGTTGGGAGATGGCTCTGGACCGATGACGATGATGACACCAGGTGTAGACGGCGATGATGTGGTCGAGGCGCGGGTCAGTGAGTCGACGCTGCGTTGATGGAGTGATGGAGACAGGACTCGTGGATGTGTTCAGCACTGGTGAAGGTGTGGGGTCTTCTGTGTGAACGAGGTAGGCGAAGGTGCGATGGACTGGTCTGCAGATGAGCGGGAGATGCTGCGGGGCCGAGGCGCAGACTAACGTTATGCCATGTCGGACTTGTTGAATGTAATGTTGATGTACTTAGGTCCTCCTCTGTTTATATAGGTGCTGATTCCTTTGTTCTCGTCTTCCACGGGATGGAGCAGCGTCTGGGCATTGAACCCGTAGGATCGCTGACTCGGTTCATTGTATGAACGTTTTGCATCACTCTGCATTCCTTCATATTATCAGCAGTTTACGTATCGCGGTATCAAAGGTCTAGTAGTGGTGATGCGGCTACTACACATATATATATATACTATTCTGAAACATGACTTGGCCAACTCAAGTATTTAATTCGCTTCAGCGTACAATGTTTCCGTTCTTTCTGGATCCACATTCGTAACACAGAATACATACATACATGGATACACGAATACATACATGGTTTTACCACACCTCAGGGATCTCATTTCTACAGCAATCAATACTTTGATCCTTCCTCTGGCAGTGCCGTGTCTCACTCCGTGTGGACTGCCAGTTATTTGAATATAATCCAGTCAATTTGCTTATATGTTATTCCAGGAGAATGAACAATTTGCCCTGGCCTGGCTGCGCACGACCTGGGAGCCATGCCCTGCCAACGTGCGCCTCGACTCGGCCGAACTGTACAAGCAGTACATGTCCTGCTGTCAGAAGGTCGGCCGCAAGGGGGTCATCTCCCCGCTGCACTTCCCCAGATGTGTCAGGTGATTAATTAAATACTTTATAATAGACATCTTGACATTTATCTAATTCAGTCCACTAACCCTTTTTAATAAATGTTGAATGCTGAGGTACATGATCATTCCTGAGGCCCTAGCATGAAAGCCAAATCGACACCATAAAAAGTCTTTAATAGGCAATACACTCTCAGCAATCTCCCGCTAGATTATCCCACAACTACTATAATCGTAGCTTCTGTCTTTTTCGTACAAGACATTTGAGAAGAAAGATTTTTCATCTATGATGTACATACAACCTCTTTCTGAGGCTACTTCGATAGGTTGGGTTATCTTACACTTACGCACTCAGTTACTATAGCTTGCTCTTGCTGACAATTTTACCAGTCACCAGGGTTCATTATTATTGTTTTAGTATATTTCGGTTAGTCCTCTGTGTACTGTAGCAACTGGGACATGTGTTTCTGTTTGTTTCATTCTGTCACCTTTTTGTTTGAATAAGTTTACAAAAAGTAAGTTTAAAGCAGATTTGGGAAAAGGTCATTTGGTTAATTATTCATGATATAATGTTTAATGGCTAAGGACTACTGTTACTGATCAAAAAAACAATCGACAAGTCGTGCCCTTGGAATCGAAATTGAATGGTGAACTGTAGAGCCCATTATCGCATGCAATTGCTGTGTCAGATGGAACCTTGTTGTTCAAGGGTTCGAAATGTCTAAAATAATTAATCAAATCACTTTCGTAAATGGAATACGTATATTTTTGATGTTTACGAAATACATAAAATTCGTCGGTGTCGCCATAGTAGAAATTTTTTCCTGACATTCATTTATCGATCGTCTGTCATGCTCGGGACATCGATAGACAAATGTCGACAGCTAAGATAGATATGATACGAAGATATGATTTTAGATTTTTGCAGCTAAAAATATTATCGTGATTTATTTTTGAGGTATTATGCCGTGTTGCGCTTTCTCCTTCTTTATCCAACATTTTGGATACCCCGAAACTAAATTACGATAAGTCGACAGCTAAGTTTATCGTATCGATAGTGCTCCGTTATTGATACGGCCTACCTCCAGCAAACAAATTTGTATTTTATTCAAGATAAATATGATTTTGCCACATGTATTTTTTTACATTGACATATTAGGTGGCATGATTTTCGAAGCAAATCTCTCTATCAAATCCCATCTAACCTAATGGCTTTGATTTGTTCTTAGTAATGCGAGATCATTTACAGCCGGAATCGCAATACGGAGAACATATGAAGCCTTTGTTCGCAGAATCCTGGAATATAATCCAGGATCTTCACTATTTGGGCCCCTTCTGAACAAAACCATAGCCTACAAATAGCAAAAGTACAAAAGAGGTTTATTTATCTTTGTTTTTAACAGGAATGCTCGATTTCAACACCTTAGAAGCACGCTGAAAAATATTTGTAGTCGAACATTTTTTTTAAGTAATCTCTGGAACTATATTGAAAGAGATTAACTTATATGTGCCTAACACGTATACTCGTGGGAGATCCCATGCACTCTGTTATACTCCGAAAAGTTCTGCCTATCTGCCTAAAAGGACTTCTGCCTATCAGAACTCGCCAATCAACAGAGCGACTCAACTGCTTAATGTCACTTACAAACAGTTTAGCAACTAACTTTAGACACATGTCACAAAATAGAAAAATTGTCTCCTTTTATTCTTACATGTACCTCGAAATTGTAATCTTCTCCGTAACGGATTCCCACTGACGTAATTTATCTCGACTTCGAGAAAGCCTTCGATACTGTTCCAACCAATAGACTGTTGGCTAAACTTAAATTCCTAGGCATAAGAGGACGACTTCTCGAATGGATCAAATCCTTCCTCACTGAGAGAAAATTACAAGTTCGAATTGGCAACCAACTGTCATCTGAGCGAAATGTGACCAGTGGTGTCCCTAATGGATCAGTTCTCGGTCCAGTTCTGTTTATTTTGTACATCACAGACCTGCATACTATAATAAAATCAGACTCCAGCTGCTTTGCAGATGACACAAAATTCTTTGCAAACCCACACACTCATCACAACCAACTGCAAAACGATTTAAACGAAATATATCAATGGACAAATGATTGGCTTCTTAAACTCAATGTTGAACATTCTACATGTTGGAAAAACTAACCCTACACTTGCCTACAAACTTAATGGAACACCTCTAAAAGCAGTGACATTACAACAAGACTTAGGAGTTACCATATCACAGGACTTGAAATGGGAACCACATATCGCTGGAATTGTGAAAAGAGCAAATTCACTAACATATCTAATCAGGAAAACCTTCCTTGACCTAACACCGGACATGATGTTAAAAATATATAAAACTTATGTGCGTACTCTCCTGGAATATGCTTTCCAAATATGGAGTCCTTACTTCACAAAGGATATAAATCTGTTAGAGAGAGTACAGAGACGTTTCACTAAAATACCAAGAGCTCTGAAAGATCTACGATACGAAGATAGACTCAAGGAATTGAGATTACCAACCTTACAAGAAAGAAGAGAAAGGGGTGACTTGATCGAGACTTTCAAAATTTTATCTGGACATTACAGTTGCCCTAGCATCCAAGAAATCTTCACTACTAATAAAAATATAAATCTCCATGGACACTCAAAAAAAATCACCAAAACGCCTTTTGCATCTAATCCTAGAAAACACTTCCTTGCAAATGGAGTAGTGGATGCTTGGAACAAACTCCCACAACATGTCATCGATGCAACAAATATAAATCAATTCAAAGCTCTATTGGATTCACATTTGGAGAGAAGAAAGGACTTAGTTCAAACTTAAAACACTCAATTGCTGTCAAACTTGTTGTGAAACCGGATATGAGCGCATCAGCAGAATGCTGCCTGCTCATTACATAATAATAATAAATCGAGATTTCGCGGTAATTTTCCGTCGCGGCCGGCCCTTTATTTCAAATATCTGAATTTAAATTCGTAAAAATACGATATATTTCCACGTAAAACGAGAATTCGCGGCCGGCTCTTTAAATTCAGAT
The DNA here is from genome assembly GCA_026573805.1 of Hesperophylax magnus. Lineage (NCBI taxonomy): Eukaryota > Metazoa > Arthropoda > Insecta > Trichoptera > Limnephilidae > Hesperophylax > Hesperophylax magnus. The sequence goes on along the minus strand of JAIUSX010000190.1, from coordinate 520,419 downwards.
ATTCGCAATAAATTCGTAAAAATGCCTTATATTTACGCATAAATCGAGATTTCGCTGCCGATTTCGGTCGCGGCCTACCCTTTAAATTGAGATATTCGTAAAAATACGATATATTTCCGCGTAAATAAAGATAGACTCAAGGAATTGAGATTACCAACCTTACAAGAAAGAAGAGAAAGGGGTGACTTGATCGAGACTTTCAAAATTTTATCCGGACATTACAGTTGCCCTAGCATCCAAGAAATCTTCACTACTAATAAAAATATAAATCTCCGTGGACACTCAAAAAAAATCACCAAAACGCCTTTTGCATCTAATCCTAGAAAACACTTCCTTGCAAATAGAGTAGTGGATGCTTGGAACAAACTCCCACAACATGTCATCGATGCAACAAATATAAATCAATTCAAAGCTCTATTGGATTCACATTTGGAGAGAAGAAAGGACTTAGTTCAAACTTAAAACACTCAATTGCTGTCAAACTTGTTGTGAAACCGGATATGAGCGCATCAGCAGAATGCTGCCTGCTCATTACATAATAATAATAATATATTGGTGTATATCCGTTTTATTGAGAACATGAATAAATAAATAAATTGGTTTTTGTAACCCTCGATTTAAGCCATCTTTTGCCATTACAGATCAGTGTTTGGTGGCGTGGTGGGTCCGACTCCCATTAAAACCTTGAACGGCGACACTCAAAAGTGCTACATGGGAATACGCCAGCGACCTTCCACTATCAACAAGACCGCTGTACCTGTCAAGACTGGTAAGAATTAATATAATCAAAGTGTTATATTTACATTATTATAGTTTACACATTATTATTATAGTGGTAACTGACACTGACACTTTAATTACGGTAAAACCCTCTGATAATACTTTTTCCCAGGTAAAACCTTCTATTTTTCATCAAGAAACCGAAAACATAAAAAATTTTAAACATCAAAACTTCTTATGTTACAAGAGGTTTTCACTGTACAAAATCATAGTCCATACTTAAACTGATTTTAAGTCATTAGATTGTACGAGAACCCTCTATATTTCATTAGTCAGAAGTCAAGTGGAATATAATTCACCTATTTGGTGATATACCCCCTTTGTATAAAGTTCACTCTAACAATATAGAACTAGTTCAGCACAAATTTCTTAGGTATGTAAATTTTAAGTTCAGAATTCCAATTAAATACATTAATTATGTCAGTTTTATGAATCAATTGCATCTAATAACACTGTCTGACAGGAGAGGAGAGACCTGGTTGTGTTACACAGAGTAATTAACAACTTAAATGACAGTCCTGCCATTGTTGCCACTATTAAATTCCATGTGCCGACTAGGAATACTAGACAAAATATAACATTCTTCTGCAATACATACTCAACCAATTATTAGACACACTCACTATCCAATAGGATGCATGATCTGGGCAACAAGTTTGGGTGTATAATTGATATATTTATTGACTCCATTTATAGAATTAAGCGTAATCTATACCAGCACTTTGTTGAATCCTACAAATTCGTAATGTAATTTTAGTGATTTGTCTTATATGTAGTATTGTTTTAGTTTCTATATTATTTTATGTCACTGTTACATTTTTTACTAATATTGTTTCATATTCAGTTTACTGTTATATCATGCCTTAAAAATTTTCTGTATAATTTCCAAAAGCTCACTAGGTATATTCTGTTCTTAAAATCCATGAAAAAGCCCGGCTGGGCGTAAAATCAAATAAAATAAAGTTAAATAAAATGCTTCTTATTTTAGTATATTTTTATTGATCTTATTCATTTTACGCCCATAGGGCTTTTACATAGGTATTAGTGGAATAATTTAGAACATGAGAAAGAAATAATAAAAATAAGATATATATAACTAGGATGCAAGAATTGAAAGAGGTGGGATTGGGCGCGAATTTGAGTAATCTGAAAGTATGTTGCCTGTTGTATGCTGATGATGCGGTGCTGATTGCCAATAGTATGGATGATCTACAGTCTCTCGTGTCTAGGATGAACGAAGTATGCATGAAGAATGAGTTAATGATGAATGTAAGTAAGTCTAAAGTCATGGTGTTTGAAAGAGAGAGTACGAAAACAGTGTGCAATATAGCTGTGAATGAGGAATACTTGGAGCAGGTGGATGAGTTTGTGTATTTAGGAAATATGTTTACGAGATATGGGAAGGCTGACAGAGATATTGAATGAAGGGTAAATGCAGGTAACTCCATCCATGGAGGACTGAACGCAGTTGGCGCTAACCATAGACATATGAATATTAGTAGACCTGCCCTAAGTGATTAAAAGCGTATTATCCCCACTCCCCATACCGGTTCCATTGGAGCCGGCTGTGCTCGCGTATGGCCTCAAGTGAAATTTGAAAACGTGACGTCATCATTCTTGTGCGAACTATGGTCGAGGCATCATCGGTTCATTTTACGAAATAACACGGCAGAATGTTGACTTGTGCTATGAAAACTTGTAAAAATAGATGTGAAAAAGAGAATAAACCCAATTGTCATATTACATTCCATATATAAGCATTATTTTACTTTATTTTAAGCATATTCACATCGTATAATATGAATCAGTTGTTACTATCACATCGAGAAACGTCTGGACGCGAAACACAAAGCTGGTTGGTTGCTGGGAAGTAAATTATGAACATTTATAAAAGTGTCTTAACTAAATACTTAAACGAAATATTCGACTCTGAAAATAAAACCGAATTTTTTTGCCGAATTTGGACTTCGCAAATTTGTTCATAACGTGGCGAGTAATTTGCGCTCCCATGTAAAAATGTCTATTCATTCAAAAGCAGATTTTACTTTTAAGAAGTAAATGGTGATATTATAATGCGAGATGCCTATTTACTGTCAGATTGATTTATTGACGAATCACAGTCAGCTTCACTCCCTTCGTTCTTCAACAGTTGATTTTACCCCTCGCCATTATCTTCTCGTCTATTAATTCCTATGTCTGTGGCGCTAACAAACAAAATGTACAAAGACGCGAAGCTAGCAGTCCACGATGGAGTGCTGGTATCTACCCTGATGTATGGAAGTGAGGAATGGAACTGGCAGAGAAAGGATGAAAGTAGACTGAATGCTGTAGAAATGAGATGCCTGAGGCATATGTGTGGTAAAACCATGTATGATCGTGTAAGGCATGTGGACGCTTAGATGGTTTGGGCATATAGAGCAAATGAGCGAAGAAAGGAGTGTAAGGAGGATATATGATGCAAATGCGAATGGTAGCAGAAGTCGGGGACGCCCGAGGAAGACATGGCACGACCAAGTGAATCGGATACTCGAGTCAGGCCATGTCAAGAGTCAGAATAATAGAAGAGTATGTATGAGACGATGTATAAGTGTGAATGAGGAAAGGAGTGTGTGCCAAGACCGAGTTTTTTTGGCGGTCCGTCCTCTCTGCCTACCCCCTGCGGGGAAACGGCGTGATGGTTAATTAGTTAGTTAGATATAAATTTTAAAAAATACAAGAAACAAAATTATTATAAAGTTACAGTGATCAGATAGGTTAACAAAGAGACAACCGAAGGTTCAAGAATAGGATTGGAATAGTAATAAGTCAACATTAAACATATCAATATAACCTAAGTATTGATTTGATGAAACCTCTGTATCGGAGAATTAGCAATGTTGTTTTTGTATATATAATTTACGGTGATCAGATAGGTTAACAAAGAGACAACCGAAGGTTCAAGAATAGGATTGGAATAGTAATAAGTCAACATTAAACATATCAATATAACCTAAGTATTGATTTGATGAAACCTCTGTATCTGAGAATTAGCAATGTTGTTTTTGTATATATAATTTACGGTGATCAGATAGGTTAACAAAGAGACAACCGAAGGTTCAAGTATAGGATTGGAATAGTAATAAGTCAACATTAAACATATCAATATAACCTAAGTATTGATTTGATGAAACCTCTGTATCTGAGAATTAGCAATGTTGTTTTTGTATATATAATTTACGGTGATCAGATAGGTTAACAAAGAGACAACCGAAGGTTCAAGAATAGGATTGGAATAGTAATAAGTCAACATTAAACATATCAATATAACCTAAGTATTGATTTGATGAAACCTCTGTATCGGAGAATTAGCAATGTTGTTTTTGTATATATAATTTACGGTGATCAGATAGGTTAACAAAGAGACAACCGAAGGTTCAAGTATAGGATTGGAATAGTAATAAGTCAACATTAAACATATCAATATAACCTAAGTATTGATTTGATGAAACCTCTGTATCGGAGAATTAGCAATGTTGTTTTTGTATATATAATTTAATATCAGCTATCAGCACCCTCTTTGACATTTTTTTAAGCACAAGCTCTTAGGAATGCTTCGAGTGCTTAAAATGAATCACATACCACTTTTTATTTATTTACAATATTTGGAGAGTGCTATGCAGAATGGAACCAGCCCAAATATTGTACACAGAAATCAAATGAAGGAAGAATATTTACATAATATATATTGGCACTGTACGGAACAACCAAATTCACAATTTTAATTTGCTTCAATTTGCTTTTTTACGGTTGGCTCCATTTTGCATAGCACTGTCTATTTTGATGAACAGACCGCATAATTTCAGGCCCTGCATCTCCGATACTAAAAGCGCAACTGAGCAAGGCGGAGCAGAACAAGATGCAGTTGGCGTCGCATCCCCACTTGTCACATGCGCTTGGAGAAGCGACGCCAATCTCTAATTCCCCTCCGCCACTTCTTCAAGTGTCAAACAGCCAGGGGACAGTGTTGATGTCACCCACGTCGTCTTCAGTGGCGACGGGAGTGTCATCGGTGACTACGCCATCTCAAGTGCCTCAGCTCGTGACACAATCGGCACAACAGGGCGCCACCAACACGTCGCTGATTAAACATTTGTTAGCACACAAGGTTAGTGGTGCCCCGGGGACGCCAGAGCGCATGCAAATACAGGTATGTACTAACAATACTAATCGCATTCCTTTATTTATTTATAGTACAGCCCTTTGAATATATGTACAGTGAAACTCCCTTAAGAAGTTTTGTTTTATTTTTATGGTCCCTTGGAAAACTTCTTCTGCATTATAAATAATTTTTTTGTTGGATCTCAAATCTTACCTTTATAAGGCAGAAAATCTTTTTTCTAATAAGTTTCCCAGAGTGGGAAATACTCTTAGTATCGCTCTAGTGAAAGACCACCATTCATAATCGAAACGTTGCTTGAAATTACTTTAGACGTATTTCGTGACCAGATTTAAATAGCCAGGTACTTCCCATCCTTACTCTTCCCCAACTCCTTCCCTTCTCCCCTCCTTTTAGCCTCATAATATTACCCTATTGGGGATGCCATAGTACCATTGGCTCTGGACAGTCGGGAGGAGTTGGCTGGGTGTTCAATTCTGCTGTGAGCAAATATACAATAAATATAAATGATATCACTTTTAAATTGAAAACTCTATTTATGTAATAATAATATCTATTCCAGCATTTTATTGTTCCCGCCGTACCCAGGTTCACAGTTCACAATATAAACAATAAGTTAAATTACGTAGTTTAAAACTAATCCATTTGCAAATATTTTAAAACAGCATGGTGTGAAATAAAATAACCTAAAGTAGCCGCAAGTTCTTGAAATTGCATTAATAAAATATTATTCCATATTTTAAAAAATATATTATATGTTTATAGTGTAATTAATAACAGTGAGTAAAACCTCAAATTGTAATGTATAATCATCAAACATAATATTATTAACGACTCTCAAATGAAAAATGAGAAACAGTAAAGACAGAAAAAGATTCGGTCGCATCTGTGATTTGAACTCGGGATCTCTTCCTCCTGGTTGAGTATTCATCTAATGGTTTTTAAAATCGTCTTTCTTCTAATGGTCGAATTAGCTCAGTGGTCTGAGCACTTCTCTGGCAAGGAAGAGGTCCTGGGTTCAATTCCCAGATGCGACCGAATCTTTTTCTGTCTTTTCTGTTACACATTTTTGTACGAGAGTCGTTAATATTACTTCAATGATCTAAAAAAAATATTACATATTCACAAGTTTTGCTTGACATAATTTAGCTATGTATCGTTGAAATGATTGCTTCATACATTTTTCCGCTCATTTTTCCGCTATTGTACCCTATTTGAATGGTTATAATAAAACTGTGAACATTTTGTAGGTTACGCAAAGACAAAACCAACAAAGGATGATGGGGCAGACACAAAACACAACGGCGCAAATTCCCACCCAACTTCCTGTGAGTGAAACTATTTAGTTTATTATTCATTTTAGTTATTTATGTTGCACTTTGTTATTATTTAGTAGAATGTAAATGTTTATTAGTTATTCGGTGTTAACTAGCCACAAATACCCTCTGGATTCATCGGAATATAATCACGGTATGCCAAACACTTTTTATGATTTCGACTGCTCCGAATTGTGTTATTTATGGTGACCAGGTATCTCATAAAAATGACAGTTCAACACACCTACAAAAAGTGATATAAAGTCATGAAAAGTGATGAAACAAAAACTAGGTTACATAGGCAACTATTTAGCCTAGTTTTTATTTAATCGCTTTTAATGACTATATCACTTTTTAAAGGTGTTTTTAATTGCCATTTTGATGAAATATCATGGAACCGTTATTTATACATGGCAGAATCCAAGTATGGAAGCATTGTCCAAGTAATTTATTTGTTGTGGAATTGAATCGAGGAAGTGGTGACCAGGTATATCATCATAATGACAATTCAACACACCTACAAAAGTCATGAAAAGTGATTAAACAAAAACTAGGTTACAGAGGTAACTGTAAAACCTATTTTTTGTTTTATCACTTTTTAAAGGTGTGTTGAATTTTCATTTTGATGAAATATCATGGAACCGTAAAAGTTCAAAGTGCTTTGTGACCCCAGAGATTTTATTTAAAGAGTTTGTCAGACGACCTGGAGTTACAACAATTATAACGTTGTTTTTGTAAGTTTCATCATTTCAAATCATGGACTCTGCCACCTTCGGATAAAAAGTAAACTATCTATTCCACCACCACCATGCATCGTGAAGAGAAAGCATGCACCAAAGGTGACCATTATATTTTGCCATGCCGTATCCAAGAGTCTTTAAGGCCAGAATGTGTTTGCATGCAAGAAAACTCTATGAAGGACCACGAGGAGTGATGCTGGCAGAGTCATTCATCCGGCTGTGGCTGGATGATCATGATGATGGTGGTGACGTAAATGAAAAGTAAACTAGCATGTTTTTTTATAGATGGAATTAGATGCCGAGGCTTTGATATCTTGCAGTACCATCACGTCCACCGGGGTGACGAGCACTTCCCCCTTTGGAAATAAGGTAGGCAATTCATCATTTTGTGCAATCATAACCCGTTAATATACAAATCAAACAATCCATTTCATATGTATAAACCAATCAATCGATGTACCAATTTATCACATAATTAATCGACATAGCAATCAATTGACATAACAATTAACTGACATTACGATCAATGAACAAACCAATCTATCAACATAATCAATCGACAAAACAATCAGCCCATATAACTATCAATCAATAAACTAATTAATCCATACACCAATCAATGGAAATATAAATTGTTTGTGGCACGCAGTAATATGTTGTCCGGCATGCTGATCCCTTTTACAAATACAGTAGAACCTTGTTAATTTAAAAGCCACAGAACATCCAAATTTTGAATGAATGAATTCCCTACGACGAAGACGAGTTATTCTCGTGTAAATCAAATTATCACCACTGATTACCATTGCGGCCAGACTTTCAAATTAAGATATTCTAAGTAAATTTTGAATGAATGAATTCCCTATGACGAAGACGAGTTATTCTCGTGTAAATCAAATTATCACCACTGATTACCATTGCGGCCAGACTTTCAAATTAAGATATTCTAAGTAAATTTTGAATGAATGAATTCCCTATGACGAAGACGAGTTATTCTCGTGTAAATCAAATTATCACGACTGATTACCATTGCGGCCAGACTTTCAAATTAAGATATTCTAAGTAAATTTTGAATGAATGAATTCCCTATGACGAAGACGAGTTATTCTCGTGTAAATCAAATTATCACCACTGATTACCATTGCGGCCAGACTTTCAAATTAAGATATTCTAAGTAAATTTTGAATGAATGAATTCCCTATGACGAAGACGAGTTATTCTCGTGTAAATCAAATTATCACCACTGATTACCATTGCGGCCAGACTTTCAAATTAAGATATTCTAAGTAAATTTTGAATGAATGAATTCCCTATGACGAAGACGAGTTATTCTCGTGTAAATCAAATTATCACGACTGATTACCATTGCGGCCAGACTTTCAAATTAAGATATTCTAAGTAAATTTTGAATGAATGAATTCCCTATGACGAAGACGAGTTATTCTCGTGTAAATCAAATTATCACCACTGATTACCATTGCGGCCAGACTTTCAAATTAAGATATTCTAAGTAAATTTTGAATGAATGAATTCCCTATGACGAAGACGAGTTATTCTCGTGTAAATCAAATTATCACCACTGATTACCATTGCGGCCAGACTTTCAAATTAAGATATTCTAAGTAAATTTTGAATGAATGAATTCCCTATGACGAAGACGAGTTATTCTCGTGTAAATCAAATTATCACGACTGATTACCATTGCGGCCAGACTTTCAAATTAAGATATTCTAAGTAAATTTTGAATGAATGAATTCCCTATGACGAAGACAAGTTATTCTCGTGTAAATCAAATTATCACGACTGATTACCATTGCGGCCAGACTTTCAAATTAAGATATTCTAAGTAAATTTTGAATGAATGAATTCCCTACGACGAAGACGAGTTATTCTCGTGTAAATCAAATTATCACCACTGATTACCATTGCGGCCAGACTTTCAAATTAAGATATTCTAAGTAAATTCGTAACGTATTTGGCACATATTTCCATGAAAATCTAAATTTCGCAGCTGGTATGTCAAATACAAATAGTCTAAGTAAAAAATATGACATATTTTCCTGTGAATTAAAATTTTGCCGATTTCCGTCGCGGCCGGCCCTTATTATTCTAATATTCATAAAAATGCAACATATTATCTATGTAAATCGAAATTTACCGTCGCGGCCGGCTTGTCAAATTTGGATTTATGAAATAATTTTTTTTTTAATACCCCTAACTAGGCAAATGCCCATATCATGGTGGTAACAAAATACAATTAAGAACATATACAATAATACAATGATATACATATACATATATATATACTGACACGCTTACAAAACTTACTTTAATAAAAAATTAACATACTTTAATTATTACTATTCCATAATCGACACCTTCATATTATGTATCTAAAAATTAAATTAGAATCTAGAATGAATAGCATATCAATCCTAGAAAAATGACTCCAAATGTAATTCATGGGATTCATTATTTTATTTACACGATTAACAATAAACTTTTATAACGGTGAGATTATCGTCTGTGGTGCTTTCTACCAACTAACCAACATTCACAGTGGGGATTAATTATTGTGAATGTAGAGAATTTAATTAGCCGTTTCGTAAGGCAATCTTTAGAAGCTACATCAAACAAACCAATCAACAGCCCCAAACCTGGATTGAATAATCCATTTTGATTTATTTTTACTATTTACGCAACAATTAGAATTGAACCCGCAACCTCTTGATTGAAAATTAAATGTATAGACCATTATGGTTACAGAGGTCATCAAATGACGATAGGTAGCGTTACTACTTACGTATTTAGTTTTATGCTCCAGTGGATTAAGATCTGAACTGCTGCCATGAAAAGGTTAAGTATTCTTGCACTCATTCTGTTATGTTTCATTTACGCATGTTTAATGTTTGCTCTTCTCCTTTGCGTCTTTCTTTATGCATCCAAAGTGTACATCGTCGTTTGGCATGCAAAACTGTGAATGTGAAAATTTTCATGAAACTGGTATTTGCCAATGGTAATACCGCATATGTGTCTTGGTTTTTTTTTTTTTCCTCTCTCCTGAGCAATTTGTTTCATGTCACATTGGCGGGATTGCATGCCAAACATGTTGATGGTAACCTCTAAGATACTCTAAAGCTGTTAGCAGGCAATTGGCTGGCCCATCTTTGAGTTACTATAGGGGGCTGATAATAATTGTCACCTAACCTATGTTTTATTTATATTGTTGTACGGCTTGACACACTAACTCTGCAGTGGGTGGCCTATTCATCATTTCCCACTTTGGTAGCCTGCAAAGTTAAATGTGTTTCGTACTAAGATTACCTTAACCGAACTCAATGTGTCCATTTAAGAATTAACCATCACACGTTCCATAGTTTAGTTTCCATATCTTTAATCAATCTGACTTATCCTAACCTAACCCATCATGGCAGAATGAAAGTTGAGTAACTTATAAGACTACTTACAGTAAAACTCGCTTAAGAAGTTTGGTTGTTTTGGACCCTTGAAGACTTAATTTGAAAAAAGCCCAATTTATACACACAAGGTTTTCCCGCCTAACCCCTCAGGCTAATTTGTTCACTTCTGTCATGGTGAGAAATATGATCTAAAGTTAGAAAGAGAAAACACCACACTTAATATTCAAATCTAGAAGTTAAGCACAGAAGAACTAAATTGTTCACCATTATGAAACTAAAGGTTCCGTCCGCAATTTGAAAAAAATTTATGAAACTTTGTGAATTTTTTATTAATTACTAGCGGATCCCGCAATGCTTCGCTATAGCTAATGTCTTTCTCAGGCGTCTCCGACTTCTTACACCATTCACTACTGTATATGTACCATAATGTTACTGTTAAAAAACTACATTACATCGACTTTAATTTGACTCTGTATGTCATTACAGTGCAAAGATATTGCGTTAAGTATTCCTCAGGTGTCCCCGACTTTTTCTACCATATTCAAACCACTCTATTAACACTTCTGGCTCTTGTAAGAATAAACTTTGAGATTTTCAGCGATATAGTTGAAGAACTTACTCATTTATAGACAATTTTTTGTTTTATTTTCAGAGTGCCATCATTCCTCCCTTAGCGCCGATTTCCAGAAATGTGACAACTGTCAAACAAGAAGAGCTATCAGGTTTTAAAAAAATCTTTGTTATTTGTTTAGAAATGTAATATATCTTTTTTAGCTTTTTGAATTATTAAAATATGTCGTATTTCTCATTCCAGATGGAGTGATAATTGAAACGATGATGCAAGAGGGGGTTCCTGTGGAAGAGGTACCTACCAATAATGCTGTATGTTTTATTATTTGTTTTTTTTTTATTTTACTTTTTGCTTTTAATAAAATAACTCACCCTACATGTTCCGATAGATTGCGAACTTGCACTTGCGCCGTGGATCTCTTCAGCACTTGTGCACGATAGGGTTATATTTTACGACTCGTCATTATGCTCAACAGCTTGGCTATTGAACAATCTTCCTGTTCTTTTATTTCCTCCTTTCCACAAAACAGTCTTTTCAAGGTGTGTCGTGATACTTGGCCGTATCCAGTAACTAAAATAACTTCATTCTTTTGTGATTCCTCCTGGTTTATTCCTACAATTGCTAATAAGGATTTTACCATTTTGCTTACAAATGAAAAAGCCTTTACTAGTAGCACATTTTTACTTTTCTATATAGTGAAACCCACTTATAAAATTCCCACATAAGAAATTTGTGTGCTTAACCCCTGGGGTATTCTGAGATTTTTGTCGTTTCTTTTTATGTTAACTCCACACAGGAGGCCCTGATGAAAATAGGTTCCCTGAGAGCCTGTCATCTCCGGGGATGCTGTGTGAAGGGTGTTTTTGAGGAGAGGAAGGAGTGAACATGTGTTTTGAAGAGACCCGTGTTTTAGGAGGAAGGTTGAACTCACGAACCGAGCTGTTGAAGTCAAGAACGAATCGTGGAAGCGACCCGTTCTCATGTGACAAATGTGAACCGTGTACATAATATGTTGGGCGCGCTTTTTGCGTGTTTCCCAATTATGCACCGGTGCGAAAGGGATCAATGACGCTAGTTCCTCGGAGCATCTTCCATTGTAATACCGGTAGAACAAGACAGCATACCTACCTGATGCCTGTGCTCTAAAAATTAAGATAGGTAGATAGATAGATTAAACTAAAACAATATTTAATTACACAAATGCTACGGGTTATTTTGACTTAACTTTTTTTTCGTTTCATGTAAAAATAATATTTTTTAAATTCGCAGACAAATCTTTCACGAACATGCTAGCAATAGTGTCAATGACTTTCTGGAATATATTACAACTATTTGAAACTGTCTATGGTAAACTTTTAAATAAAAATACAAAGTATGGTGTTGCCACTTTCTAACACTGATTAAATCATATGTCTCACAATAATACAAAAGGAGATAGAACGACTTTTATGAGACTGTCTCAGTTTGTGTGGTAAAATTATCTAATGCCATCGATATATAAGATACTGTGTACTTAAAGCTAAAAAATACCCAAGAGTTTAGGATGTTGTTTTTTAATCCCTTGTAGCGTGAAATTCAAAATGGCCCAATTTATTCCACATTATAAGAGAGTTTTACTGTATTGATATTTTATTTCCAGAATAAGATGTTGGCCGATCTTTTGGAGAAGAGGTCACCCCCTCCTGTGCCGGTGGGGGTCACGGCGCCAAATCGCATCGAGGAGAGGAAACCTAGCAGAGATGAGGACAATGATGAACCCTGCAGCAAGAAACCCAGAAATGTGAGATCCACCAATTCAGCTACTAGCCTACACGGGTATAAAGATACTGGGGTTACCGCACAAGATACTGGCGACAATTCCAGGGGGAAGGAGTAGACTATCCTGAGGAAAAAGCAGATCCATGGACTGGATCTGAAATGATCCGAGGGCGTTGAAGTGGCCCAGGACAAGGAGGCCTGGGGGGGCCTTGTTGAAGCCAATAGGAAAAAAAGAATGATGATGATTAACTTCTTGATTGCCAGCGTATCCTTAAGGATACGTTTATAAAATCATTTTTTCTGAAAACAACTAGCTACTCTCGGGAAACTACATGCATTCTGGTAGATTATATACTATTTTATTTATATATTATGTTGTAATATAAAGAGAGATTTTAACACTGCTGTGCTATCTAAGCAATGGTTAGATTATTGAGAGCGTTCTCGCTTCTGATAGGAAAGATTAAACATATTAACATTTATCTTGGCTACCCTCTTGCATCTCTGCTCGCTAGCTGCCATTTTGTAGACTCTCAGGGTTTTAGGTTCAGGCAATCTCTCATGGTATCATCTCAATTGAAAACACTATTTACATATGTACCATTTATTGAAGAAGATAGATATGCATTTTATTAGAGGATAATCTTAAACCTATTGCATGGACCAATACTGACTGGAACTTACGGGCTCTGTGTGATTATTTTAAAGGTACCATTTATGGAAAGCGCTTACGGCGTGGAATCGATGGGACACTCTGGTTACTGTTCAGGGCTCGACGTGATGTTATCTATCGCGATCCGCATCTCTTACGGCGTGGAATCGGTGGGACACTCTGGTTACTGTTCAGGGCTCGACGTGATGTTATCTATCGCGATCCGCATATCTTACAGCGTGGAATCGGTGGGACACTCTGGTTACTGTTCAGGGCTCGACGTGATGTTATCTATCGCGATCCGCATCTCTTACGGCGTGGAATCGATGGGACACTCTGGTTACTGTTCAGGGCTCGACGTGATGTTATCTATCGCGATCCGCATCTCTTACGGCGTGGAATCGATGAGACACTCTGGTTACTGTTCAGGGCTCGACGTGATGTTATCTATCGCGATCCGCATCTCTTACAAGTGGGTAGCGGCATACCCCTCCCTTCTGAGCTGCAGGGAGTGAAGTCCCAGCATGCCCAGAAGAAAGTTCGTCGGGTAGAGCCATGGATAGTGGCCGTACTCCCTCGTGTAGAGAAATCTTACTCTCCAACATGAGGGAGCACCCCACCTCATGAGGATTCCAGATAAGCGAACCACTCTCCAGCCTACTGCGGACCAGGGAGAAGTATAAAATCTTCAGAGCACGGGTATCCCGAAAAACTCTGACGGTTCGGAGAACAAACCCTAACATTTTTAAGGCCGACTGGCACACCCCTTCGATATGAGGACGAAATGTCAACTTATTCTCATACATAATCCCAAGATCCTTTATGTTTGAAACTCGTTTGAGATTATGACCGAGCATAGTGTACCTGTGGTATGTGAGACTAAATGCTCTGGTGAAAGTCAGAACTACGCATTTCATGACATTGAAATGAAGCTTGTTTCGTTGACTCCATTCTGAAATGTTATCAACATCAGCTTGAAGGTGCAGACAGTCCTCAATATTTCTTATTAGAAGAAATAATTTTAGATCATCAGCGAACAGCAGAAAGCGAGAAAAACTAATGACTCCAGCAATGTCATTAATGAAAATGGAAAAAAGAAGAGGCCCTAGGATCGATCCTTGGGGAACCCCAGAAAAAACAAGAAATTCGGCAGATTGGAAGATTCCGTGAGTGACAAATTGTTTTCTGTTCTTGAGGTAACTTTTAAAAAACTCTAACATCCGAAGTGAAAAACCCATCTGGGCAAGTTTTATGAGTAAGATATCGTGATTCACAGTATCAAAAGCTTTGGAGAAGTCGTTGTACGAACAGTCCACTTGGTATCATCTGTCTAGGGACCTAGCAACATAGTCGGTGAAAACCATCAGATTGGTTTCAGTGGATCTTCCTTTCCTGAAACCATGCTGTTCGGGGATAATGTATGCGTCAATCTGAGGCATAACGAATTTATGAATTAATTTTTCAAATAGTTTAGCAGGAGCTGATAGTATAGCAACCGGTCTATAGTTTTCGATTAACTTTTTCGAACCATTCTTAAAGATAGGACATATTTTTGAAGTTTTCCATACTTCGGGAAAAGTGGAAGTACTTATAGCTAAGTTAAAGATAAGACATAGTGGTGTTTTTCGGAACTCGGCGCACCCTTTAATAATGGATGTGGTGGCGTGTCCTCTATGATTTGTGGTCGTGGGGATGCTTGATCAACGGAGGATATGGGCAACTCATAACAATTATTAAATGGCTACAGCTGTTTAGAGATCATTATTCTTTAATTATTGTTTTTGTAGGAAGGGGTGTCTTCAAAAGCAGCTAACTTGTATGCAGCCCTGGCTGCTGATGCATTAGAAGATGAAGAAGATTTGGTAAGTCTTTGTTTATACTCTCCATCTACTCATTTTATAATCTAAATTATGTGTTCTCTTTTTGGAATGTGTGCGACTGCACTAACCTCCCCACATACCCCAATAAATACTTATTATTATTTAAATCTTATATCCCCACTTCATATCAGGTCACTGTTTCCGTCAAAGAAAAATACGTCCATTTTTGTGTTATAGTAAAATAACTCTGGTTTCCCTTAAAATTTGGGAATCCTCTGCCGTAGGTCACGCCAAGTGGTTCGCTACGTTTGGTGACTTAACGGACGTGTCCTGGTCTTGGCGATGGATGCGTCTGCTCGCCGACTATGTGGCGGACCAGATCGGGAGAGGCCGGTTGAGCTAGACCATTTGACCTCTCCAGCGGGACTCTCAACCCATCGTCCGGCACTCCTGGACACACTGATCTCCATATTCCTACCCACCCCTCATTCTTTTCTTTCCCGAACTTCCTTTTCTTAAAAAGACTCTACACAGCATTCCCCGATGAGACGATAAGATGACACATGGCCTGAGAACAATTATTTTCCTCGGTGTCTCCTGTGTGGAGTTAATGAAAAAAAATACAGTCCAACTTGGTTGTGACGATCACGGCTATAGTGAGTAATTACAAAACTTTGTGAATACTTTAATGGGTCGTAGGGTCTGAAATAAAACTAATACATAATTGGGAATTATTCTCGAGTTTGTATTAACAAACAAAGGGGCGGCATAGTGTGACGGTTAGCTGCCCGGCGCATGACCATGGCTGGCGGGAATTTCCTATCCCGCTATCCCTGGATTCATATTTTTATGGCACTACCTATGTAAGATGTCGGCTATTTAAAATATTACTATCCATCAGGCACTATGGAAAATTGTCGTAACATCCGCGAAAGTCATGCAAAATTTGAGCTTTACAAATTTGTTTCCTTTTTACGTCTTCTTGTGTTCTAAAAACCAATAAATATGTTTATGAAGGTACCTGGTTACGTGTACGTACATTCCTGGACGGGGTAAATTTACGAGGGGCCGCTTTCTCTATTTTTCAAGCAGGTGACAATCTGCAAGTGAGTTTTTTTTGTTTTCGTTGAGGGGGAGGGGGTTGACAATTTGGTTCCATTTAGCTGAGTAAATTATCCAAAACCCTATAAAAAATATGTCTTCATCCAGGGTTTTCAAGAATTACCTCAAACATTTTGATTTTTCTCTATAGCCAAGTGGGTCGTATGAAATTACATGCGGGCTGCAAGAATTGGGCCGCTGGTTTGTGACAAGTAATATTTTACATCCGAAAAACAACAATCCCGCAAGCTAGTTATATATGACAAGTGAGATTTTCCAAGCTTTACAATACGCACAAGCTAGTTATAATAAGATAGACAATTTAGTGATATTATTCTTGGAAGCCTCGAACCAGGCGATGGTAGTTGTAATGCATTAATTGTTTTGAGGAGGAAATTGAGAAGCAGAGTGTACAGTACCTTTGCGAATATAATAATAGTAGAGGCAGATAGGTAGGTACATACGACTTTTGAAAGACTTATTTTGGATATAACGAGTAATGGCTATAAGGAGCAAATTTAGTCGGTCGGTCGGTCTGGGTGACACAGCTATCCAAGTTTACATTTCGGAGTTTTCCATCCCACCACTGTCCAAGGCTGGCAGTGAACCTGTCAAACAATATAATTACGGTGGTGTGTACGTACAGACAGGTCTCCAGCGACAATATTACCATAAACATTGAACCAAATGTTTATGCAAACATGAAATATTGGGGGCAGGGCCACAATGTTTTAGTTTTTCATGGCTGATGGAAAACAAAAAACGTTGTGGGCCCGACCCAGTGTTTTGAAAACATTTGGTCGCTAGAGACCCGACTTAACATTAACATTTCGATTGTGTATGCATAACATTCTAAGATTTCAAAATACATCATTCTTATTCTTTTATATTTTCAGACATATTATAATGATGCCTCGTGTTAGTGCGTTAATTCTTTTTTTTCTAAAATTTGTATAGGTGTATGTAATATTCGATTTAAATTTCAGATGCTGGTGACCACCGAAGCCCCCGTCCAAGAAATTATCAGCACCCCCTTACCAGTCCAGCAGTCACCGCAGCCGGTCATTCAGACCAACGAGTCTCCCCAACACGACCAGGGGCCGGGTCAAGTTCAGGTCTCGGGTCAGGGTCAGATCCAGAGCCAAATGCAGGGCCAAATCCAGGGTCAAATTCAGGGGCAGGATCAGCAAGTTAGGCAGATCATAATGCCTACCATCACAAATCAAGGCGGACAGATCATACTGCACGGTGAGATTAACTCAATGTACTAACTTTTATTATGTTGTATTATTATCAGTTTACTTTGCAAAATTTCGATTTATTACTAAGATTTTTCTTAACCCCTCGGGATATTTTGTTGGCTTTTGGGAACAGCTGAAAATTTCATATGGTCTCATTGTATAGAAATCATTGTAATCACCGTGAAAGCGGTGGATATCCTCCAGCTCAAATGGTGTGTCTCCCTTACTGTCATGGTGAGAAATATGATCTAAACTAAGAGAAAACATGGAATATGGATTTACATTGAAATATGGATTTACACGGAAATATATTGTGTTAGTACAAATTCATTTTGTATTTATCGGATTTTGACTGGCAACTAACAACCCAACTTTTCGACAATTTATTTTAGAATTATACGGGGATTTGGTTTTTGTTTCTCGTGGATTTCGAATCAACTAGATTCTACTGTACAGCTAATTTACTGTAATTATTTTCCTTTGCAGGAGGGTCCGGTAAGGTTGGTGGGAATGTTTCCGGCACACAATTCGTACAGCACGGCTCTCCTCTGCAGTTGATTGCAGCACCCAATTCACAAGGTAGCCAATTCCATCCGCTAATCGTCTTCTTAAACTTGTAAGACCTCCTATAGACAAAGAAACAAAATAATATATGACTTGGTTTTAATCAATAACCAAACTGATATTGACACAATAAATAAGAAATGGTTTTACGATGGCAACACTGCGGGGGTTTGTCTGTGGATTGACATTCCTAAACTTCAAACAGATACCTAAAAATACAAATAAATTGACAATGTCAAATTGAAATACGCGTGATTTTTAGTTAATAAGTTAATGAGTACTTTAGCCATAACTTGTGATATTTTAACATCTTTCGATTCTCCAATCTCAAACCGATTCAATTGACCATGTATACTACTTCTTTCAATTCTAAGAGCTTCGTTAGTTCACCTCCATTCGTAATCCTGTAATTTTGCATTATAACATTATTTAAAAAGTTGTGTATATTGACAGCTTATTTGACACCTGGGAGGGCGCTCTAAAAGCAGCGGCTTTTGTCTACTGACTGTGTCGGAATCATGTACTGACCGTGCTCACGAATATCGCAAACTGTCCATAGATGATGGATTTAGTCAATATCGTATTGTTTAGGGTGTTATCGACCGTACTAAATACCCTGGAAACTGTCACCGAACTACGTACAACTACTGCTGTAATTTGCAGTAGTATGGGTGAATGAAGTTGACAATGCTTTTGTGCCTATGGTTTCATACTAATTATGGTTCATGACCCATCACAGATCTGATTTCATTCGTCCTAGCAGAAGGAAACATTTCGGAAGGTTCAGCTATTTATTTATTTATTGTTTCCTTGCGTATGGTATCACTGCTTACATTTTAATTATTTACCTCACCAGTTATCTATCCGACCGGCCATGCCAATTTACAACCTCCTTCGACATGTTTCTTTTATCTAGGATTTATACAATTTTATCGTCTGTGGGTCCCTTTAGTACTGCGAAATTTTTAGAGGTCATTAGAATTTTTACAATTTATTTTTGTAACATAAATGTGTCCTTACATGCTGCAACTTCAGCTAGGAGGGACCAACCACAACAGAGAGTGGTCGCCACCAATTCCAATTGTCCTACACAAAGCCAAAGAACAGGTATGTCATGTTCTGAGCCAGATGACCAAATAATATGTCGACGGCAATCCATCTTATATTTGGTCTACAGGAGAGACGAAAAACCTTTTAGCCGTAAACTACTTTGACATGGTTTATAAACTTAGGATCTGTTTTAATAATAATGGATCATTTCTGTAGCGTCATTTTTGTGAGGAAATCACCCGAAGGAAGCTTGACAACTTCATTTATATATTTAACCTATTCCCTATCATTTAAAACTTAAATTTATTACTTGTGCTTATAACTAAGATTAATAGCTAGTGACTTACAACTGTACATATTTTTATGTCCAAGTGGGTATTACACAATACTGCTATAATATGACTTACAACTAACATAGTGAGTATATATATATTTACTTCTGATAACGCCATTGAACAAAGCTGTCATTGCATTTATGCTACTAAATTTGTTATGAAATAATTTATACTCTTATTTAATTTTACCCAAATTACAGATGTGCGGTGAAACATTGAAGAAATTCTATTCTTATTCTACCGACGTATATTACAAAAGTATTTCTAGCTTCTGTGTTTGGTTTCAGGTTTGAGTTTCATGCAGGGAGGCATGCCTCACAAGACTATTATTATATTGCAAAGTGGCAACGGACCCAATGCGCCCATCACTCTAACTGTAAGTCCATGTTCAAATTCCGCTATTATTGGTTTGATTTGTTGCCTTTATTAAATTATATCTGAATAGCCTGATACTTTCCAACCTTCCTCTTCCCAACCCCTTTTTTTTTTTTTTTTTTTTTTATAGTGAATACCTCACAAGAGTCCCAACTGCTCCCGTCTGGAGCCAGTGAGACTATGGCATCCCCAATTGGGGGATGTTGTGAGGCTGAAGGTAAGTGGGGAAGGGAAAGAGGAAGGTGGGGAAGTACCTGGCTATTCAGATCTAGTCACTAAACACGGCTAAAGCCATTTGGAGCAACGTTTCAATTCTGAATGGTGGTCTTACACCAGGGCGATACTGGTAGTATCTTCCACTCTGGAACGTGCCGCAAATATACTATATATTATTTTAATTAATTAATTGTGAAATAACACCAATTAATCAAATAAAATTTATTTGCGCACGCCGGGTTCAAACCCGCGACCTTCGGAATGGCAGTCCAATGCGTTACCACTGGACTATGTCGGCCGTCAACCCCTAAACCACTCGAGCGATAGCTACCCAAATTTGGGTAACATTTTGAACTTCTAATATGTTTGGTCAACAGCTTGTCACTAATATTCCTGTCATGGAATATTCTAGATAATATTTTGCATTGTGTAGTCTGCTTGTAGGCTGTCTGTCACATTTTCAGTAGACCATAGCCAACATGCAGAAATTTTAATATTCAATATTGCCCCACATACAGAATTCACGCTTTTAATAAATTTTTAACATTTAAAATAAAAACTAAAATTATGTGATAAAGTGTGAAATATTGGTAGATTTTTTGGTTTTAAACCACAGTTAGCAGTTTATGTTACAGTCTTAATATTCGGAGGTAAGATTTTTGGAGTGAGCGTGGTCGAATCCAAAACCGAACGACCAGAAATTAATCAAATCACTCGAGTGGATAAATATTTGTGTTGGACTTACCTAGTATAGCTACCTCGTCATAATTGCATTGAAAGTTTTAAGCAAATGTTAAATAACTCGAGATTAACATTCTTTATTTTATAATTACTAACCAGCGCCCTTGAGGTGATTTTTCACAAAAAGGACACTATATAAATTAGCCAAACATTATTATTATTATTTTATAATATTACTTTTGATGGAAATCCCTTTCTCGCTCCCTTAATCCACAATATCATGTTTAAAATGTTTGATTTTGTAGATAACTGTTTGGCTTTCAATTTATTTATTTGAAAGGGAGTTCCTTGTAATCTGCCAAATTACATTGCACCATTGCGACACGTGTAGAAATGCTTTGTACAATGCGACAGCAATATATGAACGCCTGCGATCACATTCACAATCAAACAGAAAATACCCATCGAGCGAAACGTCACGGTGCCGCGAACAAGTTACAACATTGAAATTCATAAAAATCCCGTAAATATTCATAGAGACGATGGAGCTAAGCTTAGAAGTTCTTGGTATCCGGTAATTGACGGCAGATACACCAGAACTACACGCAAAAAAACCACAGCTCTTAGAGGGTTGGAGCTGGCAACACGGTATCGCATCTTCATACATAAACACACATTTCACGTCAACCTTCACCATCAACACGTCTGCCCTGATGATGGACACTGCAATGCTGTCCGAATATACATACATAATACCCCAAAAACAAATCACTATAAAGTTACAACATGTTTAAGCATCAGGATTAGACAGGGTCAACTGTACTTTTAACGTTCTTTGTATGTATATACATCTGTTATAAGTATGTCGGATTATAGGGGGATTAGATTAGACAGGGGCCGATTACCGCGGGTCAACTGTACTTTTAATGATTAATTTTATAACAATGCCTAGTAGTAAAAGTACCAGGTTTGTAGGCAGAATCTGTCTTGTGGATGGTCAATGTTTCACGTATTAACATATCGCTGATGTAAAAGAACCACATGTGCGAAAATCACACAAATATCTGTGTGAATTCACCAACCTCGTTGTGTAAAATGACCGGAAAAACACTTATGTTTTGCGGTTCGTTAATTTTTGAAAATTTGTCAAATAATCTTTTCTCAAAACATGAGAAATGCAGATACGTTTCTTTTGCTTTATATACATTATCAAATATACATTTATTTTTTATATTATTTTTATTTGGATGTTTAATATACAGTCTGTGTTTTATTTTTGTCTTGCTAGTACATATCATTAGTGTCCTGTCTCTTTTGTAGGTTTGAGATTGAAAAATACAACATTATTGATGTTGTAGCCAAATATGTTTTTTTTCAAAATTTTTGTATTTTGAAGATTTTCAGGATTCTTTCAGTTTGGAGGAAGCGCAGCATACCCAAAAAAATTGAAATTTTGAAAAAAAAATCTATCTGCTGCAACAACATCATTAACGTTGTATTTTTTAATTTTACCACTCTAGTTCACTGAAAAAGTTACGAACCGTCACTGGTACCTGATAAGGTGATAAGGTTATTTTGTAACCTTCAATATTATATTTAAATAATTTTACATATTATATTTATGAATTCCTCATGCAAAAACCATACCTTTATTTCCTCGCCCACAAACTCATAATACTTGTTGTGGCATACATGGTTAAAGTAATGCTTTTGTGTGGTAGTTATTATACATGAATATCATTTAAAGGTAAAGTCATATTATTTTATATCTGTTATATTGTAATGTTTATCAGTATATGTGCAAAATAATAAATAGAAACAGAATAGAAACGGTGCATACTTTTTCAAGGTGAATAACCCGGGCGGGCTGGACGAAAACACTTTGAATAATTTGATTTCTCAGGCCACGGAGGCCATCACTCAGCAGCACGTCCAGCAGGTCGCCGCGCAAGGAAACTCTGTCATACAGGTACCTGTGCCTCATCCTCGCTCGGGGCTCTCTTCATTCATTCAATCAATCAACTCATGGAACATGGGCGCTGCTCATCCTTCATTCTGATACTACCATCTAAAAATATTCATTCTCACTTCATTCGTTTCGTTCTCCATTCATTTTATTCTTCATTCATTTATCTATTCATTCACTTCATTCTTGGATTACAGTCACCCTGAGGGTCCTTCATTCTCATTCTGTCACTTCATTATTCATCCATTTCATTCTCCATTCACTTCATTCTTCATGATATATGGTTCACGTTGGACATTCTCATCCTATCACTCAACAGATCCATTTTTGCATACTAAAAATTCTTGACTCCATCTATTTAATTTGACTCATTCACTTCATTCTTTATGCGTTTCATTCTTCATTCGTTTCATTCTTCATGGAGTACAATAATGTGCAACAAATTATCTCTCACATTTGCAACAACACCCACATACAAAGCAAAATATTTCATTCAGTCCATTGTTTTATTCGATTCATTAATTTTGTTTTTTAATGTGAGATACTCGTGCTTCATCTTTATCATAACAAACCTTTATCATCTTTTAGTATAAAATTTAGACATTATCATTCGCCTTTGTCTTATGGTTCCGGTTTTGCAGTTTAATTTATTATAATATTAATCTGTTGTTATTTTTATTTATTTTATATACTATTACAGCCTATTACAACAATAATTACTTTTATCTTCTAAGAAGTTTTTTTTATACACTTTGCAACAGGGACGTGCAGTGTATAATGACAGAAGACAAATTTATTTGAAATTTTTATTTATCAAAAAAAAAACTTTTTTATCTTGGAATATCCTCAGGATTGCATGTCCTTGCTTTGTAATTAATATTATTTGAGATCTCTAAAATATTTTTTGTAATAATTTCTTAAGGCAAATCTTAATGCCAAATCACTATTTTGATTCATCTTTATAACGAATTGGTGTACATTATGAATATCAAAAAATATGCTTTAGATAAATTGAAGGTTTTCCTATCGTTTCGCTTGAGTATAATACAAATAAAAATATAAATTACTCAAAAAATAATATAAATACAAACTACTAAAAAAAATATTTTTTCAATAGAAATGTATGAACGCATAAAGGAAACAACTTTTAAAAAATACAGTATTATAGCTAAGATTATCTGTGACAGTTTCACTCGATTAACTTTTTTGCTTTCTTACAAATTAAATAAAAACCAGTTTTGTCCTTGAAATCAAACGTTTCTAGACTCCGTTTGTCTTGCGATTTTAATGCCTATTACCTACAATATAAGGTATACCAAGAATATACACATTTTTGGCTTGTAGCTTCCTCTTAACTGGTGTTTTCTTTGGTCATACATTTAGGTGCATTTACATAAATTGTTGTATATCTTCGGAATAGCTACAGGGTACAATTATTTTGATAAATATTACCTATAATTCTTCACCTTCAGTAACTCTCCAATCTATTGAATAATGATGTCCCTTCAATAATAACTGATGTGACACTTTTAAAATCCTGTGACT
The DNA here is from genome assembly GCA_026573805.1 of Hesperophylax magnus. Classification (NCBI taxonomy): domain Eukaryota; kingdom Metazoa; phylum Arthropoda; class Insecta; order Trichoptera; family Limnephilidae; genus Hesperophylax; species Hesperophylax magnus. The sequence continues at coordinate 496,136 of JAIUSX010000190.1, read as the reverse complement.
GCATGTCTTTTATACGGATATATTAACACAAAATGCCTACTTTTATATAATTGTGACTAGAATATGTATATTATTTACATGTAATGGTTTACCTTGTTTTATGTACATATTCACTAATCTATTATGCATCTAATATATTTTGTAATTAATGGGCACAATGTAGTTGTAATTAACAAATAGATCGATCTCATCGATTATCTTTACTCAATTTCAATACCATCTTAAAAAATTCTGAATTGAGGAGCTGGATGGAATAACAACTTAACCTTTTTGGTATCTTCAATCCCTGCTATTAATCTGCCATGTAAATATTACTTGTGCAGGTTTTAAAGTTAGAATTCTAGTTAAAATGAATACACATTTTAGAATAATTTGAATGTGTTTTACTCGAAACTACAATTTTCGTCGGTGTTATTGAATCCAGCTCCTCAATTATCTTTTAAAAAAAAACCAGTAACACTAAATAATAGGAATTAAAACATGTCACTGTATATACACAGTCATAGTGTAGCAAGCAAACATTAAACCAGTTTGCACATCTATGAATTCATCCACCCAACTCCCCTTGCTCCGTTGCCTGTTTATCACTTTCTATTTTATTTATAACAATTTTTTTAATTAAATTTCAGAGCACCGGAGGAATGATACAAGCGTCTACTGGTGTAATCCAATCAACACAGGGCGTACTACAACAGAATATGATGCACCAACCGGGAGTTATCAAGCAGCAAATAGTCCAGGGGCAGTCCCAACTCGTTCCCTGTCAGCAACCCGTCATAACACACCAGCCGCAACCTCAAATAATCTCCACCAACATGCAGCAAAGCCAAATCATACAAAACAACCAGCAAATGATACAAAACAACCAACAAATGATCCAGAACAACCAGCAAATTCTACAAGGTAACCAACAAGTTATCGTGCAACAGGGAAACCAACAGCAAATCTTACAAGGCAATCAACAAGTCATTGTACAGCAAGGAAATCAACAGCAAATCTTACAAGGCAACCAACAAGTCATCGTTCAGCAAGGAAACCAACAACAGTTTGGCCAGATCCAACAGATGATCGGCAGTAATCAACAGATTGTTGTCGGTAATCAACAGATCGTTGTGGGTAATCAACAAATCGTCGTCGGTAATCAACAGATTATGACGAGTAACGTGGGAGGAACGCACCAGATCATTAGTCAAGGGCAACAATTCAACATGAGCAGTAATCAACAGATTGTCTCCGTGTCGCAACCGTTCCAGGGCGGTAATAACATGGTTTCTACGACAGCTAGGATTATAAGTGGTAATCAGTATATTGTGGATCAACAAGGTAATCGACAGAATGTCGTTATTTCACAACAGGTTAATCAACAACAACAACAGCAGCAACAACAGCAGCAGCAACAACAGCAGCAACAACAGCAGCAACAGCAGCAACAACAGCAGCAACATCAACAACAGCAACAAGTTAATCAGATCAAGCAAGAGAAGAAAATCATAGTTAACAATGCCCAGTTGATGTCGGGACAGAAGATTATAGTATCGGGACAGCAGCAGTTTCAAGGGAACACTAAAATAATTTCCAATCAGCAGCAACAACAGCAAGTCCACATTGAGCCGCAGGCGAAGGTGGGTTCATTCTATTTTTCACTGTCCTTTTACCTATTGGAAGTCAGCAATCGTCGAGGCAATTTTTACCTTGGCGACAAAGCTCAAAAACCCTTTATGTTTCTTACACATTTTGGTAAGAGCGGTTTTATATTTTGTATTCTGTTAATCCGAGATTATTCAACACTTATTATTATTAGTTATTAATTGTAATATCTTTGCTTTTGTATCACTATACAAAAGCAAAGATATTACAATTAATAACTAATAATAATAAGTGTTGAATAATCTCGGATTAGGACACTTCCTTGCCCTTTATGATAACGGAATATTAGTCAACTCCTCGTGTATATGTAGTTGCCTCTCTGTCATACAAGACTTCAGTCGCACATTCATTACATAATGTAATTATTGTATATTATTGTTGTACTTCTTCAGAAGGAGCCCCCTGTGACACCAAAGAAGATTCCAGATGAACCCTGGGTTTGCCAATGGAGAGGCTGTGATACGTAAGTATTATTATTCTCTGTCTATATGTAATGTAGGTAGTACTCTTTTTACAGTTACCCGTCAAACCTCGGAAGGACATCACTATTCACAAAATCATATTCCATTAGGACAGATCTGACCGGGGCGTCCATACATTATTACTAGCCACAAACATCATATTCCATTAGAGCCTCTGAAGGACAGATCTGACCGGGGTGTCCATACAATATTACTAGCCACAAACATCATATTCCATTAGAGCCTCTGAAGGACAGATCTGACCGGGGTGTCCATACAATATTACTAGCCACAAACATCATATTCCATTAGAGCCTCTGAAGGACAGATCTGACCGGGGTGTCCATACAATATTACTAGCCACAAACATCATATTCCATTAGAGCCTCTGAAGGACAGATCTGACCGGGGTGTCCATACAATATTACTAGCCACAAACATCATATTCCATTAGAGCCTCTGAAGGACAGATCTGACCGGGGTGTCCATACAATATTACTAGCCACAAACATCATATTCCATTAGAGCCTCTGAAGGACAGATCTGACCGGGGTGTCCATACAATATTACTAGCCACAAACATCATATTCCATTAGAGCCTCTGAAGGACAGATCTGACCGGGGCGTCCATACATTATAAAAGTATTTTTATTTCTTTTTCTATAAAGAGGAGAAATGTGTTTTGTTTGTTGTTGCAAATAGAAATAATTATTCTTCTCAGTTTGTCTCAAGTATTTATACTTGATTCCGTGGATAAAATCCTAAAAATAGTCAAAGCGTACGATTACGAACTGGAGGAATTTTCTTATTGAAAGTTGAAAGATATAAATAGCGGCATAAAAAGTGATGTTACAGTTTTCTTACTAATTTCCTACACAAAAGGAATATGTTTTATAAATTCTTTAAAATAGATGGACTTATCGAATCAAATGGCGCCTGGCGCTAGTAAAAGCCTCAAGGGCGCTTTAATAGGTATTATCAGCATTTGGCTCCTTAGCGCCTGACTGCTCCAATTGCACCTGCACAGGGCCGGCACTGGTTTTAAGTCAAAATGTTTCCGTTAGTTTTTTGACACATCATGTTTTGACATATTTTCAATTTGATAATAAAATATTTATTTCAAATATTAGCATATTTTATCAAGGTTCTAAAATAGTATTTATTTTTATGACAACTTTAAGAATAAAAAATAGATAGTACATTTAAAATAGCTACGAAGCATTCCGAAATTCCATGAAATTTCACCATGTCGTTTTTAAAGCCTGAAGGGTTAAGGAAATAAATTTAATAAAAGAATGTTGTGTTGTGCTTTATTTTATTTCTTTCTCTCTCCTTTTATTTGTAATCGAGCATAATCTATTTATACCAATGTATTAGTGGGTAAGTTACCTTCTTCTAAATTCCTACCTTGCCTCTGTGCTTATGTGTATATCCCTGTCTGTTTCCTTTTTTGTTTCTTCTTGTTTGTTCTACGTAAACTCCCTTTTTCTATTTGTGTGCTATTTTGTATGTGAAACTTATAATTATAATATTCTTCTATTTTTGTACTGTTTCGTATGTGAAACTTATAATTTTGATATCAAAATACCAATGTAAAATTGTACCCATTACCTCTTATCTATGTATTGTAAGTTCCTTTCGTCCTACAATGAGTTTTGTAACTATCGGGATTGCTCTAGCAAGAAATAAAAAATAAAATGTATATCGATGTATTGTGTAACATCTCATTACCACATTGTTATGTGAATTAATTGCGACCCCACTCCAATTGCCTTACTTAACAAGGCTACTCCGCTGCATGCTAATACTTGACCGTCCTTTGCTTCACCTGCCAGTGACCATAAACTTCTCCAGGTACAGTTGTAGATATGTTGTAGGCAGACAGCTGATGGCCTGTTTTGAATGCCTGGCTCTTCCAGAATGGATAAATTGGTGCCACCGTGCTATCGATTTGAAAGCAAAGTGTTAATTTTTCTACAGGGTGTTTGAGAGTGCCGCTGCCGTGTATGCCCACGCCTGCACAGTCCACTGCAACAGGAACGAACTGCCCTGTTTATGGGCGCACTGTGACCAGCTGCCCCGGAAAAGATTCTCTCTAATGACTCACCTGCAGGATCGCCATTGCTCAGCTGAGGTGAGATTACTCTGCAAATATTTACTATAAGCTGTTTGTGTGATCCCAATACAGGAGACTAAGTACACTGTTTAGTAACTACCCGTCAAGTAAAACAGTGGTGAAATAGATAATATACGCTACTCGAAGGGTAGTACTGCGACAGTTTACTCACAGGTGGCGAATTACCCCACTGGAGCCAGTGGGACATTGCATTACTGTAAGTAGATTTTTACTAGAAATACCCAGATTATGGACTCCCAACCAATAGGTCCCTATCTCAACATTTAAATACACAAAAGTGTCCGTTGACTGTGATGCATGTGTTTTATATTTCCATAATATCTGTAGTAGTGTAGGTACCTCAACATAGTATTTAACCGTCAGGTATAACCCGTGTAAAACATTAAAGTGAGTTCGGAACGATTGTTCCATTGTAGGAAAAGTAAAAATAACTATACTCGCAGAAATGTGACGTGGCGCGTTATCTCCGACTATATACGAAGATATAGAATTCCTCTAGGCACTCTTCAACCTCAGTAAAAGGGAAGATAAATCTCGCTATCAGTATCAGCTATTCAGCCTAGGATTTCTCTAAGACTTCGCTGTAAGGGACGACACATCCCACTACCAGTATCAGATCTTGAGCCTACGACCGGCTTATGATATCTGCTCGTTCAAGGCCGTGCACTCGCTTTTATAGACCGCTGGCGGTACATTCTTCGGTAGGTAGAATGTAGATGTAGGCAAGCCACTGATTGGTGACCTGTATGACCAATAGAAGATCTACGATGACCTCTGTTTGTAGATAAAGAACCTGTATCAGGTGTGAGCGAGAAAGTATTCAGGTTCTAACGGTTATGCATTGTTACACCTGTTGAATTTATATTCTTTAGGCGTTACGAGCTTCGCAAATGCAGCGCCGCAAAGGCGGTGCCCCCCCTCCGTCCCCTGCTCCTGACGCCAAGACGGAGGCCTCCCCAAGCCCCTCTGAGCCCCAGCCCTCCCCGCAGCCGGGCATCACCCAACCGGGCACCGTCCTGGGCATCGGGGGAACCAGCTTCGCCACTAACGCTGCCCTGCACGCCATCAAGCGACACGCCGTGGACTTCCTCAATCCCCGGGAGCTCATGGTAAGCTTACTAGAATAGACTAATTAACCGTGGTATGATCATTCTACCTTGCAAGGGGAAAGAACATACACTAACCTAACCATTACATTTATTCCTGGCACACACGTGTCTCCTTTTGCTGATTCTTTGCTGCTCCGCTCCATTCATTATCTACATATATTTTTTTAAGAAAGACAAACAATCCCAGGTTACGAATAACCTGACAATATTTGAAAATCTCCTACTACCATCACAGTAAGCGGAAAATTTTACTTGTGTCTTGATAGAGGACTTGGCCAGCCTAGGAATTGATCACATTACGCCTGGGTGGGACCCACCCAAAATAAGAATTTCACATATTCTTTATCTCTTCCAGTTATTATCATAAAATTACATTTACTAGCACAACACATAAACTATTTCAATTTCCAGCCAATCTCTAACCTATTTCCAACCACACTTTGTTTTCCGCCTATTTTCCTTCCAACAATTCATCTACCAAAATAAGTACTTTGTTTTTTTCTACACTGAAAACACAATATTCAAATATGAATGAGTATCTTGCAAGACAGTATCTACCCCGATTTCTCAACACTACAATATATTTAATTCATAACCTCCCCAGAATAAAAACTTTGGAGCATATATATACATGTAATAATGCAAAATATTTACTTACTAAAACTGGTTTGGTGTTGGTTTATAGAACAGAGCCGAGGCCAGCAGGAATACTGTAGAAACTCCGGTGAGAATAATATTACTAACAGAACTATGTTTATGGCTTATGATGTGTTGTTTTTCTGTATGTATTATGTTTCAATGGTTTTATTGTTCCATGTTTATTTACATTTATCTGCATGTTATTTTTGAAAAATCAAATATTGACAGAGTGTGTGATGTAATTTTATTTTTCTCCCGTGTTGGTATTAAGCGGTTGTTATATGCCAGCGGATTTTCTCAAACTGTCAAAATGTCTTCATTTTTTTGTCGCTAGAGGGCAGTAATTGTACATTAATGAACTTGTGAAAATACAATGTCAAATGTGCGTTCATCATGTCGCACAGCAATGAACATAGGCAATCGGAAATATTAAGTAAAACAAACAACTTAGTAAAAAGGTATTACTTATTTGCAGAACCTACTAACTTTTACTATGTACTTTTTTAGTAAAGTATTTAATTTGATATTTTTTATAAATGTTTCATCATTCACTTGCTGTAACGGCTTTTGGTTTTAAGAACGCATTTGAGGAACATTGCCGATACAAAGAAACGATTACACGGTGTTCGGAGACTCGTGGTATAAACGGTATAACTTGTGAACGAATCTACCTTTCATTTTTAGTCAATTTTGGGTTATGACTTTTTTTATTTGAGCTTTCGTTTTCGAGAAAATCGAAGGTGGTTTTTTTTTATTAATTTCAAAATTTTATATTTGATAGAATATCTATACATATTAATAATATTGACCTCGAGAAATAAAAGAAAGTTTATCTTTTTATTTATATATTTGTTAAATTATTCTGTGTTATTTAGTACAACTAAACAATAATCTTTTTTCATTCATTCGTTACTTGAAGCATACCTTGTTTGGAGTATTCTACAAAGAGAAAAATAATATTATTATTTGAAACTTTACAACACAACACATAGATAGAATATCTTTGATTTGACAACCTGTTAATGGTTACATGTTTATACGCAGAAAAGCGATATTATTGTTAATTTCCTTAAAAAGTTTTTTTGTCTGTTTAATCTAAAGATAAAAATAAAAAACGGTAATAAACTTGTTTACTCCTTACATTAATACCCCTTACCGTGTAAGGTCGGAACAGTGAAAAACTTGACTTGTTATCACTTAAAATGGCCCATTTTACCAAACCAACCGTCCGGCGCGAGACGGTAATTTTTGGTTTCATTACCAAACAAGCCATATGAAAAACGTTCACTCCCACAACTTAGTCAGAGCGCGTAAAGACAATGAATTCTCACACACACTTGCAAAAAGAGCGCGCCAGTCAACAATCATGACGTTCGTGCTATATGTTCGGAACAGGAACGCATTTTGAATGTTGTATTTTATGGGTTTCAAAGAATTACGACAGTTGAAAAAACACAATGTGACAAATTTACATGAAAAAAGAGAATTTGTAAGTACTTACTGTTTTTATAGCTTCCTTAGATTATTGCAATGCTTCAAGTGAGTCGGTATTCTACTTTTAGACCCATTAATGAAACATTTTGATGGCATTTTCAAAATATATACGCCGTCAAACACGGAGAGTGTAGTTTCACCACCGTCAACGGGGGCTCCTCTCCCGGAATAAGTAAAAAACTGTGAAATTTGTTGAAAATTTGGTGCAAGATGAAGTATTTATTTAATTGTTAATATCCACAGATATAAGGATAATAAGAAGCGGTACTTCTACAGATGTGTGTATTATATACATATTTTAAATTAAAAATATTGTGTAAAATCATTATTAATGCGATAATCATAGATCAAGGGTGTATCAATGTTTTTATTTTTTATGATCTAATGCCTACATCAACTACAAAAAAAAATAAGCAGATTGTAAAATAATACTCCATTATTTGGTAACAAAAAATATGAAGTCTGAGAATGACATACAAAAGGTAGTATTAAACCGTTTTAGAGAGCCGTTTTCCACCAAATCACCATTCTGCCTTACAACCCACTCTTAAAGAAATGTAGAAAGTATGTTGAAATCTTTAAGTTTCTGATTTCACTACCCATGAGTTTTGGCCATCAATATAGTCTTGCAGGGCAGGGTGTTGGCTGTCAATATTGTTGTTTCCTGTCAAGATTGTCGTAATGTATAAGAAAAATTCGCAACACAAAAAAACAATCTCGTCCAATAACTTCACCAAACTTAAAATAAATAATCACGAAATAGTTTAAGTAGTGGGTAAGAGACGAATGTATAACAGAGTGAGAAGGAAATAGATTTGGCACTCCAATATTGTCGTAATATCGGTAACCGAACAAGCTCACCGTCAAGATAAGGCAATACGTCAACAGGTGTAGGCAAGACCGACAATACGGAAATACCTTGCCGGCAAGAAATTGTTGTAAAAAGATTGGTAGTTTATCAGAGCTTTTGTAGTATTCACGACAGAGATGTGAAATAGTTATTTTTTTTAGTGGATAACATTGTTTAGTTTTTGTTCTGTATTTGATGTTTTCTGTGTAGTTTTTTGTTCTTGTGTTGTCGATATTACATATTATTTTTCCCTTATAAGGTTTTTCATGGGATCATTAATTCAAAAGAAACGATAAAGTTGCCAAATTCCGCCTCACGCACGCAATTTAAAAAAATAACACTTAATTACCACTGGAAACAACTATTTTAGTAGGAGGAGATGTAAAACATGAACAGAATACAGATTGAACTTTGATTGAGTAAAATATGGAACCTCAATGCATTAGGCGGAATTTGACAACATTATCAAAGAAACTTTTCGATGTGAAACTTATGGGATAAATTAGGCCATTTTTCTATTGTCGCCATCACATGGTATCTCAGAATGACTTATACTGGATGAATTCGCAGCAATAAGGCGATTTACACTTTAATTAGTAGCAGGTGCAAGTGATAAGTGCGCTAAGTGTAAGCGGACCCGTCAAGTGTACAGTGTTAAAGCTTAAACGTGTTAAACAACTTTCTATACAGTTAAGTTGACACTAATAACTTGTTATCAATCAAAATGTAAATCGGCCTTTACATGTAAAATAAATTTCAAAATATATAATAATAACTTTTTGTGTGTTTTTTTGTATGTTTTAAAACACAACATAACTTTGTTGTGCGCATGTTATGAATACAATTTTTGTTAGTATTTCGAAAGGATGAAATAATCCTCTATTAGTAGTAATTGACTTCTGTAAACAATTGTTGTGAATGTTCCAGGACGACAACGAAGGTCCCGTGACGAAGAGTATTCGACTGACGGCTGCCCTTATTCTGCGGAACATTGTGATATATTCACACAGTGGACGCAGGTAAACACACATTAACTACCGACCGTCACCCCGTTTCTCCGCAGAGACCGCCACACAACTCTCAACTCGGCCCGACATAAGTATATGATGACCTATCAAAGGAGTTTCCATCCCAAATACACAAACTCATCCTCTTGCTCTGAATATTCCATCATTCACAAATATGTATATTGTACACTGTTTTGGTACTCTCTCTTTCAAATAATAACCGTCTTACTCATAATAGATAATACGGAGGGGTAAGAACAGGTTACTAGAAAACGTTACATGCATGCATACTGCATATACCAGCCATATTACCGCAGTATTAGCGGCTGACAGACTTTTAAACCGCCTGACCTCCAGGACTAGGGACGTATTACTATTGTATTATAACGGAGATCGCGTACTTTAATAACAATCCGGTTGATTTGACAAATATCGATCATTTGCGCAGTATATAGCAGTAGCTTCAAAATATCGATTTTAGTATAATCAAACTGGCCAAATTCCCAAGCAATTCAAAGCACATCGGGTCAATGACATCCCAAATGTCATCTGAAGAAACGTGAAGTTAACAACTAGACGCGAAATGACCGTGTTTTTGAGGATCGGAACAAAATGGTGCCAGTCTAAGTTATATCTTGCATGAATATTATTACGAGTACATAAATATCTTAAAGGCATATAATAGGCAAGGCAGATTTCCGAAACTGCCAAAATATGTTTATTATTAAATCGCTAGGTGGCAGTAAGGGTTCCTTCACCAATGTAAAATATTCAACATTATACGTGAGTTATGAAGAGGCACATAGATATTCAAGTAAAAAAACAAACCAATAACAAAATGTGGCTTGTTTATGGAACTTACTATTTTGGTAGAGTATTTAGTATGATCTTTTTTACAAATGTTTCATCATTTGCTTGTTATTGTAAATCATGTTAGTTTTGAAAAGCTGACAATAGGTTTTTAAGTTCGCGATATTATGTGAAAGGAGAAAAGCAACCGTAAGCGGCGTTTTGCACCGTTAGCGGTTGCTTGGTTCCTTTCGTGGTCGCGTTTCGTTAGGGACCGAAGTGTAGGTAGTTAGGTATGTAGGTGTTAGCGCTATTCCATTATAAACGGTGTTTGGTATCTCATGGTTCAAGTAATCCATTAAATTATTATCAATAAATTTTACATGTTATTTAGTGTTATAATGTTATACATTTTATTGTTACTGTATTTGTAATGTTAAAGTGTTGCTTTGCTTGATTCTCCGTAATGGCAGAGATTTAAAAAATATTTAAAATTAAAAAATCTTGTATTATTCTTCTTATATATTGACATCGAGAAATAAAATAAAGTTTTTTTATTTTTTTTATTTGTTAAATTTTTCTGTGTTATTTAGTACAACTAAACAACAATATTTTTTAACCATGGCAGTAGCTGTCGTGCAAGGCCGCAGAAAACCATGTCAAAACTGCAGCGACACTCACTCTTTATTTTAATAAAACAAATATAATAATGATAGTTTATTCCAGAATGTACAAAAGTAGTACAAATATTGAGAAAATAACAATGCATTCATACATAGAATGGAACAGAAAAGAAACAAAAAATATAGTATATGATAATAAATGTTCATCGGGGATATTTGACAGGCTCCCGTTTCGTTTGAAGGCCATCAGGGGGGACTCCATCCAGGCAACCATGGCAGTGATGATGGTATTCTTCGACTGGTGTAGTCTGCGCCATAAGCTTCCCCTGCGGTGGAACAAAGGTTTATTTTAATATACACAGGATGTTAAGGGACGTACTTGACTTACTTTAACCAGTGATTCCTGACATTATTTAGAGAAAAATGTAAATAAAATGTTGTTCTCCTGTGACTTTTTCAAAATGTCGCCGGAAATGTCACATCGAACATCGAAAATGTCACCGGTGTCCGAAAATTCATTTACAGTTTTTACTGCAAATAACATCAGGATTTACTGGTTAAAGTAACTCAAGTACGTCCCTCAACACCCTGTGTATATGTTTAATACATTAAATAAAAGGAACTTCAAGGAAGGGTTAAGTTAGAAATAATTCCACTGTGCCCGCTGATAGATGAGCTCTTCAGGAAGTTATCTAAAATCGTATCAGAATCTAAAATTTGAACAATATTTACATTAGTTTTAATAACACGTAACAGATTTTTCTTGCATTTTTTAAGTTTTTCTGTTCGAATTTGTGTCGCTGCTTTTCTTTTTTTCTCCAACGCGGATATAATATACTGTGGGTCACGAATGGGCATTGATCTTTTAAATCTAGGATCTATGATTTCTGGTAATAAACAATCCATAAAGAAAGGACGTTTTAAGTTTAAAATGTTTACCACATAACACACATTTTAAATTAGAAGTAGAGTTCAAACCATTTCTATTTTCTGAGGTAAATCGTAAATGCTTTAAATTGCATTAAAAAGGGAATCATGTTGACTAATACATTGGAGTTGTTAAAAAAAATAATCAAATTGTACTACTCTCCGCCCTTCTATGCAAATATCATCGCTTTCTTCTATCGCCTTTTCAATAACAAGCTCTTGCTCTGATTCTTCACAGCTCCATCCTTGGTCATTGGTCACAGGTAATTTCCCCAAAAAAAATGCTGTCTTTTTGGTCCTGAAAATAAAATAAAATTTTAGTAAAATACAAACCTATTATCACGTTGTTGGGAACACGCGTCACAGAAATCATAAAAATTCTCGCCTTTCGACAATATACTTCATGAGGGCTAAAGCAGGTGCATGTAACAAGTGTTCCTATATATCAGGAATATAGGTAAATAGGCTATGAGAAATCGTCTTTTCAAACTTTGACACCTCATATCTCCAGAACAAGTTAAGTGAAGTTAGAACCCTATCCAAATGTGGTGACGAATAGTAAATGCGAGATATTTGAAGTCAATAAGTATAAAAGTACCTTTTCGACAGTAGTGGCTGATGAACCAATAAGAATATCCTCGTGGTCTAAATCTTCCAAGTTTGGTCCTTTGTGTGCAATATTTACAGTAGACTCATTTGGTTCTATCGTATGTTGGTGTTTTTGCTGTATTTTTTCCTAAATAAAAAAAGTAAAAAAAAATAATATTATGATGAAAAAGTCCAGAACCCCCCCACCCCCGTGACTCCAACGCAGTCAAATTCATTTGTTGCTCGAAGCATACCTTGTTTGGAGTATTTTTTCCGGCTGCTATGGATAAATCATGTATTGATCTACAAAGAGAAAAATAATATAAATATTTGAAACTTTACAACACACACATAGATAGAATATCTTTGATTTGACAATGAGTGAATGGTTACGTGTTTATACGCGGAAAGGCGATATTATTGTTAATTTCCTTAAAAAGTTTATTTTGTCTGTTTAATCTAAAGATAAAAATAAAAAAACGGTAATAAACTTGTTTACTCCTTATATTAATACTCCTTACCATGTAAGGTCGGAACAGTGAAAAACTTGAAAAACTGTCACTTAAAAAGGCTGATTTTACCAAACTAAAAATGATCCGGCGTGAGATGGTAATTTTTGGTTTAATTACCAAACGTGGCCATATGAAAAAACGTTACTCTCACAATTTAGTCAGAGTGTAAAGACAACGAATTCTCACACACACCTGCATAGGTCAGCGCGCCAGAACATCATGAAGTTCGTGCTAACGGTTAGGAATACAAACGCATATTGAATGTTGGATTTTACACGTTTCAAAGAATTTGACACTTGAAAATATAAAATGCGACAAATTTATATGAAAAAGGAGAATTTGTGAGTACTTACTGTTTTTGTAGCTTTCTTAGATTATTGCAATGCTTCAAGTGAGTCGGTATTCTACTTTTAGACCCATTAATGAAACATTTTGATGGCATTTTCGAAATATATACGCCGTAAAACAGGGAGCATATAGTTTCACCCCCATCACCGGAGGCTTCCATCCCGGAATAAGTAAAAAACTGTGAAATGTGTTGAAAATTTGGTGCAAGATGAAGTATTTATTTAATTATTAATATCCACAGATAGCATAACGATAATAAGAGGCCGTACTTCTACAGATGTGTGTATTATATACATATTTTAAATTAAAAATATTGTGTAAAACCGTTATTAATGCGATTATCATGGATCGAAGTTTTAAAAGTGGGTTGTATGGTGTATCAATGTTTTTATTTTTTATAGTCGAATGCCTACAACAACTACAAAAAAAAAATATGCAGACTGAAAAATAATAGTCCATTAATTGGTATCAAAAAATATGAAGTCTGAGAATGACATACGAAAGGTAGTATTAAGCCGTTTTAGAGAGCCGTTTTCCAGCAAATCACCATTCTGCCCTATAACCCACTCTTAACCCGAGCAGTATACGGCCCTCTTCACCTTATAGCTATACCAGCGCTGCAGTGGCGTATTAGGGAATTAGGGAAGTAAGACTGCATGACTTTGGGCTTGCCTTTTATTGACTACAATATTATCATCAATTGAATTGACTAATTCCATCTAATTTTCAGGTTATTACGAGGGTACGAGCCCCACCTTGCCGGGATAGCCCTGAGTGGGGTGGAAGCTTCCAGAACTGTAGCCCAAGTCCTCTACGACATGAACTGCATCTAAATACTGCGTTGTATCAATAATTCTCATATTGTTAATTATATTTTTATAATAATAAGTGCCAACCCCGAGGAGGGCGCCACTAATTAAATATTAAGGACCAGCGCTGGAAATAAAACTACCAAGTACTATAATTAGTACAGAGCCAGTACTAGAAGCCACATTTGGGGAGTATTATTGCACCATGTCTGAAGTAAACTGTCGATTATTATCTGTTACTCCATGAGTAGTTGCTCGACAGTTTACTCAGAGGTGGTGAAATTGAATGTTTAAAGACGGGTCAGTCCTACTTAGTAATTTCTCAGGATGGATAGAAATTAATTAATATGAACTGCGTATTATGGTTTCCAATTTTACAAAAAAAACTCCACTCAAGTCTTATGCTGTTTAAATTGTTTTCAAATTCATATCCATCTCATAGTTGTGTAAGGACAGTTGTTTCAGAGAATTTGAACAATTCATCAAATCAAAATAAGTTCTGTGAAAGTCCTATTCCAATGGTGAAATAATAATAGTAACCCTTCCTAAGTCTTATTTAAGCCAGTGCATTAAAATCCGGTAGCAATTTGATGATTCTCTTAGGTTGGGTTGTTTCAAACTCTCCTAACTAGCGCCTTTGAACAGTCCCCGTTGAACACCAGTCTCGGTCTGTTTCAGCTTTGATAGTTAATTGCGATCAGTTGTCAAGCACAACAATCGTGTTGGTATCACAATAGTCCCACAGCTGTTTTGCCAGCCGATCACAATTTGCCCTAAAGCTGCAACGCACTGAGTACCAGTTATAGCCATACATATAGTCTGAACTGGTTTATTTTCATGTACATATTAGAATTTTTTTATGATTTATCTGTTAACAAATTGGGTTTGATTTATCTATACCTTTTTTGCGGTAACTCATAGTACAAGAGGGAAACCACTCTTGTCTAAAAAAATTTTATATCTGATATATATATAATTTATTTTTCTTTTTTTTTTGCCAACTAAAGGGGTTTACGCATTAAAATAGCTGATATTAACTCCTAGAGGCCAATGTTTTTCAAATTTGACCTAAAAAATCCATTTACTCGAAAATGAAAGCTCAAATCAAAAAAAACTATACCACAAAATTGACTCCAAATGTGACGTAGATTCACTAGTTTCCCGCTTGTACAGCCAGTTTCCGGACACTGCTTGTATATTTTAAAAATTTATTTGTTTGGATTTTTTCTATATGTTTTCCTGTATTAAATTAGACTATAATTTGGGAGCGTTTTCACAAAGAGAAATATCTACCAAGAATAGTTTTTTCTTCTTTTTTTTAATCAATATGTCAATCAATCAACACCTGCTTTATGTGTTATAGAAAATGAAATACCTACTTACATACACTACTTATATAATATAAAAGTGGTATTATTATCATAAGACCCCAGTTATATAAAAAAATATACATATATATTTCTGATCCCCAATCAAAAAGTTTGCGTAGGTTATTTATTGCTTACCCATTTTTTGTATGGAATCAATGATAGGTGTTATATTTAAAAATTTTATATATATTTTTATTGGTTGAATTGGGTACTTCGAAAGATAAAGCAAACAGTGATTTTATTGTAGAACTGGAATGTCTTGATATTCCACAATGTGAAAACTTTTTCAAATACATATTACTTCTCTTTCGTCACAATTTTTAATTTTTTACTTATTTTTTATAAAGATGACTTCCAGAATGAATGGAATTTTCTTATTATTCTTCATGGTCTAACAATTAATTTAATATGCATTTAAAGATTACCACAAAATATTAACCCCGAGTGATTCACTTAAAACTGTCTCACGAAAAAAAAGTTTTGCATTGTATATTTCTGTTTGTGAAGACACTACTCATTTGCAAACCTGTGATTAGTGTAATTGTGATTTGATTTTGAGAGCATTATTTATTATTTTATGAAACTTTTCTTTTTAATAAAAAATTTTATGTTCAGACTATTCATTTTCAATTATTTAACCTTTCCGTTGCCAACAGGGACCCAAAAAACTCCAAAACTACTCTTCTCTGTGTATAATTTTAAATAGAGACCTTATAGTTTTGCTATTTTTCGTATTCCTTCTATAAAAAATAAACAAGTTCTAGATTATGTTTTATTCCTTTCCATATATAATATTTCTTGTTCACCGGAACCATACGACAGTGACACAGTGTTAACATAACTATGATGGCTGATGGCTGGCCATAACGCAGTGGTCTTGATAAGTCAGAGGTTAAATTTCCACGCAAAACTTAAATAAAAATAAACAAGTTCTAGATTATGTTTTATTCCTTTCCATATATAATATTTCTTGTTCACCGGAACCATACGACAGTGACACAGTGTTAACATAACTATGATGGCTGATGGCTGGCCATAACGCAGTGGTCTTGATAAGTCAGAGGTTAAATTTCCACGCAAAACTTAAATAAAAATAAACAAGTTCTAGATTATGTTTTATTCCTTTCCATATATAATATTTCTTGTTCACCGGAACCATACGACAGTGACACAGTGTTAACATAACTATGATGGCTGATGGCTGGCCATAACGCAGTGGTCTTGATAAGTCAGAGGTTAAATTTCATGTTCAGACTATTCATTTTCAATTATTTAACCTTTCCGTTGCCAACAGGGACCCAAAAAACTCCAAAACTACTCTTCTCTGTGTATAATTTTAAATAGAGACCTTATAGTTTTGCTATTTTTCGTATTCCTTCTATAAAAAATAAACAAGTTCTAGATTATGTTTTATTCCTTTCCATATATAATATTTCTTGTTCACCGGAACCATACGACAGTGACACAGTGTTAACATAACTATGATGGCTGATGGCTGGCCATAACGCAGTGGTCTTGATAAGTCAGAGGTTAAATTTCATGTTCAGACTATTCATTTTCAATTATTTAACCTTTCCGTTGCCAACAGGGACCCAAAAAACTCCAAAACTACTCTTCTCTGTGTATAATTTTAAATAGAGACCTTATAGTTTTGCTATTTTTCGTATTCCTTCTATAAAAAATAAACAAGTTCTAGATTATGTTTTATTCCTTTCCATATATAATATTTCTTGTTCACCGGAACCATACGACAGTGACACAGTGTTAACATAACTATGATGGCTGATGGCTGGCCATAACGCAGTGGTCTTGATAAGTCAGAGGTTAAATTTCATGTTCAGACTATTCATTTTCAATTATTTAACCTTTCCGTTGCCAACAGGGACCCAAAAAACTCCAAAACTACTCTTCTCTGTGTATAATTTTAAATAGAGACCTTATAGTTTTGCTATTTTTCGTATTCCTTCTATAAAAAATAAACAAGTTCTAGATTATGTTTTATTCCTTTCCATATATAATATTTCTTGTTCACCGGAACCATACGACAGTGACACAGTGTTAACATAACTATGATGGCTGATGGCTGGCCATAACGCAGTGGTCTTGATAAGTCAGAGGATAAATTTCATGTTCAGACTATTCATTTTCAATTATTTAACCTTTCCGTTGCCAACAGGGACCCAAAAAACTCCAAAACTACTCTTCTCTGTGTATAATTTTAAATAGAGACCTTATAGTTTTGCTATTTTTCGTATTCCTTCTATAAAAAATAAACAAGTTCTAGATTATGTTTTATTCCTTTCCATATATAATATTTCTTGTTCACCGGAACCATACGACAGTGACACAGTGTTAACATAACTATGATGGCTGATGGCTGGCCATAACGCAGTGGTCTTGATAAGTCAGAGGTTAAATTTCCACGCAAAACTTAAATAAAAATAAACAAGTTCTAGATTATGTTTTATTCCTTTCCATATATAATATTTCTTGTTCACCGGAACCATACGACAGTGACACAGTGTTAACATAACTATGATGGCTGATGGCTGGCCATAACGCAGTGGTCTTGATAAGTCAGAGGTTAAATTTCATGTTCAGACTATTCATTTTCAATTATTTAACCTTTCCGTTGCCAACAGGGACCCAAAAAACTCCAAAACTACTCTTCTCTGTGTATAATTTTAAATAGAGACCTTATAGTTTTGCTATTTTTCGTATTCCTTCTATAAAAAATAAACAAGTTCTAGATTATGTTTTATTCCTTTCCATATATAATATTTCTTGTTCACCGGAACCATACGACAGTGACACAGTGTTAACATAACTATGATGGCTGATGGCTGGCCATAACGCAGTGGTCTTGATAAGTCAGAGGTTAAATTTCATGTTCAGACTATTCATTTTCAATTATTTAACCTTTCCGTTGCCAACAGGGACCCAAAAAACTCCAAAACTACTCTTCTCTGTGTATAATTTTAAATAGAGACCTTATAGTTTTGCTATTTTTCGTATTCCTTCTATAAAAAATAAACAAGTTCTAGATTATGTTTTATTCCTTTCCATATATAATATTTCTTGTTCACCGGAACCATACGACAGTGACACAGTGTTAACATAACTATGATGGCTGATGGCTGGCCATAACGCAGTGGTCTTGATAAGTCAGAGGTTAAATTTCATGTTCAGACTATTCATTTTCAATTATTTAACCTTTCCGTTGCCAACAGGGACCCAAAAAACTCCAAAACTACTCTTCTCTGTGTATAATTTTAAATAGAGACCTTATAGTTTTGCTATTTTTCGTATTCCTTCTATAAAAAATAAACAAGTTCTAGATTATGTTTTATTCCTTTCCATATATAATATTTCTTGTTCACCGGAACCATACGACAGTGACACAGTGTTAACATAACTATGATGGCTGATGGCTGGCCATAACGCAGTGGTCTTGATAAGTCAGAGGTTAAATTTCATGTTCAGACTATTCATTTTCAATTATTTAACCTTTCCGTTGCCAACAGGGACCCAAAAAACTCCAAAACTACTCTTCTCTGTGTATAATTTTAAATAGAGACCTTATAGTTTTGCTATTTTTCGTATTCCTTCTATAAAAAATAAACAAGTTCTAGATTATGTTTTATTCCTTTCCATATATAATATTTCTTGTTCACCGGAACCATACGACAGTGACACAGTGTTAACATAACTATGATGGCTGATGGCTGGCCATAACGCAGTGGTCTTGATAAGTCAGAGGTTAAATTTCCACGCAAAACTTAAATAAAAATAAACAAGTTCTAGATTATGTTTTATTCCTTTCCATATATAATATTTCTTGTTCACCGGAACCATACGACAGTGACACAGTGTTAACATAACTATGATGGCTGATGGCTGGCCATAACGCAGTGGTCTTGATAAGTCAGAGGTTAAATTTCATGTTCAGACTATTCATTTTCAATTATTTAACCTTTCCGTTGCCAACAGGGACCCAAAAAACTCCAAAACTACTCTTCTCTGTGTATAATTTTAAATAGAGACCTTATAGTTTTGCTATTTTTCGTATTCCTTCTAGATTATGTTTTATTCCTTTCCATATATAATATTTCTTGTTCACCGGAACCATACGACAGTGACACAGTGTTAACATAACTATGATGGCTGATGGCTGGCCATAACGCAGTGGTCTTGATAAGTCAGAGGTTAAATTTCATGTTCAGACTATTCATTTTCAATTATTTAACCTTTCCGTTGCCAACAGGGACCCAAAAAACTCCAAAACTACTCTTCTCTGTGTATAATTTTAAATAGAGACCTTATAGTTTTGCTATTTTTCGTATTCCTTCTATAAAAAATAAACAAGTTCTAGATTATGTTTTATTCCTTTCCATATATAATATTTCTTGTTCACCGGAACCATACGACAGTGACACAGTGTTAACATAACTATGATGGCTGATGGCTGGCCATAACGCAGTGGTCTTGATAAGTCAGAGGTTAAATTTCATGTTCAGACTATTCATTTTCAATTATTTAACCTTTCCGTTGCCAACAGGGACCCAAAAAACTCCAAAACTACTCTTCTCTGTGTATAATTTTAAATAGAGACCTTATAGTTTTGCTATTTTTCGTATTCCTTCTATAAAAAATAAACAAGTTCTAGATTATGTTTTATTCCTTTCCATATATAATATTTCTTGTTCACCGGAACCATACGACAGTGACACAGTGTTAACATAGCTATGATGGCTGATGGCTGGCCATAACGCAGTGGTCTTGATAAGTCAGAGGTTAAATTTCCACGCAAAACTTAAATAAAAAGATGTGATTTTTTCATTTAAAAACAAAGCTTTTGAATTTCAAAATGTTTTAAATAACAACTGTTTTTAAAGTAGTTTTCTAATAAAATCGCGATTAAATTAAAACTTTTATAATTTTTTCAACATATTCCATATAATGCAAAATGCAACATTATTTCGGTACCGAGACAAGATTGTTATGATTTTTTTTATCGTTTCGTAAAAACGGTTTTGTAGAAAGGTTTATTGTGTCATCAGACGATAGGTTGGAATATAACCTAATCTGTAAATCGGTGTTCAGTTGTTGCTGTGGAGATGTTGATTAAAACCCTTGAATTTACTAATGATAAATTTATTACGAGAATAATTTTTACAGAGGATTCACACAGAACTGGCGGTGTAACGACGGTGGGGAGGAGTCAATCGCGGGTTTAGGAAGTTAGTAGATACAGAATGAATTATGCCAGTCACGGTTAGCAGCTACTGCTCTAGCAAAAAGGAAAAATATTTGTAATGCAAATTAAAGCAGTCCTTCTACAGTAAATAACTAGGATCAATAATTCCATAAATAGCATGAATAAACGAGATTTGTATGCACAGATTCAGTTCCAAATCAGCTTTGCTTTAGTAATAATTAATTCTTGTAATTACTGTACTTCCATTTCATTAAATTCTGTCCTAATTTCCTTTCTATTATTTCAGTATTTACAAATCTTAGTTGGTATGTATGGCAGTGATTTATAAAAGAGGCAGAAGAAAGATGAATATCGGATATATGACATCCCTGTGGATTCATTTGTCATCATCCCTGTTCATTCAACAATTATTGCATTCACTAGAAAACCACCAACTTTATTTTTGTAGGAAAGAATTGATAATGCTAAATATCATACACGAGTCATCGAACTACGGTAGTGGATAGTCGTGCTCTGTGTTTGACAAATTGCCTACCTGCTGTCGCGGACTTCGTACAGATAAGAAATTATTGTTACATTTTTGTTTTCTATTATTTGTTTGTTATATTTAGGTTTTGATAAATTCGTGTGTACAGTCAATCAAATAGACTGTATTATTTTTTTTTTGTTAATTAGTTTATAAATATGGAGGAAGATGAAAATCGACCTCCTGACCCCGAGTCCATATTTAATATTGGAGATGAGTATGAATCGGATGTTTCTATAATAGTCCCTTCCAGAAAACGAAGACCATCGCTCTGTCTTAATGTACCACCCAAAATTAAACCTTCGCAATCCGATGAAACCTCAAACCCTAAGGAAAGTCGTAAGGATACCATATTATCAGAATCTAAAAATACTGAACTAAGTTATTCCCCATCCTCCTCGGCTCAATGTCCAAAGTACTGAACAAGGAAAAATCATTCATCCTCTGGATTTCGGGAAATTCATTTTTAGTTCAAAAAACAGTAACCTTGGCATAGTTAACGGATCTATTAAGCCGGAAGGCCGCTATAAGTTATCCCTAGAATTTAAATCCGCAAACTTTGCAAATGAATTTGTCCAAAAAATAGATACGCTTTCACACCACAAATTTAAATCTTATATTCCAACTTACAACCTTACTAGAATGGGCCGAGTGAGAGGTATACCAACCGATCTCTCAGAATCTGAAATTGTTGATGCACTTAATGATTCTCAAGTGACCCCTAAGGTTTTAAAAGCACGTAGATTAAATTACAAAGATACATCTAATGGAACCACTACATGGAAACCCTCACAATCGGTTGTTATTACTTTTGAAGGCCAAACTTTGCCATCTCGGGTATTTATTTATTACAACGCACTCCCTGTGGAAGTATATAAATTCCCGACGATCCAGTGTTTTAACTGCTGCCGTTTCGGACACTCAAAACCCATATGTCGTTCCCCTCCACGCTGTTTTCATTGCGGAGAAGACCACCCCTTTGATCTTTGCCAAAAATCATCGAATGATCCACGTTGCATTAACTGCAAGGGAAATCATACAGCGGTTAGTGTGGCCTGTCCAGAATTGACCAGACAAAGGAATATTAAACAATCAATGGCTTCAGACAACATTTCCTATTTCCAGGCATCAAAATTATTATTTTTTTTTTTTTTGGTTTTAGGCATTTCACCCTGAAAAGAGTGCTTTGTGCCGGTAACAGTTAAAGTGGATAAAAAAATTCGGTTAATCTATTGGGAGAATAATAAAACAAATTAATCATTGGACTCATTTAGATCGCTAAAACAAATTAAATGTTGAATTCATTCAGGTTAATAAACTTACATAAAGCTGTATGAACACGAGAATTGTTAAGAGATAAAAGGTATGAAATGTTAAGGGGGGACTGGTGTGTGATTTTAATAAGACGGCTGTATATGTTCTTGAAAGATGAATGATTTTTACAGTTAAAGAAAACGTGGTCGAGGGTTTCCTCTTCCACACCGCACTGGCAGACCGGATCATCCAAAACTCTAATTCTAGCCAAGTGGGATGCAATTGAACAGTGACCAATTCTCATTCTCGAAATACATGAAATGAATCGCTTTGACAGTTTTTTACCGTGAAACCATGGCTTAGCAGGGATATGGTTTTGAATTCCAGCATAGAAAGATCCAGTTCTTATTTTGGAGCCTGCCCAATTTTCTTCCCAGGCACGAGTCATGTTGGATTTAAGAATCGGGAAGACATCGGAGATAGGGATTCTAAAATTTAGTGGGATAGTTCCGGAATCTGAACCAGATTTGGCGAGAGAATCGGCCATCTCATTACCCTCTATACCCAAATGGGCAGGGACCCAGGCCAATATCGTCTCAAACCCAGATTCACTTAGAGAATTGAGAAGATTTTTTATTTTACATATAATATTGTCTTCCGGATAACATAGAATATTTGACATAATTTAAGTTAGAGCACTTAGCGAATCAGTACATAGTAAGGCTCGATGAATGTTGAGAACCTGGATTTGATTTAGCGCTTGTTCAATTGCAAAGCATTCAGCTGTAAATATGGAAACTTCTTTCGGTAATTTATAAGTAAGATTGATGTTGAATTCTGGACTATATATCGATGCTCCACATCTTTTATTTTCAAATTTGGAACCATCAGTGTAAAGGATGGAAAATCCAGGGAATTTTGAAGCCACAATGCTTTTAAAACAGTCATCCACATTATGAAATTTATTTGGGGAAGATAAAATATTCTTCCGAAAGTCTGATGTTATTGTGTTCGGCATAAAAGTGATTGCCTTAAATGGAATATTGTATATAGGAAGATTGGGAACTTCTTGAAGATATTGGAGGGAAGATGACAGAGAATTATAGAGATGAAAACTTTTAATTAGGAGAGGAAAACATTTTTTTTCACTCAATCTTTTGTTAGACTTCAAATTAACACTTAGCAGATTAAGACTTTGTTTAATAGGATGATGTGATAACGATAAAGCCTTGAAAATATATTTATTGGCAAGGAATTGCCTTCTGAAATATAATGGAGGCTCCCCACATTCCACCTGAAGCGCATTAATTGGAGAAGACTTCATAGCTCCAATAATCATTCTGAGGGCTTTTGATTGAATTCTTTCCATTTTCTTATCTAAATATTTAGGGAGGGGGTCAAAAAGGAATGTGCCGTAATCCAAGTGGCTCCGAACTAGGGAATTATACATTAATTTAAGAGTGGTAGGATGAGATCCCCACCATACTCTGGAAACTGCTCGCATCATATTAAGTCCCTTTTCACACTTTGTAGAAATTATCTGAATGTGTGGAAGCCAGGAAAGTTTATGGTTCAAAAGAAGACCAAGGAATTTGATTTGAGTAGCGGTTTGTAGTGGCACATTATCAAAAGAGATTGAGAAGTGGGGAATTTTTCTTTTGCGCGTGAAAGCTACGACACTTGTTTTAGATGCCGCCAGATTCATCCCATTTATTGACAACCAGCTTTTAATATATTGTAAAGCCAAATTCATTTCCTTAGCTGCAAGAATAATATTTTTATGTAACAAATATATAAGGATATCATCCGCAAAGTAAAGTCGCTTGATAGAAAAAGTAATTACTGAGTCTAGGTCGCTTATATAAATATTAAACAACAGAGGACTGATAACAGAACCCTGGGGTAAACCTCTCCATAGTTTGCGCCTTAAGCATTTAGAGGAAGACTCAATAATAATGGACCTATCTGTGAGCAAATTAATAATAAATTGGACTAGTTTCGGGGGGATTTGTTTTTTAATTAGCTTTTCTTTCAAAACATTCAGTAAAACATCATCGTAAGCTGATGAAAGGTCAAGGAATGTGGCCAATGTATAAGAATTTAGGGATTGAGAAACTCGGATATCAGTTGTGAACAAACTTAAATTATCCATTGTAGATTTCTTTTTCCGAAAACCATACTGATTTGGTGAGATAATATCTTGACTTTCAACAAACCACTCTAGTCTGTTTTTTATCAAACGCTCCGCTACTTTCATCAAACACGATGAAAGAGCAATAGGCCGATAAGACGAAATTTCAGATGGATTTTTTCCAGGTTTTAAAATGGGAATGATTTTTTGAGTTTTCCAAACATCCGGAATTAGTCCTGTTTCAAACATATTATTAATAAGAGATAAGAAATATTCAACCGCCATATCAGAAAATGATTTAATGAAACTATAAAATATTCCATCGGGACCCGGAGCAGAGTCAGAAAGGGCTCTTATCACTCGTTTCATCTCATCAATGGAGAAAGGAGCATCTAGCCAGTTAGAGTGAGATGGATACGGCTTAATAGAAGGCATTTCTTCACATCCGGCAACTGATGGGGGGGCTATTTTATCCGCAAATCCTATAAGAATTTCTTCTGATATATGTTTGATTCTTGGCGGAGAATAAGATGATCCAAATTTTTTTAAGCTAGACCAAACTGAAGACTGGGGAGTTTCCGGAGACAGGTTCTCACAGAACTTCCGCCATCCAGCGCGCTTCTTATTTTTCAAAATTCGTTTGGTTTCTGCCTGGGCTTTTTTAACTGATAAAAAATTTTCTAGTGACATACACTTACGAAAAGAGGAAATTGCTATTTTTCGAGAGTTGACGGAGCGAGTGCATTCCTCGTCCCACCACGGAGTAGAGTGTTTTATTTTAATGTTCGCCTTGCGTTTCGGGATGGATTTTTCTGCTGCATTTATAACCATAGAAGGAAACGTCTCACATTGCATTCTGATGTCTCCCGGGGACGATTTTGTTAAATTAATAAGGTTATCTAGTTCAGAAGAGAAAGTGCTCCAATTCGCATCTTTCGTTCTAAATTTGAGATTATTTTTAACTGGGGGGGAATAAGTGTTAAATTGATGGTGAAAGCGGATTATAATTGGGAAATGATCAATAGAGAGGGGATCGTTTAGGATGTCCCAAGAGCATTTAGATGCTAACGAATACGAACAAAGAGATATATCAACAGCACTTTTCCGTTGATGAGGGGGGGTGAATCTGGTTGGAGATCCGTCATTTAAAAAACATAGGTTATGGGTATCAATAAAATTTAAAAGATTGCGGCCAGAACGATTTGTTATTTCGCTACCCCAAGAAGGGGAATGTGCATTAAAATCTCCAAGGATCATATAAGGGGAACAAATCTGGCTTAAGATTGGTGTCCATTCAATTTCAATAAAAGTCGTAGAGGGAGGAATATATATTGACAATATTGTGATATCAGATAAGACAGCTGCTATTATCTGGATATCGTCGGAGGGAGTATGAATATTAATTTCTTTAAAAGGGATAGAATTTTGGATTATCAGAGCCGAGCCGCCTTTACCATCCGGTCTGTCGTGTCTGAGACAATAATAACCTGGAATTCTTAAGTGAAAGGAGGGTTTTAACCACGTTTCAGAAATGGCGGCTACTGAAACGTCGTGTTCGTCGAGTAATTGAATTAGGTCAGATTTGTTAGCGAAGAGGCTTCTACTGTTCCACTGAAGGATTTTGTTCAGTTTCGAAGCCATTGGGGAGGCAGGATAATAAAGATTTAATGTAATCGGCAGCGTTGGACGGTACAGTATTGTTGTTTGTAAGGATAGAAATTAAAAGGGTAATTAAAGTGTGTATAAAAGAATTATTATTCATTATTTCGGGGAGAGCAGGAGGGGAAGAATTACCATTAATGGCACACCCATTGGGCGTCTGGGATTTGGCATTCCCATTCGGGCTGGCCAAAATATTATTCAATTGTTTTTTATCAAGGTAAGGTGTATATTTTGGGTTGGGTTTGACTGGCTTGAGAATGGTTTCTCTGTGAGAAGATGATGTTGAATTTAAAAAGGTGGTTGTTTGGAAAGGAGCTGAGGACGATGTCATCTCTGCGAATGATTTTTTCGCAGGAGAGATTAACTTTGAGGCCTGGAAGTACGAAATGTTGTCGGTAGCCATTTTATGTTTTATGTTCTTCTGTCTTGTTAATTCCGGACAGGCTAGACTGACCGCGGTATGTGCACCCGAACAGTTAATGCAAATGGGATCATTGGAAGATTTCGGACATTGATCAAATGGGTGAGCTTCTCCGCAATAGTAACAACGTGGGGGGGAGCGGCATACAGATTTCGAATGTCCGAACCGGCAGCAGTTGAAACATTGAATTGTTGGAAATTTATAAACTTCGACGGGAAGTGAGGTATAGTAAATTAACACACGAGACGGTAGGGATTGTCCCTCAAATGTAACAACAACAGACTGGGAAGGTTTCCAGATCGTGTTTCCGTCAGTAGAATCCTTGTAGTTCAGTCGACGTACTTTTAATACTTTTGGGGTTCCGTGAGAATTATTCAAAGCATCAACAATTTCAGCCTCTGGGATCTCCGCGGGAATTCCTCGCACAAGACCCATTCTCGAAAGGTTAAATGTAGGGATGAACGATTTATATTTATGATTTGAGAGCGAGTCAATTTTTTTTACAAATCCATTTGCGGAAGCGGCAGTGTTAAACTCGATAGATAATTTATATCGCCCTTCCGATTTAATTGAACCGTTAACAATACCAAGGTTATTATTTTTTGAGTCAAATACGAATTTTCCAAAATCTAAAGGATGAATAAGTTTTCCCTGTTCAGTTCTCTGAACATTAACGGTAAATGGACCGGAAGCTGAAGCAGGATAAAGTAATTCAGTACTTTTTGCATTATCGCTAGTTAAAGTACTTGGCTGGATGTTACTATTGGTGTTAAGGTCGTTAGGGGTCGAGGTTTGTTGAACCGGCGGTATAGATTTAACTTTCGATGGAATGTGAAGGCTTTGCGATGGTCGTCGTTTACGAGATGGGAGCGTAATAGAAACCTGGCTCGTATTAGATTCCGAATCAGAAAAATCCAATATCGACCCTGGGTCGGGAGGTCTATCTTCGTCTTCCTCCATTATATAAAAAAAAAACTTAACTTTTAAAAATTAAACTGAAAAAATAATACGCAGTCTATTTCATTGACTGTACAAACAAAAACGGATTAGCCGTAAGCAGGAATGCAAACAAATAGGTAAACGATAAACAATATTAAATAAAATGTAACAATAATCTCTTATCTGTACGCAGCGCAGGAACGGGCGAACGGCACTCAGCAATAGTAAGGTACACACAACCACTGTTGACCGCGGCTCGAATCGGACTCCCCATCAAAATTATTCCCACCTGCAATAAAATCGTTTGCAGAGGTAACATCTACCTCAATTCCTTGCAATCTATCTTACTCTAAATCTCCTCCATCATCTTCTCGCAGGGAAACAATTTTTATACCACTCAAACCAAAACCAAAATTTATTGCTTCTATTGATAAAAATCAACATAATGATATTTTTTTAACCCAAATGGGAATTATAAATCTCAGACACTCAATGGGAGTGCTTTAAATAGTTTCCAATCTTCCCCTAATTTAGGGAAAGTGGTGAATGAAAATTCTGCTTTCATTCAGACTTTAATTACCCTCTTAATTTCTATTCTTTCAAACAACAATAATATACCGTCCAACGCTGCCGATTGCATTAAATCTTTATTATCCTGTCTTCCTAATGTCTCCGAAACTGAACAGAATTCTTCAGTGGAATATCAGAAGTCTAATCTGTAATAAATTTGAACTTGTAAAATTACTCGATGAACATGAAATTTCAGTTGCCGCTATTTCTGAAACGTGGTTTAAACCCTCATATCTATTTAAGATTTCTGGATATAATTGTCTTAGACATGATAGACTGGATGGTAAAGGTGGCGCTGCCTTAATCATCCATGACTCTATCCCTTTCAAACCATTCATATTTCATACTCTCTCTAACAATTTTCAGATAGTAGCAGCTGTTGTATGTGATATTACAATACTATCAATATATGTCCCTCCCTCCATTATTTTTGATGTAAACGAATGGTCATCATTTATGTCTCAGATCCGTCCCCCGTATATGTTACTGGGCGACTTTAACGCTCATTCTACCTCTTGGGGTAGTGAATTAACGAATCTTTCTGGCCGTAATCTTTTAGATTTTATTGATTCCCATAATTTATGTATTTTAAACGACGGATCTCCAACCCGATTCACCCCCCCTCAACAAAGGAAAAGTGTTGTTGATTTATCTCTCTGTTCATCTTCGGTCATACGTAAATGTTCTTGGAACATACTTAAAGACCCCCTTTCCAGTGATCATTTCCCTATTATAATCCTCTTTCACCATCTAACCACCTCGCATTCCTTTACAATTAACAATAATTTTAAATTTAAAACGAAAGATGCGAACTGGAGATTTTTTTCTTCTGTATTAGACTCTCTTGTTCACTCTGTAAAATCTTCTCTTGGGAACATCAGAACACAATGTGAATTATTTCCTAGTATAGTTATAAAAGCAGCAGAAAAATCCATTCAAAAGCGTAAAGTTAACATTAAAACTAAACATTCGACTCCGTGGTGGGACGAAGAATGCACTCGTGCTGTTAACTCTAGAAAAGAAGCAGTTTCCATTTACCGCAAATGCATGTCTTTTGAAAATTTCTTATCAGTGAAACGCGTCCAATCAGAAACTAAACGTATTTTGAAAAATAAAAAGCGGTCTGGATGGCGAAAATTTTGTGAAAACTTGTCTCCTGAAACTCCCCAGTCATCTGTTTGGACTAATTTAAAAAAATTCGGTTCGTCATATGCTCCGGAGCGTACCAAACATATTCCGGAGGAAATTATTATAGGTTTTGCTGATAAGATTGCCCCTCCTTCAGTTGCCACATGTGAAGAAATGCCCTCTTTTATTTCATATCCATCTCACTCTAACTGGCTAGACTCTCCTTTCTTAGTTAGTGAACTAAAACGAGTAATCAAATCTCTTTCTGACTCTTCTCCGGGTCCTGATGGAATATTATATAGCTTCTTTAAAGCATTCTCCGACATGTCGGTTGAATATTTCTTATTCTTAATTAATAACATGTTTGAAACAGGATTTATTCCGGATGTCTGGAAGGTTCAAAAAATCCTCCCGGTTTTAAAACCAGGGAAAAATCCGTCCGAAGTCTCATCTTATCGTCCTATTGCTCTTTTGTCGTGTTTAATTAAAGTAGTGGAACATTTGATAAAGAACAGATTAGAATGGTTTGTTGAAAATCACAGTATTATCCCTCCTAATCAATACGGCTTTCGGAAAAAGAAATCTACTATGGATAATTTAAGTTTGTTAACAACAGATATCCGTATTTCTCAATCCCTTAACTCTTGTACATTGGCCACATTTCTAGATCTTTCTTCAGCTTACGACGATGTATTAATTGATGTTTTGAAGGAAAAATTAATTAAAATAAAAATCCCCATAAAATTAGTTCAATTTATTATCAACTTGCTAACAGACAGATCCATTATTATCCACTCTTCCTCAAACATATTGAAGCGCAAACTTTGGAAAGGGCTACCCCAGGGGTCTGTTATCAGTCCATTATTATTTAATATTTATATGAGTGATTTAGACATTGTAATCCCTTCGTCTATTAAGCGACTTTATTTTGCGGACGATTTTCTCATATATTTATCTCACAAATATTTATTGCATGCTGCGAAGGAATTAAATTTGGCCTTACATAATATTAAAGTTTGGATGTTGACAAATGGAATGAATTTAGCTACCTCTAAAACCAAGGTAGTGGCTTTTACTCGCAAAAGAAAACTGCCTAACTTTACAGTCTCTTTTGATAATTTCCCCCTTCAAATCGTTAAGCAAATAAAATTTCTTGGCCTGCTTTTGGACCATAAGCTTTCCTGGCTCCCTCATATTCAGAACGTTTCTGCTAAGTGTGAAAAGGGGCTTAATATGATGCGAGCTGTTTCCAGAGTATGGTGGGGATCCCATCCTACTACTCTTAAACTAATGTATAATTCCCTCGTTCGAAGTCACTTGGATTATGGCACATTTCTTTTCGACCCACTTCCTAAATATCTGGATAAAAAACTTGAAAGAATCCAATCAAAAGGGCTCAGAATGATTATTGGGGCAATGAAATCTTCTCCAATTAATGCTCTTCAGATAGAATGTGTAGATCCTCCCTTATTTTTGAGAAGACAATACCTCGCGGATAGATATATCTTCAAAGCGTTATCTTTATCGCGTCACTCATTGGAACAGAGTCTCGATCGTTTGTTCAGTATTTTGAATAACAAAAGGAGGGTAATAGATAGAGATCGATTCCCTCTCTTATTAAAAAGTTTTCTATCATTTAGATCTCTGTCTTCTTACCTTCAAAATCTACAAGATGATCCAATCCTTCCTATTTACAGTACCCCGTTTAATGCTATTAATTTTATCCCAAACGTAATAATTTCTGACTTCCGGACGAACATTTTATCATCAGCTAATAACTTTCAAAATGTTGAAGAACATTTTAAAAACTTTATATTTTCAAAGTTTCCTGGATTTTCCCTCATATACACAGATGGTTCCAAATCCGACCACAAAGAATGTGGCGCATCGGTATATATTCCTGAATTCAATGTTAATCTGTCTTATAAATTGCCTAAAGAAATTTCCATATTTACTGCAGAATGCTTCGCAATTGAACAAGCTTTAATTCAAATCCAACTCCTTAATATTCGTCGAGCCTTACTGTGTACTGACTCTCTAAGTGCAGTATTAAAAATTTCCTCTAATATCGTTCGTTGTCCAGAAGACTATGTTATTTGTAATATTAAAAAAATCCTCGATTCTTTAAACGAATCTATGTTTGAGACAATACTGGTTTGGGTGCCTGGCCATCTAGGAATTGAGGGTAACGAGAAAGCTGATTCTCTCGCTAAACTTGGAACTGTATCTGGTTCTATTCCTTTAGATTTTAAAATTCCTGTCTCTGACGTCTTCTCTATTCTTAAATCCAACATGTCTCGTTCCTGGGAAGAAAATTGGACAGTCACGAAAACTCAAACTGGATCTTTCTATGCTGGAATACAAAATCATATTCCAAGTAAACCCTGGTTCCACGGCAAAAAAAAGTCCAAAAGATTTATTTCCTGTATCTCGAGAATGAGAATTGGCCACTGCTCTATTGCAACTCATTTGTTTAAAATTCGGGTGCTCGAAAGTTCATTATGCCAGTGTGGTGTGGAGGATGAGACTCTTGACCATGTTTTCTTCAATTGTAAAAACCATTCTTCTTTCAAAGGCATGTATCGATTGCTTATTAAAATCACTCACCAGTCTCCCCTTAGTATTCCATATTTGCTGTCTCTCAACAACTCTCGCGTATATTCTATTCTTTATAAGTTTATAGATTTGAATGACTTTAATATATGATATGTCCAGTCCCCTTATAGATAATTCACATCAGTTTAACCATATATCTTATCCCAATCGGCACAAAGCACTCTCTTTAGGGTGAATTGCCTAATACAAAAAAAAAAAAAATATATATATCATACACAATGACGTCGAGACTGAGACATTTATGGGTGAAAATGTTTTGACTCGTCAAATAAATATTTGACGAGTCAAAATATTTATTTATTATCATGAAAATTCATGTCAAAATTGGCTGCATGTATTTTTTCTGAAGATTTTTTCAATTTTTATAATTGTTTCAGAATAATAATTATTGCTTAAAAATAATATTTTATCCTAGAATGTCATCCAAACCCCAACCATTGCCAAAACCACGCTGAATGAACAGTTTTTTTTTTTATAAAATGAACTATATTATGATAATTATTTCACAAAAAAACATGAAAAAATGTGTGGGGTAAAAGAAAGTAGTCACCCCCCATGGCAGCGTTTCGTTTTGCATCTTGGCAAGCTGAAAGTTGGAAGGAAAAAAAAACCTGAATAAAATTTTATTGTTATAGAATTTATTGTACTACTTTAATACAATTTTGTAAATTTTAATAATATCAGTTGTTGGAGTCAGGTTATCCCTTCCCTTTGTGGTTTTTGAACGGTTTACTGTTGTTATGCTTGGATTTCTTGTTTTTCTTATTGGGGACGGCATCCAACATGTCCTTGTTGTCAGACGCACCGAGCCTCTTCACCCCGCTGCAACAAATAATACACACATTAATTAATAACAGATAAACAATTTATCGGATGGATAATTTGGGATCAGGAAGATCTGCCCTTCTCGGAAAACCCAGCACCCGCTGATAATCATCTACAAGAGTTTCTTCAGGAAACAAAGTCTCGAACGAGGAAATGCTCCGACATATCCAGAAGATCCAGTCCCACACAGCATCCCCGGAGAAGATAGCCTTTATAAAAGATGACGGAATCAGCTGCTTTGCTACAAACCCAGCTACCGAGCTAGCTCAACCACTTTAGCTGCCCTCTACAAGAGCAACCTAACCTAACTCTCTTTATACTTGTGTTTGCATAATGAAATACCACTGGTATAATGACCGCGGCTCTTTGCATAAGCGTTTGCGGCTCAAATTATATATGCATGACATATAGGTACACAATATGGCTCTCTGATATATTTGTTATCCTGTTTCCTTGACAATTGCCCCCTCTCACTTGAAAGTCTGCCGACCCCCAACCTAGATAAAAGAAACAAGGGAGATCGGCCGTGAACCATAATCAAGTATATAAAACTGCGTGCACAAAATTGTCGCCAAAATCGTTCACACTATACTGCAAATTGCATCTACGCACAGCGGTGCCCAGGCCTTGCTTTTCTTCCTATATGCCAAACGCATGATTCTCATTGGCTCCCCCACTTTGGTAGTCTATGCAGTTTGCAGTAGCTCGATGGCAGCTCATCGTCCTTTGTTTCTATATTATCTATGGCGTATACTGATACACCAACAGGAGCCATTCTAAATTTCCTGATTCGCGTTGGTGTTATGTACTATGTTAAATTTAAATGTTCATTAAAAAACTTATTTTGGTGCGTACCTTTTGACAGAGATCAGGCTGTTGGCCTTGGTTTTAGTTCCCAGAGCCTGCACCCAATCTACCTCACTGCCCTTTATCTTGTACTGCGACAGCTCCTCGCCCACCAGCTTGCCCACCTCCTGACGCTGCTTCCGTTGCAGCTCCTGACTCCAGAAAACATTCACATTATAATGACGGCGAGAAACAGTCAAGCAAAATAGGTATTGTAATTTGAATAGAGTAATATAGTAATAATAGTCTGTCAAGTAAATTGAAAATTTAATAAAATGGAACAAAATTCTCTCATTACTGGCAACACCAATTTTAGAAACACTAACTAACTAACCATCACGCCGTTTTCCGCAGGGGTAGGCAGAGAGGACGGACCGCCAAACAACTCGGTCTTGGCACACATTCCTTGCCTCATTCACATTCATACATCGTCTCATACATACTCTTCTATTGTTCTGACTCTTGACATGGCCCGACTCAAGTATCTGATTCACTTGGTCGTGCCATGTCTTCCTCGGGCGTCCCCGACTTCTGCTACCATTCACATTTGCATCGTATATTCTCCTTACACTCCTTTCTTCGCTCATTCGCTCTACATGCCCAAACCATCTAAGCGTCCCTTTCTTGATCTTACTCATTACGCTTACATCAGCCTTGCACTCTTTACGGATATCCACATTCCTCACACGACATACATGGTTTTACCACACATACGCCTCAGGGATCTCATTTCAACAGCATTCAATCTACTTTCATCCTTTCTTTGCCAGTTCCATGCCTCACTTCCATACATCAGGGTAGGTACCAGCACTCCATTGTGGACTGCTAACTTCGCTTCTTTTGACAATTGTTTTGTTAGCGCCAACTGCGTTCAGTCCTCCATTAATGGAGTTACCTGCATTTACTCATCTTTCAATATCTCTGTCAGCCTTCCCATCTCTCGTAAACATGCTTCCTAAATACACAAAATCATCCACCTGCTCCAAGTATTCCTCATTCACAGCTATATTGCACACTGTTTTCGTACTCTCTCTTTCAAACACCATGACTTTAGACTTACTTACATTCATCATTAACTCATTCTTCATGCATACTTCGTTCATCCTAGACACGAGTATGATAAATATTTCCGACTTAGTGCTTTCTGAAAGTTTTATCATTTTTCCTTTCAACCATGTTGGTACATAATTGCCATTTAAACTATCGCTGCGATCCATTTTTGTCTACTTTATTTTGTTGTGAGGCTGAATATAGGGGAGAGGGGAAGGAGATGGTGAGTTGGGGAAGTCCCCGGCTATTCAGATCTGGTCTCACAAAGTAACACACCTTAGCCGCTTTGTTTAACTCATCATCCAGAGATTGCAGCATTGGTTTCCCTGTGGCGCCATCTGTGACCATGTTGTTGAAGCCAATATTCTTTGCCGCGTTCACTTCGAGGACAGCGTTGAGAGCCGAATATATCTTTTTACTAGAGTCGTAGAATTTGGCCAACAGTTGGGATACCGGTAGACCCAGCTCTGCAGATAGTGAGTCCATGTCTCTATGCTGGAGGCCGTAGCCAAGAAGGATAGCCTGAAACAGTTAGTGGTACAGTTAATGAATATTTCAAAGATCCATACCTCATTATGGAAATTGTGATTAGATATTAGTTAGCTGTGCTAAACACAGATTGCACTATGGGATACATGATAAATAACTATAAGGTATGAATTCCTCATAAGGTGGCAGGAATACTATTATTAGTACAGACATTGGCCTACTAGCTGTCGTCTGCCAGCTTCAATAAGGAAGTTGACTTTTAAAAAATATGTTCATGTAGATCAAAAAATATCCATTCTAAATATATAAATATATTTCTATATTATTATTCTTAGAATTAGTTTAACGTTCTTGAAAAAGCATTAAATAGCAATAAACTGAATACGCTCCACGATTAGTAGAATGCGTCACTGCAATGCCTATGGTGCATCTCTTTCTATTACATGAGAGAGGTGTATAGGCCAAACGTTTATTTGGGTCAAACCACAGCCTTATGCCACAGTCGGTCTTCAGTACAAACGGTTTTGCTTCCTATCTCGTAAAATACTTTTTAAGTTTAGTAGTGGATGGTTTGGTGTTCATGTAATACAAAATCTGTTAAAAAAACTACATACCATGTCAGAAATCGGATATATTCAAGCCCAGTCTGAGAACCTACCAATACACGACAGAATAGAATTTCGCTTCTCGTATCTTTTCATCGCAAAACACCATTTTTTACGAATAACTGCATTTCTAGGAACGGCGATAAATTGCTTATCGGGTGCAGTAACACATGTATTTTTACACATCGGAACAATGCAATAATAATATGTATTATCTGCTGACATTTTTTAATGTTTTGTAAACAAAAGACAACACGCAACTGACAGCCATCTGACACGTCAACAAATAGCGGCGGGAATACCGTGCCAGGCGGGAGCATGGCGGGAGAAGCAAATATTAAAATATTAATTTAACTATGAAATCTTAATCAATTTTCTTTTTTTTTAATAACATCAATTCTAATAGACGGTTAACATTGGTAAAAAAATTACTGGAATTCCTTGTTGAAGAATTAAAAAAATTTCCATACAAAATGCTTAAGCGACGTGGTTCTCACAGTTTGAATGACGTCACACCCACACCCCGCCTCTTACCGCTCGGATTCCGCTCGTTTTGGCGGGCTTAATAAAATTTAAACTTTGAGAATTAATTTAATTATGAAAACAAACTTTAAAAAAAAAAAAAAAAATACCAGTATTTAAGTTTAAATGCGAACATTGATAAAAAAAATTTTTAAAAAATGGACTCAACTTCCTTACTATAATTACGTCAATAAAAGACTACAGAGTTTTGTGTATTCCCGGAGTTTCATTAGAAGAACTATCCAAGATTCCGGGAGTTATAATAGAAATGATGTTGGGGACTTTTGAGACTAGCTGGTTAGTCGAGCAGTTCAAAGAGTCAGAATCTCACTGCGACATTTACTTGACATCGTTTGAATCTTATGTAGTTGTTGAACAATTGATTTTGGCACATGTTAAATGTACCGCAAACATTTTAAATAACACATTTGGTAACAGTGCCAGGGAACATTTTCCATCTCTCTTCTTGTGTCAACTGTAGGTTGAGGTGCATAATAGAGGAGATAATCTTTTCTACCCAGTTAGAAGGCTGCCCTTTTCTAATACAGATTAGAAATGATATATGATATTAAAAACACTAAATGAAGATATAAAAATAGAATAAGACACTGAAGATAAAAATATAATGGTCGCAACTGGGACTCGAACCCAGATCTCTAGGCGTCTAGGCCATTCTTCCTTCTACGATATGCAAGTATCCAATACCTACCTTGTATACAGTCCGCTACTGAAATCCCCAACAATCATTGTTGAATTCTTGAAATGTGAAAACTAGAAAGCAATAACCTCGCATACAGTTGCAGATAACCGCAATTCTGTCATTCTATGTTGACTGTTTTGTTTCTAGCATTGATCTAAAGCACACTCATTGACAAAGTGTCTGGCACAAGTGACGCCATGTTTAAAGTCTCGATGACCTCATCCGACTGGTCGCGGGAGAGTGTGTAAGTGTCGGCAACGTGTATCTGTGTACGAAGACTAAAAGATCTGGGTTCGAGTCCCAGTGGCGATCGTTCAGTGTCTTATTATTCTAATTTCATTATGAGTTGTCAGTATTATTTTCAATGATTAAATATTAGAATGTAGTTTAAATTGCAATATAATTTAACAATGGTAAGGTTGTTTGTTACCTGTTGCAATGGATCCAATTTGGTTGCCATTTTGGTTGCCATTTTGGTATGGAAGAATACAGTGGCCATGTCGCTAATCAAGTCACCGATGAGGTGGTAGTCGGCCATTTGCCGGGTGTAAAGTTCTATTCTCTTGATGTCGTGGCGAGTGAAGTGGTGCTCTACTATACTGGTGTCTAACTCTGGAAAGCAAAGCATAAGTCAAATATTCAGTTGGTTCCTAATAATATTTTATTGTCCAATAACAGATTGTGTCTCAGCTACACTGAAATACTGAAGGGGACTGTGCAGTGGTTACTAATTATTGCATATAATTCTTGCGCTGGTGTCACCGTCACCACACCCGCATCCTGCACAACCATTGCAGACCTGCCTTCATTGCCGCTCCGGTCAATATCCTCCATTCAGTGTCCTTCTGATATCAAATTATAATCTAATAGGTAACAGTCATTTACACAATATGTACACCCTTTCATATAATTACAGTAGACTCTCAGTTCCGCCCTGGTGAAAGGGCACCATTCACCGTTTAGAATCAAAATGTTCCTTCAAATGGCTATAGACATCCGAAACCCAAAATGAATCACGATAAGGCTTTGGTGATTTCTTTGGTGATCAAATCTGAGCAGCCGGGTACATCCCAACCTTCGTCTACCCTTCAACCTTACAACAAACCCTAATCAGGGATGCCATAGTCCCAGACAGTTAGGACTGATGTGCAGTATTCACTTAATAAAATGCATTAAATTACCTAAAAATGGAAGACTTTTATTTAAACTAGCACCAAATTAGGATTTTATATTCAAATAATAGGGAATTCTCGTGCATTTTGTAAATAATTTATTTCAATAAAGATAATTATTTTATTATGTGCCTTTTTTTTTTCTTTTTTTTTTAAATGCATTTTCAATTTTTTGTAGTTTTAAAAATTGCGTGCTATTTCGGCTCTGAAAACGGTCATGCGCCATTTTGACCGCTACGTCACAAGTGCTACGTCACACCTTTGCCGCCGCCGCCGCCATCGGTTTGCAGGATCTACTCAGGCCGGTCAACAGTGACGTCATCGCTCGCCCTTGAACGCTTGATCAATCACCGGGCGTTTTTAGCTGCATTGAAATATTTCGTTCGCGCCTGTTTTTAAAGTCATTATAACTTTAATAAATGATTTTTGAAAATTATAAAAACTATGTATTCTTGTGTCTGAAGTGTTTCTACATGTGAATAATTAATAATAAGTGATTTTTTGATGTGAAGAGAATTCCCTATTATAACAAAAATATTATTAACTAGCTGACTTTTTTCTACTTTCTATAAATATAATATGCATTTATTAATACATATATAAACTTTCGGGAAGAAATTGTCTAAATGATAGTGAAAACCCTACCAAAATCCGTTGCATAGTTTAGAAGAACTAAGCGCACAAACAGACAGACAGATGCGGATAGTGACTTTTTTATATGGCGCATGGCACGGCCGCTCATAACCCAACTACAGTGGATTAGTGAGTAATTTTTGCATTTCAGTCTTCAAAGGTCTGAAAAAACAAACCTTTGGATGTGGAAACTTTATAAGCGAGTTTCACTGATTACTATTAAGTAACTCACCATGTTTCATAACTTCTATATGAGGGTTAGTGATGGCAGCCAGTCCTAGTGATGAAGAGAACTTTTTGCATTTCAGTCTTCAAAGGTCCGAAAAAACAAACCTTTGGATGTGGAAACTTTATAAGCGAGTTTCACTGTAATATGTAGTAACTCACCATGTTTCATAACTTCTATATGAGGGTTAGTGATGGCAGCCAGTCCTAGTGATGAAGAGAACTTTTTGCATTTCAGTCTTCAAAGGTCCGAAAAAACAAACCTTTGGATGTGGAAACTTTATAAGCGAGTTTCACTGTAATATGTAGTAACTCACCATGTTTCATAACTTCTATATGAGGGTTAGTGATGGCAGCCAGTCCTAGTGATGAAGAGAACTTTTTGCATTTCAGTCTTCAAAGGTCCGAAAAAACAAACCTTTGGATGTGGAAACTTTATAAGCGAGTTTCACTGTAATATGTAGTAACTCACCATGTTTCATAACTTCTATATGAGGGTTAGTGATGGCAGCCAGTCCTAGTGATGAAGAGAACTTTTTGCATTTCAGTCTTCAAAGGTCCGAAAAAACAAACCTTTGGATGTGGAAACTTTATAAGCGAGTTTCACTGTAATATGTAGTAACTCACCATGTTTCATAACTTCTATATGAGGGTTAGTGATGGCAGCCAGTCCTAGTGATGAAGAGAACTTTTTGCATTTCAGTCTTCAAAGGTCCGAAAAAACAAACCTTTGGATGTGGAAACTTTATAAGCGAGTTTCACTGATTACTATTAAGTAACTCACCATGTTTCATAACTTCTATATGAGGGTTAGTGATGGCAGCCAGTCCTAGTGATGAAGAGAACTTTTTGCATTTCAGTCTTCAAAGGTCCGAAAAAACAAACCTTTGGATGTGGAAACTTTATAAGCGAGTTTCACTGTAATATGTAGTAACTCACCATGTTTCATAACTTCTATATGAGGGTTAGTGATGGCAGCCAGTCCTAGTGATGAAGAGAACTTTTTGCATTTCAGTCTTCAAAGGTCCGAAAAAACAAACCTTTGGATGTGGAAACTTTATAAGCGAGTTTCACTGTAATATGTAGTAACTCACCATGTTTCATAACTTCTATATGAGGGTTAGTGATGGCAGCCAGTCCTAGTGATGAAGAGAACTTTTTGCATTTCAGTCTTCAAAGGTCCGAAAAAACAAACCTTTGGATGTGGAAACTTTATAAGCGAGTTTCACTGTAATATGTAGTAACTCACCATGTTTCATAACTTCTATATGAGGGTTAGTGATGGCAGCCAGTCCTAGTGATGAAGAGAACTTTTTGCATTTCAGTCTTCAAAGGTCCGAAAAAACAAACCTTTGGATGTGGAAACTTTATAAGCGAGTTTCACTGTAATATGTAGTAACTCACCATGTTTCATAACTTCTATATGAGGGTTAGTGATGGCAGCCAGTCCTAGTGATGAAGAGAACTTTTTGCATTTCAGTCTTCAAAGGTCCGAAAAAACAAACCTTTGGATGTGGAAACTTTATAAGCGAGTTTCACTGTAATATGTAGTAACTCACCATGTTTCATAACTTCTATATGAGGGTTAGTGATGGCAGCCAGTCCTAGTGATGAAGAGAACTTTTTGCATTTCAGTCTTCAAAGGTCCGAAAAAACAAACCTTTGGATGTGGAAACTTTATAAGCGAGTTTCACTGTAATATGTAGTAACTCACCATGTTTCATAACTTCTATATGAGGGTTAGTGATGGCAGCCAGTCCTAGTGATGAAGAGAACTTTTTGCATTTCAGTCTTCAAAGGTCCGAAAAAACAAACCTTTGGATGTGGAAACTTTATAAGCGAGTTTCACTGTAATATGTAGTAACTCACCATGTTTCATAACTTCTATATGAGGGTTAGTGATGGCAGCCAGTCCTAGTGATGAAGAGAACTTTTTGCATTTCAGTCTTCAAAGGTCCGAAAAAACAAACCTTTGGATGTGGAAACTTTATAAGCGAGTTTCACTGTAATATGTAGTAACTCACCATGTTTCATAACTTCTATATGAGGGTTAGTGATGGCAGCCAGTCCTAGTGATGAAGAGAACTTTTTGCATTTCAGTCTTCAAAGGTCCGAAAAAACAAACCTTTGGATGTGGAAACTTTATAAGCGAGTTTCACTGTAATATGTAGTAACTCACCATGTTTCATAACTTCTATATGAGGGTTAGTGATGGCAGCCAGTCCTAGTGATGAAGAGAACTTTTTGCATTTCAGTCTTCAAAGGTCCGAAAAAACAAACCTTTGGATGTGGAAACTTTATAAGCGAGTTTCACTGTAATATGTAGTAACTCACCATGTTTCATAACTTCTATATGAGGGTTAGTGATGGCAGCCAGTCCTAGTGATGAAGAGAACTTTTTGCATTTCAGTCTTCAAAGGTCCGAAAAAACAAACCTTTGGATGTGGAAACTTTATAAGCGAGTTTCACTGTAATATGTAGTAACTCACCATGTTTCATAACTTCTATATGAGGGTTAGTGATGGCAGCCAGTCCTAGTGATGAAGAGAACTTTTTGCATTTCAGTCTTCAAAGGTCCGAAAAAACAAACCTTTGGATGTGGAAACTTTATAAGCGAGTTTCACTGTAATATGTAGTAACTCACCATGTTTCATAACTTCTATATGAGGGTTAGTGATGGCAGCCAGTCCTAGTGATGAAGAGAACTTTTTGCATTTCAGTCTTCAAAGGTCCGAAAAAACAAACCTTTGGATGTGGAAACTTTATAAGCGAGTTTCACTGTAATATGTAGTAACTCACCATGTTTCATAACTTCTATATGAGGGTTAGTGATGGCAGCCAGTCCTAGTGATGAAGAGAACTTTTTGCATTTCAGTCTTCAAAGGTCCGAAAAAACAAACCTTTGGATGTGGAAACTTTATAAGCGAGTTTCACTGTAATATGTAGTAACTCACCATGTTTCATAACTTCTATATGAGGGTTAGTGATGGCAGCCAGTCCTAGTGATGAAGAGAACTTTTTGCATTTCAGTCTTCAAAGGTCCGAAAAAACAAACCTTTGGATGTGGAAACTTTATAAGCGAGTTTCACTGTAATATGTAGTAACTCACCATGTTTCATAACTTCTATATGAGGGTTAGTGATGGCAGCCAGTCCTAGTGATGAAGAGAACTTTTTGCATTTCAGTCTTCAAAGGTCCGAAAAAACAAACCTTTGGATGTGGAAACTTTATAAGCGAGTTTCACTGTAATATGTAGTAACTCACCATGTTTCATAACTTCTATATGAGGGTTAGTGATGGCAGCCAGTCCTAGTGATGAAGAGAACTTTTTGCATTTCAGTCTTCAAAGGTCCGA
The DNA here is from genome assembly GCA_026573805.1 of Hesperophylax magnus. NCBI lineage: Eukaryota > Metazoa > Arthropoda > Insecta > Trichoptera > Limnephilidae > Hesperophylax > Hesperophylax magnus. The sequence goes on along the minus strand of JAIUSX010000190.1, from coordinate 453,939 downwards.
AAAAACAAACCTTTGGATGTGGAAACTTTATAAGCGAGTTTCACTGTAATATGTAGTAACTCACCATGTTTCATAACTTCTATATGAGGGTTAGTGATGGCAGCCAGTCCTAGTGATGAAGAGAACTTTTTGCATTTCAGTCTTCAAAGGTCCGAAAAAACAAACCTTTGGATGTGGAAACTTTATAAGCGAGTTTCACTGTAATATGTAGTAACTCACCATGTTTCATAACTTCTATATGAGGGTTAGTGATGGCAGCCAGTCCTAGTGATGAAGAGAACTTTTTGCATTTCAGTCTTCAAAGGTCCGAAAAAACAAACCTTTGGATGTGGAAACTTTATAAGCGAGTTTCACTGTAATATGTAGTAACTCACCATGTTTCATAACTTCTATATGAGGGTTAGTGATGGCAGCCAGTCCTAGTGATGAAGAGAACTTTTTGCATTTCAGTCTTCAAAGGTCCGAAAAAACAAACCTTTGGATGTGGAAACTTTATAAGCGAGTTTCACTGTAATATGTAGTAACTCACCATGTTTCATAACTTCTATATGAGGGTTAGTGATGGCAGCCAGTCCTAGTGATGAAGAGAACTTTTTGCATTTCAGTCTTCAAAGGTCCGAAAAAACAAACCTTTGGATGTGGAAACTTTATAAGCGAGTTTCACTGTAATATGTAGCAACTCACCATGTTTCATAACTTCTATATGAGGGTTAGTGATGGCAGCCAGTCCTAGTGATGAAGAGAACTTTTTGCATTTCAGTCTTCAAAGGTCCGAAAAAACAAACCTTTGGATGTGGAAACTTTGTAAGCGAGTTTCACTGTAATATGTAGTAACTCACCATGTTTCATAACTTCTATATGAGGGTTAGTGATGGCAGCCAGTCCTAGTGATGAAGAGAACTTTTTGCATTTCAGTCTTCAAAGGTCCGAAAAAACAAACCTTTGGATGTGGAAACTTTATAAGCGAGTTTCACTGTAATATGTAGTAACTCACCATGTTTCATAACTTCTATATGAGGGTTAGTGATGGCAGCCAGTCCTAGTGATGAAGAGAACTTTTTGCATTTCAGTCTTCAAAGGTCCGAAAAAACAAACCTTTGGATGTGGAAACTTTATAAGCGAGTTTCACTGATTACTATTAAGTAACTCACCATGTTTCATAACTTCTATATGAGGGTTAGTGATGGCAGCCAGTCCTAGTGATGAAGAGAACTTTTTGAAGGCCTTTGGCAGCAGCTTGGTGAACCTCTTCCTGAAGTCTGTGAAGTATTCGGGCAGCCACTCGCTGGAGTTTCCTCCCAGGGTGCGGAGCATGATGCAGGAGTGCTCTCCAGTAAGGTCGTTACATTTTTGACTGAAATAAAAGAGTAAATTTTAATTAATCTGGAAAGTTCGAAGCAGATGATGCTAGTGTGGTTGGGAGTCATTTTGCATGACATGACAGCTATGTAATACGGTTTAAAATAAATTTATTTAATAGACTGGGATCCCGCTACAACAAACCCTATGTCACCGGGTACACAGATGAAACTACCCCACCAACATACCAGCGACAAATGATGTTTTGAGCATTTCAGATTACCTGTCATTTTCCACAATTTCTTACATACATGATTGATTCTGCTATGTAATTATTTTTCAGAGGCATATTTCATATCATCTTTAATGATGTTTGATACTCACGACAGCTGTAGTCATTTTAGTAACTTGTGTCAAACAATGTCTAACAAAGTGAGCCAACACCCTTGCTCTGCAAGACTATTGACGGCCAAGATAATTGTGGGCAGTAGGCAATAACAGGCAATTTATGTTGCACATTTACCAGCACCTTAAAGGATAAGCCTACTAATCCTGCGGGGCGGAAGATTGTCAAAAGACCTAAAGTAAGTTGGCTGAACACTGCATCATTGAGCATAATGAACGAAGGGAGACAGCGGCAAACCAACAAGAATAGAAGGTTTTTCTATAGGCAGTCAAGGCTGATGATGTACCAAGGAGTCGAGGATCAGGTTATGGCATTCGATACTGTGATGATTCCTGTCACAAAATAGTATGATGATAAGTAAAATAACACAACTTACCTAACATAGACGGGAACAAATTTCTGAGATTTCCAAAACTTGAGCAGCTGTTCTGTCAAGCCGAATGAAGTACCGATATAATTTAACGATTCGGCCGGTCTCTCCGAAAGTCTCTTCAAAAGCGTTGGTGGTTTTTTCCTCGGCTTGATGGATTCCACCAATAGTCCCGGCTCCTCAAACTCCTGGCCATCGCTTTCCTCCACGTACACTTCTTCCTCGTTGATGCAGGAGATCTCTCCCGAATAATATTGGGCCAATTGTTGCAGGGCACGCTTTCCATACCCCATCTGGAAGTTTAGGTTAATTTGAATGGTTTGAAGATATACCTTTTCATTAAAGTGAATATATCACAACATAGCCAAACACCTAATGACAACCCTTCCCAATTTTGCCCAAATAGTCTACTGTCAAAGGAATGAAATAAAACATGGGCGATGCAGGCTATCTCCGAATCAATAATAATGATGAAAACAAAGGAATCAATGAGTTCAGATTGGTTAACCTTCCAGCGGGCGCGCTGTCGTAGAATTTACGACAGACGCGCCTTATCGCTTCCCCCACTCTTTCCACTTAGTTGTAAGCATCGAGCTTCGAGCTATGCTAGAGTCAAATCAAATGTCAAACATTTACCGCAAGATATAAATGTTTTTCTCAAAGTGAGTTACGGTAGGGCAATTGAACCGATGACAGAAGAAGAAAACATAAGCTTTCCAAAACTCGGTGTTTGTCGATTATGTGCACTGGATAAGAAAAGATCCTCAGCATCAATGAAGTGTTGCCGTTGCCAGTCCTTTACATGCAAGAACCATTCTTCAGTTGAGGTGGTTTGTAACAATTGTAAGGATGGGAATATTGATTCTGACTAAATATGTCGATAACAAATGTTGTTTTGAAATATTAAAATGTTTAGAGTGTTGCTTCGTTTTTTTTAAGAAAATCATTTTTTTTTTTTTAAGTACTGCCTATTATCATTCTTCATATCCTTAAAAAAATTCCCTAACATTTGTATAAAGAAAACACCACTTACATGGAGAAAACTTGATGACGTAAAATTTACGACAAGCGCCCGCTCAAGGTAAATTTCTCAACGCGCCCGCTGGAAGGTTAAGGTAGTACACAGAATAGACAATGAACGCTGACCTTTTCAATGCAATCTATTCCATCATGCTGTACGTTTTGACACAATGTAAGTATGTATTTTATCATGTATGTATGGATCACATATTCGACAGCCGCATGGATAGGATATTTTAGGTATTTACAGACCTTCTGGTAGTTGGGATGTGTGGCTATCCTGACTATGCGAGCTCCGCACAGCTGAGGGAAATCTCTGTCCCCAAACTGTTCACAAACGTTCCAAGGAATCAAGTCTCCCGCTGCCTTCTTGCCACGACCCATACCTTCTGATACAGATCTGTAAAAAGAAAATGATTGTAATATAATAATGAGTAAAGTATTTATTATTAATCGATCCATTTTGGCACAGTACATTAAATACCCGAACTAGCAATGCTAATATACCAGATTTTGCACAGTTCATCAAATATTCAAACCAGCAATGCCAATATACCAGATTTTGCACAGTTCATCAAATATTCAAACCAGCAATGCCAAGATACCAGATTTTGAGCCATTCTTTAACGGGAAATGCTGCAAACTTTTTCTGAAAAGGCATTTAAAATTTTGCATCAGGCGCTATATGATGCTGGTTCTGATTCACAGCAGAAAAAGAATTTCCACATCGGGAATATTTATTTGGGGAGTGTAGCGAGCCCAACAGTTTTTAAGGATCATTAACATTATTTTGTGCAGCCATTTTCCTCCGCACGGCGATGAGAAATTTGCAGAAAATCTCCCGCATGATCCAAGCTTTCTTGTTATATTCGTAAATATTCAAAATAAATTCGTAAAAATGCGATATATTTACGCGTAAATAGAAATTTCGCGGCCGACCCTTTAAATTCAGATATTTGGTGTAAATTCGTAAAACTTCAACTTATTTCTGCGCAAAACGTATTTTCTCGGCCCTTCAAACACGGATATTTGAAATAAATTGGAAAAAATATGACATTCCAGTGTAATTGTATTCAGATTTACAAAATAATAATACTAATTAGGACGATGTATAACCACGTAAAAATTCATTTTCGGCGTTTTACCGCCACGTCTGTCTTTTAGATTCAGATTTATGAAATTTTATGATTTATTTTCGCAAAAACCGAATTTTTTCAAATTACACGAACAAATTTTCGTGCACGGACAAAAATGAATTTCGAATTACGAATTAACGAATTAACGAATTTCGAATTAAAAAACCATTTTGTATGAAAAAAAATTTCTGTGGATATTTTTTTGGCGTTCGGAGTTTGAATTAACGGGGTTCTACTGTATAATGTATTTAACTATATTACCCACGCACAGGCAGTGCCATAGTGGGTTCCCATTATTATGTTTATAATATTGTATGTACTTAATGTAAAAATTGGGAAAAATAAAGGAATTAAAAAGAAAAAATTTAAAAAACTATCCCTTTTGTAAAATTATCAAACTTTATATGCAATTATTATCTTTTATTAGCCATATATTAGGTGAATGTTATTAGCAAATACATATTATTATTCTATATAGTTTCACAGAAAAATACTTTAATACTTGCAATATGTTTTCTTGTAACCAATGAACTCGTAATGTCTTGGATTACGAGTAATATTTAGATTCCCAGTTGCAATGTTAATAAATACGAGACTTCAAAGATTGGTTTGGTTCGTCAAGATTCCACGATGATTTATTTACGGAAAGAATTGCAAATAAGTCTATCTAATTACGCCGTGAGTTTCTTTACGTGCTGGCCAAGAGGAACCTCGAGGACACCATAACAAAGGTAGGACCTTCATTATTCTGGTGGCATCCTCTTATAGATCCCGTTCGTTCCCCTTTCGCTAGACAATAAGAGCTATCGAACCACTGTCAAAACAGTTAAAACACGCTAACTGTTAAACAGCCCCTACGATCGGCTAAGGTTCGGGTATCCCAATTGGAACCATTCGGAACGTGGCGTGCGCGAGCGCCTGCTTGCTGAACAGGTAGTGCCACCTATGGTTAATTACTAAAACTATCTATACAATATATTACCGACACTACAATACGAAAATGTCAATTAACACAAATATATTGACAATAGTCAAAAAATGTACTAAAATATTAAAAACAGTGGGTACCATATTACAGGATAGTGGGGTTGACAGGGAATTTGCAGCTACATTCAAAATTGCAGCAGCGAGAGTTTTTTTTTTGAATTACAGAAGTATGTAAATTTGTGTTGAGGACAAAATAAATTTTTGAATTTCAAATTAATGAATTTTCGAATTAAAAATGGATTGTGTATGCAGAATTAATTCACGGGACAACTTTTTTAGGTCAATTTCGAATTATGCATTTTTTTAAATTAACGGGGTTCTACTGTATATTTAAATATATTATACTGGGACATGTCAAGAGACAGAATAATAGAAGAGTATATATGATATATGACACGATGTATGAATGTGAATGAGTGTGTGCCGGGACATAGTGAAATGGGGCGTGATTAATTAGTTGGTTAGTTATGAAACTCTACCTATTAGAAAGTCGCCCCTCCATGCAGATTTGAATGACACAAAGCACCTCGGGGAGACATGTAGATTTGGGGGAAGTTGGAGCCAGGAGACAAAACAGACTATGTGATGATGCATCAGCCAGCATCTGGAGATCATTGGGACTGTTCTGGAAATATAAAACAAAATTATGTAGTTAGAATGAAAACTAAAAAATCAGCTGAGATGTTTAAAACCTCATCAATCTCGCACACATACTTTCAGCGATCTTCCTACATGATAACCTCGGTGGTGGCCTCAATGGCAATGGGTCACCTGGGAAAGGATTCATCGTCTGTGCCTATGCAGCCACGTTTAATCACTAATACAGTCTTCAACGCTGGTACATACAGAGTTCCCATGAACTTCTTCTAGCAAATTTTTTTTATAACATCGCTCATTTTTTTCCACGGCTATGAAAAAGCATAGGTAGCACGACTCTAACTGCTGACAATTTTGTCAGACCTTGTTTGATGAATTATACTTTATAATTTGTGGAGCATCTCATATAAATTTACCAAACTTTTCCAACAACCCTCGAAATCTCTATAGAAATGAAAGTATCGTACCTTATAATAACTCTTGACATAGAAGTATCATACCTTGTAACAACTCTAGACATAGATGTATAATACCTTGTAATAACTCTAGGCAAAGAAGTTTCATACCTTGTAATGACTGGAGACATAAATGGCCACCAGCCTGTGCAGGAAAGCCTCAGCCGCCTTGTGGTAACAGAACAAGGCGTCCCTGTCCACGTAGAACAATTCGCAGGCAGAGGGCGGGGGGCAGCCGGCCCCCATGGGTGGTGGGAGGGTGGCTTCCAAACACAACAGCCCCGAAAGCCAAGCCTCGATGGGGTCTCCCACGCGATAACGGATGGGCTCCTCCAGGGTTAACTGGGAACAAATGAGACAGATTAATTATGCTTTTAGTTTATTTTGTACATTTAATCATGTTTCTCACAGATTATTTTACAGAGAAAATTGTAACAATTTAAAACAATCGATCACAGTAAAAACCACGTTGAACGGCAAATGTAACAATTTCTGTTGCTGTATGCAAATAATATTGTGCTAAAAGTAAAGTGTAATGAATAAGGTTACAAAACACAAAACAAAGGCTCCATTAAATTCTATTTTATTAAATCAAATTACAATTTCTCCGGCATGAGATAGATTTAAATATGAAAAATGTCAGAGCGTGACTAGACAATCATGATGACTAATACTGTGTAACATGTAAGGCTATAAACTAAAATGGGCGACAGTTTCATACTCATCGTAAGAAACAAATTTATATTAATCAGTAAACCAATTTTAAAATAATTAATAATAGATTAGTGCATGATGATACCCTCCCGCGCTAGGGCTGTTCACCAACACCCGTTGAGCTCCTGACCGTTACGTGTCACCGCAATCGCTGTCCCCCGAATACTGCTCGCTACTGCAATCTCATCCTACGTGCAACTCTGTCGGAACAGCTGCTAATGAGTGTTGCAAGACAAAAGGCAGGTTTCGCTCTATCCTAAAGGGGTATTTAGTTACCATCCATTACCTACAAACCCTATATACCCTTACAAAACCTTATATTATGTGGTCTTTAAGGGCCAGACTCTTCCCAAAGTTGGAACAGTAATTTTGTAAAGTAAACAGCGGGTGGTATCGGGAGAGATGGACTGGGGAAGTAACTTACTGCTGGTGGGGCATTCCCCTTCTGCTGTATCTGCGCAAACAGTTTGAGGGACAGGGAGCGCCCGGTGCCCTCGTAGCCCGCCACGGTGGAGGAGAGCAGTGCAAGCGGGGCCCGGCGCAGCACCTCAGCCACCAGTGGCAGAGGGATGGCCCCCGCCTCGTCTATCAGCGCCAGGTCCGCAGCACCCAGGAGAGAATGGTCGTCGGGGGCAATGTACTGGGGAAGTAAGATATTTAATGAGATTATAATGTTACTCAATAGTTCGAAGCCGTCTAAAATCAGGGGAAACCTTTATTAACCCTTAGGGCTTAAGTCCTCCATCACAAAGAAAGCAACATTTTCCACTTACTGTGATGGTAGTAGGACATTTTCAAATATTGTCAGGTTATTCGTAGCCCGGGAATGTTTGTCTTTCTTTTTAGAAAATAAAAAAGGAAGAAAACTGTTAAAACATACAATGTAATACATTATTTTCTATAATAATAATGTTAGTTTAAAAGTTGGCAACATCTTGTGTATGGCAACCCTTTTGGATTTCGTTTCTTTTATCTATGCTGAGTACACTGCTGTCATCCTTCTTGTAATACGTACATCGTCAATAAAACCAGTTAAAAAGTGTTATATGTTTTAATTTAATAAACACAAAAGATTACAACAGGTTATGGGCCCAGATCACCACAGGCCACATACCTATCAAAAATAAAAGTACAGTGAAGTGACTAGTTGAAAACAATTACCGGAGAAACGCAAATAAACCTCACACCGTGTTGGCGTTGGAGGTTAAGTTGCCGGGAAGGAGAAAAATACTTGCTACATTCGGCTGCAAGGAAGGAAATACTAGTAAGAAAGGAATCGAAAGACACGATGGACGGAAATAATACAGTTATCAAACTGGAAGGAATAAAAAACTGGAATGTTTGGAAGTTTCAAACAATGGTGTTGTTACGGGGTCAAAATTTAATTAATGTCGTTGAAGGCGTAAAAGGGCAAGGCTCCGAGGAACAGAAAGCATGGGAGACACAAGATGCTAAGGCTCAAACAATGTTAGTGACCAGGATGACCGAGGAAGTGATGTTACATATATTATCTTGCACTACTGCTGCAGAGATGTGGCGAAAGTTAACGAGCATTTTTGAACAAAAAAGTGAAACAAGTATTCACATAATCCAGCAAAGATTCTTCCAATATAAATATGAAGAAGGAATGGAGATGTCAGTCTTCCTGTCAAAAATACAGGAGTTACAAAATCAACTCAAACAAATGGGTGAAGAAATTTCGGAAAAATTCATAATTACGAAGGTATTGATGTCATTGCCAGATATTTACAAACACTTCATATCAGCATGGGAGTCTGCGCCAGATAACAAACAAACCTATGATAACCTTGTCGCTCGTTTGTTAGTGGAAGAGGAGAGAGTAAGGGAAAAGGCTGAACTCGCATCGCCGTCATCTGCGTTTATGGTAAAGAAAACTGCTCCAATTAAAAGAAATATAAAGTGTTTCAAATGTAATAAGATGGGACATTATCAATCTGAGTGTATGAGTCATGTGAATAATAACCATCGTAACTTTCCAAACAAAAGTGAAAAAAAGTGTTTTTATTGCAACAAAATTGGGCACATCAAGAGTGAGTGCTGGCATAAGAAAGGAAAGGAGAAAAATGCGTTTGTAGTACAACAAATACCTAAAGAACTGTATCAACAGTCTAAGTGGTTGGTGGACACAGGAGCCAGCGAACATATGTGTCAAGACAAAAATCTATTTTCGACATTTTCACCAGAAGTGTCACAAAAGTCTGTGATAATAGGTGATGGTACTCAAATAAGTGTTATTGGTTGCGGACAAGTGGAACTAGAAGTATTCAATGGACACCGGTGGGTCGAGACAACCATATATAATGTACTGTGTGTGCCAGACTTAAAAATAAACTTGTTCTCTGTAAATTGTGCGGCTGACAAAGGTTATGTCATGTTGACAGATCAAAACATTTGCAAATTTTCCAAGAATAATAAAGTATGTGCGGTAGCAAATCGTGTTGGAAATATGTATATTATGGATGTTCGTTATAAATATAAAAACTGCTTTGCAAATGTAACTACAGTTAAATCAAGTTTGAGTGAGTGGCATGAGAAACTTGTACACCAGAATATACAGCAGGTGAAAGACGTGTTAGAGAACAATAATATTAAAGTCTCAAGTAATTCTCTTCAGAAGTGTCAAGGCTGCTTACAGGGTAAATCACACCGGCTGCCCTTTATGAACTCTGAGACAAAAGCTGTCAAAACATGTGAACTGATACATGCCGATGTTTGCGGGCCGATGGAGGCAGTATCTGTCGGCGGGGCGAGGTACTTCTTGATTTTAAAAGATGATTACTCTTGCTATAGAACTGTATATTTTATTAAAAAGAAGGACGAAGTGATTATTTATATTAAAGATTTTGTAAACAAAGCTGAAAATGTTACGGGTAACAAAATAATCACTTTTAGAAGTGACAACGGCTTAGAATTCATTAATAAGGCTGTGTCAACTTTGTTCTCAAACCGGGGTATAGTACACCAAACTTCTGTACCATACACGCCACAACAGAATGGCAAGGCGGAACGGGAGATAAGAACCTTAACAGAAGCAGCAAGGTCAATGCTGTGTGCCAAGAACCTTCAAAAAAAATTATGGGCAGAAGCAGTCAACACTGCAGCCTATGTTCTCAACAGAACCAGTAGAAGTAATGAACCAGGAAAAACACCCTATGAATTATGGACAGACAAACATTTTGATCTCAGTAACCTACATATCTTTGGTACGCCCGTAGCTGTTCATATTCCAAAAGAAAAACGAAGAAAATGGGATTCTAAAGGAGAAAATGGAATCTTGGTAGGGTACGGAGAAAATGTGAAAGGGTATAGAATTTTTTATCCTGATAAAAATGATGTTCTAATAAAGAGGGATGTCATTTTTCTGGAACCTGTTATTGGGAAATGTAATAGCTTAAACCTAGAGTCTGTAACAGAAGAATACAACGATGAAACTGACAATAACCAGCAAGAGTTAGTAGAAGATGTTGTGAGTGATCCAAACATTACAAATCAGATGTCAGATGATGAGCAGCACAGCTTATATGAACCTGAAGAAACAAGTGATGAAGATAGTGAACGCGATAGTGATAGTAAATTACAGCCAGCTTCTCTTCGTCAAACCAAACGTGTCAGAAAGGCGCCACAATTCTATACTTGCCAAAATGTGTACACTGCAGAGACAGAACCAGGCACCTATAAGGAAGCTATGCAGAGGAGTGATGCCTGTCAGTGGGAAGAAGCTGTAAAACAAGAACTGGATACTCTCAAAGAAAATAATACTTGGACAGTTTGCGCTGTACCTGAAAAACAAAACATTATTAGTAGTAAGTGGGTATTCAAAATAAAGAAAGTTGATAATATTATTCAATATAAAGCAAGATTGGTTGCCAGAGGTTTTGAACAGAATGATACAAAAGATTTATATGAAATTTACTCACCTGTTGCCAAATTGTCAACATTTAGATTATTTGTTTCAGTTGCTACAAAATTAAAACTATCAATACATCAGATGGATGTCACTGGGGCTTTTTTATATGGGGATATAAAGGAAACTGTGTTTATTAAATTACCGGAAGGGGCATATAATGGTTGTGATAATATTGTAAAACTAAATAAATCATTGTATGGGCTAAAAAAATCCCCTAAATATTGGAATGAAAAATTTAACCATGTAATAAGTAAAGCAGGCTATGTAAAGTCAAAGAATGATCCTTGTTTGTTTACTAAATGTAATGGAGAAAACCAAACTTATGTCTTACTTTACGTCGATGACCTCTTGATGTTTAGTAATAATGAACAGGAATTAAGTGATCTTAAATTAAAATTACACAATGCGTTTAAGATGAAAGATTTGGGACTAATTTCAAATTTTCTTGGTATCAGTGTTAAACAGAATTTGAAAGATGGTGTAACTGAATTATGTCAAAGATCTTATTTAGAAAATGTATTAAAAAGATTTAACATGGATAATTGCAAACCCATGTATACCCCTATTGATCAAAATTTTAATGTAAAAATCTTAGAATCCAAAGAATGTAAGTCTGACAAGGATATTGAAAATACTTGTAGGAAAATTATTGGAAGTTTAATGTATGCAGTCTCAGGCACTAGGCCAGACCTCTGTGTAGCAGTATCTATATTAAGTAGGTACCAAAATAATGCAAGTGATGTTTTGTTGACTCATTTAAAAAGAATTTTAAGATATATAAAATATACTCTAGATTATAAGCTGATTTTCAAATGTAATGATGATGGACTTGTTGGGCATTGTGATGCAGATTGGGGTGGTGACACACGAGATAGAAAGTCTACCACTGGCTACTGTTTCAAGTTCTCCAATTGTAATATATCGTGGTGTTCTAAGAAACAGTGTTCCGTAAGCTTATCATCAACCGAGGCAGAATATGTTGCAGTCAGTATGGCGGCTAGTGAATCTTGTTGGCTGTCAAGTTTATTGAAAGACTTTAATAACATAAATGTTTGTCCTGTACCTATATACTGTGATAACCAGTCTGCCATAATGGTTGCAAATACTGATAATATTAAAAGACTAAAACATATTGATATACGTTATCATTTTGTCAAAGATTTAATTAAGGAATGTAAGATATGTTTAGTGTATGTTAAGACTGAGGATCAAATAGCTGATATGTTTACTAAGTCATTAAACAAAAACCTATTGTTTAAATTTATTACTCAATGTGGCCTAATGTAAAATCTCTCAGTTATAACATAGGTGGTTAAAAGTTATAGATATAGATAATGTAAGAATGTGTTACATTGAGTGGGGGTGTTAAAACATACAATGTAATACATTATTTTCTATAATAATAATGTTAGTTTAAAAGTTGGCAACATCTTGTGTATGGCAACCCTTTTGGATTTCGTTTCTTTTATCTATGCTGAGTACACTGCTGTCATCCTTCTTGTAATACGTACATCGTCAATAAAACCAGTTAAAAAGTGTTATATGTTTTAATTTAATAAACACAAAAGATTACAACAAAAACAATTCCAGTAGAACCCCGTTAATTCGAACCCCGATAATTCGAAAAAACGCGTAATTCGAAATTTTCGCTAAAAAAATTTTCGCAGAAAAATTTTTTCATACAAAATTTTTTTTAATTCGAAATTCGTTAATTCGTAATTCGAAATTTATTTTTGTCCTCGCACGAAAATTTGTTCGTGTAATTCGAAAAAATTTGATTTTTGCGAAAATAAATCATAATATTTCGTAAATCTGAATCTAAAAGTCAGCCGTGGCGGTAAAACGCCGAAAAATGTATTTTTACGTGGTTATACATCGTCCTAATAAGTATTATTATTTTGTAAATCTGAATCGATTTACACTGGAATGTCGTACTTTTTCAAATTTATTTCGAATATCTGAGTTTGAAGGGCCGAGAAAATACGTTTTACGCGGATATATGTCGTAGTTTTACGAGTTTACACCAAATATCTGAATTTAAAGGGTCGGCCGCGACGAAACTCGGCCGCGAAATTTAGATTTACGCGTAAATGTATCGTATATTTACGAATTTATTTCGAATATTTGAATTTAAATGGCCCGCTGCGACGGAAATCGGCCGCGAAATCTCTATTTACGCGTAGATATATCGTATTTTTACGAATTTATTTCGAATATCAGAATTTTAAAGGGCCCGTCGCGACGGAAATCGGACGCGAAATTCAATTTACGCGGAAATATATCGTATTTTTATTAACTTTACTTCGAATATCCGAGTTAAAAAATACGGCGCGACGGAAATCGGCCGAAAAATTTCGATTCACGCCGAAATATGACATATTTTTACGAATTTATTTCAAATATCTGAATTTAAAGGGTCGGCCGCGACGGAAATCGGAAATCTCGATTTACGCATAAATATATAGAATTTTTACGAATTTATTGCGAATATCTGAATTTAAAGGGCCTGCTGCTACGGTTATCGGCCGCGAAAATAAAGAAATAATTGATATTAATACGAATTTACAACTAAAATACCATCCGGATTAGAAGAGGCGGCCGAGAAAATCGATTTTCGGCGGTTTTTTTTTCATAAAATTTCGAATTACGTGGGAATTCGTTAATTCGAAATTTGATTTTTGATGTCCCGTGGATTTCGAATTAACGAGGTTCTACTCTACATCCATACATTATAATTTTGTTTTTTATTAATTTGACTCGTACTGCACCAGCTTGAATCTATCAATTGGTGCAGACTTTATGGTTTACGGCTGCATATTATAATATTATATTCCTTTGTGTACTAAACTATTTTGTGTATTGAATTATTTATAAGGGTCTTGGAGCATTCGGTTTATTATTATATTTCGGGTTACTGACCAATAGGAAGACGGGCTTAATTCTTTGTAAGGACACCGCACTCCCTGTAGACTGTGCTATAATCTAAAGCGGCCGCTACACTACTCGCTTCGACGCTTCCGAAGTTCGAAGTGCGTGCCCACACACTCGTGCAACTTCGCGAGTAACTCAGTCCAACCAGTCAGTGATTGGTTTATTTATGCCGTGACGCTTCGAGTCCTTTGACTCGGGCGCATTTACCGACAACAATCGGAAGTCGGGCGAAGCGAAGCGAAGTTGCCCGAAGCGAAGCGAAGTTCGTGCCCACACTATCGTATTCGGTCAACTTCGCGAGTAGTGTAGCTGGGCTATAATATGAATTGAATTAAGATTTCATAACACATAATTGAGAAGAAAAAAATTATAATCTGATAATAAAATAGTTAATGCATACCTGAATAGTCTGCCTTGAATTCCTCGAGATGTTTATCCTCACAATTGCTTTCTTAAATTCCGGGTTTGTGGACCGGACGATATTATAGTCAGTGTGTTCCTGGTAAAGCAGAGAGTCCAGTCCCTTCAGAGCAAACTCAAACATTGTGATCAAGTTGTCTGGGTGTGGTGAGGTTACGTAGATGTTGACGTAGCCGAGGGCGATGGCTGCGGATACGGCTAATCCAAGACAGGCAGATTTACCCCTACCTCTGGAGGCGGTGAGACAGTGTGGGGGTCTAGAAAAATGCAGACCATTCCGATTTTACAATATATTTTTTTTACAGAATTATTCATAAAATACAGTCAATAAAGCACAACGGTAATGTCCGTTCATATGTGGTCCCCGCAAATAACTACCCAATAATAGTGTAGGTATATAAATATAATGTTTTTTATTTATGACATCCAGGATTAATCTCGTAAAAATCACAGGGTAGTCATAGAGGCGCTATTGGGTACTAATATCTCATTGAAACGTGTTCCTCTAATTATCACGCAAGTAGCAAAGCACGGAGTCCGGATTCGGTAGTTTCCGGTCATTCAACATTAGAGCGTTGGAGGTCGAATTGGACTTATTGGAGATAAAAAATTGGAAACAATTTAATCGCTTCGTGTCTCGTCTAAATATAATACATCAATTGGGATTAGCGACGAGTCCTTCATGAACGAGCCGCACAATTGAGCTAGCTCTTTTTGATGAGCCGTAACCTTACGACTCCCGGTAAACCGTACCACGGCTCAATTGAACGGTTACTCATTTGTATGAGGAGATATTTTAGAAATGAATATTAATTGTATATTATCATAAAACATTATATTTTCCAAGTATTAATTGTTGTTACATACTCAGAGACGTCTGACTTCCGGACTTGGACATTACCCACTAACTACTTAGTGATATGTGCAGCGTACCGGTACCAATAGTTGTACAATCATTCATATGCTTAAGCTGGGAGCTGCATCGGGGGAGCCATAATGTGAGTCGTATCAGACAAGCACAGTATTCTCATTGCTCAAACGCTCTAAGGTCACGGCTCCCGTTGAAATGAGCCGTCGGTCAATGAGCCGTCGTTCAATTGGGACGTCGTTCAATTAGATCGTCGTTCAATTGGGCCGTCGTTCAATTGGACCGTCGTTCAATTGGGCCGTCGTTCAAATGAGCCGTCGTTGAATTGAACCGACGTACTTTTACACAGCACTGTGTAGCATATCCCCTTTGTAAAAACAGAATTTTACGCGACTTAATATATATTTGGCTATTACACTGCCGACTTCTTGAAAATCTTAAGACAGAGATTCACAGAAAGTCTTGCACAGTCCCACCAGAGTTGGAGCGGGCGGGGAGTCAGAAGGGGAAGAGATGAACTCCGTCAGGTTCTCTGAAGGTAAAGACGAATTACCTTGGTTCTCTATCAGCCAGTGTATTGATAAGTGTGGCTAAAGCTGTTGCCTGTTCGTATGTCTTGCACAGTCCCACCAGAGGTCCAGCGGGCGGGGAGTCAGAAAGGGAAGAGATGAACTCCGTCAAGCGGGGGTTTACTCTCTGGAAGTAAAACAAAACATGTTATAAAATGATGGTGATCACTATTTCTATTTCAAGATGTCCTCACTAGGATCTATCGTGCGTTTCAGGATTTCATTTACATTATTCATGTTTAAGTTTTGAATAATAATAAGTTGTATTTTATGTAACAATTAATGTTTCTAGTACAGTAGTGTGTTATGTATCTGTTTCAGACTGTATTTGGCATTCCTTATGTCTTGTATTTAGCTTTTTATTTGTGCTTTAACCTTTCTGGTCTATGATATTTTGACATCATGTTATCTTTATCGACCTGTCAAATAGGTGATCAATGTTTAACGTATCCCAAACTGAAATACTGTCTTTAAAAGCAGATGAAATACTCTTTCAAGATTTAACAATACAAACGAAGATACGCTATTGAAAATAATTATATTTGGAACTCAAATATACATAAACATTTATGAGCCGTCTCAGTTGATTCCATAAGAGACAAATTGACTCTACGGCTATAGATGTATGGTGTACTAAAAGTAACAAATCGATTTTAGGGGTTAAACGTAATGTTGTTTCAAGAAGAGTGAAATTTTTTCGGTGTAGTCACTTGTTGGATATGCTTTTGATCGTGAAATCTAGTGGTTCGAATGTAAGTGTTTGTTATTATTTCTTATGTTTGTATTTTTAATTGAGGTTACATCGAGGCAACCCTTCAGTCGCTTGCTCTCTTCCGGCATAACAGAAACCTCTGGTTTCTTTAAGTAAAGAGCAACTTACCTCTGGAATATCATCGACCGGGGTGACCTGCGCCGTCAGCGATGATATGGGCAGCACAGTGAGGCAGTCGTCCAGCACCAGGCATCGTTTATTGTCTGCCAGTGATAGCAGGAACCTCTCGTTGAACCTGTGTGATACCGTGTCGTATGCCTCCGTGCGGAATCTGAAACGAGTCAAACATATTATATTTAATGAGAAAACACAATTCTATTCACAGTAATTTGCTTTAACCTGTAAAAGCGGACATTTTTTAGCAAAATCTAAAATATCTGAATTCAAATTCTTCGAATATCTGAATTCAAAGAAATATTTGTACTGTCCTGATGAAGGTTGAGTTCAACCGAAACCGGTCGACGTATATAAATGTAATAAAGTGGTTTAAAACAAAGATATTCTTTCATTTGTGTACTAATGTCAAGCCGCAAAGTGTTTGCTTCCTTCGATAAAGAAATAATTGGTATTAATACGAATTTACAACTAAAATACCACCCGGATTTGAAGAGGCGGCCGAGAAAATCGATTTTCGGAGTTTTTTTTTTTCATAAAATTTCGAATTACGTGGGAATTCGTTAATTCGAAATTTGATTTTTGATGTCGCGTGGATTTCGAATTAACGAGGTTCTACTGTACAATGTTTTGACACAATATGGGAATAGACGCCGATGCTACAAATAAATATGTAGGGTTGTCATAAGTGGCTAGGGTCTCGTCAGGACAGGGTGGGGGGTGGAGATATACAATAAACAAAAAATGTGCCATCCAGTTTCTCATCACCCCTCACCCCAGGGCTCAGGCGCGCTGGAGTATATACTAGCTCGTAGTTAGAATGGTCGCGGTACAATGGTGTTCATTAGTAAATAGTGTGACTGCAATGTGCAGTTTTAAATCCGGACAGAGAGCTCGATAACACTGACAGTCCCAATATACAGGGACTGACTGCAACCCTACGTGTGTGTGACAGCCGCATAGATCAGGTTAAGAGAAATTTTCAGTCATAAACGATAACAACCTGAACATTACAGTGCATTTGTCAAACTAAGTGTTTAGATATCAGATGTTTCCATTACCGTGAATGTACGTCCATAGCGATAGAATGAAGCTGCCTGAGTGAGGACATTGTCTTCAGCAAGAAAATGATGATGCCTCCTCCCTCCACAGTTTCTATAGTGCGGGCCATCAAGTTGGGAGTAAGGGCTTCGAAATCCTGCAATTTACAAAACATAATATTAACTTTAGTAATTCAATAATTTGTTTTGCCGTTTGCTATGCTGTACGCAAAAATTCTTTCAGAAATAATGAAATTTTAAAAACAAAACTGATAATAATAACAGTTAATTTATTTACATAGTGCTGTTTTTAAGGGTCTTCCAAAGTCATATTTTCTGGAGAGGTTTGAATATTTTATAAATCGGGAACTCAATGAATACCCATACACAGTAAGTAAAAACACCTTACAGAGCTCTACACCAAGTTTCAGCTTGATATATGTATTTTTCTATTTCAGAACAAAAAATCGTATTAAGAAATATCAATTGTTTGTATGAAAAATGAAGTGGATAAAAATTTTGTTGTTTTCCTCAAGTCAATGTTTTGCAGAGTCAAATGTTGAAGCCACTGCGGTGAAGCCACTGCGGTGAAGCCACTGCGGTGAAGCCACTGCGGTGAAGCCACTCTGGTGAGAATATTTATTTATTTCTTTCCGTATAGGTGCCTACTTATAATTTATTTATTTAATCACGCCATGAAGGTTTTTACAAGTTATTTAAATTTCATCAACATAGTTATTATTGTAACTCCGGAAACTCTTATAACTGAAACTCCGGAACAACAAAACACTTGGACTTTATTGTTAGATACAATGAACTCTAACGGCTTCTTTAGCAGGAGGTACAAATTATTAGGTAGCAATACCATTTATTACTAACTCAATCCCTGCATTCTACTATGGGTAGCCTCTTAAACTACTGTTTAGGATATCACAGTCATTCGCTTCCTCTTGGCGCGTACAGGGATAAATGTTAATTATCCAATGGATTCCAATTGTCACAGAGTAGATAAGGTTAAATTTTCAAGATTCTGATAAATGAAATAAAGCTAACCTGTAAAACACACACGCCGTATGTGTGCCCGAGAATGGCGTGACTCTCGGAATAATATCTGCCGTGAATGGTGGTAGCCACACGGAACGAATCGAAAAGGGACTCTTCCGATATGTCAAGTTTGCCTGCTGCAATTTTCTTCGCTCGCTTTCTTCCGTGGCTGGAAATTTAAAAACAAATTAATAAATTTTAAGCTCAATAATTACTTTGCCTAACTACAAAAAGTCATAAAGAATGAAAGTAGATTACTTTGCCTAACTGCAAAAAGTCATCAAGAATGAATGTATATTACTTTGCCTAACTGCAAAAAGTCATAAAGAATGAAAGTATATTACTTTGCCTAACTGCAAAAAGTCATCAAGAATGAATGTATATTACTTTGCCTAACTGCAAAAAGTCATCAAGAATGAAAGTATATTACTTTGCCTAACTGCAAAAAGTCATCAAGAATGAATGTATATTACTTTGCCTAACTGCAAAAAGTCAACAAGAATGAAAGTATATTACTTTGCCTAACTGCAAAAAGTCATCAAGAATGATACAAGTCATGATACAAAGCGTGTTTGATAAAATGTACCTTTTAGCAGTGTTCACTTTTCTGTGTATTTACCCAGACATGTTTTGTGTTGTCTTTATTGCTTTAGAAACTTCAAACAGAATTACCACAATTGAAAATACAAGGCCTCTAAGTCTACAATAGCCAGGTAATATTTAAAACACCCATACGAGGTAAGAATTATGAGGCACATTAAATCACCACAAGGGCGCTGTACATTTGTATTTATTAAATAATACTAAAACTATTGACTTAAAACGAATGACTTACATATAACACTTAATTCTAGTGACTTATGGCTAAGGCCTACAACTACTGTCTTAATGACATATGGTAGAAACATACAACTAACATACTTACATTTAAAAATACATCGATAAATACTCTTTCTAATTTTACTAGCGCCAGAAGAAGATGGAAGTTCTATAATATTAAAGTGTTTCATAATTAATTTTAGAACACGGGTGCAAAATGCGCCCAATGGGTTATAGCTGGATTTATAGAAAAGTATTTTATGAAGTGAAGTGAAGTAATTAATCGTCGATCTTCACCGTATTTAAAAGATTCATCTGCCAACAATTAAACCGGTTCACGTGTTATGTTCCCGCTGATATTGTCCATTGGTAGGCAAGTCAATAGCATTTTGACTTTATCATAAGTAGGTGAACGCAATCGCTAGAGAATTTATGTGTGTGAATCATCAATTACAGCAATATTTGGATAGAATGACAGATTTATGGAAATGAGTGTCTGAAAAATCGAGTTTTTAGTTTGGATATAAATTCCGTCGGGTGTTTATACATCTCAATTCCATAGGAAGTTTATTCCAAGCCTTAGGGCCGGATACTCTGAATGAACGATCACCAAACTTAGTGTTCGGATTTCGTTTAGGCTCTTTCAGCCTTCCAACAGCGGATGATGTCACTGATCTAAGAGTTGGCTGCCTGAGACCAGTATTTTAATAAATATAGGGTGGCGCCATTTCGTTGATAGCTTTAAACACCATCCAGCATAACTTGTACTAGATTCTTACAGGACACTTCAGCCAGTGAAGATTTTAGAGGTGTTGAGCCTTGTTGGGGCGTTGAACACTGATTGCTGTTTTTCAGTTTGGCATTTAGGAAGACTTGCATAGATGCCGTTGCAGAAGTCAAGATGTGATACTGTATATAAGTTGTAACGTTAAAAATTATGCAAATTTAAATTGCCAAAGAAGTGCCCGATTGTTGTTTTGTTGAAAGTTTTTCGAGTGGCTGACCTGCGATCGTTGTACGGAGCGGGCTAGATAACGCGGGTAGAAAGGACGGGTGACAATACGGGGGGAAAACAAACGGACGCGCGGTTTTTTTGGAGGACAATTCCGCGGCGCTGAGATTGGCTTGACTATTTTATTAATTAAAACGTAAACTAGTTGAGACGAGTTCCAAACGCGCCATTGGGGCGATTGAGTGAAGAGATCATTTGAATTGATTGATTGAGATCAAAGATGAATCATTATTGTCCCCGCGTAGCCTGCCAAACGTTCAATGGATGCTGGTTAATTGAGGATGGCCTCGCGCACTCCTTCCCACGAATCTCTACCTGGAGCTAACTCATTCGGATTTGGCGGGGACCTGGGTAAATATTTACCTACGACTACCGTTTTTTACACGCATTTAAAAATAAACAATCATTTGATTCATCTTAATGACAATAAACAACAACTTTTTGCATTTATGATTTTGAAAAATATTGATATTTAATATTATTTACGTAAATAATAATTAACGAGAAAATTTTCCGTACAACACACCATTTTGACACACCGAGTTCTCGCATACTTCGCGTTTGTTATTACGTAGTGTAGGGCACTGCCAACATAACAATTAAAAAACACAATCGGATAGTTTTTAAAATTTATATGGCAAAACGGTTTTTTATATCATAGACAATGAAAAATTTTTTTTTAAATGATGTGTTAATTTATTTATACATAAAAAATATTGTAAATAAAAAACCAGTTATTTATTAAAATTAACGTATTAAGGGAAGGTTTTTTGGTAAAGGTTACGAATTCCGCTTCACGGTAAATATGGAATATTTACTTTGAATTAATACTTGAATTTAGTTATATTATTACTAAAAGTTACTATAAATGTTGGGGAACCTTTAATAACGCCTGCTCGCGTCCCCTTTAGAGTTATATCCCAGTTTTCAAGTAGTTTGTGGGCTACGCTAGGTTTGTATAGACTGGTTTGTGATTTAATTCTACCTTATCCAATCTAACCTTACCTAACCTATCCTATAATAATCCAACCTAAACTATCCTATAATAACCCAACCTAACCTAACCTAACCTATCCTTATCTAACATATATATTAATCCAACCTAACCTATCCTAATATAACATATAATAATCCAACCTAACCTAACCTATCCTAATCTAACATATAATAATCCAACCTAACCTAACCTAACCTATCTTAATCTAACCTATAATAATCCAACCTAACCTAACCTAATCTATCCTAATCTAACATATAATAATCCAACCTAACCTATCCTAATCTAACATATAATAATCCAACATAACCTAATCTAACCTGTAATAACCTATAATAACCCAACCTTACCTAAAATGAAAACGTTTTATTTAAAAAAAATCGTAGTAAACCTTTAAATATTAAGAAACTAAATTCATCTGATGTTTGGTATCAAAGTTGATCGCCTAACAATTAACGGGTGCGTGTCTAGCGATCTCGAAAAATTGTCTATTATGCCGATTATGCCTTTCATGTTTCCTACACTGCCACTACACAAACAAACGCGAAGTATGCGAGAACTCGGTGGGTCAAAATGGTGTGTCGTACGGAAAATTTTCTCAAACGGTAGTCGTAGGTAAATAATTACCGGGACCTGTCGTCCTGCTCACCGCTGGCGGACTCTCCAGACACCCTCAGACATGACAACATGATCAAGGTTCTTCAATGCTTTCACACATTCTGCCTCCTTGCCTTAGCCCCATCATAGCCCTGGTGATTGACAAGGCTCCATGCTCATCAGACATGACAGAGTGCACAAGTAGTTTAGTTGCCTCTGTTGAAAGGTTCCTACAAACTGACTTAAGTAGTCTTAGGTAGTAGAACCTCGTGTTAACGGTCCTATTTACCTGACTTTTTAACGAAAGGTCTAAATCCAGATAAACTCCCAGAATTTTGATGACTGTTGCCGGAAGTAGCATTATAACATACATCATTATATAAAATATGTATAAATAGATACTCACTTGCTGATTGATTCATCCTTATTCTTATAGCACCACAATACAGTTGGACGAGCCTTCACCGTTGACTTTGCGAGCATATCATACAAAATTGGAACCTAAAACAAACATTTTAATACAGTTGAATTATGCTGTAAAAATAGCATCTGAACTTTTATTTCCTTCCTAAAATCAATATAAACGCTTAAACTTAGCAACCCGTGAAAAGTAAATTGCAGACAATAAAGATTTATAGGGTAAAACAATGTTTTTAAAGTTCATAAATAATATTTTTATTTACCTGATCTCTGGCTTTATCTCCGACTATAAGAAACATAGTCCTATGTCTGAGTTTAACACCATTCTCAATCATCACACGGATCCGGTTATCAATCTTCTTTTTCACCATTTTGATTGAATATTATTAATATTTGCAGTAAACAAGGTTGACACAGGTTGACAGGTTGACAAGCAATCGCCGCATGATATACATAACCTCAACTTTACGGCATGTCACGAGTGGCTATAAGCTGACCTAGGTTTAAAAAAAGTTTTCCAAAAATAAGCCTTATGCTTACCACACCATTAGAGTGATTTTGATATAATTTGTATTATTCTTATTTTTACTTACTTAAATAAAAAAGTACTTACTTACAGTGCACCATGGACTAATCGACCTAAAAGGATTTTTAGGTCCATGGAGTGGACCCTACACACATGCACCCTAAAAAAGTTTTTTAGGCAGTTAGATGTTGCGATTTCGGACGTTGTCATTAAGCAATTTATTTTTGTAACAATATTTTATCAATTTAAATAAAAGCAGGATTTTCAAACCTTTTCATGGGGCTAAAGTTATTGCCTACAAATCAGTGTTTGATGCACTGGGAGCTCCAATGAAAATCAACGCAAGCGGATGATTATTCCCAAATTTATTTTGCTTTGAGAAGTACGTTCTATCAAGAATCAGTTAATAATGCGTATTGACTGATTGTTAATTATTCAATTTTTAAGGCATTTGTGTGCATTTTTTTGTTACTCGCTTCTTTTGTTCCACTATTACAGCTTTAATTTAGAACCCCACAATTGGACTAACTGGGCACAACTACATAGCGAGTGTGAAGCCTTTTTATGCTGACGGTTTATATTATTTGAATTACACATTTGTTCCAGCACGCCAAGAGTTACGACACACGAAGAGGATTACTGTTAATTCCAAACACGCGACTTCTGAAAGTGCGCGGGCGGCGCGACGGTTTGAAATGTAGAAAATTTTTATTACTTAAATATTACGATTCTTCAAAATAATACATTTTGGTAGTACAGTTAGACAATAAAATGTAGAAATTCAATAAATTGAACATTTTTTCATTACTGCGGTAACATCAACGGTAACCGCGGTAACTCCGGTAACCCGTAGCCCCATGGGTCGGTAGGGAATCGACATAAACCGAGTGCTGCAAGGCCCTGCACAGAAAAGTCTCACAATGAACTGCGCTGCAGACCGTTACCTTACTTTAGCGAACTTTACTATTACAGCAGTCGGTTCATGTGGATTTCTTATCAACCCGGGACCACGGCCTTAGGACAAACAATTATGGAATATTCAGTCTCCGGAATGTGACTGGAAAAACCCCTAGTATCACTAATATCTCAACACCGTGTATAAAAGTTCAGTATCCCATCGTTGTTCTCCTCCAAAGTTCCTGGTCAAGTTAGTTTTTTTTATGTAACACCTCACAAGAGCGCCCCTCCCTGTACAGTGAAAAGACAGGGGAACTACGTCGCGACCCGGTTGGGTAGCATTGCGAGGCGGGTTAAGGCAGGGGCTGTAGGAAGAGATTTATTAATGCGGGTTTTGAAGTGGCCTGGATTATATGAAGGAGGAAATACAGATGCCGGTAGCTGCACTGGTGCACCGGGGATCAATACTGAATATAGAGAAGGATCTAATTGAGAAAAGAAACGTATAAGATGTTATAATAATCAAAGCACTTTTTCAAAATTCGCAGAACATCTCTTAGTGAATAATCACGTCCCGCTTGACAACAATGAACTTAAACCCTTGCATAAGAAAGAAAGGGCCTTAGATTAAATTTACTTGAACAATTAAAAATCAATAAAAGAACCAATGACCCTAATATAACATTAATCAATAATGCAAGGAAAATTATTTATTCCCCGCTTCTAAGTATGTTCACAAAACCTAAACAATATAACACATTTAAATAAATTAATAACTTCTACATCATTATTAAACAATTAAGATAACATTAATGTGGGGAAAACAGACTTCAAATACCCCCACAGAATATGAAATCTATTGTCACAATTATTTTATCAGTAAATCGGTTTAACCGGTAATAAATCATTTTATATTGGGAGGGGTAAAATAGAATCATATTAATAAGTCGTCTAAACGTGGCTAAAACCACAATTTGAAAATGGACTTGAAAGCCGAAACAGCTGTAACAATAACAAAAACCAAAAAAATACTTGCAGAACTTAATAATTATATTATTAAATTTGATTTTAATTAAATTTAAAAAAAAATTAAATGGATTTCTACGAATTAAACACACAAACAATAAACAAATAGCCATTCAGTTGAAATGTCCCCGTTAAATGCCAATTCTAGTCCGTATCAGCTTTTGAACAAATTGTGATCAGCAGAAGAGGACAACTAAACTAGTCCCGGCGAGAGCTCGGACGGACGTAATTCTCACGCGTCTTGTTTGAAAATGAAAAAGACAGTTAATATAGAACGATGACGTCACGTTCGATCTCTCGCTGGAACTAGTATATCATTATGTTTATGTATATGTTTGTCAGCTTATTACAATTTGATCGAAAGTTGAAGAAAACCTTTCAAATATCAAAAAACAAAATGGCGCTGGATGGCCATTTACTGACTTTGTCTCAAGTTGATTTCTTCTAAAATTTATAAATTTCTGCTAACTCCCTAAGGGCCTTAAGCTACGAATAAATAAGACAAAATTTGCGCAAGCCCAACCACGAATCACGGGAAAGGAAACGGCGGGACAAAAAAAAAGTCGGGTTGTTTCACAAAATTTTAACAATTCATCAAATTTCAATGATTTTCTAGTTCTGTGAAGGTTTTGTTCAAGTTCTGTTATTATTTCAGTTCAGTCAAATAACTGGCCCGTAATGATGTAATAACAGAACTTGAATAGAACCTCCACTTAAAAATCATCATTGAAATTTGACGTATTGTTCAATTTTTCAAACTCACTGGTGGTAAAATGCTAAGTGTGTTGGAGTCGAACTGTATTATCTGGGCCCAGCAAAGAGTACGGATATTATAGTTCCATGGGGCCCAGTAAGAAGCATCTTATATATTGAAAATTAAAAGAATTCATAAAAAAATATAGCATGGAACGTACTTACCGTTATTTAAAATACATTTTTTGTAGTTTTATTCTAGGAATTATGGCAACCTATGATTGACTAGAAACTCATAGAAGTTTGGCGTTATTAAATAATTTTTCAAATTAATCAACGGCCAAGCATTTAATAGTGAGATTCTGGCACAAATCCAAATATTTATATCAGTGTCTCACACTCGGAGACGTCGCCACAACATATTGTATTTTCGAGCAAGTCGCAAAATTTGAAATCTGAAAAAATTCGAGGTATTCTACGAAAACCTACAATGAGGTTGCATAATTTCTACCTACAAACAGTACAAACTCACGGTATCGACGGTGCTTTTGCAATGTATTTGATAAAATATACGTTGTAATTATTTGAATATGAAAATGTTATACATTTATGGTTTATGCATCGTGTGGGGAATGAAATTTGCTATAATAATACACAATATAAAAATACACTATAATAATCCTAAACTGTATCAGTTTGTTATTATGATTATAAGATTATTATAACTATTATGTACGTATTTGTGTTTTTTTATTAAAAAATAATGTATCTGTGTTTATAAAAGCCCAATGGGCGTTTAAATAAATCATTATTTAAGTACCTAGGTATTTAAGTACCCACTTACAAATCTTGTGATGTCAGTGTCAGAGCAAGGTTCGTAGAAAATGTATGAAGGTTAGCTCATCGAGGGGGTAGAGCGGTGATTGGCTAGAAAATCGTGACGTAGATGGAAGCCCATTTCAACTGGGAAATTTGAATTTACTGTAATACAAGTGACAGAATGCACTTATAATGGTAATAATATACTAATTATTACATTATAACTAATGTTCGGAATAAAAGGGAAAAATACAAGGAATATTTGTAGTGTTACTTGTGTATTGATAATGTACCTGTGCCTTGTACCTAATATATTGCCTTTTTTCTTCCTTTCTGTCATATTTCAAATTGGAAATGTGAATCTCCTCACATATCAAATTGAATGTCTCATTTAGCAAACTATCACGACAAGGATATGTCAGAGAAAGTGTTGCGAATAATAGTATTTTTACAAAGAGTCGCATATGGTGGTAGATAGATACACTCTGCATCGCCTGTCGCCGGTGAAAGTCATGAAAGACCACCATTCTGAATCGAAGGGTTGCTTGAAATGCATAGACTAGTATAACACATCAATGTTGAAATGGCTTTAGACATATTTGGTGACCAGATAATTCCTGGTTTCCTTCCCCTCCCAATACCGAAATAGAAAACACGAAAATCTTTCTACAGCCGATCTGTTGAACTCAAGAACGTTACGTAGAAACGACCCATTCTCGAGAAATAAATAATGTCAACTAATTATAAGTATACCCCTTTCTTCGGTATGTAATGACACACGCCTAATGCGACCTTTTTTACCTTTCACAACTGCACTCCATTTGGTTACCGTTCAAATAAAACATTATATCGACTTTAATTTGTCTCCGTATATCATTCCAGTGCAGAGATCATACGTTCCTCGGGCGTCGGCTTAAATTTACCAAAAAATAATACTACATATTATACCTAGTGAAAAAAGAGATAGTTCCTTTCGGACTGCCAACTAGTCTTCGAGTGACTTGAAGAGCTTGCAAGCGGCCCAATCCCCTTTTCCGCAAAGTGCCAGTGTGAGCCAACGAACCTTGATTTCAGAGGAATTTTTGGTTTTGTTTTATTAAATAAGAGAAAATTAGAAAAAAAAACTTTTACAGGTCTACTGTTCTCAAAACTACCTACTAGTTACGACTGTTACGAGTATTTGGGTTCTATAATACGTGCTTTACCACGCGTTTACAACAGTGTATATGTTTATGAGTTTTACATTTATTGTGTAATTTATGTTTCTATTATGTACGTTGTACGCAGTTGTACGTAAAACGTCACACATCATCATGGCCTTTGTGGCTTCTTGATAAATAAACAAATCAAATTAATAATATAAACGCCCAATAAATTGCGCCGCGTTTGAATGATTAATTACGTGCAATTAATAAATAAACAATGAAAATATTAAAAATGTATATATTCTTTTCAGCATATCGCTTGCCATACACTAGCATTGGGAATGTATGATGAGCGATATGCTGAAATAGGCCAAGCCACGAAAATATAGCGCGCTTATAGCTTGATCTGTCGCAGGCTTTCGTCTTACTATCGGTCGGTACCTACCGTATAATATTTTGAATAGATGGGTATATAACGGTGACCGGAAACTAGTGGCACAATCGGAAAATTTGTGAATCTACATCACATAGAGAAGGTCCGGGATCTAGGTAGTTTTCGTTGAAACCGGGTCTGACCATTTCAAAGACAATAAACAGCTGATGGTAACCCCGTAGCGACCGAATATTATAAATTTCATCTTCGGACTCAAATTACTCGGAAACGAGTTCCAAATATAAATGATTTTACTACAAAATCGACTGATATTGTGATGTAGATTCACCAGGTTCTAGCATACAGCACTAGGTCCCGGAGAGCGTGTATAAATTGCGTATACATTATTTATTACTTGGAATATTCCGCTGCGGTGTGTCGTCTGATCGCTTTGTTTCGTTATTATTTAATCTTTTTACAAGGTTCTAAACCACGAGACGGAAAAAACTACCTAACTGCATAATGAATTCCTTTGTTGTTGTTACCAAACATCATGTTTCGCAATGCTAATCTTTGAAGTTCATAGGGCTTCCTCCATCCTGACTTCCTGACACCGGCCATTAATTTCTTATCTATATACTCACAACTACTTACTCAATTCTGCATGTAATTTAGAATAATAATTTTGCCGTACTAGGTAGGTACCTACTATGCTAGTTGTCGTCTTAATAGTATTGTTTTTATATGATTATATTCCTATTACATCTCGGAAGCTATTTTCCGTTCAACGTGTTTGAGGTGTGACGATTTATCGCATCAGGCACGGAATATACCCAATAAACCTGCGTTCAAAGCATTCTATTGGGATCGTATAAGATTCAAACAAGCTCGAATAATTGATGTAGTTCTCGTTCGTGCCGCAATCTAAGGGTTTATTTAAAGCGCTGAAGTTTCCAGTTCAGTCGTATTTTGCTGTCACCTGGCGAACAGCTGTTCGCGCCACGGCCATTTTCGATTTGACTGAACATCTTTCAGTTGAGTTTAATCCGTCGCGAGGGAGGGTGTAGCTGTTTTTCGCGCCGGTGCCCTGCCATAATATCACGACAATATTCAGTAGACCCGTCATGTAAAACGTCTTGTGCATTCGTATAATGTTGAAATTCGTCGTTTTTTATTCACGGGTGACTGGTATAGTGTGAATTTATAACGCTGGTGTTGTTCTGCTAAAACTCAAGACGTCCCGTGTTGGATACGTGACATTTTGAGGTGTTGCAAGACTCCCTTGTTATGAAGTGTTGAATGTTGTATGTTTTTACTGTGGTAAGTCGCTGTGATTGACCATTGAATTGTTGGATACGTACAATACAGCCGGACCAAACCTGATGATAATAAACCGAATTCAAGTGAGGTTAGTATGACATATTTATTGTATAAATCTCTTTGTTATCTACAGCTGCCTTTCTTATAACTGTACTGTACTGTATGTACTCGTACATACACACTTACTTCTACTTGATTATTTATCTCCAGCGTAAAACGCAGTTGTAGGTATTTTCTGAATATTCAGGTTTCTTGTAGAGTAACTTTTGCACGCACAAACAAACCCACTATATTCTCTTTGTACGCGCTACGCTAGAATATCGCTCTCCGTCACCAGCGTTCTATGGCAACCTCAATTTTGAAGAATGATTTGTGTCGTAAGATTGGCAATTCAGATCTAGGCAACATTCTATTCTAACGGTGTTCTTTCACCGGGCAATAGAAAAACATGTCCATTTATTGATTTTCTTTTCATCTCGTTATGATTTGAACCCACTACTCAGGAATATGACTAAATAACTAATTAACTATGCCAAGGAGATAGTCCAAATGTTTGTCTACAAGTCTTTATTTTAAAAATGTCATAAGTCATAACAAGAAATCAAAACAGCATTATTTTTCAAACAAGCGGTGAAATAATAATAAAAAACGAACCATGAGATTAAATAAAAATGCTTATTTACAGTAAATTATTTGTGCGAGTTGTTAATGTTTTTTTATTATTATTTTAGTAGTTTGATTTGTGATAATTTTATTGGTGTTAAGATCAGTGTCAACTAAATTATTTTAAACACATCGTGAGTAAAACCGTTTCAAAACAATATAAATAATATCGCAAAAAGTTCAATAACAGAGTTGAATCGAACGCATTGCCTGCTCGCTCAAATGCATTGCTTACATACAACATGTTTAAAACTTATAATTCGTGTTCAGAAAACAATATTCCAGTAAAAAAAAAACAAACTTTTTTTGTAAGCTAGACAGG
The DNA here is from genome assembly GCA_026573805.1 of Hesperophylax magnus. Classification (NCBI taxonomy): domain Eukaryota; kingdom Metazoa; phylum Arthropoda; class Insecta; order Trichoptera; family Limnephilidae; genus Hesperophylax; species Hesperophylax magnus. The sequence goes on along the minus strand of JAIUSX010000190.1, from coordinate 423,640 downwards.
AGGTTGTTTCTCGGTGACGTTTGGCGAGGATATCACTTTTGGAAGTGTACACTGTTTTGAAGTGTACTGCTGTTTTGTACGAAAATCATAATAATAAAAAAACACTAATTTCGGTATGTCTGTAACTTCGGTTCACATCGGATTTGCTTAGAATGAAAGTGTCATAATTTTCAAAATTAGAAGTGTTTGTTTGGAAAATTCGGATAAGCGATAAAGTACCTACCTATAATATAATATGTTTAACAGAAAATCATTTTAACCATAACCATTTTAAAATTTTTACTGATTTATATGGAATTCAGACAAACATTTTCATAATATCTAATGGACTAGATTAGATGTTGATTAGGTAGGTAATGCGCACTCACGTATGTAACTCTTATTTTTTATCAATCGGAACGGGAATTGAACCCGCGTCCTTCATAAATACAATTGCAATTCTAAATCCAACGTCGTTCTGCTCGAGCAGAGAGATATTAGCACTTTTGTGAAAAGTGTTCCAATCAAATAACGTACCTTTAAAAACAATTATATCTTTTTCTACTTTATAAAACTCGTGGATTGGACCAACCAACCAAACAGCTATTTTAAAATATTATTATTTTATAAGTTTTATGATGTTTTTGATCAGAAAGATTGTAGCTATTTTCGGATCAGATTCTTTATTTCAAATGGGTTCTAATTGTATTATAGTTAGGTCCAGTTGTTTCGCAAATAATAAAAATTTCAGTTTTCTATCAAATTGTAATATGTTGACAAGCTAAGCGAAACCACTGTGCCATATCGAAGTTAAATTGTGTAGAAACTTTAAATGTTTTGTTGCTGTTCTGTCGTGTGTTTTGTTTTGTGTTTTGAATCCAAATGTGTTTAATTTCAGTTCGTCATTATTTTGGCCCGACTGGCAATGTTTCGGTTATTTTGGTACGACTGGCAATACCCACATTATTACATAGACTACACTTACATACATTTCTCAGAGGGGATCGAACATGATCCCTTGGTTCATTGCGCTCATTAATTTGGGTGTAAGAAATTCAGACATTCAATTAAATATACCTGAAATATTCTATTCGATTCATTGCGTTCATTTCTTCTTTAGAGTGTAAAAAGTCGAGCCTAATATATTATTACTCTCATATTTAAACATACGAAGTCTGTACAATTTTTCAAATATTTCAAAGGGATATTTTATTGATCCCATTTGATTATTTGCTCTTATTTCCTAATTAGAGCTTAAAAAGTCAAAATCAATCTTAAAAAGTCATCAAAATCTCTCAGAAGGGAGTATCATGGATCCTATCTGAATCCATTGAGGTATGCTCAATGTTTGGTTCATTGCATTAGAGCACAAGCAGTCCAATCTTATAAACATCTCAGAATAGTGTCATGGGACCCCATTTGGTTAATTACGCTTATTTCCTCGTTAGAGTGTAAGAAGTCCAGCTTTTTTACCCATATAATTAATCATGCTGAAGTCAGGTAACAGGTGTCATAGATCATATTTGATTCGTTTCACTCATTTCTTCATTACCTCATTAGAGTATAAGATATCTAGTCTGAATATAAAGAAACGATTAAATATATCGTCTTGATATTCATTGCATTCTCTTCCTCAGCAGGGTTATACCTAAGTCTTTTACGATATTACTACAAGAAGTTTAAAAAGGTCCAGCCTAATTAAATAAGGGAAGTGTCATTGATCCTACAGTTAATATGTGTATATTATGAAGTCCTATCGTATAAACATCACGGGGGATAGTTACATGGATCCCATTTGGTTAATTGCGCCCATTTCCTCATTAGAGTGTAAGTAAAGTTCTGAGTGTGCAGAGTGTGCAGTGTGTGCAGTGTGTGCACGGTGCGGGAAAAGCAATCTTGGCACTTGGTTTGCGTATGCGGTATTCGTAATGTCGGTTAGGCACTGTTTTCTGTAAATAGATTCTCGTTCGTGTTCGTATTTTGCATTTTGCTTGCATGACGTCGCAAACATGTCAACAGCTCTCTCTCTTGCAGAATATTAACGTGAATGTGGGCTGTAGACATTGAAGGTATATTCCCGTACTCTACAATTTTTTATTATTTTTGTTTGAATATCGCGCAAGAGTCAGCCAGTAGGACATGGTATCCCCAATTCGATGCAAATGCGAATGGTAGCAGCAGTCAAGTGAATCAGATACTCGAGTCGGGCCATGTCAAGAGTCAGAATAATATAAGATTATGTATGAATGTGAATGAGGCAAGGAGTGTATGCCAAAACTGATTTGTTTGGCGGTCCGTCCTCTGCCTACCCCTGTATGATGGTTAGTTAGTTAGAGTATGTTGTGAGGGTGAAGAGAGTTTGGAAGGGAAGGGGGTGGGGAAGAGGAATGTTGGGAAGCACCTAGTTGTTAAGATCTGGTCACCAAATACAGTTAAAGCCATTCGATTACAGCGTTCGATTCTGTATTCCCCTAACGACCCCTTGACGACACCTTCACCAGAGGTTGTTAGAGGGTTAAATAATAATTTATGTAAAATTCATTGATTATTTATCTCCAATGTGTGTGGCTATGATTGTATGCATTTTAATGCAATAACTATTTATATTTTTACAGATGATTATAGCTTACATAGATAATATACAGAAAATATTAATAAGCAGTTAATCGAAAAGATGATAAAACAAAACAAAATTAGATGGTAAAATGATAATTTTTATAATTGAATTCTGTATTTTGAAACATACGTACGCACGCTTTATTAATCGCGGTTTGATTTTTAAAAAATATATTAGCCCGTTGCCCCACGAACTGTGAACTGTGGGTGAGTGGGGAACAGGAAGGTGGCGAAGCATCGGTTATTCATATCTAGTCATACCATATTTTGAGTCATATTGCATTCCATTGACTGCAGGAACGGGCGATCCGTTAACACATGGAATCAACATGTTTACAACATCTCTAGAAGGAAATGCTGTCTTTATTCTACCGGTATTTTGATGAGGAAATAGCGTCATTGATATCCCCGTCACCGGAATAGGGAAATACGCCAAACGCGTGCCCAACATTTGTAGACGGTTAACATTTGTCACATGAGACTCGTTCTTGAGTTCTACAGCTCGGCTGTGGAAGTGCGGACGATTTGCCGGCCTCTTGTGTTTCATCCCTCCTACACCAGGGGTCTCTTCAAGAACCATGTTTACTCCTTCCTCAATAAGGTCACAGCTCAGCTGTAGTACATTTGGACTCGAAATGCAGCTGGTTTTCATATATAATTATTTGAAATACATATAAAAAATGAATATAATACAAATGCAAATGAAATTTAAAAAATTAAATTAAGTTAATGTAATTATTTTATCAATTTAACGACTGTCTAGTTGTACAGAGGGTGGAGCAAAGGATATAGGCAAGATAAGGTGTACAAATATATTTCAACTGGGATAATATTCTGATTTTGAATGGTGACCTCTGACCGCTGACCGCTGACCCGACCAATTCTTCCACTCTAAGACGAGGTGCGAATATATTGTATTTTTAATTTATTTAAATTCTGTAAGTGAATAAACCCATATAATTGTTTTAGTTGTCCTCGCCGGATTTGGTTGGAGTCAAGGAGCTTAGCGCTCGCTTGCCACGGAGGTCGTCAACATCAACAGATAACTGCTGCTAATGCCAATCACGGTAGTCGTTGAACTTGCTCAAAACGCGGACATCATAAACAGAAGTGACCAAGCTAATGGCCTACCGATTCCCATATGGAAACTAAATGTTTTCATAGGGAAAAAATCATATTTTAGGACGGTATACTATTCGTACTAAATCATCAAAAAATTGCAATAAAAACAGATAATGAAATGAAAAAAGAAAATCGAGAATTGATGGCCAAATAGCTATTATTAAATGGTTTGACAACCGCCCAGTTACATTGATTTCTAGTAAAGAGGGGAAAATTCCTACCGATCTATGTCGCCGGTGATCGACAAAAGGATTTATAATGGTCAATAGACCAGCACTCGTGAAAGCCTACAACACAAACATGGGCGGTGTTGACATGTTAGATCGGATAATAAGCACCTACAGAATAAATGCACGAACCAAAAAATGACAGTCCGATTATTATTGCATTTATTTGATTTTTCCATAGCTGCATCTTGGATAGAATACAGACGAGATCAGATAGCATTGAAAACCCCGAAGAAGGAAATTTTGGATAACTTAGATTTCAGAGTTCAAATCGAAGAGCATGAACCAGCACCAGAGCGTTCCAAAGCTGCTGTTCCACACCCGCCAGATTCTCTAAGGAAGAAAAATGTACTTCACATGCCAATTTTCCCGCATCCACCAACCAAAAATCGTTGTCGCTTCCCTGGGTGTAGCTCTAATGCAGCCCGCGTACAGTGTTCAACATGCAAAGTTTTTTGTGTTTGCAGGATAAAAGAAATTGTTACCAACTGTTACATGAAATTTATATTATTTTTACCCTTCAAATTTATTACTTTATTTTGCTTAGGAAGGTAGGCATTCACTAGAATAACTAATTAAAAGCTTTTTTTTAATATATATTTTTTAAATATAACATAATTATAATATGTCCCTCAACTTTAATAAACGTTTTGCAGATTCATAATAATGTTGTTTTATAAGATTTGTGAACTAAAACAAATTTTACATGCTAGAGACCCCGCGTCTTCTAGAGGAGACATACGATTTTGGTAAAACTATTTTTTAATTTTTTTTTAAATTTTATACATTTCTGTTATTTTTTTGAAATACAAATACACAAAAAATAATTTAATTGTAAACAATTTTTTCCCAGGGCCCGAGGAGGATAACTTGAACAGTTTTTTTTACATTAACTTCTCACAGGAGGCCCAGAGGAAAATATTTTCTCTAGGGCCTATTTCATCTTTGGGGGTGCTCTCTGGAGGTTTTTTTTAAAGTAGATGAAGTTCTAGGAAGGAAAAAAGAAATGATGTATGGGTAGGAATCTGGGGTCAGAGGGCCCAGGACTTAGGGAGTGACGTATGAATCCATCCCTGCCACTGCGGTACAAGGCGTCGGTTCGAGAGTGTCCGTCTGGGGAGGTCAATCACAGATCTCACGAAAGAAATGATGTATGGGTAGGAATCTGGGGTCAGAGGGCCCAGGACTTAGGGAGTGACGTATGAATCCATCCCTCCCACTGCGGTGCAAGGCGTCGGTTCGAGAGTGTCCGTCTGGGGAGGTCAATCACAGATCTCACGAAAGAAATGATGTATGGGTAGGAATCTGGGGTCAGAGGGCCCAGGACTTAGGGAGTGACGTATGAATCCATCCCTCCCACTGCGGTGCAAGGCGTCGGTTCGAGAGTGTCCGTCTGGGGAGGTCAATCACAGATCTCACGAAAGAAATGATGTATGGGTAGGAATCTGGGGTCAGAGGGCCCAGGACTTAGGGAGTGACGTATGAATCCATCCCTCCCACTGCGGTGCAAGGCGTCGGTTCGAGAGTGTCCGTCTGGGGAGGTCAATCACAGATCTCACGAAAGAAATGATGTATGGGTAGGAATCTGGGGTCAGAGGGCCCAGGACTTAGGGAGTGACGTATGAATCCATCCCTCCCACTGCGGTGCAAGGCGTCGGTTCGAGAGTGTCCGTCTGGGGAGGTCAATCACAGATCTCACGAAAGAAATGATGTATGGGTAGGAATCTGGGGTCAGAGGGCCCAGGACTTAGGGAGTGACGTATGAATCCATCCCTCCCACTGCGGTGCAAGGCGTCGGTTCGAGAGTGTCCGTCTGGGGAGGTCAATCACAGATCTCACGAAAGAAATGATGTATGGGTAGGAATCTGGGGTCAGAGGGCCCAGGACTTAGGGAGTGACGTATGAATCCATCCCTCCCACTGCGGTGCAAGGCGTCGGTTCGAGAGTGTCCGTCTGGGGAGGTCAATCACAGATCTCACGAAAGAAATGATGTATGGGTAGGAATCTGGGGTCAGAGGGCCCAGGACTTAGGGAGTGACGTATGAATCCATCCCTCCCACTGCGGTGCAAGGCGTCGGTTCGAGAGTGTCCGTCTGGGGAGGTCAATCACAGATCTCACGAAAGAAATGATGTATGGGTAGGAATCTGGGGTCAGAGGGCCCAGGACTTAGGGAGTGACGTATGAATCCATCCCTCCCACTGCGGTGCAAGGCGTCGGTTCGAGAGTGTCCGTCTGGGGAGGTCAATCACAGATCTCACGAAAGAAATGATGTATGGGTAGGAATCTGGGGTCAGAGGGCCCAGGACTTAGGGAGTGACGTATGAATCCATCCCTCCCACTGCGGTGCAAGGCGTCGGTTCGAGAGTGTCCGTCTGGGGAGGTCAATCACAGATCTCACGAAAGAAATGATGTATGGGTAGGAATCTGGGGTCAGAGGGCCCAGGACTTAGGGAGTGACGTATGAATCCATCCCTCCCACTGCGGTGCAAGGCGTCGGTTCGAGAGTGTCCGTCTGGGGAGGTCAATCACAGATCTCACGAAAGAAATGATGTATGGGTAGGAATCTGGGGTCAGAGGGCCCAGGACTTAGGGAGTGACGTATGAATCCATCCCTCCCACTGCGGTGCAAGGCGTCGGTTCGAGAGTGTCCGTCTGGGGAGGTCAATCACAGATCTCACGAAAGAAATGATGTATGGGTAGGAATCTGGGGTCAGAGGGCCCAGGACTTAGGGAGTGACGTATGAATCCATCCCTCCCACTGCGGTGCAAGGCGTCGGTTCGAGAGTGTCCGTCTGGGGAGGTCAATCACAGATCTCACGAAAGAAATGATGTATGGGTAGGAATCTGGGGTCAGAGGGCCCAGGACTTAGGGAGTGACGTATGAATCCATCCCTCCCACTGCGGTGCAAGGCGTCGGTTCGAGAGTGTCCGTCTGGGGAGGTCAATCACAGATCTCACGAAAGAAATGATGTATGGGTAGGAATCTGGGGTCAGAGGGCCCAGGACTTAGGGAGTGACGTATGAATCCATCCCTCCCACTGCGGTGCAAGGCGTCGGTTCGAGAGTGTCCGTCTGGGGAGGTCAATCACAGATCTCACGAAAGAAATGATGTATGGGTAGGAATCTGGGGTCAGAGGGCCCAGGACTTAGGGAGTGACGTATGAATCCATCCCTCCCACTGCGGTGCAAGGCGTCGGTTCGAGAGTGTCCGTCTGGGGAGGTCAATCACAGATCTCACGAAAGAAATGATGTATGGGTAGGAATCTGGGGTCAGAGGGCCCAGGACTTAGGGAGTGACGTATGAATCCATCCCTCCCACTGCGGTGCAAGGCGTCGGTTCGAGAGTGTCCGTCTGGGGAGGTCAATCACAGATCTCACGAAAGAAATGATGTATGGGTAGGAATCTGGGGTCAGAGGGCCCAGGACTTAGGGAGTGACGTATGAATCCATCCCTCCCACTGCGGTGCAAGGCGTCGGTTCGAGAGTGTCCGTCTGGGGAGGTCAATCACAGATCTCACGAAAGCATCTGTCATTTGCCGTTGCCGCCAACAAATCATCAAAAATATACGCGGAATTTTTAAAAGAAATTAATATTGTAGAATATAACCTAATAACATTGTACATTATTTATTTTATTTTTATTCAATTAAAATCTAATTTAATAATATAATTATTAAGTTCTGTTTTTGTTATTGTTACAGCTGTTTCGGCTTTCAAGACCATTTTCAAAGTGTGGTTTTAACCACGTTTAGACGACTTATTTATATGATTCTATTTTACCCCCTCCCAATTTATTACCGGTTAAACCGATTTACTGATAAAATAATTGTGACCATACATTTCATATTCTGTTGGGGTATTTTGAAGTCTGTTTTCCCCACATTAATGTTATCTTAATTATTTAATAATGATGTATTAGTTATTAATTTATTTAAATGTGTTATATTGTTTAGGTTTTGTGAACATACTTAGAAGCGAGGAATAAATAATTTTCCTTACTTTATTAATTAATGTTATATTAGGGTCATTGGTTCTCTTATTGATTTCTAATTGTTCAAGTAAATTTAATCTAAGGCCCTTTCTTTATAAAGTTGCACAAACTTAATAATTATATTATTAAATTTGATTTTAATTAAATTTAAAAATAAATTATGGATTTCTACGAATTAAACACAAAAACAATAAATATTGTACATTATTATTGTAATAATAATAAAATGGTCAATTAATAATTATTCTTATTATTAATTGTTTATTATTGTCAGCCAGACGATGAAAATGTGAGTAGGAATAGAGTACATTCTACTGTTTGAATATAATAATGTCAATATTCACTTTTGACCCCATTTGTGGAATATTTTACTATTAGCAGATCGCTGTAATATTTTCTTCGTATTATGTTTTTTGTCTCTATATTTTGGAACGCGGTGAATTTTTGTGCACGCAGTCGTGCCGCCCGCGCCCACGCGGCCACTGCACTTTGCAGCTGGTGGGCATGCGCCATGCCTTGCATACTAAAGTACCTACCTACCCATTGTCAAATTTATTTTTCTTGTTCATGTTCTTGGTAGGTACCGAACAAAATTATCAAGTGTTAAGATATATATTTTAAAAATATTTTAGCTGTTTTTGGAATACCTCATGTATTTTTTCGTACTGTATTTTTTTTAAAGTACCTAACTACCCATTGTCAAATTTATTTTTCTTGTTCATGTTCTTGGTAGGTACCGAACAAAATTATCAAGTGTTAAGATATATATTTTAAAAATATTTTAGCTGTTTTTGGAATACCTCATGTATTTTTTCGTACTGTATTTTTTTAAAGTACCTACCTACCCATTGTCAAATTTATTTTTCTTGTTCATGTTCTTGGTAGGTACCGAACAAAATTATCAAGTGTTAAGATATATATTTTAAAAATATTTTAGCTGTTTTTGGAATACCTCATGTATTTTTTCGTACTGTATTTTTTTTTTATTTTCTCTGTTCTGTCAACTTTTTTTGAAATTTTTCCGTGTTTTTAAATATGTAGGTACCGACCAAATCATCTCATGTATTTTTCGTTGCCAAATAAATAATGCTGTTTGTGTACGTACTTTTCGAAATATGAAATCACCCAACATATAAATAATATAAATACTAAACTTGTCGTACCTGTTTTACAATATGAGTAGAGCTAATGGAAGCAGTGAAAAAATAGTAGAATTATTGATTACTATCTATACTAATAAAAAAATGCGTCTCAGGCATGCTTGCGACAGCATGTTTTGCTATTCAAAATTCAAGCATCCAGTGTTGCCATATCTGTAGATTCTTTTGAATTTTATTCCCTTTACAAACGGCGGGAAAGAGGAAAAGGCAGGAAATTTAAAAGCTTTTTGTACATTGTTAAGAGCCATAAATGTGTTTTCTCGGGGCAGTGAACAAAACACAACAAAGCATTTGGCAACAAAGCTATTAATTTGCATTTAGGAATATATATATACATGGTGTCCGGAAACTCGTAGTACAAGCCGGAAACTGGAGAATGTATACCACACGGGGAACCCAAATAAACATAAAGTTTTTTGATTTGAGCATTTTTATAAAAAAAAAAAACCAAAAAAATATATTTTTCGGCTATTTCAGGGTTCAAATTTTTTCGTCATTATTTGTTTTACTTTTAAATAGTTTTAATTAGTTGGGTACTTTGATCTTCAGTAATAATTTATAAGAATTTGATCAAAAAAAAATCAACTTCTGACTCGATTTACTCGAAAACGAAAGCTCAAATCAAAAAAAATTATACTACAAACTCGACTCCAAATGTGATGTAGATTCACCAGTTTCCCGCTTGTACTACGAGTTTCCGGACACCATGTATATACGTATCATTCACGTCAGGTACAGAATGGGTACACTGTAATGGACTTAAACACCACGAATCTACCTAGTTTCTGTCTTTTATGATTTTTTTATGCATTTGAGTCAGACAATGTAATGTTTTTTTTTAAATGTTGGGTACGTGGTGTGTATATATATAAACATATATACAACACCAGTGAACCGAGCCCGGGTTTGTGAGGGAATTTAAGTTAGGTAGGTACATTTATCAGATACATAAATATACGATACTAGCGAAACGTGCCCGGGGTTGTTAGGAATTTTGTTTTTTTTGTAATAATATTATAAAGTAAGTAATGTTAACAATTGTTAATTAAAAAATAGGAAAATGCACAAGTACATAATGTATGAAAGAAGTATGTCAAGGTAATTTTTATAGGAATTTATAGGAAAACAGCTTTCAATTTTCTACTAAAGTACTGCATGTATCAAAAAAAAGTCGGAATCCTTCAGGTTTTGATTTTGATTAAACAATTCAGGTAGGTAGGTTAGTTAGGTAGGTACATTTATCACATACATAAATATATAATACTAGCAAACCGAGCCCGGGTGGTGTGAGATTTTATGTTGGGTAGGTACATTTATTAGATATGTACGTGCATAAGCAACACCATAGACAGATACCAAATACCGGGCATTATAGAACTTGGTTAAAACCAAACACGAAGGACACTCCGCCGTTGTATTATTAATATTTAGTTTTTTCATTACCGATGCTTGACAGCTCATCAAAACCTGAAACTGGCCGAGAATCGGCACTAATATAGTAAAATTAAAATAAATTAAATAATTAATTAATTCGTGTAAATTCCGTAAAGGATCTCGGTGTCGTCTTTGATCCCGAACTGAAATTCTCTGGCCATATATCGCAGCTCACTCAGTTTTGCTACAAACTTCTTGGGTTCGTCATTAGGACATGCAAGCAGTTCAATAACCAAGATGCTATGTTAGCATTGTTCGATGGCATACTGAGAGGCAAGCTGGAGTATGCGAGCGATGTTTGGGCACCGTACCACCAGAAGTACATTGAAATAATAGAGCAAATCCAGAAGAAATTCCTCAGGTATGTCTATATGCGGGCGCATGGAACCTATCCCAGGTTCATGCACCATATCGACTTACTCGAGGAAACTAATTCTGTGAGTCTGGAAACTAGGCGGAAAGCAAGCCTAGCCATTATATCTTTCAAAATTTGGAACAATTTTATTGATAGCCTATTCCTCTTGGGATGCTATGATTTATATGTACCAGACCACTACAGCCGAAGTCGATACCATGACTTATTTAGAGTACCAAAAGGCAAAACCGACGTCCTGGCAAAGCATAGCATGACGAGGGGAGTGGTGCTGTTGAACGAACTAGCAAAGAATTTGGATGTAAATGACTGTTATCTAAACGACCTAAAACAATTATTGACGAGTCACTTACCCAAATGCTGAAATGATGTAAAATTGTACTGTAACTGGAATGAATGTTCTATTGTACAAAAAAAAATAATATCGTTGAGCATCGATATGATCTTCTTCTTCTTCAATGGCGCTACAGCCCATTTCGAACCTTGGCCTCCTTTAACATGAGCCTCCACCGCCCTCTGTCCTCGGCCGTCGTCTTCCAATCTGCAACATGGAGTAGTCCTCTGGCATCTTTCCTGACATCGTCCTCCCATCTCAGCCTAGGTCTGCCCGCCTTTCGTTTGCCTCCCGGGTGTCCTGTTAGAACCTTCTTTGGTACACGTGTGCTTGGCATTCGGTGCACATGTCCGGCCCATCTTAGTCTTTGGAGCCGTAAATGAGTAGAGAGTCTGGGAGCTTGGTAGATGTCATATAGCTCCTTATTGTGGCGGATTCTCCGTGCCTCTCCCTCTCGCACCGCTCCTAAGATTCTTCGAAGTACCTGTGATCCGAAGTACCATCGATATTTATTTATTTATTTATTTATTTTTTCATGTTCTCCATGAAACGGTTATACACCAATATATCATGGAGAAGATTACAAATTAAAAGGTTTACACAGGCAGTTTTACTATTTTGTCACATGCGTTATAAGATAGTTACTGAATTGTCTGTAGGTGACATTGAAAATGTCGATGGCTAATGCAGAATCGTTAAGCATTTGAGTCGCTCTGTGTATTGGCGCGTTCTGATAGGCAGAAGTCCTCGCTTTCGGAGCATATAAGAGTGCATGGGATCTCCCTCGAGTATAATTGTTAGGGACATAAAAGTTAACCTCTTTCAACATAGGCGGATTATGTATTGTACCAGAGATTAACTTAAAAAAGTGTTTGCCTAAAAATATTTTTCTGCGGGCTTCTAATGTATTGAAATCGAGCATTCCTGTTAAGAACAAGGATGGATACAGGAATGGATAGTATGTATATTCCCTCATATACAGGTAACGCATAAACCTTTTTTGTACTTTTTCTATTTCTAAGATATGGTTTTGTTCAGAAGGGGCCCAAATAATGGAGCTGTATTCCAGGATACTGCGGACAAGTGCTTCATATGTTCTCCGTATTGCAATTCCATTAGTAAATGATCTCGCATTACGAAGAACAAATCCAAGCATTTTGTTGGCGCGGGAGACAATGTCATATATGTGGGATTTGAAAGAGAGATTTGCTTCGAAGATCACCCCAAGGTCACGAATCTCGTTTTTGCGTGTTAATATATTTTTATTAATGTGATAAGGGAATAGAAATGTATCTTTGGATCTTGTAAATGTAACTACACTGCATTTCTGGATGCTGAAGGGTAATTTATTTAATTCCGACCATTTGACAAGAGAATCAAGATCATTCTGCAGGAGAATGGAATCGATACAACTTTTGATAGCTCTGAAAAGTTTGATATCGTCAGCAAAGAGTAGATATTTTGAGCGGTTAATGGTCTTGCCTATATCATTAATGAATAAAAGAAAGAGGAGGGGTCCTAGATTCGATCCCTGGGGAATCCCGGAGTTAGTTTTGTATTCGTGAGAGAACTGGTGTCCGTAACTGACATACTGACGACGATTGTGTAAGTAGCTAGCTACGAAAGCGAGAAAATCCTGAGAGAATCCGATGTCACTCAATTTTATTAGTAAAATATCATGGTCGACTTTATCAAATGCTTTTTCGAAGTCTGTATAAATCACATCGACATGTAAAAAATTTTCAAACGATTTATTTATATAGGTGGTGAGATTCATAAGGTTTGTTGAGGGTGATAGAGTGGGGCGAAATCCATGCTGATTCTCGGTGATTGTATGTTTTGTTTGATTATATATTTGTGAGTAAATTATGGTTTCTAAAAGTTTTGCGGGTGCTGATAAGACAGCTACAGGTCTGTAATTATCGATTGCCGATTTTTTTCCTTTTTTGTGTATAGGCGTGACTTTTGTTAGTTTCCACATTTCAGGGAAGGTATTATTACGAAGTGAAAGGTTAAAAATGTGCTTAAGAGGTTGAATTAAATGTTTTGAGTATCTTTTGAGTATGATGGGTGGTATAAAATCTGGACCGACAGAGTATTTAGGTTTAAGCTTGTGAAAAGCGGCAACAATATCATCATCGTTAATTTCGTGAATTTGAACAGGTAAGGCATTGTGTGACGAAGAAGCTATAGAGGAAATGTCAAGTTTGGGAATATTGTCGCTGAATACTGATTGAAAATAATCTGCGAAACCTTCTGCGATTTCAAAATATCCATTGTATTGATTTTCATCAAAGGTCATGTGATTAAGTTTGTCACAGCCGCGGCGTTTATCGTTCGTGTAAGACCAAAATCGAGTGGGGTCTGTTATAATACTATTCTCTGCTTCACGTGTGAAGTCAGTGTAGGCCTTACCAATTAACTGCTTGATTAATTTTCGTGATGTTTTAAAGTTTGTTAAGGCATGTTCGGATTTAGTTTTTTTCCAAAGATGGTGCATTTTATTTTTCTCTCGTATGTGATGAATGATCTCTCCAGTAAACCATTTTGGATATTGTTCATCATCTCCGAGCATACGTGTGGATCTTTTCTTTAAGCATAAGTCAAAAATATTATTGAGCTGCTTATAAAACATTTCAGCAGCTAGGTTTACATCGAGGCAGTCATAATGATTCCAGTTATGTTGTTCTAAGGCATTTCTAAGTGTATGATCTGAGTTTTCGTTGAAAATCCAACCCATGTTTATGTCCGGGGGCAATATGTGTGATTTTTCTTGGGTTTTTGTTATGTACTCGAGTGTGAATGATAGTGAAGGGTGATTAAGGTCTTCTTTGACAAGTGGAGAATCATGGCGACGGACAACAGCATTTTTGGAATGTATGTTGCTTAATACTAAGTCTAACATGCGTGCATTTATGTTATAAACAGTGTTTACTTGTGTCAAATCATAAAAAGAACAAAAATAATCGTAAACATCACTCGGGTTCTTCCCTGACGAAAAGTTAAAATCACCGAAGATAATAATATTTTTAGATTGTAGTTTTGCACTTTCACTAATGATTTTCTCGTAAAATAATTTATATTGTTCCGATTTTGTATTTGGAGGAAAGTATACTACACATATATATATGATGACATTTCTGTGTGATACTTTTACCCACAAGTCTTCACCTTGGGTTTCCATGTATTCCAGTCTTTCAGCGTGTGAGTGGCTGTCAGCTCGGAGGGCCAGGAGTGTCCCTCCTCCGCGACTGCCTCTATCCTTCCTGTATACGTGGTATAGATTTCCGAATAGTTCGGCGGAATACGTGCCCGAAGTGAGCCACGTTTCAGTAAGAGCAACCAGAAGTGGTTTCTGACACATTACATTAGTCATAAAATCTGAGATTTTATTATTTAAACTTCTGACGTTTTGGTAGATTCCACTAATATTGGTTTTCATGCGTGTTGGTGTCCGCCATCTTGGTTTTGGGTCGTGTCCTCCGAAATGACCATTCGTTGAAGGCCACGTTTTCAGGCCAGATCATGGGGTCCAGGAAAAAATGGAAACTATTTTCCGGAATTCCTATTTTAAAAGAGGCATACCTCTCATGTCTCGTAACGAGTTTCTCTACCGTAAATTCTAGATCGGGCTTCTTCTTTTTTAGAAATGAGGTTATTTGATCAACCGTGGTTGCCTGGTGGAACATGAATGCATGTAAGTGCAGATTTTTTGGGATGGCCACCAAGTTGTCATCCGCAAATCCTGTCCCTTTAGAAATTGGGCGAGGCCGTGTTCGTTTGCCGTTGACGACGGCATCACTGTATGATTTTACAGATGTGGTAGTCTGTTCGGACGTCGGGGAAAATACCGATGATTGTTGATTACGAGATGGCGCTGCAGTAGACGTGGAGGTGTTATCTTCCTCGGATGCATGTTTTTTAGCGCTGGATCTTGTAGTCATTCTGCGCGCAAATAGTATCTGAGGGCCGCTTGTAGCAGCTACAGTGATTACTGGAGTACTCGATGAGCCGGGCGGGGCGGCGGGGGCGGGGTGCGGCGGGCTAGACGGCAGCACTTGGGATACACACACATTTGCGTTACTCACACTGGCACCGGGGGCCGGCGCTAGTACTTTCAAGACGGTACTTGTGCCTTGCGCGATGTTACCGGCAGTTGCAGTAGGTAGTATTGTTTTTGTTACTTCACGATTTAAAATTGCTTCAACGGACTTTAATCGCACTAACAATTCATTAATTATTTTGCCTTGATCAAGGATAATGTTCCTCAGTTCTTGGAGCACGGGATCACTCATTTTATTTTCGCTATATAGAAATAAAAACTCTTAAAACGATTTTTAAAAGACAGCGCGACGAAGACGTGTGTACGTACGTACGTTTTGTGAGATCTAATATCTATCGATATGATCACCTTACCACAACCTTAGCGTGATAGTTCTTCTCAACCTTCCCTTCCCTACTCCCTTGAGCCTCGCAACATACCCAAATTGGGGATTTCATAGTCCTCGTCTTGTTGGTCTTGTGCGGAATAACCCCAGAATGTTTGGCATTTCAGATTAGAAACATTTTATACCAATTCAATTCGTGTTATTTAAGGCGAAGCTTAATGCCATATCACTATTTTGATTAATCTTTATAACGAATTGGTGTACATTATGAATACCAAAAAATATGCTTTAGATAAATTGAAGGTTTTCCTATCGCTTCGCTTGACTAGAATACAAATTAAAAAATAAATTACTCCATTAAAATTTTTTTTTTCATTAGAAATGTATGAACGCATAAGGGAAACAACTTTAAAAAATACAGTATTATAGCCAAGATTATCTGTGACAGATTCACTTGATTAACTTTTTTAATTTCCTATAAAATTATTTACAAAATAAATAAAAAACAGTTTTTTTTTTGCTCGAAATCGAGCGTTACTAGACTCAGTTTGTCAAGCGATTTTAATGCCTATTACCTACGATATAAGGTATACCAAGATATACACATTTTTGGCTTGTAGCTTCCTTTAAATATCTATTCTATTTTCGGTTGCCTGTGCGTGGGTGCGTGATTTGAAATTGTGTTCGTGCGTAGTGAGTAAAATTATTTATGTTCAGTGGACCTATTATTTTCGAAATTGGAACTGATAAATATAAATCGGTAAGTAGGTACCAAAATGATTTTATTACTTAATCATTATTTATTTGATAAGTGTATTTCTTATGTTTGAATATTTTACAAATGCGTTAGATGTCGTAATTTTTAAAGTTCGATAGGTTAATTACTTCTCTTGAAAGGCAATGAACCTGAGGCAAATATATTTTTTTTTACAAAATGTCTGCTTTCAGCTTCACAAATTCTACAATGATAATATCCCGTGATTTTTCACGGGTCTGCGCTAGTTTTAAAATAAAATCGGCCCATTCTATCTGCCTACCCTGGTGTTGAAATGGCGTGACGGTTAGTTAGCTAGTTATTTATTTTATACACGTATATTGACGAATAATAATGGTTTGTTTAGGATTTCTCTTCATTTGGTAAAGGTAAACAAAGCCGTGTTCATAAAATTTAACATAATGGTAAATGGTGTAATGTATTGTTCGTTTTGTAACTAGTCGTGTCACGATGGTCATAATGTATAATATGTAGACGGTGTCTCTTCGTTTGTCTTTGCCTCAAGGTCATACAAGTGGTATTTGGACATTTCTGGGAGCACGGCACAGAAAGATTGGCAAAAGAGATAGATTAAGTGTGGAATTTGAAGGCCACAGAATTCGAGGGCGTCTTGAGTTTATGTAGGCCGTATGCCCAGTATATTGCTCAGAATCATGGTAATATAGGTTTAGTGACATTTTTAAATCAAAATTAACTAACCCGAAACTAAGCTGTTTCCCAACAACGTCTTGGCACACACTCCTTGCTTCTGTTATTCTGATTGTTGACATGGCCCGACTCGAGCATTTGGTTCACTTGATCGTCCCATCTCTTCCTTGTGCGTCCCCGACTTCTAATACCATTCACATTCGCGTCATGTACTCTCCTTACACTCCTTTCTTCGTTAGATATTAGATCCACATGCCCAAACCATACAAGCGTCTCTTTCTTAATCTTACGCATACGCCTTAGGGATCTCATTTATACAGCATTCAGTATACTTTCATTCTTGCACTGCCAGTTACATGCCTCACTGCCATACACACGGAGAAAAATGAGTATTGCTTATTTATTAAGAATCTTTTCAAATTATTGGTAATTCCGGTTAAAAACGGAAATATCTTATCACGGTGTCGGTACACATGTTCCGATATTTTTTTGCTTGTAGACGTGTGGTCCAAAGCGTCGAGTTCACACCCAGGCGTCGCGGGTTCAATCTACGCAAGGCCTCTATCATAGAACAAGCCAAAATGTCAGCTTTTATGAAGGGAGTAAGGAGAATTCAAAGAGCTCTATGTCATAGAGTAATAATCTTCCTATTATTCTGAAGAATAATATTAGACATTCCCCACCTTTAATAAAGTTGATATCGTTGCTTTTGAAGTTTCTTAACATATTATGTATCTTTGAGGAAACAAAATTATGTCCTCATTAAAAAATTACACACACATTGTCTATGTAATTTTTTTTTTAAATGTTTCATATCTTACTTCCAGGCAAGTATAATAGGCCCTCCACATGATCCGACTTGCGGAACCCAATATCTGGGATCGTGTGTAGGTAAAACTTTATACAGGGTGTTAAGGGACGTACTTGACTTATTTTAACCAGTGATTCCTGACATTATATGGAGTAAAAATGTAAATGGAATTTTGGAATCCAGTGACATTTTTTATGTATTTGATTTTTTTTCAACTTAAAATATTTAAAAAATCAGTAGGTATTGGACAGTTAGGTTCGGGGTGAGGGGTTGGTCGGTTACTAGGCTGAGTGACCAGTGACAAAATGTAGAAGTTTTTTTGTTTGGTCTTGAAAAAAATACTTAAAAACGCATCGGATTTCAAAATTTCACTTACATTTTTACTCCAAATAATGAAAGCAATCACTGTATTTTCGTAGTGCATATTTTGACATTGATTGAACAGGGTATATTAATTTATTTTAATGAAAAACTAAGTACTCAGGATTGCCCGGGCTTTAGGTAGAGTTTTTCTCTTATTTTGATTGTCACGTAGTGTGAAAAATTTCATCAAGAAGAATCATAAATTCTGCTTTGAGGTTGGGAAAAAGGTATGGGGTGGTTTTAGAAATTAATTTATCCATAAAGCAATTACACTCACATATATTAAGATGAAGTTATTAATGCTAATTATTTCGTTTCGCTGTTAGTAATAGCTCAATGTTTTCATATTATGTTCCAAAGCGAGCAGATGTGGTTGATGTTGTATAATATAATGTTACATTCTTGATAATTACACGTGTTAGAAATGTCAACTAATTAAAGCATACAATTAGTGTTTAAATCCGGTTTTCAATGTCTTTGATGAGGCAAACAGCTTTATTTTATTATTGAAGACAATATTAGCGATTTTTAAACGAAAATCTGAAACAGAAAAATCAGAAAAGGATACGGTCACATCTAGGACTCGAACCCAGGACCCTTGCCTTGCCGGGGCACCGCTCTACCACTGAGCTAATGGGACCCTATCCCCTTCGGTCACTTTTTACTGTATCATACTTCGAATACGAACTACCAACATTGTCTTCATGTTTTCATCGCACATTTTTGTTGGCAACTATCTTTATGTATGATCGCAAAATTCAACCCGAACTAAATGCAATCTAGACAGCGTCTTTTTAGATAAACCTATCTTATGTGCGCGCGCCCGCCACAGACAATCTTCTTTATATAAATAGTTTATGATATTAGTTTGTTTAAATGTTATAAATAACTAACTCATAGCCAGAGTATATTATTTGAACTTGTATACCTCCCAAGAGTTTTATCTGCCCGTTGCCGGTGAAACTAAAGTATCTCCATTTTTTTAGCAGAATTGCGGAATCATATTTTCTGAGATTCAGTCTCGGAAATTATTGATTTCGTATTTTAATTTATTTATCTTACCAATATTCAATCCTGAATTAATTCTCTAATTTTTGGAAAATAGTTAATTCTCCAATAGAAAATATTTAGGTCTCAATAGCTCAACTGGTAGAATAGTGTCCCGGTAAGACCAAGGATCCAGGTTCGGTTTTTTTTGTTACTTTTCCTGTTTCATGTTTCATTGAGTTTTGTTAATATTATCTTTTTCAATAATTAACTATTACTTTAAATAAAGTTATTTAAAGTAATAGTTAATTATTGAATACACCACTATTTAATCAAAATAATCAACATATTTCAAAACCAATGGTTTTTTCGTCAGGATAAACCTATAATATTGTAATTATTGAAGAAAAAATAAATATGACCATTGGGTTTATAAGCTTCAATAATTTTTTTTTTCAATTCATTCTCATTGAAAACATGACTGTTTTATTCTGCGTACATGCTTTCAAATTAATTTAATTACTTGTTAATTAATTGGTGAAGATTTCTCTAACACCCAGTTCCTTATTTTTCTATAAATGCGGAAACAACGAAAATAATTCAACATGAAATTTACCTCAAAGATGAACGATAATGAAGCTGTCTTTAATGCCCAAATGTAAAGCCTTTTCTGGTACGAAACATAATTGAAAATATGGCGCCTCCCACACAAATACATCCCGCCAAATATACCTATATATTTATATTATGCAAGGCATAAACAGTACAAGTCTCTTTTATTTATTTCACTCTCCTGGGAAACTCTGTGTGCATGTTATCTAGGTGACAATTGAGCGCCCTTTTTGTGATTTTTCACAAAACCAGTCATACGAATCATCAAAAATGATTACTACTGTTAAAGAGAGTATATATATGAGACGATGTACGAATGTGAATGAAGCAAAGAGTCCGTCATCTTTGCCCACCTCTGCGAGAAACGGCAAGGAAGGGCGTGATGATTGATTAGATAGAGATTAACTCAGCCCTTCCTTGATCGATCCTGCTACTTGTATCTCACAATACAACTAGTAGGATCAATCAAGGAAGGGCGTGATGATTGATTAGATAGAGATTAACTCAACCCTTCCTTGATCGATCCTGCTACTTGTATCTCACAATACAACTAGTAGGATCGATCAAGGAAGGGCGTGATCGTTAGCTAGATAGAGATTAACTCAACCCTTCCTTGATCGATCCTGCTACTTGTATCTCACAATACAACTAGTAGGATCGATCAAGGAAGGGCGTGATCGTTAGCTAGATAGAGATTAACTCAACCCTTCCTTGATCGATCCTGCTACTTGTATCTCACAATACAACTAGTAGGATCGATCAAGGAAGGGCGTGATCGTTAGCTAGATAGAGATTAACTCAACCCTTCCTTGATCGATCCTGCTACTTGTATCTCACAATACAACTAGTAGGATCAATCAAGGAAGGGCGTGATCGTTAGCTAGATAGAGATTAACTCAACCCTTCCTTGATCGATCATGCTACTTGTATCTCACAATACAACTAGTAGGATCAATCAAGGAAGGGCGTGATCGTTAGCTAGATAGAGATTAACTCAACCCTTCCTTGATCGATCCTGCTACTTGTATCTCACAATACAACTAGTAGGATCAATCAAGGAAGGGCGTGATGATTGATTAGATAGAGATTAACTCAGCCCTTCCTTGATCGATCCTGCTACTTATATCTCACAATACAACTAGTAGGATCGATCAAGGAAGGGCGTGATCGTTAAATAGATAGAGATTAACTCAACCCTTCCTTGATCGATCCTGCTACTTGTATCTCACAATACAACTAGTAGGATCAATCAAGGAAGGGCGTGATGATTGATAAGATAGAGATTAACTCAACCCTTCCTTGATCGATCCTGCTACTTGTATCTCACAATACAACTAGTAGGATCGATCAAGGAAGGGCGTGATCGTCAGCTAGATAGAGATTAACTCAACCCTTCCTTGATCGATCCTGCTACTTGTATCTCACAATACAACTAGTAGGATCGATCAAGGAAGGGCGTGATCGTTAGCTAGATAGAGATTAACTCAACCCTTCCTTGATCGATCCTGCTACTTGTATCTCACAATACAACTAGTAGGATCAATCAAGGAAGGGCGTGATCGTTAGCTAGATAGAGATTAACTCAACCCTTCCTTGATCGATCATGCTACTTGTATCTCACAATACAACTAGTAGGATCAATCAAGGAAGGGCGTGATCGTTAGCTAGATAGAGATTAACTCAACCCTTCCTTGATCGATCCTGCTACTTGTATCTCACAATACAACTAGTAGGATCAATCAAGGAAGGGCGTGATCGTTAGCTAGATAGAGATTAACTCAACCCTTCCTTGATCGATCCTGCTACTTGTATCTCACAATACAACTAGTAGGATCGATCAAGGAAGGGCGTGATCGTCAGCTAGATAGAGATTAACTCAACCCTTCCTTGATCGATCCTGCTACTTATATCTCACAATACAACTAGTAGGATCGATCAAGGAAGGGCGTGATCGTTAAATAGATAGAGATTAACTCAACCCTTCCTTGATCGATCCTGCTACTTGTATCTCACAATACAACTAGTAGGATCGATCAAGGAAGGCCGTGATCGTTAGCTAGATAGAGATTAACTCAACCCTTCCTTGATCGATCCTGCTACTTGTATCTCACAATACAACTAGTAGGATCAATCAAGGAAGGGCGTGATCGTTAGCTAGATAGAGATTAACTCAACCCTTCCTTTATCGATCCTGCTACTTGTATCTCACAATACAACTAGTAGGATCGATCAAGGAAGGGCGTGATCGTTAGCTAGATAGAGATTAACTCAACCCTTCCTTGATCGATCATGCTACTTGTATCTCACAATACAACTAGTAGGATCGATCAAGGAAGGGCGTGATCGTTAGCTAGATAGAGATTAACTCAACCCTTCCTTGATCGATCCTGCTACTTGTATCTCACAATACAACTAGTAGGATCAATCAAGGAAGGGCGTGATCGTTAGCTAGATAGAGATTAACTCAACCCTTCCTTGATCGATCCTGCTACTTGTATCTCACAATACAACTAGTAGGATCGATCAAGGAAGGGCGTGATCGTTAGCTAGATAGAGATTAACTCAACCCTTCCTTGATCGATCATGCTAGTTGCATCTCACAATACAACTAGTAGGATCGATCAAGGAAGGGCGTGATGATTGATTAGATAGAGATTAACTCAGCCCTTCCTTGATCGATCCTGCTACTTGTATCTCACAATACAACTAGTAGGATCGATCAAGGAAGGGCGTGATCGTTAGCTAGATAGAGATTAACTCAACCCTTCCTTGATCGATCCTGCTACTTGTATCTCACAATACAACTAGTAGGATCGATCAAGGAAGGGCGTGATCGTTAGCTAGATAGAGATTAACTCAACCCTTCCTTGATCGATCATGCTAGTTGTATCTCACAATACAACTAGTAGGATCGATCAAGGAAGGGCGTGATCGTTAGCTAGATAGAGATTAACTCAACCCTTCCTTGATCGATCATGCTAGTTGCATCTCACAATACAACTAGTAGGATCGATCAAGGCAGGGCGTGATCGTTAGCTAGATAGAGATTAACTTAACTCTTCCTTGATCGATCCTGCTACTTGTATCTCACAATACAACTAGTAGGATCGTTCAAGGAAGGGCGTGATCGTTAGCTAGATAGAGATTAACTTAACTCTTCCTTGATCGATCCTGCTACTTGTATCTCACAATACAACTAGTAGGATCGATCAAGGAAGGGCGTGATCGTTAGCTAGATAGAGATTAACTTAACTCTTCCTTGATCGATCCTGCTACTTGTATCTCACAATACAACTAGTAGGATCGATCAAGGAAGGGCGTGATCGTTACCTAGATAGAGATTAACTTAACTCTTCCTTGATCGATCCTGCTACTTGTATCTCACAATACAACTAGTAGGATCGATCAAGGAAGGGCGTGATCGTTAGCTAGATAGAGATTAACTTAACTCTTCCTTGATCGATCCTGCTAGTTGCATCTCACAATACAACTAGTAGGATCGATCAAGGAAGGGCGTGATCGTCAGCTAGATAGAGATTAACTCAACCCTTCCTTGATCGATCCTGCTACTTGTATCTTACAATACAACTAGTAGGATCGATCAAGGAAGGGCGTGATCGTTAGCTAGATAGAGATTAACTCAACCCTTCCTTGATCGATCCTGCTACTTGTATCTCACAATACAACTAGTAGGATCAATCAAGGAAGGGCGTGATCGTTAGCTAGATAGAGATTAACTCAACCCTTCCTTGATCGATCATGCTACTTGTATCTCACAATACAACTAGTAGGATCAATCAAGGAAGGGCGTGATCGTTAGCTAGATAGAGATTAACTCAACCATTCCTTGATCGATCCTGCTACTTGTATCTCACAATACAACTAGTAGGATCAATCAAGGAAGGGCGTGATCGTTAGCTAGATAGAGATTAACTCAACCCTTCCTTGATCGATCCTGCTACTTGTATCTCACAATACAACTAGTAGGATCGATCAAGGAAGGGCGTGATGATTGATTAGATAGAGATTAACTCAGCCCTTCCTTGATCGATCCTGCTACTTGTATCTCACAATACAACTAGTAGGATCGATCAAGGAAGGGCGTGATCGTTAGCTAGATAGAGATTAACTCAACCCTTCCTTGATCGATCATGCTAGTTGCATCTTACAATACAACTAGTAGGATCGATCAAGGAAGGGCGTGATCGTTAGCTAGATAGAGATTAACTTAACTCTTCCTTGATCGATCCTGCTACTTGTATCTCACAATACAACTAGTAGGATCGATCAAGGAAGGGCGTGATCGTTACCTAGATAGAGATTAACTTAACTCTTCCTTGATCGATCCTGCTACTTGTATCTCATAATACAACTAGTAGGATCGATCAAGGAAGGGCGTGATGGTTAGCTAGATAGAGATTAACTCAACCCTTCCTTGATCGATCATGCTAGTTGTATCTCACAATACAACTAGTAGGATCGATCAAGGAAGGGCGTGATCGTTAGCTAGATAGAGATTAACTCAACCCTTCCTTGATCGATCATGCTAGTTGCATCTCACAATACAACTAGTAGGATCGATCAAGGCAGGGCGTGATCGTTAGCTAGATAGAGATTAACTAAACTCTTCCTTGATCGATCCTGCTACTTGTATCTCACAATACAACTAGTAGGATCGATCAAGGAAGGGCGTGATCGTTAGCTAGATAGAGATTAACTCAACCCTTCCTTGATCGATCCTGCTACTTTTATCTCACAATACAACTAGTAGGATCGATCAAGGAAGGGCGTGATCGTTAGCTAGATAGAGATTAACTTAACTCTTCCTTGATCGATCCTGCTACTTGTATCTCACAATACAACTAGTAGGATCGATCAAGGAAGGGCGTGATCGTTAGCTAGATAGAGATTAACTTAACTCTTCCTTGATCGATCCTGCTACTTGTATCTCACAATACAACTAGTAGGATCGTTCAAGGAAGGGCGTGATCGTTAGCTAGATAGAGATTAACTTAACTCTTCCTTGATCGATCCTGCTACTTGTATCTCACAATACAACTAGTAGGATCGATCAAGGAAGGGCGTGATCGTTAGCTAGATAGAGATTAACTTAACTCTTCCTTGATCGATCCTGCTACTTGTATCTCACAATACAACTAGTAGGATCGATCAAGGAAGGGCGTGATCGTTACCTAGATAGAGATTAACTTAACTCTTCCTTGATCGATCCTGCTACTTGTATCTCACAATACAACTAGTAGGATCGATCAAGGAAGGGCGTGATCGTTAGCTAGATAGAGATTAACTTAACTCTTCCTTGATCGATCCTGCTAGTTGCATCTCACAATACAACTAGTAGGATCGATCAAGGAAGGGCGTGATCGTCAGCTAGATAGAGATTAACTCAACCCTTCCTTGATCGATCCTGCTACTTGTATCTCACAATACAACTAGTAGGATCGATCAAGGAAGGGCGTGATCGTTAGCTAGATAGAGATTAACTCAACCCTTCCTTGATCGATCCTGCTACTTGTATCTCACAATACAACTAGTAGGATCAATCAAGGAAGGGCGTGATCGTTAGCTAGATAGAGATTAACTCAACCCTTCCTTGATCAATCCTGCTACTTGTATCTCACAATACAACTAGTAGGATCGATCAAGGAAGGGCGTGATGATTGATTAGATAGAGATTAACTCAGCCCTTCCTTGATCTTCCTTGATCTTCCTTCCTTGAAGGAAGGGCGTGATCGTTAGCTAGATAGAGATTAACTCAACCCTTCCTTGATCGATCATGCTACTTGTATCTCACAATACAACTAGTAGGATCAATCAAGGAAGGGCGTGATCGTTAGCTAGATAGAGATTAACTCAACCATTCCTTGATCGATCCTGCTACTTGTATCTCACAATACAACTAGTAGGATCAATCAAGGAAGGGCGTGATCGTTAGCTAGATAGAGATTAACTCAACCCTTCCTTGATCGATCCTGCTACTTGTATCTCACAATACAACTAGTAGGATCGATCAAGGAAGGGCGTGATGATTGATTAGATAGAGATTAACTCAGCCCTTCCTTGATCGATCCTGCTACTTGTATCTCACAATACAACTAGTAGGATCGATCAAGGAAGGGCGTGATCGTTAGCTAGATAGAGATTAACTCAACCCTTCCTTGATCGATCATGCTAGTTGCATCTTACAATACAACTAGTAGGATCGATCAAGGAAGGGCGTGATCGTTAGCTAGATAGAGATTAACTTAACTCTTCCTTGATCGATCCTGCTACTTGTATCTCACAATACAACTAGTAGGATCGATCAAGGAAGGGCGTGATCGTTACCTAGATAGAGATTAACTTAACTCTTCCTTGATCGATCCTGCTACTTGTATCTCACAATACAACTAGTAGGATCGATCAAGGAAGGGCGTGATCGTTAGCTAGATAGAGATTAACTTAACTCTTCCTTGATCGATCCTGCTACTTGTATCTCACAATACAACTAGTAGGATCGATCAAGGAAGGGCGTGATCGTTAGCTAGATAGAGATTAACTTAACTCTTCCTTGATCGATCCTGCTACTTGTATCTCACAATACAACTAGTAGGATCGATCAAGGAAGGGCGTGATCGTTAGCTAGATAGAGATTAACTTAATTCTTCCTTGATCGATCCTGCTACTTGTATCTCACAATACAACTAGTAGGATCGATCAAGGAAGGGCGTGATCGTTAGCTAGATAGAGATTAACTCAGCCCTTCCTTGATCGATCCTGCTACTTGTATCTCACAATACAACTAGTAGGATCGATCAAGGAAGGGCGTGATCGTTAGCTAGATAGAGATTAACTCAGCCCTTCCTTGATCGATCCTGCTACTTGTATCTCACAATACAACTAGTAGGATCGATCAAGGAAGGGCGTGATCGTTAGCTAGATAGAGATTAACTCAGCCCTTCCTTGATCGATCCTGCTACTTGTGTCTCACAATACAACTAGTAGGATCGATCAAGGAAGGGCGTGATCGTTAGCTAGATAGAGATTAACTCAGCCCTTCCTTGATCGATCCTGCTACTTGTATCTCACAATACAACTAGTAGGATCGATCAAGGAAGGGCGTGATCGTTAGCTAGATAGAGATTAACTCAGCCCTTCCTTGATCGATCCTGCTACTTGTATCTCACAATACAACTAGTAGGATCGATCAAGGAAGGGCGTGATCGTTAGCTAGATAGAGATTAACTCAGCCCTTCCTTGATCGATCCTGCTACTTGTATCTCACAATACAACTAGTAGGATCGATCAAGGAAGGGCGTGATCGTTAGCTAGATAGAGATTAACTTAACTCTTCCTTGATCGATCCTGCTACTTGTATCTCACAATACAACTAGTAGGATCGATCAAGGAAGGGCGTGATCTTTAGCTAGATAGAGATTAACTTAACTCTTCCTTGATCGATCCTGCTACTTGTATCTCACAATACAACTAGTAGGATCGATCAAGGAAGGGCGTGATCGTTAGCTAGATAGAGATTAACTTAACTCTTCCTTGATCGATCCTGCTACTTGTATCTCACAATACAACTAGTAGGATCGATCAAGGAAGGGCGTGATCGTTAGCTAGATCGATCTTGCTAGTTGTATCTCACAATATAAAAGCTATTAAAAGTGTGTTAAAAATAATAACGTTGACCTTAAAAAAACAATAAATTTTCCACGAACTAACATTTATTTTCCCTCTACAAACAAACCCAAGTAATAGTTACGACGTCTTTATATGACGCTGAATCTTTTGTAAAGTAATAATTATAATTATTAATGAATGTGTCTAGTAAAGTCGTCACTAACGCTGTCCAACCATTAAATATACCTGTATAATATACCTGTTAGAGAAGGTGTCTTTAAAAGCGTTGTATAGTTTATATTTATAGTGCAGGGAGAAAAATGAGTATTGCGAATCTCTTCAAATTATTCGTAATCCGGTTAAAAACGGGATTTTAGGCCCTTAACGAATGCATTGATAGGTTTCCTGGTGATAATGATAATATTCTCGCATTTCGAAAATCGCATCTCGAAAAAAATCCGGAGGTCGCGTGTTCAAATCCCGACGTGCGCAAGTAAGTAAGGAAACTAAGCGCTACAATGAAATCCCACTCTCATTCAAAACTCACATTAAAATCTCAAATAAAAAGCTGGATACGAAACATAGGGAGATCAGAAATAGAAAATATACCCATGGCCGGCCCTGATCCAAACGGCGCGATAGAATTTTTGGCGCCCCTTGTTAAAACCAGTAGACGCCTAGATAGATGATCACTGTAATCAATAATATTCGGATGATTTGTATTTTTGTGTAGCGCGGGGTGAGTTAGGACTGTTAGGTGTTAGGTTATAGGCATAGACTAAATACAACTAGACTAGCCGTGTAACCATTGAAAAATAAACTCAACACAATTTTGTTTTGGTTCACGTGCACATTTATGAAAAGGCGCACGCATTGTGTCGCAATGCGAATTGGGCACTGTGCATTGAGTTTTACCTTTTGTTGGTCTAGAGTTAAGCTATTTTGCTTGTCAGCTATGCTGGGCAAGTTCATTTTTTCAATCACAAAAATAACCCAGTTCCAAATATTTTAGATTGTACCTATCACGGACTTTATTTTAGAAAATGTAATCAGCTATCTGAATATAAAAATATATCAGTACCTTACAGATCGATTGAGGGCAGCGTATTAACAAATGTGAAAAATTCAACGAGATTAGATTTATTTCCGGCAAATTTGTGACGTCACATGCATAACACACCTCCAAGTGATTCGACCAATAGGGTGATTCAAGTTAATTATTATCACGTGGTGAGCATACGAAAATCACGCAACCAACGCGTGATACTTATGGATGTATTAGTCGTCTAGCGTTGACACGCATTGAGAGGCGCGACAACTCATGTGTATGTGTGATTTATTTGGTCCGTGCATTTTGCTAATCAGGGTTGTATTAAGTCGTCATTGCCTTTCGGGCTTCGCCTTTTCGATTTTTTGCAGAAGAATTGATAGAAATAAAATTGCGTCATTTAATAACTTCATTTATTTTTTGTGTATTTTCGCTTAGGTTTCCACATAAACCGGAAAAAAATGGAGAAATGGTTAGAAGCAATCCGCATTCAATTATGTGACAATAACTGGGTACCATCAGCAGGAAACCGCGTTTGCTCTAATAATTTTCACGCCAAACATATTTATTCAACTGCAAGCAGCTTCCGACGTGTAGACTGAAAAGCTTTGCCTGTTATTCCGGTAATTATTTGGTTTGATTTTCATGTGAAAACTTAAGCAAGTTTATTATGTATTGATTGGTTTTAATTTTTAAGTTTTTTTTAAAACAGGTTTTAATTTTTAAGTTTTTTTTAAAACAGGTTTTAATTGATAATGTCGTTGTTTATTGGACAGTTGCTGTCCACCATGGCCACAGGTCCTGCGAAAAGAGATACCGTCATTGTTTCTTCTCGAACAGGACTGGTTCTGGATCCTGCTGAAACTTCTTCTGTAATCGACAAGCCGGTTGTTCCTCTACCAGAATTGCAACAACCGATGTGCGTGAATGCCGTAAATAACACGTAAAATTCTATTTAACGGGCGTAAATAAATAAATAAGTATGTATTGTAATCATGTAACCTCCACCCCCTCCCCCCTTACCCCTCTCCCATACGATCCCTGAAGCTCTGTCCTCATCATTGCTGCTTATTCATTTGCGAACCGGAACGCGAGCCGAACTACGAATTATGGGAAAGGAACGAAGCAATCTTATATTTCTTAATAAGTCGTGGTTCAGCTCGCTTGTGAACACGCAACATTATATGATTTATCTCTCTCTTTATGTTAATCTTACATTATGTTTAATGAAAAGTCGTTTAGTACTTAGGTTAGTTTTCAATAATGCTATCTTGAAGAAGGTTGATAAACTAGTTGACACAATGTCTCAATTCTAACAAAGTGGTTGAAGACAAAATAACTTTTAATTGAATGATAGTAGTATAATTATTTAATGCTACATAGTGTTGTTCTAGTCTCTATAATTTTTATGTTACTGTTAAACGTTTTACTAATATTATTTTATATTCATCAGCTTTAATTATTTTGTATAATTTTCGATAGCTTACTAGATATATTCTGTATTAAAATGCATGCAAAAGCCCGACTGGGAATAAAACCAAAGAAAATAAAATGATGTCAAGTCACAAAAGTGATTGCTTTCTTCAATATTTATATACCATTCTATATAAATACTATGGTAAATTAAAAAAAAACCTATGCACAGTAATAAAAATATAAACGTTTTTGGTTCTATAGGACCTGTATAAAATTCAAAAACACAAATAAAATAAATTAAAATCATTTTGTGTTTTTTATCAATTCTTTTCCTGATTCAGCCCTTATTCAGCACATAAAATTTGCTGTAAGTGTTAGTTTCTTTTTGGTTTTATGTCCATATTACAACACCTCTGACAACAAATTCTCCGTGCTTTCGCTTACGAGTTTGAACGGTTGTACAAAGAGTTTAAACAGAGTTGGGTTGTTAAGTTCATCTCCATATTTGTGACGTACGCGCTATGTGGGGTCATTTTTAAAATGGATTTAATATAGACAGGGCCAATCTAGTATAATACATCAATGGTTATAGGGTAAGGTAGGTATACAGGGTTTTCCAATAAGAGGTGTTATTTTGATATTCAATCGTAAAAGATCAATGGTTTCATTGCTTGTGTGGCAGGTAGCGCTGTCTTGTTGAAAGTAAACGGTGTCCAGATCAATACCATCCAATTCCGGCCATAAAAAATCATATCATCTCTCGATAGCGCAATCCATTCACCGTAACTCTTGCTCCAGCCTCATTTTTGAAAAAGTAAGGTCCAATGACTCCGCCGGACAGTAAACCACACCAAACAGTCACACGTTGAGGATAGAGAGGCTTTTCAACAATAACTCTTGGGTTTTCCGAGCCCCAGATGCGACAATTTTGCTTGTTGACGAAGCCACCGAGGTGGAAATGGGCCTCATCACTCAAGATGATTTGCATTTGATTCACTGAGTGAATTTTAATAATTTCAATGCTTTGTTAAAGCGTGTATCGTTCCATTTTTATTAATGGCGTAGTTTTTACTTGTCAAATGTCAAAAAATGACAGCTTCAAAAGTAACATCTACCGAAATAGCGGGCTATTCAAAATAACACCTCTTATTGGAAAACCCTGTATTTATAATTATTTCAGAAAAAACACTACATAGGTACTAATATATTTATAATTACTTCATGTTAGCCATGCTACTAAATTTTAATAATATGTAAATGAAGTACTCAGCACGCAGATCCCAGTGGGGATTAATCTTTAACTGCGAGAAACATAAATGATTGGTCCACAGTCCGCACCTCATATGTTTATAATTATTTATATATTATTATCCCCCGCCGCGATTTGGAAAAGTCCGTAATCCGTATTTTTTAACTTGGCGGGGAGCGACCAACGCAAGGCCGCCATCTTGTTAGCGGAGTA
Organism: Hesperophylax magnus; assembly: GCA_026573805.1. Classification (NCBI taxonomy): domain Eukaryota; kingdom Metazoa; phylum Arthropoda; class Insecta; order Trichoptera; family Limnephilidae; genus Hesperophylax; species Hesperophylax magnus. The sequence goes on along the minus strand of JAIUSX010000190.1, from coordinate 392,270 downwards.
TTATTGCTCGAAGCGTTATTAAATTTCACGACTCGAATCTTCTCGACAGTCCTTTTTGTGGCTATTTCTGAACTCAAGCCGCTCTGTTCAACGAGAAGAAATCATTTTCGAGAATAAACTAATCATTTGGGTACAAGGTGTCTTGTGACTCGAAGGGAATACGCATGAAACCATACCTATTCTGGAAACAATCATTTATTTTATTTATTCACGCCTTGAAGGCTTTTACATGTATACACTGTTATAGGTAAGTTTTTCAAGAATACAATAATAAAGACGGGTGGTTTCACATAATTTGAACAACTCCTTGAAGAGAAGAATTATTCAAATTCTGTGAAACAACTGGCGTATAGTATATAAACAACTGGCGTATAGTATATAGACAACTGGCGTATAGTATATAACCAACTGGCGTATAGTATATAGACAACTGGCGTATAGTATATAAACAACTGGTGTATAGTACATATACACGTATAGTACAATGCGGGTGCTGGGATCGTTGTGGCCAGGCCGCTTGCCTCGCTCATTCTTGCCGGGACTGCCCCGTGATAGTGGGGTAAACTGCCCTCGATGTTTCAATCATACTTCCACTTGTAAATATTGTTCTCCTTATTTATTATTTAATTTTAGATGCCAAACCACCAGTTCTTATTTTGTGTTACTGTTAATGTAAGTATGCATACATTATTTCGTACTAACAATCATGCATGCAGGGACATTGGAGGGTCTAGAATCGTTTTAAAATAAATTTAGCGTCCTGACGTGTGCGGCTAAGGAGGTAAAACAGACAGTTTCCTCACACAGCCGTTGGGAAAGGGTGCGTCCCCTCAATGGTGTATAGTACATAATATTCAACAGCTGTGACGTACTAGATATACGCCAATTATACGTTAAAACACTACTAAACTACATTTTTGACAAAAAAAATTTCAACATACACAAAATAACACTAACAGACCAGTTAGACAAGCGTACAAAGAAAACATAAAAACTCCGACAGTAAATTCAAGCTTTGGACAAAGACACTACCAATACCATGCAATAAAAGCTTTCACCAGTTTAAAACTTGAAATTAAAATTGAGGAAAATAAAAATAAATTCACACACAAAATTACAAAATGGATTAAAGAACAAAAAAGACAATATTACCAAAATTTCATAGCATAAAATAAAAATAAAACCTACACGTAACACACAAAACCAATATAAACACACATCACTCACAAATACACAAGATTATTTTCAATGTACTATTTTTTTTAATTTTAAATATATTATTATGTATTTTTAATTTTAAATGTATAATTTTTCTGGAAAACTTGAATTGTAAAAAATGTTGTACCTAATAAAAAAAAAAAAAATATATATATATATATATATATAATAAGCTGAGTATGAAAAATATAAAATAGTTCTGTTGTACAAAGGATTTCTATAATTGCATATTGAACTCCAATAAAAGATAACAAAATAAGTACTTAAGATACTACGAAAGTATTTACAGAACAATGTGTAGTAACTTTGTTGGTAATAATTTATTATTTATTTATTTATTAACGGACATCGTCCAAATTACAAAATAATAACACGAATACAGTAAAATGAAAAATACAGGAGTAGACAAAGGTACATGGTACTAAAGGTACAAGACATAAGGCAGATATAATATAAGAAAATAAAGTGACAAGTCGAATCAAGTCAAGACTACGCCGTGGGTCAGGACCACAGGACACTTATAATATTCCGTCACTTGTTTAGCGACCGGCAAAAATCATTCAGACTTATCTCAAATAAGTTAAGTTAATAAATCCTAAAAAGCTGTAAAATCTGACTTGTGTTAAATATAACAGCTGATAAACGTGTACTCGTAATTACTAACCGTCTAGGAAGAGGAAAGAGAACAGACATCACGTCTGTTGTCACAAGATCTGGTCACCAAACACAGCTAAAGCCATTAAGCAACGTTTCAATTCTGAATGGTGATCTTCCAATCTGGAACATGCCGCAAATATGCTACAGTTACGTTATTTTAATGAATTAGTTGTGAAACAACACAAATTAATCCGCGACCTACGGATTCGTAGTCAAAAGCCTTACCCCTCAACCACGGAAGAATATTAAAATATTATTACCTGTTGTGTGAAGCAAACAAGATGACAATTAAATGCACGAGTTTCAAGATTGCACATGACGTTGCAAGCTGAGAATATTTGTAACTTAAGAGATGAGAATTGTGAGAAAATAACAATACTTTAATTCTTTTTGAGAAGTATGAAGTTGTTTTTTAATCCCGCTAAAATGTGTCATTCAATTCTTTAAGAAAACCAATACCAGCCAGAGCCCGTGAAATGGAATTTATTTCATATTGTTTTCATTTTCGATGGGTTTCTGATACGTAAAACGGTGACTAAAACAACTCGATATATTCTTTTGAGAAACCACTCAACAACGACTTCTTTCTAAAAACCTATAAACATACATTAAGGCGATGCACTACGTAGTAATTCAAAATCATGTGTTTTTGGTTTGAAAATTTGGTCGCCTAGAAATGTTTCAGATGATTTAATTAAATACTGCGAGCATAATACATCATGGCCTTTGAAATAATCGAGTCTTTTTTAAATAAGTCTTTTTAAAAGCCCAGAAAAAAATAATGTAAAGACCTATGAAAACTGCTTTAAAGTTCAAAATCTCCTACTTACGAACCCATTTTCGGTTATGGTTTAATTGTATAATATGGCGAATTAAGTTATTTATAAAATGATCGAAAAACATTTAAATATTTGTGCCTGAACATCCACACAATAAAATAAAAGGCACACAAGGCATGTTTTTTTCTTGCATAAATCAAAAAAGGTGGATGGTGTTAAGCGGGAATTTAAGCCTTATCGCCATGAACGTAAGGTGTGTTATTGATAGCGGCTCTATTCAAAATATTACACAACGTAGTGCATCGCCTTAATATAAAAACAGTTTTTAGCGAAAGCAAGTATAAAATCATTGCAATACTTGAATTAATGTGAAAAGATTTACCTTTCAACTATGTTAATTTGCTTGTTGCAGTGTACAATAATGTTTTAAGTTGCAAATAAGCGGCCAGCCAAATCTCAATAGAGTTTGACAGACTAACAAATAGATTTTTCCATAAATAAATTGTAAAGACATTTTATACTAATGTTTTGTATTTTTGTCGTGAATAATACATTATCAAATTTACTATCCTTTTTATTTAATGCTTTGATGGGCACTCTAATAATAATAACAGCAATACTTCCAATTTATGAATTATAATACATATATGTTTTTATTTTATGTTATGTGGGTCACTAGGTATGTTAATTTGTTTGTACAAGTAATTTTATTTACGGACAAAACACACACTGCGGGTTGTCTAATTTAATGACATTATAATCATAATGTTATACTGTAAATAATACATATGTTTTTGTGAATCTGTTTGTAAATATTAAAATTAGATAGATAGCTAATAAATTGTACAGCGCCCTTGAGGTGATTTTTCACAAAATCGGCGCTTTACAAATAATCTTATTATTATTATTGAAGAAGATAATATCAACATCTCTCAATAATTTAAGAAAGATATAAAAAATGGATCGTTTTATTCAACACACAGTCTAGGTCAGAGGTTCCCAAACTTTTTTGCCCAGTAGACCACTTGCCAAAATTTTTTTTCCGTTGACCCCCTGCCCTTCGAATATTGAATTTCCTAAAACTATTAACGTCCCATTTGATAATCATTTATTTTTTCGTAAAAAGATTCCCTTCCCTTGCCTGCCCAACAACCGGGTGGCGATATAGTTGCTCTAGTTTTTGCATTGTGCAGACAGGGGCGCCCTTGTGAGGTATTATACCAAATGAAGCAGGATAAGCAACGGGAATTTCTTTCTGTAGCTGGCCCTACAGAACTGCCGCTTAAGTTCTTTGTTAGCGCTTATTCCGATCAGTTCTTCTTGTCATATGATATCCGATTCAACATTCCATTTCCACAGTCAAAATGTCCTCAAACTTAGTCTTTGAAGTCTGTGTGAAGTACATCTAAATGTTGAACGTCATTATTACCCTGGACGTTTTTCAAAAACAAGTTGAGGAACTAGGAAAATTCGCGGCTTCCAATGTGCAATGTTTTGGTTCAATATATTAATTCTGACGAGAAAAGGAACATAGACTCTATTTATATACCTCAATAAACAACTTTACGATATATAAACATACAAATATCAAATAAGTCATTTCTCAGTCTATTATTAGTATTACGTAAACTGTGTTATTTGTGTTAGGTGTATTGTATCATTTACGGAACTCCTAAATATTGAGTTGAGGTAAATGGGAGTCCGCTCAAATGAACCCCCAAATTTTTTTCTCGCTGATATAGACCAACTTGGGAACCTCTGATCTAGGTTGAAAAAGTATTCGGATAAAATTTTGAAATTACATCAAAAAGACAACGGCCAAAAATATGGGAAATAATTGAAGATGATGTTAGTTATTCAAAAATGGAAGTACGAGATTGATAAAATTGACAACGTAATTAGGTGTTAGTAGTTCAATTGGCAGAGGAGCCAGTCCAGGTAAGAGTAGATGATCTGGATTTTGGTCCTATTCCGGGGTTTGAAAATATGGGTGGACCGTCAAAGTTTTATTTAAAATTTGAATATTTACGCCAGTGGTCTCAAAACTTGCGTATTCGGATATAAAATAGGATTTTATGTTCCGGATAATATCACGCTAGGCCGCCAACACAGTATTTTGATTCTTCTGGGAAGATTCTTCCTCGCAGGAAATGTGGATATTTTCCACGGTGACCGGATAAATCATCACAATGATAATTCATCACATCTTTAAAAAGGTATATAAAGTCATGGAAAATGATGAAACAAAAACTTTATTAACTGAGTTAAGTAGGTTAGGTTAGGTTAAAAAAAAATTTCATCGTGTCTAATGACTTTTTAAAAGTGTGTTGAATTGTCACTATGTTGAGTTATCTTGGAACCATTTTCCACATATCCTGCAACGAATTCACGCACGAAGTATTATTTAATCTGTGTGTGGTACCTACGCGAAACCTTTTTTCCCACATGTGTGTTTACATATGTTTATTATAACAATATTTTTTGTAATTTTCTTTGTAGCTTTTGCAAGGTATTGGTTTGTAGACTGTTTTTGCGGAATAAAATAAATACATAATATTCATATTATACATATATTCCCTTCCTATTAAAGGTCTTTAAAATTGAATACATGATTTACAATAATTTCCTTTGTAGCTTTTGCAAGGTATTGGTTTGTAGACTGTTTTTGCGGAATAAAATAAATACATAATATTCATATTATACATATATTCCCTTCCTATTAAAGGTCTTTAAAATTGAATACATGATTTACAATAATTTCCCATACATTATTAGTTAATTTTTCGAGGAAAATTTCTTCTAAAAGATCACTTTGTGATGGCATTATTTATTTTATGTGAACAAATAACTTTGTTTACATCACTTTATTATAATCCTATACAACCTCTACATGTTTCATGGACCAAGTTCATCTCATCAGGAGTAATGTATACTTTAACAAGTTTATTAGTTAACATCCAGCACGACCGGCACTAAAAATGTTTTAGTTCTTATTTGAGTACCTTACAAAACATTTTTTTTTATATTAGACTTTGGTGGGGGTATCTGGTCTATAGTTAAAAAGTTTTTTTATAACTTTATTTTGTATTATTTGAATTTCGTTTAGATATGTGATGTTTGTGTTTCCCCATATTTCTATGAGATAATTTAGATGGGATTGAATTAAACTAAAGTATAATCCCCTCTTTACTTGTATTGGTAGAAGATGGGCTATTCTACCAAATACACCAATTAGTGGGATAATTTTTTCTTTTACTTTTTGTATGTGGTGTTTAAAAGATAAGTGTTTATCGATATGAAGTCCCAGGTATTTTTCACTATCTGAAATTTGTAGGTTTTTTCCTTCTATGTTAATAAAGATATATATAAATATGTTAGACTTGTGGATAATAAAGTTGTCACTTTGAATTCTGCAGTGTTAGAGTGAGACGGCAATAGACAAGTTTTTTTTTTATTTGAGTTTATTTAGGAAACATACAGTTGTAAATTTATTTTACATTTAAATTGAATATAAAATAAAATATATATAGTTAAGTTCCATTTACATTTTTTTTATGGTTACAGGTTAGGAAGAAAGTAGATATTTAAAGTTGTTGGTACAAAATGAATGAAGAGAATAGAAGAACAATAAAAAAAGAATCGATCTGATTTAGGTACATTGTAAGGTTAATTTGTTTTTAGGGTAGGTACAGTGGAAAATATCAATATCTATTAGGATATAAGTCCAGGTAAACATATTGCAGATACGTCCGAGTAAACCATTTAGGGCGTATTTTGATTTGAAATGTTGTATGTAAAATAAGATATTCGATCTGGTATTGTGTTCAGGGCGACGAAATGCAATATTTTCTAATAGAGCTGGTGAGTCAATAAGGCTAGTAATAATAATAATATATATTTTTTTATATTTTCAATTCGGTTAGTACAGGGTTTTCCAATAAGAGGTGTTATTTTGAATAGCCTGCTATTTCGGTAGATGTTACTTTTGAAGCTGTCATTTTTTGAAATTTGACAAGTAGAAACTACGCCATTAATAAAAATGGAACGATACACGCTTCAACAACGCATTGAAATTATTAAAATTCACTTGAGTGAATCAAATGCAAATCATCTTGAGTGATGAGGCCCATTTTCACCTCGGTTGCTTTGTCAACAAGCAAAATTGTCGCATCTGGGGCTCGGAAAACCCAAGAGTTATTGTTGAAAAGCCTCTCCATCCTCAACGTGTGACTGTTTGGTGCGGTTTATGGTCCAGCGGAGTCATTGGACCTTACTTTTTCGAAAATGAGGCTGGAGCAACAGTTACGGTGAATGGATTGCTCTATGGAGAGATGATTAATGATTTTTTATGGCCGGAATTGGATGGTATTGTTCTGGACAACGTTTACTTTCAGCAACCATTGATCTTTTACGATTGAATATCAAAATAACACCGCTTATTGGAAAACCCTATATAATTAGTAATGCACAGTTATATGCAGTAGTGCCTAGTGCCTAGTGCCTGCCCGCTCGTCCCCTTACGAACCAAGAACTCCGCGAGCATAGACGTTAGTCACCGCAATACCCAATTGCAATTAATATTATATTATAAATGAAATGTGTAATTAAATTAATCGTTGTCGTGTACGGAAGACTATTCAGTAAATCCTACGAATATCATAACATTTGATAATTTGATAACAGCCGGCTAATGGAGATTTATAATAAATGGAAATAATAATGGAAAATAAACCGTAGAATACCTTTCGTTTGTTACACAATTATACCCCGACATAATATTATATTTTTCAATTTTTATAACGTTTTCTAACATCTTCTATTAGTTGCATTTACGTTATCATAAATATAATCCATATCAAAAGTATAAATCAATAAGGCTAGGTTAGGTTCACAACGTTATTAAAAGGCTTCTATGCACTGAATAGATACACCGAAGTGTGTTGTGGGAAGTAAAGTTTAACCTACAAAATTTTACAAAATATCGAATATCTCTCTTGAATAAATAAGAATCAATTACATTGGCCTATCTATCTTATTTAAATTGACGATATTATTCGGAATCTATCGGATGTCTTCATTTAGGTTTTTAAACCAAATCCACGGGGACCGTCTCCAGACAATGTTACGATACCCACCGAAGAGATAAAACGCTCTCGATTTGATATCACGAGTGGCCTGCTTTCTGGAAAATGCTTTCTTTGGGACAACGGCATAGGGTCCCTAAAAACGGGAGATATGGTCACGTTAACCTTGCTTCATTTAAATTCGTACGCAAACACACTCTTCTGTTGTACCGTCGTTTGATATTCAAATATATAAAAAAACTCGAGTATTCACTTAATTGTGCATAATGTCTTCCTGGGGGATCACCGACTTCTGATATTCGCTCGCGCATCATACATTCTCATATTTAACCATACATGTACATAAGTAGTAAAGACATGTAAAGGTATCTATTTAACTTAATTGTGTATAATATCTTCCTGGGGGATAACCGACTTCTGATATTCGCTCGCGCATCATACATTCTCATATTTAACCATACATGTAAATAAGTAGTAAAGACATGTAAAGGTATCTATTTAACTTAATTTTGTATAATGTCTTCCTGGAGGATCACCGACTTCTGATATTCGCTCGCGCATCATATATTCTCATATTTAACCATACATGTACATAAGTAGTAAAGACATGTAAAGGTATCTATTTAACTTAATTGTGTATAATATCTTCCTGGGGGATCACCGACTTCTGATATTCGCTCGCGCATCATATATTCTCATATTTAACCATACATGTACATAAGTAGTAAAGACATGTAAAGGCATCTATTTAACTTAATTGTGTATAATATCTTCCTGGGGGATCACCGACTTCTGATATTCGCTCGCGCATAATATATTCTCATATTTAACCATACATGTACATAAGTAGTAAAGAAATGTAAAGGTATCTATTTAACTTAATTGTGTATAATATCTTCCTGGGGGATCACTGACTTCTGATATTCGCTCGCGCATCATATATTCTCATATTTAACCATACATGTAGATTAGGGTGGTTACAAGGTATAAGGTGAAAAAATATTTTCGTCCTAATGCCGGCCTGACCCCCCTAAAATTTGCCATTTGTCTAGAAAATAAGATTTGGAAAGTTTTAGCTCAATTGGATAATGTTAACCCGTGCCTCATCGAGATTAAATATAAAAAAAACAATTTATTGCAAAAAAAAATTCTTAATTTAATCACTTTTGATCAAATTTTGTTTCCTATGAACATTATACATTATTAAACAATATAATAAACAACATCATATTTAATAAAATAATATAATATATAATAAAACATAAAATAAACATTTTTTTCAACCTTCCTTTAAGGTTGAAAAAAGGAAGTTGTAATTTTTTGGGAGAAATCTAAGATACCAACCAAACACTTTCAAGATTGTGTTATAAAGATTGAAAAACTGTACGAAGAGTGGAGAAAACTACAAAAAACGCTAACAGATCTAAAAGCACAGATCAAAATAAAAAAAAAAACTAGAAGCTTTCAAGCCCTTGATGACCTTTTTGATATTGCTCATCAGGATGCATTAAAAAACACTGTTGAAGAAGACAAGCAGTTTTTGTTACTCTAGAGAAATAAAAGGAGGTCCTGTCTGCATAGAAGGCGTTGACATGAATTTAGTAAAAGCACAACAACGAAGAGAAAAAAGACATGCAGCTGAGATGGCGAGATTGGAAAAATCACAAAAAAGTAGGTTAGTAGAGTTTTTCTCTCTTTTTTCACGTTTTCCCTATTCTATTTCTCTCGAGACTATTTGACTTGATGCCTATTCCGTGAGTGCTTTGCTGCTTGTTACCGCTTAGTGGGTTTTTTCCTTTTTTTTAGAAGATGTAAATTTAATTGCACAACTGGAATCTTCAACAAGCAGCACATCAGAAGAAGAGGAACAAGAAGAGATGGAGGTGAATTTTCCCGACACAGAGGAAGGAGAACCAGAAATAAAGAAAAAAGAGTACAAGAGTAGAAGAACTAGAGGAAGTGTAGAGATTATTACCGAAAAATTGGCTTTATTGTTAGATAGATGTAGTATTTTAGATAGAGACGCAGTTCGAATAATATCAGCTACTGCAGAGGCGTTAGGTTTTGACTCACAGAATTTAATTGTATGACAGCTATTCCGAAAACAAAGGACTGAGCTTATCAAACATAGATTCAAAAATTCCGATTTAGAAGGAGCTGCTGTGCACTAGGACGGAAAATTACTTCTAGATATTTTGAGTAAAGAAAATCTAGAAAGGGTAGCGGTTTTGATTAGTTGTGGGGATGAAGAACAGTTGATAGGAGTTCTTCAGCTTGAAAATGGTACGGGAATTACTCAGTCAAAAGCTGTATTTTCAGCAGTTGAAGAATGGGGGGCAGTTGAGATAATCCAGGCAATGTGTTTTGATACCACTGCGGTAAATACTGGTCGCTTCAACGGAACCTGCGTTTTGTTGAAGCAATTATTAGAGAAAATCTTTTTTATTTAGCATGTCGCCACCATATTTTAGAAATTATTCTCAAATCACTTTTTGATTTAAAAATGGGCACAACTACTGGACCCAACTCAAATATTTTTAAAAACTTTCAGACTGGGTGGTCGAAGCTAGATAAGACAAAACACAAAACTGCTATTGAAGATAAAAATATTAGACATAAAATAGGGAATTCAGATGAAATATCAATATTTCTTACAGAAAAATTAAAAAAAACCAACAGCCAAGGGATGATTACAAAGAATTAATTCAACTTTCGTTAGTTGTGTTAGGACGTACTCCCCCAAAAGATACTTTTTTCAAAGTTCCTGATGCCATTCATCACGCTAGATGGATGGCAAAGGCCATTTATTGTATCGAAATATATCTTTTCAGGGATCAATTTACATTAACAAATTTAGAAAAAACAGCTATCACTGACATTTGTTTATTTTTAATAAACATTTATGTAAAAGCGTGGTTTAACGCCCCCAAACCCACTTTGGCCCCCAACCAAGACCTACAATTTTTAAAATCTCTTGTAAAATATAGAGAAATCGATAAAAAAAACTTGCAGACACGGCACTGTCTAAAATGATAAATCATCTGTGGTATTCTGAGCAAGTCGCATTTTCTTTTTTCGATAAAAATTTTGAAAAAAGTGTCAAAACAAGCATGGCTGTAAAAAGTCTACTTCCAATTGAAGAATAAACATGTGATAGGGATGTGAAAGCAAAACTCAGTCTCCAAAGATATCGATTTTTTTTGTTTCTCATCAAACTCTAAATTTTTCAAAAGATTTGAAATTGATACAGAATTTTTAAATACGGATCCTGATATATGGTGTGAAAATGCACATTATTTAAAAGCAAAAAAAATAGTGAACGGTTTCAAGGTTGTCAATGACACAGCTGAAAGAGGGGTAAAATTAATCCAAGACTTCAATTCCTGTTTGACAAAAGACGAAGAACAACGACAGTTTCTGTTACAAGTTGTATCGGAATGTCGAAAATTTTTTCCTGACTCTTCAAAAGCCACGTTATCTAAGCCATTACCACCTTAATCTGATAATTAATTGTAAATGTAAATAATAATAATTATAACTTATTTCTTTCATAATGCTTTCTTTTGTATATTTTAAATAATAAATCTTTGAACATTATTTCTTCTTGTTTTTTTATATCTTTTTGCATTTCTTTTCTCGTAAATCCATAATTTTCAATTTGTATTGTGCTGTATTGACTTTGAAAATAGTTTTAACTACACCCTTTTTTATGTACCAATTGAGAAAATAAATAAAGCAAAATCTGGACAGCACATGTAATTAAATCTTGCAATATTGTTAGGTATTTTATAAAAAAAAAAAAAAATTATAGAAAGTTAAACTTCAACCTTAATGAGGCACGGGTTAACCTTATCCAATTGAGCTGAAACTTCACCAATCTTATTATTTAGCCAATTGGCAGCTTTTAGGGGGGTCAGCACAGAAAAATTCCAACATTGATTTTTTGTAACCACCCTAAATTGTAGATATATAAGTAATAAAGACGTGTAAAGGTATCTATTTTTTATTTTTTTTATTTTTTTATATTAACTCCACACAGGAGGCCCTGAAGAAAATAATTTCCCTCAGGGCCTATGTCATCTTTGGGGATGCTGTGTGGAGGGTCTTTTTGTGGAGAGGAAGGAGTGAACATGGGTCTTGAAGAGTCCCATGTTGTAGGAGGGAGGAAAAACAGAGGCCGGCAGTTCGTTCCACAGCCGAGCTGTTGAACTTAAGAACGAATCGTAGAAGCGACCCGTTCTCATGTGACAAATGTCAACTGTGTACAAATGTTGGGCGCGCGTTTGGCGTGTATCCCGACTACGCACCGGTGCCGAAGGGATCAATGACGCTAGTTCCTCAGAGCATCTTCCATTATAATACCGATAGAACAAGGACAGCATACCTACCTGACGCCTGTGCTCTAAAGATTGCAGTCCGTTTGTTAAGATTGGGGAATCTATCAAACGGACCGCCCGTTTTTGCACAGAGTCAAGGGTTTTTTTCAGGTATTTAGGGGCTCCGGACCAGAGATGGCTGCTAAATTCGACAGTAGGGCGCACTTGCGATTTGTACAGGGTCAGCAGTTGTGTATTATTAAAGTATCTGCGGGCCCTGTACAGTACGCCCAGCTTCTGAGAGGCCAACTTTACTCTGGCTTCGATGGAGCCCCCGTACCTGAGCTGGTCACTTATAGTTATACCAAGCATATCAATGGAAGGCCTGTTCGGAAGATTGCTTCCTTTGAAGGAGACTAGATTGTCATTTGGATCCCTTTTAGACGTAATCAGACAGGATTGGGTCTTTGAAACATTAAATTCGACGAGATTATTTTTACCCCAGGAGGAAATACTCTGGAAATAACCGTCCATTCTCTGCTTCAAAGCCCTCCGAGCCGTTGGAGTTTGTGTGCCCTTTGGGGGCTTGTCAAACAAAAAGCTATCATGAACTGTACTGTCATCCGCGTAACAATGAATCGGTGCACATGTCAAAAGGTCATTGATGTGCAACAAAAACAAAGTCGGAGACAGAACCGATCCCTGTGGGACGCCAGCATTTATGGAGTGCGAGGAAGAGGTGAAACCATCAGCAACCGCCTGAATCGACCTATCCCTTAAAAAGTCAGCAATCCACGTACACAGGGATGCGGGAAGTCCGTAAGAAGGCAATTTGTTGACAAGTCCTCGGTGCCAGACCCGGTCAAAGGCCTTGGATATGTCTAGTGCGACCGTTTGGGTCTCACCGTGACGTTCCAGGCACCGCCCCCAAACATGCGTCACATACGCGAGAAGATCACCGCACGAGCGGTTCCGCCGGAATCCGTATTGACGGTCGTTGATAATTTTGTTCTTCTCGAGGTATGTGAGCAGTTTGTCGTTGATCACACGTTCCATCACTTTGGACAGAACTGATGTGATCGCTATGGGGCGGTAGTTGGCCGGGTTGGAGCGGTCGCCTTTCTTGGGAATAGGGTGAATGACCGCTTTTTTTCCAACCAGAGGGCACAGTGCCACACTTCAGGGACATTTTGAAGAGCTTTGTCAAAACTGGAACTATTTCCGCAGCACACCTCTGCAATACCAGGGCAGGTATTCCATCAGGTCCACTAGCTTTGTTAACATCGAGCCCCCGTATGACGTGGAGTACATCCCGATGCCGGATCCTCAGCTTTTTCATATAGAAGCCGCAGTGAGGAACCGACGGCGGAACAGCACCTCCGTCGTCGAGGGTCGAGTTTTCCGCAAACATTTTCCCTAATAGGTTAGCCTTTTCGGTGGCGGTGTTTGCTAGTGAGCCGTCAGGTCTGGTAAGAGGTGGCAAACTGGGTTTGCAAAAATTTCGACCTATTGAGCCCGCAAGCGACCAGAATGCTCTGCTGCCATGCGGGCAGGCAGCCAGCTTTTTGCTGATCTGCAGGTCGTGTTCGAATTTTGACCTATTAATGATTCTCTTGCATTCCTTTGCCGATTTGTTGTATGCTGATCTGCTTTCGGGCGTTCGAGATGTGTTGTAGGCTCGGTAAGCCGCGTTTTTTCGTCGAACTGCTTCGGAGCATTGTCGACTGAACCACGGCTTTGAGCCCACACCAGTTTCTTTAGTAGTCGATTGTATGAAGCCATCAATCGCCGATTTGATGACTTCACCAATCTCCTGGGCACATCTTGAAGGATCCGAAGTCCGAAAACAAACAGCTGACCACGGAAAAGCGTTGAAATGGGCCCGCATACCGAACCAATCTGCTGACCTATAGTGCCAAACTAACTTTGATATTTCCTAGAAGTGGATCTATTCATTCTAGAAGTAGATCTCATCGATAAAAACTGCAGCAACAATCACTGTAATGTGACATTCTAAATGCACCAAACAAATTAATTTACCTACTAGTGAATACAAATAATATATCCTGACAAGACGTAACAAAAAAGCGTTTTCCTTACAAGTAGTTTTTCGCACAAGTTCCAACAATACGACAGGCGTTCCGCATGATTGCTGAAATAGCATTTCAGTTTGAAAAACAATGTTTATTCAAGCCTGTCATTTAAATACACGAAGGAAAGACACTTTTACGTGGTTTTTAAATTAACCAAGATAATATAATAGATGTAACATGATTTATTAATAAGAAACATCGTTTACTCGTACTGCAAATTGCTTCTTCGCACAGCCGCACTCCGCCTTTTTATGTGAATACCGCACAAGTCCCAACTCCCTCCAACCGTGGGCTGTAGGGAAGGAAGGAGACGAGGAAGAGGAACGTGGAAAAGTACCTGGCTATTCAGATCTGGTCAGCAAACACGGTTAAAGCCATTTCAAACAACTTTTAGATTTTGAATGGTGGTTTTTCATCAGGACGATGCTGAGAGTATCTTCCAAGCTGCCTTTGTTTCTACCTACACACCAAGCGCATTTGGCCTTAGCTCGGCGACAGTCGGCACGCTTCCACGCTGTATCTTCCTTTGTTTCTTTTAACAGTAAATATTCACACTGGCTGATATCTTGACTAACACCAAGTATTATTATAAACGATGTTATGAGTAGTTCGACATTCATTTTATCGACGTTTTTAAGTGGAGCAATCATTTTTGTAAATAACTATTGTAAAGTAAGTAACAGCTCACTGTCAAAAACTAAATAAATTTTAATTTATGATTTTATCTTGGTAATAGTTACTAGTTTTTTCCCACTTTTTGAACACTATTAACACTAAAAAATTGAATTCAACTTTGGAGCATACGAAAATATATTATTTATTTAGTTATTTATTTTATTGTTCCATGATTTAGAGAGTACATGTGGTTTTTTGTGATATTTCACCCTCCATGTTAGGGGGATGACCCTGTGCTATGGCGGGTGAATTTTACAGTTTGCGGACATACGATCTTTACATTACTATAATGTATTAGATTGTGTTGTTTTTGTTGTTCATAGTTCTCTTCTAATCAACTCATGGTAGAAATCGCGTTGCGTTTTGAAAATAGTGATGTTTTCAAAATAGTTGCGTTGTTCTCGAAATCTCAATACACATTACGCATAAGACCAGAAGATAACCAGTGCTAATATATATACCTATTATTTCATTATTATTTTAATACTATACTTATCAAACAACTTATCAAAATGTTAATACTCATCCTAATTTGACTGTCCTAAAACGGGAATCCTCCTAGTTGGGCAGTCAAAACATTTCTTAAATAATGTATAATCTTTTACTAAATAAAAAAAATTTCATAACGCCTGATTTCACTTTTCGAGAGTTTTTATTGTTCAAAATTTTCTTTTGGTTTTCCCACAAATGTGTCCCACTTCGGCTGGTGGCCAATATTTAAAATGGTGAGAAAGACTATGTTTGTTTTACCAGTATTTCATGTAAGTGTGCTCTGAAGAACAAGTTATGAAACCTCTTTGGCAACAATGCACATGTTTACGTCGGGTAGTTGGGTTCAATGTTTCCTCCCTCCTTCAAGATGAGTCTCTTCAATACTTTAAGGTTCGCTCTTTCCCCTCTCAAATACCTTTCGCTCAGCAACGCCTAAGATGACCTCCTGATTGAAATTAATATAAAGCAAAACTGCTATTCACTGCTTCAGTTTTCCTCTGCCAATTCCATGCCTCATTGCACTAAATTACCTTTTACGTAATCCAAAAAAAGTTTTATTTTTATTAATTAGGTATAATTTTTTATATCGTTTACTGGCTGACATTGACGCGTATATTATATTCGTTGCTGAATACTTTTTATGTCTTAACGTTTGCTTTTATATAATAATGAATTAGGTGTAATACCCAGGTAACACTACGTAAAATGTGACAATAACTTATTTACTAGTGACAAGAGTATCAAAACAGAATTGGCTCAAGTCTTTACATACTCGTAAGTTAAGGACAGCAATCCCACCTGACGTCGATTTAGTGTTATATTGAAAGCAATACAAGTCAAACTTGTATCTCGTATCACGTGGTAGGTATTGCACTTTTATTAACATATTTATCAGTAAGCCCTGGTATTATTATATTTCTATTATTAACTTGTTGTGTATTCAAAGTGATTTAATCTGCGTTTTAAAACCTCAAATTGTAATATTTAATTATTGAAGACAATATTAGCGATTTCTAAACGAAAATCTGAAAAAGAAAAATCAGAAAAGGATACGGTCACATCTAGGACTCGGACCCGGGACCCTTGCCTTGCCGGGGCACAGGGTCAAGGCAAGGCCAGGTCAAGGTCAAGGCCAGAGTCCTAGATGTTACCATATCCTTATCCATGTAAAGGCCAGGGCAAGGGGTATCCTTTTCTGATTTTTCTGTTTCAGATTTTCGTTTATAAGTCGGTAATATTGTCTTCAATAATTAAATCTTTATTTATTCGACAGCAATTTTAACATCGTTACACAAGAATAATAAGGCGATGCACCGCGGCGTAGAACATTCGGAATCCGGTGAAATCACGCAGCCCTTATGTAGATGGCGATAAGTTTGAAATTCCCTCGCCTATTTTGAATTATAAAAAAAATACCGTCGCCAAAAAGCATGTTTTATTTTATTTTGTGAAGTTCAGAGTTCAGATACAAATATTAAAATATTTTCTAATAATTTTCTAAAGAATTTAATTTGCAACTTTACACTTTATACAATAAAACAATATCCTAAAAACTGTTCGTAAGTAGGACATTTTGCAGTTTTTATAAGCATGATACTTTTTTTCTTGACTTCTCGAAAAAATGCTCGATTATTTCAAAGGCCAAGATTTGTTATACTCGCAGTATTTAATTTAATCATTTATAATATTTCTAAGCAATCTAATTTTCAAACAAAAAAACGCATGATTTTGCATTAAGTTCGCAGTGCTTCGCCTTCAACATATAAATCAAAATATCACGTGCAAGTTTTTTTTAAATTGTAGTCAAGTCGCCAATTGTACGATGTACATTCTGAGAATACCTTATGCAGGTGATATTGGCAATTGGCATGGAGGCATTACGTACATTTATTGTACCTACCTGGCAAAACTTGTGACATTGGCCCAGATTGCCATCTTGGATGTATGCATGGAAAATGTGTGCCAACGGAACGTAACAATAAATTATATGGCACGACGATTCTTTTTATCGCTGTAGTTACTGTAGTTACTGTATGTACTCGTACCTACTACCCAGTTACGCCTGGTACCAGTTTACGTAATGTAGGTTTTTTCTAGGTTAAAGGTTTGTAATTTAGAGTTTTATCTTGTTTAATGAAGTAGTTGGGAAGCTAGTTTTTTCAGATAAGGTAAAAAATAAAATGTGAATTAAATGCAGAAAAGTCGAAATTTTACTATTTGCTGATGATATAAAGATATAACTTCCTATAAGCTCCCCCGACTGCCATTTGTGTCTGCAAGCAGATCTTGACCGACTGATTACCGTCTCAGAAATAAGCTTTTTATCAATATATCGAAATGTTGCATTGTCACATTCACTCGCAACCGTGTGAAAATATCGCGTTATTACGCCATTTCTGGATCGCTACTAAAAAATAAAGGTTATATACGTGATCTTGGAGTTCTTTTGGACTCTAAACTCACCTTTGAGAAACACGTTGATCATGTTGTCACCAAAGCAACCAAAAGTCTAGGTTTTGTACCGAGAACGTGCAAATTAGATAAGAAGAAAAAATATAGATAAATAAATAAGATAAATGGATAGATAAATCTTAGACAAGCGTACAAAGAAAACATAAAAACTCCGACGGTAAATACAAGCTTTGGACAAAGACACTGTCAACTCCATGATATAAAAGCTTTCAACAGTCTAACACTTGAAATTAAATTGAGGAAAACAAAAATAAATTCAGACATTAAATTACAAAATGTATTAAAGAACAAAAAAAACAATATTAACAAAATTTTATAACATAAAATAATAAAACCTACGTAACACACAAAACCAATATAAAACACACAACATATAATATAAATATATACCGATTTTTTTACTTTATTTCATTTTATTTTACTTTAATTTTAAATCTATATTTTTAGTTTAAATTTATCTAAATCTTATGTTTTTTTTGTCTTCATCAACGTTATTTATATTTTCTTTAAATGTATTATGAATATTTTTTTTTTGTTATAAAATGGAGGCCTCAGCACGGGTAAGCCACCCAGTGAGGCCAACATTACTAAATTGTAATAAATATTGTACAATATTGTACCAAAATAAAATAAATTCTTCAACAACACTAAGACTTGTCTGGTTCTCTTTAATTCACACGTTCGTCCACACCTGGAATTCTGTTCACAGGTTTGTAATCCGCGCTACACGAAACTACGCAACAAGAGGCTTGTCGCTGATCAGATGCTCATTTACAATATTATTAACTCAAAAGTTGACTGCCCGGAGTTGGTAAACAAAATAAATATCCACGCACAGATTCGATATACCAGACAGAAAAACCTTTTCTATATTTATAAATGCAACATCAAATCGATTTTATGAACAGAACCTGCAGTTGACAACAAAAACCTTGCAAATATAGACATACATGCTGACATATTCACTGCTAGTTACTATCGTTACAGAAGTTCATTGTATCACATTTTAGGTGTGAATAGCACAAAATCATGAATCATCATGATAAATGAATTGTGCCTTATTTTATCTTTAAATTGCTAATTTATTATTTTTTTTAATTTCAGTGGCGAGGCAACATTCCCTCATCCCTTTCCTCCCCCATCCCGCTACAACGCCAAAACCTGTCTCCCACTCCCCCATCCGTCCTGTATACTTAAAAACACATATATTCTTGTATAATGCATTATATAGGTGTATTACATTTGTTCTACTTCAATTTTTATACTCGTTACTTAGTTCGGCTTTTAAATTTGTTACTTAGTCCTGCTTTTTATATTTTAGTCTACATTCACTAAATACTTAGTTGTATATTACCAAATCAACCATCTGTGGACATTTATAATTGGTCTGTTTCTATTCCCTCCTCCGCCGTATATGAAATTAATATTAAGACTGTTTATGTTCCTTAAAACAAATAAATAAATAGTAGAAAAAGTTAGTGTGCTGAAGTAAAAATAGTTAGTGTGCTGAAGTAGCCAATACTCTCGAAAGGTGAGTGAAAGACGCCATGTTATTTTATTTAAATATTGTACAATGTCAATATATGAGAGATGTAGGGGGATATGGAGGTAGAGAGAATTTAAATATTGTACAATGTCAATATATGAGAGATGTGGGGGGATATGGCGGGAGAGAGAATTTAAATATTGTACAATGTCAATATATGAGAGATGTGGGGGGATATGGAGGTAGAGAGAATTTAAATATTGGACAATGTCAATATATGAGAGATGTGGGGGGATATGGAGGTAGAGAGAATTTAAATATTGTACAATGTCAATATATGAGAGATGTGGGGAGATATGGCGGGAGAGAGAATTTGGAAGAGGACATGACTAATTTTAGGACAAAGAAACTATTTTCAGTAAAATAGTTTCCAATGCGAGCTAAGTTAAGCGTCTTAAATATAAATATCAACAAACTGAAGTTCCGGTTTTTCCCGTTCTTTACGCATGTTTCCAATGCGAGCTGAGTTATGCGTCTTAAATTTAAATATCAACAAGCTTAAGTTCCGGCTTTTCTCGTTCTTTACGCATGTTTCCAATGCGAGCTGAGTTATGTGTCTTAAATTTAAATATCAACAAGCTTAAGTTCCGGCTTTTCTCGTTCTTTACGCATGTTTCCAATGCGAGCTGAGTTATGTGTCTTAAATTTAAATATCAACAAGCTTAAGTTCCGGCTTTTCTCGTTCTTTACGCATGTTTCCAATGCGAGCTGAGTTATGTGTCTTAAATTTAAATATCAACAAGCTTAAGTTCCGGCTTTTCTCGTTCTTTACGCATGTTTCCAATGCGAGCTGAGTTATGTGTCTTAAATTTAAATATCAACAAGCTTAAGTTCCGGCTTTTCTCGTTCTTTACGCATGTTTCCAATGCGAGCTGAGTTATGTGTCTTAAATTTAAATATCAACAAGCTTAAGTTCCGGCTTTTCTCGTTCTTTACGCATGTTTCCAATGCGAGCTGAGTTATGTGTCTTAAATTTAAATATCAACAAGCTTAAGTTCCGGCTTTTCTCGTTCTTTACGCATGTTTCCAATGCGAGCTGAGTTATGTGTCTTAAATTTAAATATCAACAAGCTTAAGTTCCGGCTTTTCTCGTTCTTTACGCATGTTTCCAATGCGAGCTGAGTTATGTGTCTTAAATTTAAATATCAACAAGCTGAAGTTCCGGCTTTTCTCGTTCTTTACGCATGTTTCCAATGCGAGCTGAGTTATGTGTCTTAAATTTAAATATCATCAAGCTGAAGTTCCGGCTTTTCTCGTTCTTTACGCATGTTTCCAATGCGAGCTGAGTTATGCGTCTTAAATTTAAATATCAATATGTTTATAAACAATAAACGTTCGATAAATAAAAATAATGAAGTGAAACACTTTGCATACACCACTTTTAATTACATAAATATTTTTTACTATTGAAGAAGAAATAAATCTAGGTATATTTTCGTACGATAATGACTAATTTATGTTTCAAACTTTTTATTTAATATCTACAAACAAATCTAAAACTCCGTACTTGTTGAAGTTTTGGCGTTCTTCCTCTGGTTTTACGCGGAGTGTTTCTAAATATCATGGCGTCCACGACATCTTCTATATTCAAACCACCCTCCAAACACTCCTGTCACAAATAAAAACAAACATAGAAGTATACCATACTTGCTGAAGTTTCGGCGTTCTTCCTCTGGTTTTACGCGGTGTGTTTCTAAATATCATGGCGTCCACGACATCTTCTCTATTCAAACCACCCTCCAAACACTCCTGTCACAAATAAGAACAAATATAGAAGTATACCATACTTGCTGAAGTTTCGGCGTTCTTCCTCTGGTTTTACGCGGTGTGTTTCTAAATATCATGGCGTCCACGACATCTTCTCTATTCAAACCACCCTCCAAACACTCCTGTCACAAATAAAAACAAACATAGAAGTATACCATACTTGCTGAAGTTTCGGCGTTCTTCCTCTGGTTTTACGCGGTGTGTTTCTAAATATCATGGCGTCCACGACATCTTCTCTATTCAAACCACCCTCCAAACACTCCTGTCACAAATAAGAACAAACATAGAAGTATACCATACTTGCTGAAGTTTCGGCGTTCTTCCTCTGGCTTTACGCGGAGTGTTTCTAAACATCATTCACTCATCGGGCCTCTCTTTTGACCGAACTATCTCGATAGGATAAAAAGGTAGTATTCAACGCGGTAACCACCTATAACCGGAAACGGAATACGCAAACAAATTTACAGACAGATGAAACGCTAAACGGTCCAGCTAAAACGGCTCCGCTGCGCTCAGTCGATAAAATGTTATGATATTATTACGTACTTTATTACAGGCTCTCAGTGTCTCCCTAGTAGAGAAAGACCATTATTCAGATTCGAACTTTGCAAGTCGTGTTTAGCGCGATTTTAGAACTGCGGAGTGTCTAGTTGTCTCATTCCTCTCCCCACTCACTTAAACCCCACAACATACCCCAATAATTGGGGTTGTCTGGACTTGCCTAACTACACATCATAGTGCCTGACCATCTGAACTCTGAACGTCTTCCCTTCCGTTTTCTGTAGTTTTCTGTAGTAATTTTCGGTGTCAGGTTGCTGGCATTGAAAAGAGGACATCGATACGTACTCGTACCTTCCGTAATAATATAATAAAGTATGACAACGTAACCCTGACATCTTACTGACGATAATCTTTAAAATATATCTACATGCGAAAGTAAGCCAAGAAAACGTTGCACTCATGTTAATTTCGTATAAATATGCCTTAAAAAATTCCATCCTACAATGCTAAATGCTCTGCCATACGGAGATGTCCCATTTTTGTAACTCTTATTGACGGCTTTCAAACAATTATTGTAGACACCAATTACTGCTTGTGAAAAACAGTAATTCTCTTTTTTTCTTATCCCAAAATAAAATCCTTCCGTCCCACGCATAATATTGACCTCTAAGCACCGACGTTATTGACTCCTTTGATGGCTTCTTTTTAAAACATAAAATAAAGAGCCATATCCACTTTTTAAAATGCTCTTAAATAAATTTTATGATTCAATCTTGAACTTTAACAATGTGAAAAAATAGCGGAAGAAATGACAACAGGTCGTACAAAAGAGGGGATTAAGTTGAAAATAATGTTTTGAATAATGTTAATATTGTATTTTCAGTATACGAATGTTCCGTACAAAGACGTAAATGTCCCGACACCTTATTTTCTTTATATTATTACTACAAAGGTTTTGCTTTACGAAAATTTATGGCGAAGAAGAAGTGGAGGTACCTGGATATTCAGATCTCGTCACCAAACATGATTTA
The DNA here is from genome assembly GCA_026573805.1 of Hesperophylax magnus. Taxonomy (NCBI): domain Eukaryota; kingdom Metazoa; phylum Arthropoda; class Insecta; order Trichoptera; family Limnephilidae; genus Hesperophylax; species Hesperophylax magnus. The sequence goes on along the minus strand of JAIUSX010000190.1, from coordinate 369,639 downwards.
AGTTATTTCAAGCAACGTTTCAATTCTGAATGATGTCTGTCACCAGAGCGATACTGAGAGTATCTTCCACTCTGAAACTTGCCACAAATTTACTATGCATATTTTTCAATGAATTAATTGTGAAAAATACAAAATTAATTAAATAATTTTCGCACGCCGGGCTCTGAACCCACGATCTCCTGATTAGTAGTCGATAGCCTTCCTCCTCGAGCACGGAGACCGTCAAATTGTTTCGTAATAATCGGTAGTTGAATATAGATGCATCATGATTCAAGTGGAGCCATTACAATTATGGATAAAAGACTCACTCAAGAGAACCCATCGCCATAAGTCAACTGACCTAGAGACCCAGACTATTTTAAATTTACATTAATAAATGATTGATATGTTGCAGTAGGTTCTTATGAAATATCAATAAACGATTTTATTTAATCTTTGTAGAAGGCGAGATTTTTTACTTCACGGCGTTAGACGATGTTTGCATTTCTTGGAAATCTTTTTTTAATGTAGGTAATTTAGGTGTGGTATTAGAAATTAGCTGAGTTGAATTCCGTAGTTTTAGAGTGCAATGACAATAGTTGAACCATCATATAGAGTAGCACGATCTCACTCGGTTTCTTTCTATCCAGATTATTCAGTTGTTACTTCCAATCGTTATTATCCATTAAACTATATTAAGAGAAAATTAGGCAACTTTACGCCATAAACTGCACGTGATACTAGAACCAAAGTCCACAGTCACTTACTTATCCCTTTTACTAAAACAACTTTTGGCCAAACATTGCACTTCCACTGGCCATTAGACAAAACACAAATTATTGTAAGTATAAATTAGACATTACGTCTTGGATCATCAGCCAAGAAGCCAATCAAACATCAACGATTTTATTCAAACCCGTAATATATGTAATATTATATTGTTATTATTTTTGATGTGAACAAACTTCCTATGCTATAAAGTGCGCCTACTATCAACAAAAAAAATGAAAATTACACTGTTCCTCTGTTATTGATGAGTGTTGTCCTACTGAGACAGGCACAGTGCATCTGGTTATGTAAAGCAATAAAAACTACACCTGCTCTCAACACGATTGTGCTCGAAAGTTACACTGTTCCTCTGTTATTGGCGAGTGTTCCTAGTGAGACAGGCACAGTGCATCTGGTTATGTAAAGCAATAAAAACTACACCTGCTCTCAACACGATTGTGCTCGAAAGTTACACTGTTCCTCTGTTATTGATGAGTGTTCCTAGTGAGACAGGCACAGTGCATCTGGTTATGTAAAGCAATAAAAACTACACCTGCTCTCAACACGATTGTGCTCGAAAGTTACACTGTTCCTCTGTTATTGACGAGTGTTCCTAGTGAGACAGGCACAGTGCATCTGGTTATGTAAAGCAATAAAAACTACACCTGCTCTCAACACGATTGTGCTCGAAAATTACACTGTTCCTCTGTTATTGATGAGTGTTCCTAGTGAGACAGGCACAGTGCATCTGGTTATGTAAAGCAATAAAAACTTCACCTGCTCTCAACACGATTGTGCTCGAAAGTTACACTGTTCCTCTGTTATTGACGAGTGTTCCTAGTGAGACAGGCACAGTGCATCTGGCAATGCAATGCAATAAAAACTACACCTGCTCTCAACACGATTGTGCTCGAAAGTTACACTGTTCCTCTGTTATTGACGAGTGTTCCTAGTGAGACAGGCACAGTGCATCTGGTTATGTAAAGCAATAAAAACTACACCTGCTCTCAACACGATTGTGCTCGAAAATTACACTGTTCCTCTGTTATTGACGAGTGTTCCTAGTGAGACAGGCACAGTGCATCTGGTTATGTAAAGCAATAAAAACTTCACCTGCTCTCAACACGATTGTGCTCGAAAGTTACACTGTTCCTCTGTTATTGACGAGTGTTCCTAGTGAGACAGGCACAGTGCATCTGGCAATGCAATGCAATAAAAACTACACCTGCTCTCAACACGATTGTGCTCGAAAGTTACACTGTTCCTCTGTTATTGACGAGTGTTCCTAGTGAGACAGGCACAGTGCATCTGGTTATGTAAAGCAATAAAAACTTCACCTGCTCTCAACACGATTGTGCTCGAAAGTTACACTGTTCCTCTGTTATTGACGAGTGTTCCTAGTGAGACAGGCACAGTGCATCTGGCAATGCAATGCAATAAAAACTACACCTGCTCTCAACACGATTGTGCTCGAAAGTTACACTGTTCCTCTGTTATTGACGAGTGTTCCTAGTGAGACAGGCACAGTGCATCTGGTTATGTAAAGCAATAAAAACTTCACCTGCTCTCAACACGATTGTGCTCGAAAGTTACACTGTTCCTCTGTTATTGACGAGTGTTCCTAGTGAGACAGGCACAGTGCATCTGGCAATGCAATGCAATAAAAACTACACCTGCTCTCAACACGATTGTGCTCGAAAGTTACACTGTTCCTCTGTTATTGACGAGTGTTCCTAGTGAGACAGGCACAGTGCATCTGGTTATGTAAAGCAATAAAAACTTCACCTGCTCTCAACACGATTGTGCTCGAAAGTTACACTGTTCCTCTGTTATTGACGAGTGTTCCTAGTGAGACAGGCACAGTGCATCTGGCAATGCAATGCAATAAAAACTACACCTGCTCTCAACACGATTGTGCTCGAAAGTTACACTGTTCCTCTGTCATTGACGAGTGTTCCTAGTGAGACAGGCACAGTGCATCTGCCAATGCAATGTAATAAATAAAGTAAAAACCAAGATTAGAAGAAGAAGAAGAGAATAACATGAGTGTTCTGAGTTACCTACCTCTCGCATAATACACCTAAATAATATTGGCGCAGCCGGTAAAATTTGTTTAGAATATTTTTTTATAAAATATGTTTTGTTAGTGTGAGCTTCATTGAGTGCTTTACCCGTGCTGAGACCCCAATTTTACAATTTTATGTTGGTAAATAAAAGTGTACTAAAGTAACGTAATAAATATAAAATATTGAAGGCAGTTATAAAGTCTAAGCGACATGTAAACGATTGATGATCGGTTGTGTATAATATGTGTACTGTGTAATTAAGGTAAATTCATTTTGTAGCAGATATTGCTTTTTTTTATTCTTTAATCCATATCTTAATTTTGTTTGTGAAATGATTTTTATTTCCCTCGTGTTGAGTGTCAGATTATTGAATGCTTTTATTGCCTGATATTTGTCCAAAGCTTGTGTTTATCGAAGGAGTTTTTATGTTTTTCCGGTCTATGATAAAAACGGACCATAGATTTATACTACACCAATGAATGTATAATTCCTGGCTCTACCGTATCCTCCTCATGAAATATACATACGAATTAATTGTATTATGTATTCTTAATTTAGTATCTTCTATTTTCAGCATACCTTCTAAGAAGGGAATGTGGTAAAGCAATAGAGGTCATAGCAAATATTGTAGAATTGTGTTTGCTTGACGAAAAAAATAAAATATGTATGTTGGATGCATGGCCCTCATAAAATGCCTTCTTTGTGTATTTACTTTAGTAAATATTTTACCATTGTTCCATGCGTTTTCTCCATGAGTGATTATTTGTCTTTCTGAAGCGTAATTTGGTTGGCGAGTGGTGTAAACAACAATAACTTCAACATACCTTTGAGACGTACACGACATACAGTGCTATTCCACACGCTTAATTATAAAACAAATGCAGCTTCTAATTCACCAATCAGGGAAAAAATATTCTTTCGATTCATAAAATAATACACCCCATAACTGTAGGATACTCCAAAATTAAACCCTTGACTGTCATTACTGATTCGGTGTCCTGCGAACCCCTTAACAAGAGTGCTTTCCTCCTTCCGCCCGTCTCTGTGTTGCCCGTATTAAATTAATACCCTAATAAGTTCCTATTCAATAGTTATGAAATATTGTTTCAAAACACCAATTGACCGAGCTCTTCATACTCTAAATCTAAATAATATTTGTCTAAACTCTAACTTTGACATTTTTTCGGATTCACTGCCCAAATTCAAACGTGGCATCATGTCAATAATTTAAACTGTTCAATGCGCATACATACAGACACACACAAATACTCACACATACATTACGCACACTCCTATATACTACACACGTCACCTGGTAATTAAGGAATAAACATACCACTTAGCAGACATTACAAAAAAACATATCATAGTTACTCAACATGAAGTATCTTATTCCTGTATATTGTTTCATCTCTGTAAATCATGTACTGTTTGTTTCTATAATATAAAATAAAATAAAAAAATAACAATACAACAAACTTCTTCATTATGCTATTATTTCTGATACCTATTATGATTTGTTTCCACATAATATTATAATATATAATATCTAGTTTAATGTTGTACGTGAGACCTTCGATTCTCTCAACATTTAAACTATTCTAAAAAACGTGTTACCTACTTAGTTATGATGATAATATACCCACTAGTCACAGGCACATATTAAATAGCAGATTTTTCAATGAACTAACCACTTGGTTTATATTATTTTTTTCTGAATTCCTTAAGGAATCAGCGCATACATTTTATGAGGCACACTTACCGTTTATAACTCCGGTGTAATTTCTTCTGCTTTCTCATAAAATATGCATATTATTATTTATTTATTTTTGTAAAGAAGAACTTCTGTGGCGGGCGGCGTGGATTTGATTTTTACGGTTTAATTCCGAGGTTGATCAAATTTTGCACACTTGACCTTCAAAACAAGTCCGGGCAACGCCGGGGACTTGAACTAATATTATAATAAGAAGTTAGGTATTCGGTGTCAGGACCATACACCTCAACATTGAGGATGACAGCGCTCTTTTAAGGAGAGTCTCACCACCCCTGAGCTAAGTGTTGACTATAGTCAACACTTGACCTTCAAAACAAGTCCGGGCAACGCCGGGGACTTGAACTAATATTATAATAAGAAGTTAGGTATTCGGTGTCAGGACCATACACCTCAACATTGAGGATGACAGCGCTCTTTTAAGGAGAGTCTCACCACCCCTGAGCTAAGTGTTGACTATAGTCAACACTTGACCTTCAAAACAAGTCCGGGCAACGCCGGGGACTTGAACTAATATTATAATAAGAAGTTAGGTATTCGGTGTCAGGACCATACACCTCAACATTGAGGATGACAGCGCTCTTTTAAGGAGAGTCTCACCACCCGCACCCCTGAGTAAAGTGTTGACTATAGTCAACACTTAGCTCAGAAGAGGTGAAATTCCAATTCCAATTATGTAAATTTAGAAGTTGTCTGTTTTCTACACATAATTTTTTCGTTTTAAAAAAATAAATTATTTGTTTATTTATGATAAAATCAGACCCCCAACATCTCGATTAGTGATGGACCTTTTTCGAGATGTCAATTTAGAATTATTCGATTTGTTTCGTTTCTAAAATGATTGATAATGATAAAATATAAATAAAAGTAGTCAACAAGGCGGATGTATTTTGTACACGATGAACTTGTTGGAGACCTTACTACACTGAGACGAGTACACTGCCAGCCAAAATACAATTCGATTCGGTTTGTTTTCAAAGGCCAGATTCGATTCGAACCGATTTTAAAAAAAGTCATATTTTTCAAAACATGTAAAATATTCCGGTTTCCTTGTGCAAAGGCGACAAAAACGCCGATCATTTAAAGATTTCCGTTAAATTGTCTTCGAATCCTAATTTTTTTTTGTTTTTGTTTCAGATTTATTTATTATCAAGATCAGCTCTTTAATAATTAGATGGAACTAATTGCAATTGACGAAGAAACAGAACGAAAACAATTGGGTATGTTATATCCAGACATATTATTTTTTTTATATTATGAAATAACTTATTAACTTTTTGTCAAAATGTGTATTAATTATAATTGTACTTATTTCTAAACTCTAGCGTGATGTGAAGATTATTATTTATATAGTTAGTTATAAATACGTCTTAATTGTAAGTCACTAGCTATTATAAACAAGTCTTAAATGTAAGTCACCAGTTATAGTATAGTCTCAGTAGTTGCTAGTTATAAATCTTAGTTGTAAGTCACTAGCTATTATAAACAAGTCTTAGATGTAAGTCACTAGTTATAGTATAGTCTCAGTAGTTGCTTGTTATAAATCTTAGTTGTAAGTCACCAGTTATAATATAGTCTCAGTAGTTGCTAATAAAGTTATAAATCTTAGTTGTAAGTTAATAGCTATTATAAACAAGTCTTGGATGTAAGTCACCAGTTATAGTATATTCTCAGTAGTTGCTAATAAAGTTATAAATCTTAGTTGTAAGTCACTAGCTATTATAAACAAGTGTTAGATGTAAGTCAGTAGTTATAGTATAGTCTCAGTAGTTGCTAGTTATAAATCTTAGTTGTAAGTCACCAGTTATAATATAGTCTCAGTAGTTGCTAGTAAAGTTATAAATCTTAGTTGTAAGTTAATAGCTATTATAAACAAGTCTTGGATGTAAGTCACCAGTTATAGTATAGTCTCAGTAGTTGCTAATAAAGTTATAAATCTTAGTTGTAAGTCACTAGCTATTATAAACAAGTGTTAGATGTAAGTCACTAGTTATAGTATAGTCTCAGTAGTTGCTAGTTATAAATCTTAGTTGTAAGTCACCAGTTATAATATAGTCTCAGTAGTTGCTAGTAAAGTTATAAATCTTAGTTGTAAGTTAATAGCTATTATAAACAAGTCTTGGATGTAAGTCACCAGTTATAGTATAGTCTCAGTAGTTGCTAATAAAGTTATAAATCTTAGTTGTAAGTCACTAGCTATTATAAACAAGTCTTAGATGTAAGTCACCAGTTATAGTAGAGTCTCAGTAGTTGCTAAAATAAATCTTAATTGTAAGTCACTAGCTATTATAAACAAGTCTTAGATGTAAGTCACCAGTTATAGTAGAGTCTCAGTAGTTGATGGTTATAAATCATAGTTGTAAGTCAGCACAGGTTCTCCTAGTGAGGTGTTCACGTAACATACAATATCACCCACACACATTTCTACCTATATCAACCTATTTTCGTTATGTTTTGTACATTTTTTCTGTACTTTTTTCTCTGTACTACAATATAAACCACTGTAATCATTTTTTAAATGTGTATTCAAGAATAGACATAAATAAAGTCACTGGTAATATTAGTAGTAAATCCTAGCTATAAGTTATAATTTATTTTTTTTTTAAAAAGAAAGACAAATATTTCCGGGTTACGAATAACCTGACAATATTTGAAAATCTCCTACTACCACCACAGTAAGTGATGGAGGACTTAGCCGGCCGAGGAATTGAACACACTACGCCTGGGTGGGACCTAAACGCGATGTCAACTCGGCCACCGACCGGTCAAATTTAAAGGTTAAATCAATGCAGTTGTAAATCGCCCTTGCTGTGATTTTTCCGCGAAAACGGCGCTATAATAATGTAATCATTATTGTTATTATTATTACGGAGAATTTTGTTTTCTGATTTATTATTATGGTTGCGTGTGATAACACTTCACTATATATTTTGTGATATATGTATGTAATGCATATTCATCGAATTGTATTATTATTGTGAGATATATTCCAGTGCTGGTGATGAACTTCCAAGTCATAATTATCTCTCCTCAATTGTAATCTCTGCCTCAAGCTCCATTTTAAATCTAAGAATCTACAGCACCGTTTCTCAAACTTTTTGTCACCCAAAAAAAGCGAAAAAATAAAGTAAAAAATCTTACGACCCCTTCCACTGTATATTTAAAGATTTATCAAAGTTTTACATTACTAACGTGAAAGGAATGTGTTGAATATTAAAATACTAACAACCAACGAATGGAAATATCCGCTGACAAAAGTCTACAACCAAATTTGTACATTACTAACGTGAAAATAATGTAAAATAAAATACTTTTTTGTTTTAAAACCACGATATTTATTAATTTAAGAACCGACCGGTTTCGCTTTACTTAAGCATCATCAGGGTACAAATTAATACTAGTATTAATTTGTAATTTGTAATTTATTAATTTGTAGTACGAGTATTAATTTGTACCCTGATGATGCTTAAGTAAAGCGAAACCGGTCGGTTCTTAAATTAATAAATATCGTGGTTTTAAAACAAAAAAGTATTTTATTTTATTAAATATGTCAAACCACAAAGTGATTGCTTTCTACAATAATGTGAAAATAATGGTTTGAATATTAAAATACTAATAACCAACGAATTGAAATATCGGCTGACAAAAGTCCACAACCAAAGTTGTACATTACTAACGTGAAAAGAATGTGTTGAATATTAAAATACTAATAACCAACGAATATCGGCTGACAAAAGTCTACAACCAAAGTTGTACATTACTAACGTGAAAATAATGTGTTGATTATCACTCTCTCTCTTTCTCTCTAAAAGACTGATAACCAACGAATTGAAATCAGTTTTGGTTTGTTTGCACGACGATGTGAATACAAATGCTTAGTAATGAAAAATTTGAGCACATTTCCACACCTTACTAACTTCAGTGGCCTTAAAAAATACAGAAATCGTCTATTACCAATTCAAAATAATTTAATAATGTGTGTTTCAAATAATGACGATCCACGTATAAAAAATCTTTTAAGTATAAAATCGTCGCATTTAACGAATTGATCAACACGTCTTTGCTTATTAGGAAGTAGATATAAATATGTAGCACAGATTTTAACTTGAAATTCATTATTTTTAATAAAAGGATTTTTCGTACACGTTGCTCATTTTTTATATATACCCCTTATACCTGATCGCGACCCCCAGGTTGAGATGCAAAAATCAATAAACATTAAGGATAAGTGAACAGAAATGAAGAAAAGAAAACACTATTCAATCACATCCTCGATACATTTCCAAACAAAAAACATATTTCTAAATCGAGTAATTCTTCCATTTAATTCATAAAATAAATAAAACACTTCAAAACATTTTTGTTCATTTCAATATAAATAACTCGATAAAGGATTGGCTCCCCATATTCCAAAACTCTTGTTTATTGGAAATATGTCAGAAACTTTGTCTGTTCTTGTTAATTAAATTGTTATTTCAAAGGCTTCCAGCTCACGATAGAAATGACGATGCTAGCTAAAAATAGTTGCGTTGATTCAAAAAGTGTGTACTGGAAAAACTGTGCAAATTTCATCACCTCAGGGTTACACCTTTCGAGTGCTCTACTTAGTTAAGGCATTTGGACGACATTAATTTCACAGTTAAAAATCTAACGAAAAAATTAAAAATCAGAGTACTGCTATTAAATTACATCAAGACGTCAGATATACGCAAGGAGTTACGTATAATTAAATTTGCAAAAGGTTGTAATAATATTTCACGTAAGTAGTAGTAGGATTTATAGTTACAATAATTTTCCGACAAGTAAGGTTTCCTCGTTGCGCCTTGCGCGTTGGTGTCCAGCACTAACCAGATTATATTATGTTATAAATTATACAGCCTTATCTATGACATTATGCGGTAGGTACGATTAGAGTTTGATCACGCGTTGGAGGTAGTGCGGTACGGACATGCGCCTTATTTAATGCTTATAGGGCCTCCATCCGACTTGCCGACCGATTTGAAGGAAAACGAGTGGAAAGTTATCGACCGATGGGTTTGATTTAATGAAACTACGGGCGGATTGCGGAGCCTTTCGACGTGATGGCTTCATTTAGTACGAATGATAGCTTTATTAGGTGTGAGAGTGAAGTCGACGCGACGCCTTAGTAGGACGTCGCGAAAACGTGAGAAAATCAGTATTACGAAGTTAGCGCTTTTTATCGTACTTTGCGCTGAAATTTTTCGACATCAGATGTAAACAGTGGCCTTCATCTTTTTTTGATAGTTAAGTGTGCAAAATTTCATCAATCTCGGAATAAAACTGTAGATTTCTAAACTGAACTAAACAGTTTGTGTCCCACTAACAGTACTGCAATTATTTTATTTATTTTATTTTTATTTATTCATTTTTGGGAAATCAACAGTTACATTTTTACAGATTGTACATAAGTAAAATAGCCAAAATAAAACCAATTACGGATTTCCTCCTTGTGACTTTACGTAAGACAGCATTAGAAGAAATAATTAAATTTATGAGAAATGTGAAGTTATAATTATATAAAATAAAAGAATTGTATAAAATAATAGAACAAAATAATACAACAAAAATAAAGGGGAAAAAAAAAAATTATCCTCCTAACGTCTGGACGATCTAGTTGTAGCATTCCAGCGTCAAGGTCAGAGGATAGTACCCAAACAATTTGGACATTTTCTTTATCATTTCAGTACTAGGTGTCTACAATTGAAACTGTTAGGTCCTTGGGAACTGTGATGATCTTTAAACTTATGTTTTTACCTGCTTTTGCTTTGATAAGTGTTGAGTGTTTTGCCCTTGATGCCCCCCCTCACTGTTCATGCCGGTTGCTTGGGAAATATTATACGACGATAAAACCCGCACGAAATTAGCGATTCGCTCTGAATTCCCCTCAAAGGAAATACTAATTATTTTCTTCTTTGGCCTCTTTATATTAAATATGACTTTAGAAATATTTCATTTGCATAATTAAGGTCACAGACAAAACTAATAAGAGCTCCAATTCCAGAGATAATTAACAAATATACCTGCCTTACTGATTACAATATTATTTTACGAAACCTACAAAGTTTGTCAAAGATTGGTAGAACATTTCTTCAAATCCATTTGGGACTTTTTATAATGAACTAGTGGACCGGGCAGACGTTGTCCTGCCCCAGACCACATTCTATGTAGGGAAGTTCAAATTTGTGCTTGTATGTATTTTTTATGAGAAATCTGGAAAAAAATAATTCCAAAATTATCCTTTATTTCAAGCTGGAACTAACCCTACATATTCACAAAATTTCATTGAATTCGGTTGTGCGGTTTCGGAGATTAGCGTGTACGAACACAATGACACTTGATTTTTATATATTACTAGCTGACGTGTACCCGGCGTTGCTGGGACTGCTGGGAGTTATCCTTAGGAGATAGACATATACAGTCCGGGGCTTTTCTGTAGGCCTTTTTATGATATACAACTATGGTGAAAACTCCATCAAAATCCGTTGCGTAGTTTAGAAGAACTAAGCGCACTAACGGACAGACGCGGAAACCGACTTTATTTTATACTATTTAGAGAAGATTTTTCCCTGGCAGTTTATTTTATTCGAAATATTTTTCTTTCATGTTTGTGTGTCTAAATACACGGTTGATTATTGGATATCTTATTACTAACCGTTAACTGTAATCTTAAATACACTTTTTGCTCTTCAATGCAATCTGTTTTGTACGACTAATTTATAAATATTGTTAAAGAAACGACCAATAAATTGATCATTTATACAATGTTCAAAGTGAATATTTTTTATCGCAGACTAATAAAGTTGACGTAATTAACTGGATATCAGCATATTCTTTTTACTTTGACGACCTAGAGTGGCAAGCTCCTTGACTCTCTGGATGCAGAGGTCGCGAGTTCAACCCCGGCGAGTGCAAATTAAGATGTATGAACTTTATATGGATTTATTTACCTATTTAATTTGAATAAGGACACCTTTGAATGTATTTGTGCACACCGCTGGTATCTAAAGTTTCAAAATAGGTATTTAGACTACACACCCGCCCGCAGTTCCCTCTTACCCCGAAAATTCCCAAAGATGGGTGCGACGTTTATAAATTCCTTACAAATTTAGACTCTCGATTCAATTCGACAATGTTCTTTTTGTGTCTTTTGTTTCATTCTTCAGATTCCTAACGAAAAAACAAATTATTATCCATCTAGTACACACCACTACACAAGCGAGGGTTTCTTTAAAATGATTTATGGTTAAAAGACCTAAGGTTAGTAGACGTCACGGGTCTCTGAAGTCCCTAATAATAAAAATAAATAAATAATAAAATGGAGAATATTTTAATACCCAAAAATCCACAGCAGAAATTTTGAAACCTGTTTTCTTACTACAATAATTTATTACAAATATGTAAAATTCTACAAATTTTCCAAACAAACTATTTATTTATTTTTATTTTATTTTATTAGGTACAATATTTTTTACAATTCTAGGTTTTCAGTAATGTAGGCCTCACTGGGTGGCTTGCCCGTGCTGAGGCCTTCATTTTATAATATAAAAAACTACATAATACATTTAATGAGAAAAATTATACATTTAAAATTAAAAATACGTAATAATATATTTAAAATTTAAAAAAAAAATAGTACATCGAAAATAATCTTGTGTGTTTGTGAGTGATGTGTGTTTATATTGGTTTTGTGTGTTACGTGTAGGTTTTATTTTTATTTTATGCTATGAAATTTTGGTAATAATGTAATATTATTTTTAGATACGATACTCACCGGGACAGGAGTGCTCCTGTCCCGGTGCGATTGGTACACCAGGGGGCACTGATTTGTTAGAACCTGGAACACGTGCTCTGAGGATGAGGAAAGAGGTTGGATTTTAAACGACCTGTATATAGGCAACCTAATAAGACGATATTGGAATTTACAGGATTTCATTTGAGATTTATTTTATTCCTTTTTATGTCTTCGTTCTTCTTGCCTCTTCTTGCATTTCGTTGCCTGTTTTTGGCTCTTCCTGGTTTATCTCGTCTCTTCTTGCTCCTTCTACTATCTGTTGACTCTTCTTGTCTCTTCTTGACTCTTCTTGACTCTTATTGCATATTTTTGATCTTCTCGCCTCTTCTTCGCTCGTCTCGTCTCTTCTTATATATTTTTACATCTTACAGTCCCTTGTTTCTGCTAGTCTCTTCTTTGTTCTTTTCGCCCTCCTTGGCTCTTCCTGGTTCTTATTGACTCTTCTTGGTTGTTCTTTGCTCTTCTTGTCTCTTTTTAGTTCTTCTTAAATCTTCTTGGCCCGCCTTGTCTTTTCTAGAATTTTTTCGCCCTTTGGATGCCCCCATTACATAGATACCATTTCTACTGTTTTCAGTGTTGTTATTGTTTATTTGTTATAGTTGTTTATTTTGTGTTTGTTTGCATTATAGTAGGTCCCTACATCGACCAAATATATGTAATTTGTTTGTATACCATGTATTTAATGGATGGAACTTAATTGGTTATATTTATCATACAAATAACTGTTGGATTCCTAAATACAATCAAATAAATAGCATACCAAGTTTTGTATATTTTCTCTTTTAGCGGACCTTATTTTTTCTGTCTCATAAATACAAAAGAGAAATGGGTAATATTGACCTGCGACTTTCTTTGCCAATATATCAAAGTCAAATCTTCTCACAGATCCCCTTTCGACCAATACTGTTATACTAACTTTATCTGGGAAAACAACTAGCATTTTTCATCCCGAGTGTTAATACTAAATAAATACCTACAACTTTGCAATATAAGGAAGACGTAAATGCCACGGTTGGTATAATTACTTCAATACGTACAATATTTTTCTCCTTGAGTAAATCCTTTGTTAACTATCAGGTTAAAGTTCACTGTCTGTGTTTCTTATTATTACCATAATTCATATTTAATGTAAGTGTTTGATTAATTTATTTCTTAATATTTTTCCTTGTTGGTTTGCGGTTTTCTTTCAGTATCTTATGTTGGTCTTAAAACTGGTTAGAGAAGTAAATAGGTACATTTCTAGATACGTACGTACCACAATTAACCTGTGTTGAAGAAAATAAAATAATTTGGTATAATTTTTCACGTATTTTAGTCTTACTTTTAATATTTTTATTTCTATTTTCTTTACAATATCTTTTTATCAATCAGTTTAATATTTTTAATTCTAATGTGGTTTCTATAACAAAATATATATTTTTTAAATTTTTGTTTTACCATAACACGTCCTTTTCCATTATGTTTTATTATTTGTTCTACAAAATATATTTTTATTATTCTTACATAAATCATGTACGACTACCATAATACGGGCATGAGCCTAGTATGGTAGTTGAGAAAATCACCAATATTTAAATCTTTAAAATTTATAAAATAAAAAGAAATTATACATTTTTAATAAATTAATATAAATGAATAATACATCAAATGCTCGTCAACACTTTAACATATTTAGCATTAAACAACGAAATGTTTGAATTTATTTACGCACACCGATATAGTATCATGTTTCGAAAAAGTGTTTGGAACTATTTTGGAACAACCAACATTCGGCTTGTTAGTTGATAGCTTTTCCCCTCGACCATGGAGGCCGTCAAACATAGTATAAGAGTAAAACAAAATACAGGTAAATAAACTATAATATATAATGTATTCTAATAGTACCTACTAAATTTAGTGATTAGGTACTATGGCAACCCAAGCTTTGTGTTGTTACCAGAATATGTTCTTCACGTTCATATTTAATGATTAGGTACTATGGCAACCCAAGGTTTGTGTTGTTACAAGAATTTGTTCTTCACATTTAAATTTAGCGATTGGGTACTATGGCAACCCATGGTTTGTGTTGTTACAAGAATTTGTTTTTCAAATTTAAATTTAGCGATTGGGTACTATGGCAACCCAAGGTTTGTGTTGTTACAAGAATTTGTTCTTCACATTTAAATTTAGCGATTGGGTACTATGGCAACCCAAGCTTTGTGTTGTTACCAGAATATGTTCTTCACGTTCATATTTAGTGATTGGGTACTATGGCAACCCAAGATTTGTGTTGTTACAAGAATTTGTTCTTCACATTTAAATTTAGCGATTGGGTACTATGGCAACCCAAGGTTTGTGTTGTTACAAGAATTTGTTCTTCACATTTAAATTTAGCGATTGGGTACTATGGCAACCCAAGCTTTGTGTTGTTACCAGAATATGTTCTTCACGTTCATATTTAGTGATTGGGTACTATGGCAACCCAAGATTTGTGTTGTTACAAGAATTTGTTCTTCACATTTAAATTTAGCGATTGGGTACTATGGCAACCCAAGCTTTGTGTTGTTACCAGAATTGGTTCTTCACATTCAAATGTTTTTTCTTTTATTCTTCCATCCATTTGTATTTATGTATGGAAGAGTGTCTGCGGCGGGTGGGCGGAAAACGGGTGGTACTCGCGAATTTGATTTTTATGCAAATCTACAGTTTTATTCCGAGATCGATTAATTTTTGCGCACTGGACCTTCAAAACAAGGTCACTGTCTACATCTGATTTTATAAAGAAAACTCTATGTAAAGCCCGGGCAACGCCGGCGCTTTCGTATCTTTTTTTATAAATTTAGCCTTTAATTTTTTTTTTATGTTATATCTAATAAATGGTTATTTTGATGCATAAATTGCAGAAACACAAAAATTTCACATAAATTCAAATTCGTTATGTTCATACTGGTCGAACAAAAAATATGGCACGTTCGTGTTTCCGGATTGAAATCGAATAACAAAACGCACGAGAAAAGAATAGACACAACGAATTTGTGGGAATGAATGAAATGGCTACAAATAACATCATACATACTCGTAGCTAAATGAATGGAACGCATTATAAAGAGATAACCACTCAAAGAATATGTGTACGAGTGAAACGGCTTATAAGAACGCCTCTTGTTTCTCTTGCCTCCTCGCGACACCAGTTGCGAGCTTAAAGCGGCCCACATGACGTCACAGACGAGCGAAGAGCTTTTTTGTATCGACGTCATGCTCAGACCGCTCGCCGCGCACATGCTCGCCGCGCACATGCTCGCCGCGCACATGCTCGCCGCGCACATGCTCGCCCGTCAGGGCCGCTTTTACCCTCAGTCTTGAACAAACGAGCGATCAGAGTAGTAGAATACTGGTTGTTCTTCATACTCTTATGTGTTTCTTCGTTCGCTGTCTCACTTTATTTTATGCGTTGTGAATAATTGTATTTATTAAAATAACAAGTTGTTTTTTAGTACATCAGATTTGTTTTTTTTCTCGAGAATGATTTGTGCACATCTCAAAATCACAGGAAGGCATTTTTTCACAAACAAAGAGCCTAGAGCGACTTGTTTATGGCAGCTTGTCTGACAGACGAGCTTATGTGCGATACTAATAAGGACGGGTTGTTTCGGAGAATTTGAACAATTCTTCAAATTTCAAAGTTAATTTTCACGTTCTGTGAAAGATTTTTCCAAGTTCTGTTATTATTTTAGTTCTGTCAAGTAATTTCTGAACACAATATGTATGTGTTTTTCTAAAAATATGCACTTACACAATTGTGCATTTTACAAATTTATTATCCTGTAAACCGATCTACGTGATGCCATTTATAACTCTTTAAGCCCCCTCGATTGTTGTCTACCTTATTTGCCGTTGAGCCGTTATATTATTCTTCTTTGCATTTGAAGGGCGGCAATGAAAAACGGACAAAGGCCAAAATAAACAGTTGTACTTATTTTTTGTATTAAATTCAGCCTCTAGTACCGCCTCGCGCTGTGTTCGCAGTATTTGGGTCACTGGGTAATCCATTATTTGACTTTGTAACGGTTTTTTTTGCTTGTTACATTGACACTGCATTATACGCTCGAGTAGTGACTCACTCGAATCAGCTTATTATTAAATAACCTATGGTCAATAGTCAATTACCGGTAATCATTTATTATTTTAGTTGGATTCGAGTAGAACTTGTGCGGATTAGGGACTTGACGATATACCGGCTTTTTGTTTTTCTTTGAATGCAGCAACCTATTTGAGATGCGTTGTTTGTTGAAAATATAATAAACGACATTTTACTCGTATAGTACATATTTTACAATAATTGTTAGGTGAAGATGTATGTAGAGAAGACAATCTATGTGCTTTAGCAGCAAATTCTCTCGGATGGTGCCTATTGACAATATATCATAATGCTAGAGACCTCTGGTTTCATGGAATTTGCACAGCTTTTTCTTTTTTTACAGGATTTTTTTAGAAAAGGGATTTAGATAAAATTTGAGTTAATGTTAAGAAAATAGTTAATCGATCTTTGTGGCATTATTTTTACATTTATTTAATCCTTAGTGTTCCAAGAAATTCACCGTGGATTAATATTATTATGGACTCTGGCTTCATCACTTGCAAATATATTAATTCACCGTGGATTTATATTATTATTAACTCTGGTTTCGTCATGTGCATATATATTTATTTTATCTTTTATGTTTGATATTTGTGATCATTAAAATATTTCAGATTTCCAAAGCTATAATGTATTTATTTACAGCAAGCCCAATATAATTTATTTTTATTGTGAACATTACTAACTTATTTAGCTTTATGGGAAATATAATAACCCAAGAATATTATTTAGCTTTATGGAAAATATAATAACCCAAGAATATTATTTAGCTTTATGGAAAATATAAAAACCCAAGAATATTTTCGTATTTCTTTATTAAATATGTTTTAATAAAATTAGACAGAGGAAATCATTTCTCTGAATATAAGTAGTTATCCTGGGGAAAATACATAAGACAGATATATATACATTTTTTTATAAATATATTTTTAAAAAATACCTGGCAAGACGGTAGAATTTACAAAAACATCATTTTGCGAACAAACGAAGTAATCGAGAAAATAGTGTCATTATTTTTCCATGAACTTTGGATATAATCAATCTTTTGTATGCATAATACATAACTAATTCGCTTTATGAAATAAGAATTAGATTGAACGTGAGCAGAAGGAAACCGACGTCCATTGCAACGAGAGTTGCGGTTTTACCAGTCCCACGATTACGCCTTCAGTCAGATTTGTTATTTAACTTCTTATCTCGTGTATAAATCTGTCAGAACTACTTAATAAGTCAGAATGAACGCAAATATCGTTATATAATTTATGTAACAGCCTCCGTGGTCGACAGGTGAGGCACTCTACTAGAGATCCAGAGGCCGCGGACTCAAATCCTGGGTTGCACAAGCTAATTTTATTTGATTAATTTGTGTTATTTCATTCTTTTAAAATAAAATATACCTTGTATATTTGCAGCGCGTTCCAGAGTTGAAGATACTCTCAGCAGGATCACTCTGGTGTAAGATCACCATTCGGAATTGTAACGTTGATTGAAATGGCTTTAGCCGTATTTGGTGTTTGGTCAGGTCCCCTGGACAGGTACTTCCCCATCTCCTTCCCTCTCCCACTACCTTCAGCCTCACAACATACCCAACATAAAAAAAATTAGCTATATTTTTAAAGAAATGTTGACGGAATCAAACTTAACGCCTTGCCTGGGCCGTTTTCTGACCGAACGTTTTCCCTCTGGAATTGCACAGAAGTATTTTCAGTAGAATTCGGTCATGGCCGTCATGGCATTCTTTAAGTACATGTCCTAGACACCTCAATTACAATTTGTCTATAAATAGTAGCAGAGATTTATTCTCTTATTCAACAATCAAAAATACTAATTTCGGTCGTGGGTCTGTACGTGATTGTAACTTGCAACTGTGGTTCAATGAACTGAATTTCATAAGCTAAAAACGTATAGTTTTGAGACCAGCAACTACTAAAACTCTGGTTTCAATCCTGGGATTGGTTTGCAGCAATTTCATCTAATCTCCTCTTCCATTCTTCCTTGTCTTGTGCGGCTCTTTTGACTTCTGCATATGATGAGCAGCGCACGTCCACCAGCAGGTCCTCCAGGTACTCTCGGCGTGGGCGTCCCCTAGAGTTAGTCCCCTCGGTCATACCCTCCATTATGACATGCAAGAGGCCTTCTTGTCGTATAACATGGCCGATCCATCTTGCACGTCTTTCGGACAAGGTCCTGAGCAGGTGCCTTCCTCCTTCGATTCTTTGGAGAACCTCCTCATTTGTAATATGGTCTCTCCGGGAAATTCCTAACAGTCTTCTATAGGACCACATCTCAAAAGCCTCTAGTCTCCGTTTATCTCTTTCGGATAGGCACCATGTTTCGCAGCCGTACATCAAGATACTCCATACATAGGTCTTGATGAGGAGTATTCTCAGTTTTAGGTCTATATTATTCGATTCTATTATTTTCGACCTTTTATTGAATGCAAGCCTAGCCTGATGTATACGGCTGTCGACCTCGCTCTTAGACCGACCGTCCCATGTTATTTTGCTCCCGAGGTAGACAAACTCCTTGGTGTTCTTTAGTGGAACTCCTGCCATCTCTATTCTCATCTGATGTTGCGTTCGGCCTACAGTCAGCAGCTTTGTTTTGTCTTTATTTATCTTCATGTTGTAGTTGTTTTGAAGAATGTTTTGCATGGTTGTTAAGGCCTCTTGCAGTTCTTCTTCGCTTTCAGCAGCCAAAGCAATATCGTCAGCAAACCTTATCATATCCACCTTTTGCCCGTGTATCTTTACACCTTTTCTGTGACTCATTCTCTCTCTCAAGTCATCAATCGCACTCTGTATATAAGCATTAAAAAGAACAGGTGACAGAGAGCATCCCTGTCTCACCCCTTGTCATATACTGGCTTCTTTTGTTTCATTGTCACATCTAATTATAGCGGCCTCATTCTTGTATAGCGCCTGGATTATTCGTCTATCTCTATATTTTATATCAATTCTCTTCAGAATCTCGAAGAGTCTTTTCCATTCTACTTTGTCGAAAGCCTTCTCCAGGTCTATGAATGCGATGAATGTGTTTTGGTTTCTTTTTATTATTTTTTCTAGTAGTATTCGTAGCGACAATATTGCTTCTCTGGTTCCTACACCTCTTCTAAAGCCATACTGGTCTCCGGAAAGGATGTTCTCTACTTTTGGTTCGATTCTTTTTAGAATGATATTAGTCAATATTTTTGAGGCATGGGATATTAGGCTAAGAGTTCTATGTTGTTCACATTTCGTCGTGCCTACCTTCTTTGGTAATGCGACAATTAGGCATTTCTCAAAATCCTCTGGTATCTCTCCAGTCTTATACATGGTTTGTATCATTTTAAACAGGGCATCTGTGGTTCCTTTTCCTGCTGGCTTAATTAGTTCACCCGGAACGTCATCGATTCCGGGTGCTTTCCCGTTTTTGAGATTTTTCAGTGCGAGGTCAAACTCTTCTCTAGTGATTGGATCTCCCAAATCATCTGCGTCTACCTCATTTTCTTTTTCTATCAATATTTCGTTGTCACAATTTCCCTTTCCATTGTACAGCATTTCGAGATATCTTTTCCACCTTTCTCCTATTTGGTCATTTTCGAAGAGTATTTTACCGTCTTCTCCTTCTATTGCATTACCCTTTCCAACTCTCATCCCAAAGAAGTCTTTCACCGCAGCGTGAGCTCTTTCTACATTTCCCCTCTTGAGGTCGTCGTTTATCTCATCGCATTTATTCTGGTAGAATGTTTCTTTGGCTATTCTTGACTCTCTACTTATTTTGTTTCTCAGCACTTTATATTCCTTTTGTGATTCAGCTCTTTTATCATTTTTGAGCTCTCTTCTATCTTTTATCATATTTAGGATCTCATCGGTTATCCATTCCTTCCTTGCTTGGGGTTTTTCCTTGCCTATAGTTTCCTCTGCCGTAGTTATAATCTTCGTCTTTATCACTTTCCAGATCTCATTCACGTTCTCCTCTTCCATTAAGTTGCACTCTTGCGTCTTTTCCCTAAAACTGTCGCTGATCTCTTTTATCTTTAATACTTTTGTATCCCATTTGAAATTATTTCTCTTTTTTATTTTTTTTCAGTTTTAGAAGACTTTTGGCCATTACCATATTATGGTCACTATCTATATCTGGGCCGGAATAGCTTCTACAGTCTTTTATTTGGTTTTTAAATCTATGTCTAACCATTATATAGTCTATTTGCATTCTTTGTCTGTCTCCAGGGGATTTCCAGGTGTATCGCTGTCTTGGGTGGTGTTGGAAACAAGTGTTTGCTATCACTAATTTGTGTTTTTCGCAGAATTCTGTCAATCTGTTTCCTCTGTCGTTTCTTGCACCCAGCCCAAAGGGTCCAATGCAAGTTCCTTCACGTCCTTCTCCTACAACAGCATTCCAATCTCCTAGGAGAATCAGATTTTCACCTGCTTTTATCTCTGATATAAGTTTATCTAGCGAACTGTATACCTCTTCTACTTCTTCTTCGCTATGACTAGATGTTGGCATATATATTTGGATAATTACAGTGTTTACAGGCTTTGTTTCTATTTTGACTAGAATAATTCTTCCGCTATATTGCACGTATCCCCTAACCCGTCGTCCCCACTCCTTGCACAGCACAACGCCTACTCCTCCTTGGCCAGGTTTATCCTTTATGCATCCTGTGTGGATGATTCTGTAGTCGCTACTCCAGAAGTCTCCACAATTGGGCCATCTAATCTCTGCTATACCTAGGGCATTCAAATTTACGTTTTGCATCTCAGCTTTCAGATTATCCAGTTTGATGTTTTGCAGTAATGTGCGGACATTCCACGTTGCCCATCTCGCTATGTGGTTCTTTGTATTTGATTTTGGTTTCGCTATTGACTTTGTGTTTCTAGCATCTCGAGCAGTCCCCACCCGGAGATCCGAACGGGGGACTATTTTACCTCCGGAGAATTTTACTTGAGATTGGGTATTCATGTTTTGCTGGTTCTTGGGATGCCACTTGGACCTTTAATGTGGTAGTTTCCCGTTTCTTTCCACATCCTATGCCGTTGACCTCGAAGGTTCTTCCGCCTTTGGAGATTATTTACTTCTCCAGGACAAGAGAGTGCCCTAGACAACAGACGCCTGGTAGGGCGAAAGTTGGTGTTCAGCAACATTAAGGTCAATATTCTTTATGTTTACAAGTTATAATCGCCCTTATGGGTTGTAATCATTCTGAGGTAACGCACAGAGGTCTTGAATCGAACCAACCGCCCCGAAGTTCGCACATGTTGAGTAAATTTACGAAAATCGCGTCCTGGTCAGTTTCTCTATAAAATTATCAAAGCAGTTATTCTCCTGTAACGCAAATAAATAAAAATACATTTTTCCTTACCAACCTGTCTTTTTGTAATGAAAACAAAAATTTTAAATCAATTTTTTTTTTTTACCTAAATGGACACCGGTCAGAAAAAAGACCGCTGGAAAATTGAAAATTTAAAAAAAAGCAAAAAAAAAAAAATTCTGTTCATCAAAATGAATATAAAATACATAAATAAAACAATTAAGGGCGTATCGTTAAAAAAAGTTGTCCTATAAAGTAATATCCTGAAATTTTTTTACGGTTGTTTGCGCTAATGTGATAATATTGTTCAACAATACTATATGATATATCTATGTAAAAAAATAAAGACATTGATAACCACAGGATAGAGCGAGACAGATATGTGTAGTATAAAAGTCCGAGTATTAGTTTGATCTCCCTCCCACATCCCAGCTAGCAACTAGGAAGCACCGTAATCTCTGTACTCGGTTAGGAATAAAGTAATAATTCAATCTAGGAGTGTCATCGTAATAACGCCAGAACCATGGTACAGCCTACAACCCACACCATAACACATAATGGGCACAGGTGTAAAAGGTTGAATCCCTGACGACGTGCAACTTTTAACAACTGATAATATCGTCATAAGTGATTTGCGATATTTTGCCAACGCTTACATTAAATTATACTTGTTTTTTGGCGGCAAGTTTTTCACTGATGTTATTTATGAGACGACTTGCACCGCCCCTATTGAATTAAATTAGAATCATAATTGTTATATATATATATATAACTACACACTACTTATTATAAGTTGTAAGTGGACGGATTTTATTTAGTTTTTTTTAATGAAATAATTTTGCTCTGCCATTTTGAGTATGATGTAAGGTGAGAATGTGGAGGGAAGAGGGAGGAGGTGCGAAAGGTGAACTAGTTAGTAAACTAAACAGCAATAAACGATACATTTATACTACACTCCTCACAGAATAGGCACAGCGTATAGAAGCTTCACAAATTCTACCATATATGGCTATTAAACTAAACAGCAATAAACGATATATTTATACTAGACTTCTACTATAATCCTCACAGAATAGGCACGGTGTATTGTTGTTAAATGCAATTTTTGAATGCTTTCGGCTTCACAAATTCTACAATAAATAGCTAGTAAACTAAACAGCAATAAACAATATATTTATACTAGACTTCTACTACACTCTTCACAAAATTTCCCTACAAGCCAGTAACAAAGCAAATTGAATAAAACCGGAATAATTTTGTACGAACCGATTCATACGGTTCTGGTATTAATTTTGACGATTTTCGCGTGATTTTTAATTATTAGTCCGGTAGGTACCTACCTCTACCTGAAAATCAACTTATAGAATCGCTCGCGGCTTTATGCGTTGTGAATAATCATTCATTATAGTACCTATACAACAGTTCAAGGTCTCTTCAACCAGATATTATATTTTTATGTCTAATGCCTAATGCATTGTAAAATGTAAGCTATGGATCAAACGAAGTGGGGTAGTAGGGGAGGTTATTTGCAATCAAAATGACCTGATATGTTATGGTCCAATTCTTAACGCTTTCAACGTTAACGCGAAGCTTAATGCCAAATCACTATTTTGATTAATCTTTATAACGAATTGGGTACATTATGAATACCAAAAAATATACTTTAGATAAATTGAAGGTTTTCCTATCGTTTCGCTTGAGTAGAATATAATAAAAAAATAAAAATTACTCAATAAAAAATATAAATGTAAACTACTAAAAAATATTTTTTTTCAATAGAAATGTATGAACGCGTAAAAGAAACAACTTTAAAAAAATACAGTATTATAGCTAAGATTATCTGTGACAGTTTCACTTGATTATTTTTTTTTCTTTCTTATAAAATTATTTACAAAATAATTAAAAACCAGTTTTGTGCTTGAACGATTTCTAGACTCCGTTTGTCAAGCGATTTTAATGCCTATTACCTACAATATAAGGTATACCAAGAATATACACATTTTTGGCTTGTAGCTTCCTCTTAATTATAATTTTTTAGATGGCGTACTGGGTTTATTATTAATACCAGACATTCTGGCTATAGTAGGATTCTATGTCCCGAATAATTTTACGCGAGGTCGCCAACACAGGTTTCTGATTTTTGTGTAGGTTAATTGACTGCCTCAAAGGAAATGTGGATATTTTTCACATGTCGTACGACGAATTTAAGCACGAAAACCTTTAACTGTGTGTGCCTAAGTGTAACCTTTTTTGTCCCGCATGTAACCTTATATGAATATATTTATTATGAAAACTTTTTTTTTAAATTATGGTGATTAATAATAATATTTTTCCATAAATTTTGCAGGGGTAGTACGATGCTATTTATTTCACAATTTCAGAGTAATAAAATAGATTTAAAAAAGCAAAAAAAAGTGGGTGTGTCAAGCCTACGCAAGACAGAAGTGAAACTTCTAGTTTCAGCTGATGCTTGGCGTGGCGCAGTTCGCTGGTGTCTGAGAGAGAGGAAAGAAGAGAAGAGAGAGAACGTTCGTGAGCGGCTCCCCCACCTCAACAAGGTTTCACTTCAAAAATGCCACAGCCGAGAATCGAACCTCGCTTAACTGATTGAAAGCCAACCACGCTGAGCACCAACTGTAAGCAAAGCCGCATAAATTGATTATATTATGTAGGTTCTGAAAATATGAGAGCTTGTTATGTTTTATAATGTTACCTACATCACACCCAAAATATAATATATTTTTAAAAATAATGTACAATGTACAGAAATAGAATCCCACACAAGATCGCGTAGTGCGCTCTAGCGAACGGATATTTTATCAGAGGGAGATAGTTTTAATTTTTTTTTCTGTAAATTATTACATATTATCAAAATAAATAAATTAATTAAATAAATGTAATACAATTATCATAATATACGGATTAGATAATAATTTTAATCCAACACAATAACGCAAAGCGCGCTCTAGCGGAGTAATGTTTTATCACAGTGAGATAAGTGTTTTTATTATTTTGCAATATTATTTTCTTTTAAAAAATGTTCTGACCTACTAAAAAATAAGATATTGAATGAAAAAGGCGTTAAAAACAAAAAAATAATGTGCGATGGCCGAGAATCGAACTCGGATCAACTGCTTGGAAGGCAACTATGCTGACCATTACACCACCAACGCCAGTTGTCGGGATGAGCTAAGAAGCATTTATATGTTACTTCAAAACTTTGACTAGATCAAATGAACTTTAATCGGTGGTCCCGCATTTTCGTTTCGGTCATGAGTCGGTTTTACTCCGGTCATCGAAATTGCATGACGCGCGTAAAGAAGTTTCACTTCAATAAAATTACATAGAATAAAAACAGAAAGTGAGTGAAAAATTTTAAAATCAAAATGATTCAAATAGTCGTTTATGGAGGATATTTGACCGTCTCCTGTCGGGCCATGAGGGGGAACTCCGTCCAGGTAGTGATGATGGCCTAGTCTGCGCCGGCGGTGGTGGAGAAGTTAGTGCACTCGTCCCTCCAGGAGGAACGTTTCCATGGCGCTGCAGTGTCTCGGTAGGCGGATTAGTTGTCGATGAGCATTATTGTAGAAGGTTTTTAGCTTACGCCATTGGGATGCAGTTTAATTTACCCCCAGTTCTGATCATAGAAGTTAAAACCTCACTTCCATGGTTATATGTGTAAGCACAGCGATGTGCAGAATGCGTTGTAAACTGTACAGTATTCTTTTGGCGTCTGTAGGTACTGCACTAACGGTATCGCTCTTCTTTGTCTCTCCATATCCTCGACACCCTTCAGGTTACGTTACGCTACGCTATTACCAAATATAAAGATAAATACGTTATTTTTTATATTGATTCACAATATAAGGCAAACAATGTCTAATGCAATGCTCAGGTTTCCACGCTGCCCACTTTGGAAATCTGTTTCTTACATTCTGCAGATTTCAACAATTGTTCCGGTATTATAAATATCTTCATGTCATTAATACGGTTATGACATTATTATTTGATAATGCACACAATATTAGGTTAATTTTTTATAAATGTTATGTATGTCTTGCTTAATTTATAAATGGACTACCTACCTGACGTGCACCCGGCGTTGCTCGACTTTTCTCTTCTTTCAATAAATATAATATGCATCCATTTTATATATATAAACCTTCCGGAATAAATTCTGTAAATAATAGTGAAAACCCTATCAAACTCCTTTGCATAGTTTAGAAGAACTAAGCGCACAAACAGACAGACGCGGATGGTTACTTTGTTTAATACTATTAAGAGATTTTTTACTATTCTTCAAAGAATGTAGGCATTTATTTATTACCTACGTATAATATTGTACCTATATCCTGTTTTCAAATAGATGGTTTACATCAGAACCTACGTTTACCACAAAAAAGTCATGAAGAAAATAAATTTTCATCTTTGAGGATTATTCGATTTTCTTTTAATAGATCGTTGCTTCACAACAAAGCGAAATTGATTTCACACATAAAAGTAAACAAATATATATGTACATAGCGGAACATTCAAAATTGTGTTGGATTTAAATTATAAATAAATAAAATAGCATAATTGATTGAGCGTAGCGATGTCCTGTTTTGACTCGACCATTTCGCATTTCGTCATCATTACGCAAAGTCTACTGTTCACGGAACTACTGGTATAGAATTATTTTTACTTTCGTACTGCAATTTAATTACTACAACACATAATGCATGTACCAATCATATTATTAATTACTTATAAATAACTACAATAATGTACTACAACCACAAGCTAACGCTTCTATGGAAGATAAGTATCCCCCCCCCCTCTCTCCATCCCTTCCCATAGATGGGTGTTCAATTTCAAAGTTAAACAAATGATTGATGATTCAAATAATTTCAGCCTTAATGAGATACATTTAACTTTTTCATGTACCTATCATATTATTAATTACTTATAAATAACTACAATAATGTACTACAACCACAAGCTAACGCTTCTATGGAAGATAAGTATCCCCCCCTCTCTCCATCCCTTCCCATAGATGGGTGTTCAATTTCAAAGTTAAACAAATGATTGATGATTCAAATAATTTCAGCCTTAATGAGATACATTTAACTTTTTCATGTACCAATCATATTATTAATTATTTGTATTTGACGATTTTTTAAAAATAATTCCACAACTTTTTTTGCGGACTGCAGATCTCCATTATTATTGCCAAGATGAATGCATGACCAATGTTTCAATAACGCACGTATTTTGTCATATATAAAATCCTATTTTGCATGTAATAAAGCAAGAGATGAAAAGAAATTAATTAATTAATTAAGTCCATGTTCATTGACTTCTTGTTTTGTTTCAATAGCTTCTAGAGATAACGCGGAAGCAAAGTGGTCTGACCTTAGCTGCACAATCGTGGACGGAATGTCCAACAAACTTCTTTGTTTATAGCTTTATTATTGCAACCGTTGTCTACTGACAACAGACAAATCGAAACACGCGAAGAATTTAAATCGATCGATCGCGTGTTTAAATTATTATTGTCTTTTTTTATATTTTTTGTTGTTTGTATAATCAACATCGAATCAAAGACAACATGCTACAGTCATTTACATAATAATATAGGTACCTACGGATTGTTTGATGATTTTGGATTGATGCTCTTCTTTGTGCGTAGTAAAATGTTGTGTAGTTTGAATACTAATATTACGTGTTTATTATTATTATTTTGTTGATCGCAGACTAGCAGGCACCATTGAATGCTCATCTGACGCCCGATCATATTAACAGGTGCACCTGATTAAGTAAAAAGGTCATAACGAGAATATAATATGACTAGAAAGTGAACGCAAGAAACAGTCGATGACGACCCAGAAAAACAGCACGATCAAGTGAATCACATGCTTGAGTTGAGTCGGGTCATGTCAA
This sequence comes from Hesperophylax magnus, assembly GCA_026573805.1. Classification (NCBI taxonomy): domain Eukaryota; kingdom Metazoa; phylum Arthropoda; class Insecta; order Trichoptera; family Limnephilidae; genus Hesperophylax; species Hesperophylax magnus. The sequence goes on along the minus strand of JAIUSX010000190.1, from coordinate 341,907 downwards.
GAGTCGGTATATAACAGAAGAGTATATTATATTTATTTAGTTATTGAAGAAGAAGAACATTATTAAATTTAAAAGGAACGTGAAACAGAATAAGACACAGAAAAAAACTGGAAATCAACCCCCTGGATATCTGTCTTACCGAGACAACGCTTTTAACCACTCAGCCATTGAGACCTGATTATTTTCTGTCATTTTTATCGATTGCAATCCTCAACTAATTGAATTCAACCATTCATTTGACATAAATACTGGTTTTAAAATTTTACACACTAATGTTAGTGGTTTTCAGTTAGACCTTTTAGAAATATTAGAAATTAGGAAAAATGTCAATAGAAATTTAAATATTATTAATAATCAAATTAATTTTGTGAATAACCCTGTCTTAAACATATTTCCATTGTAATTTTTTGTCTTTGATCTTCTAAGCACCTCCCCTTTCCACCTCTCACCCCTCCCCTCCACCCCCCCACACACTACTTCCTTTTCTACCCACACCTGTCTCTATATACATACTTGACAATTTAGTTTTTAGTATATTAATTGTCCTGATGAAGAGAACATCGTTCTCGAAACATGTTGACTTTATATAAAAAATAAAGATTATCCTGGTAAAAACAAAGTGTTTTAATTATTTTATTTATAAAATGGTGCCACAAAGTGAATTTGCAAAATTTGAAGAAGAAATTAAATATATATTTATAATGTTACAACCGTTGATTCGGGCAGTTGCGTGTCTTGGGCGTTATTCACATGTAAAACAAATCGTAAATCGCTTCAACCTTATATAACTTAACTTAACATATTAAAGCATCAATCATTTCAACGTTATAACTTAACTTAACATATTAAAGCATCAATCATTTCAACGTTATAACTTAACTTAACATATTAAAGCATCAATCGTTTCAACATTATAACTTATCTTAACATATTAAAGCATCAATCGTTTCAACGTTATAACTTAACTTAACATATTAAAGCATCGACCGTTTCATGGTTTGAAGGGATCGAAAGGTTTTTGCATCGCTATTGTAGATTAATAATGGTAACCAGTACAAAATATAACAGAATCTTATTGTTTGCTTTATTATTTACACGTGTTCTTAGATTCTTCTATTTACTATCCTTTATTGTTTTACACGCTCTTAGGGGCACTTCATTACTTACGCAATTCTCATTTTATGTATAGTGTTTGTCTAATACTTTAAGTTATACTACGTAAAAGCCGAAAGGCGTAATGATACAAATAAAATGTGGAAGTTTGTTTGTTAGTTCCTCTATTTAGCCGCCTGCGTAAAAAGTGTGCTATGTGTTATGGGGGTATTTTCACAAACTATGAAATCCGTTCAAAATGTGTGGAAGATTTTTCGTTTTATTTTTCTGATTACGATTGTCGTATTAAAAATATGTCATTTTCATTCATAATTATTTATTTCCAAAACGGTCTAAAACCGCACTCTCCGAAATGGTTCCAACTGGCTACAACGTCATTTCGACATAGAAACCGTCACTGGCTGGTAAGACGGCTGTCACCAACGTCGCCCGGAGTAACGTCAACGACACCGAATTTACGAATAAAAACGAAATTTACGGTTTTTGCAGAAAATCGAAAATTGCACATTTTAAATAGTCACAGAAAATTTATTCGTCAACACAAAAATAAAATAAAAATACCTTCACTATCGTATATTTTTAATAATAAAAATGAGAATACCCTATTCCACAAGTAAGTAAGTACCTTGTTTTATGGACGCGGACGTTGGCCTTGCTAAACTGTGATAATATATTATTATATTGATGTATGCTTTCATTTTACATGACCATATAAAAGCTGAAAAATGCATGGAGGTAGGTAGGTACTTACTTCATAAAAGTGTTGATCGTAACCTATCGGTGTTTTATGATTTTTTATAGAACTATTGAATGTAGATCTTTTCCTGGTCATTGGGTAATTCGCCATGAAAGAAAGGCCATCCACATAGTATAATGTTGATTATAATTTTTTATTGGGTGTTGAATTGCTAAAGTTGATAAGCATTTCCGTGTTTCAATGCTTCTGGCTTTTATTGGCAGCATTAGGAAGTAAATTACGACGGTTAATAGCTTGGTTGGCAAATGATTCTGGTTTCCACCCAGGCGTCGTGGGTTCAATTCCTCTTCTAGGTAAATCCTCTATCATTCCACTTGTGTTGAGTACCTCAAACAAGATGCTCTAGAAATATCCCATGCAAAATATATTTTTCCCTCAACTTAACTCTTTTTTTTGTTTGTGATATTGTGTTAATACGAATAATTTGTGCACTGCAAAAGATTTTGTATTACTACAAATGTTTTGAGGAGGTGAGGTGTTTGTATATCTCACCTCACTGATTGGAGGTGAAATACCTTAACACCTATTTTCAGTGTTGGCACCTCATACAAAGTCATTCTGAAATCTTGTTATATAATACATGTATATACGTTACATAGTAAAATGTAGCACCGCTTATTAAATGGATAGCCATTTAAAAAATGTGTATGTACGAATTTAACTATATGCAAGGGCCGCTAAAACATGGCCACTGGACGTAGTTCAGTATAACCATGCGCGTTGTCTCAGTACCGTAAATATGCGTTATATTTATACTATTATACCGACGTGCGAAATGTGTAATAAACGTTTATTTGCGGGCGCACAGTTATGTTATCATATTTATTTACTGTATATTTTTTGTGGGGCGTACACTCCATCATTTAATGATTGATTATTACTTTTATTCAAAACATTATCACACATTCTCTGCGTACCCTTGTTATTGATACTTCATTTAGAAAGAGTCACTGCCTCTGAGTTTTTTTTTTTATCAAAACGTACGTGGGCTGAGAACAAAACTGACTCCTTCCTTCGCGGTGTTACTAGCAGTGATTATGTTGTGATGGCTTCTAGATTCTATTTCAGATGGTGAGCTTTTTGACTCAAGGTACAATGTATTCCGACGCGACAGACGTATCGATGGTATAACTATTAAAAAAAAATTCATCGTTTCTAATAACTTTATATCACTTTTTAAAAGTGTGTTGAATTGTCACTGTGAGTTATCATGGAACCCTCGTCCACACCTGGAATTCTGTTCACAGGCTTGGAATCTTCACTACATTATGTTAACATGTTAGAAAGAGTTCAGGAGCGCTTTCTCAAATTCCTCCATTTTAAATCATTCAATGTATACAACTCTGACGACGAAATCGAGAAACGTTTTCGAATCACGAATGATCCTTTACAAAATTATTAACTCGAAAGTTGACTGCCCGGAGTTGGTAAACAAAATAAATATCCACCGCTTCGATATAGCAAACAGAAAACCCTTTTCTATATTGACAATGAACCTGCAACTAGTACAACAAAAACCTTGCAAATATAGACATACATGCTGACATATTCACTGCTAGTTACTATCGTTACAGAAGTTCATTGAATCACATTTTAGGTTTGAATAGCACAAAATCATGATGATTAAATTAATTGTACCTTATTTTATCTTCAAATTGCTAATTTATTTTTATTTCACTCGCGCGGCAAAATTCTCTCATCCTTTTCCTCCCCCATCCCGTCCCGACGCCAAAACCTGTCTCCCGCTCTATCCTGTATAGTTATAAACACATATATTGTTGTATAATGCATTACATTTGTTCTACTTCAATTTTTATACTTGTTACTTAGTTCGGCTTTTATATTTGTTACTTAGTTCTGGTTTTATATTTTAGTTTACATTCACTAAATACTTAGTTGTTTATTACCAAATCAATAATCTGTGAAAATGTATAATTGGTCTGTTCTTGCCACCCTCCGCCGTATATTATATTAAATATTAAGACTGTTTATGTTCCTTAAAATAATTATTCCTACTAATCGAACGAAATATGTAGAACTGCTTATGAAAAAGATAGCCATTCAAAGAATATATGTGTACGAATGGAAAACTACTCGCCAGTTTAGTTTAGTGAAACCACGTACGTTGTCTCAGTACTGTATCTTCTCTATATTCAATACTGCATCGCACAAGAATCTTTCTACACTTATAATGATGGTAGTAGGAGTTTGTTAAACTTCTCTTTACCATCATTTCAAGTTGAAATATTGTTTGAGAAATGCTGGAGAGCTCCTCGAGCAGAGGATTGATTCCACTACACCTGGGTGCGAACCCCAGACATTTGTCCACTCAGCTTTTAACCGGATACATAGTTAACCTTTTATTACATTTTGAGTACCTACCTGCATTCAATTATCATCGGTTGAGTGATGATTAATTGATGCTAATCATTGTCTCCGATGTATTAGTAAATTCACACCATTGTTCTCATTGCTCACAAGCTTAGAAGCAAAAACCAGGTGACTTGATTTTGCAATATAAAATCGCTTGTTAAAAACGGAATTTAATCTTCCTTGTTATGTAAATCGCATTATTTTTATTGAATACGAAATCACACTAGTCCCAGAGAGAGGTCGTAAGTGACATCATCTTTCTAGTATCTCGGTGTTTATTCTAGTATATCGTGAGAAGGAAGAGACGATGACGTGCGTACGAGCAGTTGGAACTACCCTTTCTTTAACTCGGAATGTTCCTGAATATCTTGGACCAAAACCACCTCGACCCAGGCCAAGACACAGGATCTTGCTGTACTCTTATTTCTATTGTCAATGTTTTGAATTGGAAATAAAGTCCCCGCAGACCAAATTTACACTTTTATAGTTTATTCTGAATATCCCAGGAATCGCCGCGGCTCGTTAAAGTCTGTCGGGTGAGTTTTGTTATACTATTTGTAATATATTATAATCTATTCGAATTGGCGATGCGTCGTGACTCATTTTACTAATGGAGGGAGTCACGGTACCAGCTCAAATGAACGACGGCTCAATTGAACGGGAGCTGTGAGCTCGGGGCGTAGGAGCAATGAGAATACTGTGCTCGACCGATACGGCTCCCCGGCTACGGCTCCCCCGATACGGCTCCCCTGATACGGGTCCCAGCTCCCAGCTTAGGCGTATTAGCGATCGTACTCTGGTACCGATACGCCGTCTCGTACCACGAGAAAAATAAGATTCGAGGTAGTTAGTAGGCGTAGGCATATTTGCCCGAGTCTAGATATCAGACACCGTTCACGTTTCTGCTTATGTAATAACAATAATTAATACTTGGATCATTTTAATGGCGCTGTTTTTCTAAAATATCTCCTGATAGAAAAGAGTAACCGTTTAATTGAGTTGTGGTACGGTTTACAGGGAGTCGTACGAATACGGCTCACTAAAAAGAGCTCGTTCAATTGTGCGGCTCCCTCATGAACGACTCATCGCTAATTCGAATCAATGACCAGTTTTGATGCTGCAAGAGCTGTTGAAGCTAATTATAATATTATAAACACTATTGCTTCTTTGTTGGCTGTCTCAGTGCGTTTTGAAGCGGAATTAATAATATTATTGCATTGGAAGATACGTGTAACGGTTTTTCTTCACAACAACAAAATATTATTAATAATGTAGTTAATTCCAGATAAATTGTAAGTATTGGTAATTGCAGTTAAAACCGGGAAGAAGAAGAAGCGAAGCTAGCAGTCTAGAAGCTAGGAGTGCTGGTGTACCCTGATGTACGGCAGTGGGGCATGGAACTGGCAGAGGAAGGATAAAAGTAGGCTGAATGCTGTAGACATTAGATCCCTGAGGCGTAAGTGTGGTGAAACCATCTCGTATGATCGTATGAGAAATGTGGAGATCCGCAAAGAATGCAAGGCTGATGTAAGCGTAATGAGTAAGATTAAGAAAGGGACGCTTGAGTTAAATGATAATGGTAGAAGAAGTCGGGGACGCGCGAGGAAGACATGGCACAATCAAGTAAATCAGATACTTGAGTCGGGTCATGTCAAGAGTTAGAATAATAGAAGAGCATGAATGAGACGATGTATGAATGTAAATGAGGCAAGGAGTGTGTGCCAAGACCGAGTTGTTAGGCGGTCCGACCTCTCTGCGTAGAACTGAGACGAAACGACACGATGGTTAGTTAGTTAGTCTGATAAACTTTTATTAAATTACGAATTTATTTTCATGATGTCGGAACACGTGTTCGTGGAAATCCGAATATTTTTACATCACAACGAAGATTCTTTGTATAACCATGATATATTATCAAGGCCAATTGATAAAATATTCTTAAATTGATGTTTTACTAATAAGGCCTGCGAGGGCAGAAATCGATTTCTCTCCGTGGAGAAATATGATAGGATTGGATTTATTTGGTTATTATTACAAACATGTAATTGCTCAGTGACAGTAGATTCTAATAAATACGTACGAGAAAACCGTTTATCATTTTTCAGGGGTCTGCCCTAGTATTATCCTAAAGAACGTTGAGACAAAAAAGATGTCTAGCATTCTATTTACTCAAAGAGGTGATAAACGCTTAGTTCTCATGTGTGTTGTCTATTCTTTCGAGGTGACCTACAACTACGTTTAATAATACGGATCTTTAGTATTAACACCAAAACCGGTTTGATAATAGGACCCATTTTTGGAATTATTTTTTAGCCTTACAACCTGTATGCGACTGAACTTTATTTTAGAGCCCGTGTTGAATCAACTTATGTTAGAGTCTACATGTATTATACCAGAGGTTCCCAAAGTGATCTATATGGACCCCCAGGGGTCGATATCGGCATGCTGAGGGTCTATGTCAGTGAGAAAAAAATTTGGGGGTCCACGAGATTCAAATAAGGGTACATACGAGCGGACCCCCATTTATCTCAAGTCAACATCTAGGAGTTCCGTAAATGACACAATAGACCTAAAACAAATATAATAGACTGAGATATTACTTATTTGATATTTGTATTTTTATATTTCGTAAAGTTGTTAATTGAGGTATATAAATAGAGTCTACGTTCCTTTTCTCGTCAGAATTAATATATTCAAGCAAAACATTGCACATTGGAAGCCGCGAATTTTCCTAGTTCCCCAATTTGTTTTTGAAAAACATCCAGGGTAATAATGACGTTCAACATTTAAATGCACTTCACACAGACTTCAAAACTATGTTTGAGGATATTTTGACTATGGAAATGCAACGTTGAAGAATCGGATATCATGTGACAAGAAGAACTGACCGGAATGAGCATTGACAAAGAACTTAGGGGGCAGTTCTGTAGGGCCATCTACAGAAAGAAATTCCCGTTGCTTATCCTGCTTCATTTGGTGTAATACCTCACAAGGGCCCCCCTGTCTGCACAATGTAAAGATAGAGCAACTATACAACCACCCGGTTGTAGGGCAGGCAAGGGAAGGGAATATTTTTACTAAAAAAATAAATGATTATCACATGGGACGTTAATAGTTTTAGGAAAATTCAATATTCGGCAGGCAGGGGGTCTACGGAAAAAAAAAATTTGCAAGTGGTCTACGGGGCAAAAAAGTTTGGGAACCTCTGTGTTATACACACCTGCTGTTGAAAGGTCATGGCTTGAAGAAAATCCTGTCTATACACATATTATAATGTTTTTTTTATTTGTTTGAATTAAAATGGCGTAGGAGACCGCTTTCTGTTTTCTCGTCAACGCTTTTTACATACGACAAATTGTGCGAGCAATATTTTATTTTTGTATTAATTCCACACATAAGGTCCCGTGGGAATTTATTTCCCTGTGTCATTTTTGGGGATGCTATGAATAATCTTGTGAGAGTAACATGGGAGACAAAGTAGGGTTTCGGAGGTATCAGTATTTAGAAGGGAAGAGAAACAAGAGTCTGTCACTTTTTTTTTCCTCAGTAATATTTTTTTTGCCAGCTTTGGAATACTTTTTTCTCAAAAGATAAAAATTAATAATAGTTTATTTTTTTCAGTATTGTTCAATACGGAAAAAAATCGAAAAAGGCCACTCGAAACTCTGGTGAACTCCTGTAACAATAGCAAAGCTCACATTTATGTTTATCTAATATCAAATGTTTCATCTCTCTGTTGAGATTGGTAGTTTGATGACTTGTTAATCAATTTGTGGCTATGTAACCTGTAACTTTAGTAAGCTCACAGATTATAGATTTGTTTTATTTACTTATTTTTTTTCTATTCTACGACAGATTATTAATCCAAATTACAATCTTCTCATTCTGACACTAATAACATCTGGGAAGTTAGATAATTATACTAAAAAGGCCTAAGACTATTTAAAGGGTAATTAAATACATCAACTGTGCTAAAACATCTGTTCTGCCGTGTGGTATCTATAACAAGTCATTGCGACGACTGCGATTGAAGTTTTCGGTTACGTACAAGCCACAGCTTTCCAAGAGGAAGAGTTATGAATTATATTTATTTATTTTATTTATTACATTACATTAGATACATGTATAAAGCAAAAATGACAATATAATAATATTGAAATAACTGTACAAGTATATTAAAAATAAGTGTTATTATGAATTGTAGGTCGATATTAGTTCCTAGGTAGGCAGATGGCCCAAGGTGGTTCTAAGGAACCAAATGCTGTTAAATTTCTAAAAATTGATTCTGTTATTATTAAACCGATAAAGGACATTTTGTATGTTTTAATATTTAATTCTTGGGGGATTTTATTATATAATTTCGGTCCCAGATTGATAGTTTGCCGTATTGCTCCCTGGGACCACGTGATCCTTTCGGGTGTGACTTCTCGTGATGTATTTATGATCAATTTTGTCAAGATTTTCTAGATTTCTGTGTACCTGAATAATAACCATTTTTTATGTAATTTTGACGAACATCAAGTACATTAAATTTTATGTGGAGCTGATCGCTAGTAGGGATTACGCAAAATGACTCTAATAACGGATTTCTGGGCCTTCACAAACTACCTGACGCTCCCCAACCAATGCAACAAGATGGGGTTGCACAATCCGAAATATATTTTTCTTAGGTCTTGTTGTTTAATTATGTTTCGTATTGCAATATTTGCATAACGTCTGGTTACTAGGCTAAATCCATTTGTTGCCTCATGTCTATATGGTGCATGAACCTCGGATAGAGGATAATTTTCTGAATTTGTTCCTGCATATTTTTATATTTATTTTGGTGCCGAGTCCACACACCGGTTTACAACAATAAGTCGTTGGCGAGTCAGTATTTACAATATTATTACTACTTTATGATGCGTAACACATCGTACGCTGTCCTTCTTGCACTCCATATATCTCGAGCCTGTATGCGTGACTGATAATAAATCATTTACTTATGATGTGGGTATAATTAGCTCAAATGTAGGTAGCTAGGTTCCGTTCTGTGTTTGTACATTAATACGAATAACAACAACGAACGTTACGGCAATCGAGGGTCATTGTTGAAACGGATTAGCGATAGATACACACATAATCTAATACAGGCGGCATGATGCTGAGCTGAGGCACCATATTTAATTACTACGGTGATCGCCTGTCTTAGCCATTGTGAATACCGCACAAGAGAAGGAGTTATTACTACTTTATGATGCGTAACACATCGTACGCTGTCCTTCTTGCACTCCATATATCTCGAGCCTGTATGCGTGACTGATAATAAATCATTTACTTATGATGTGGGTATAATTAGCTCAAATGTAGGTAGCTAGGTTCCGTTCTGTGTTTGTACATTAATACGAATAACAACAACGAACGTTACGGCAATCGAGGGTCATTGTTGAAACGGATTAGCGATAGATACACACATAATCTAATACAGACGGCATGATGCTGAGCTGAGGCACCATATTTAATTACTACGGTGATCGCCTGTCTTAGCCATTTTGAATACCGCACAAGAGAAGGAGGGACAAAGGATAGGAATATTTACCCCAGCAATTCTTACATTTGACGCAGGGCTTGTTGAAGGCCGTTTATACGGAGGCAAATGATCGAGATGTATTTTGGTGTGCATTGCTCAGAATTCTTGGCAAAATCCGTTAGTTTCCTTGTATTTTGCCGCGTGTTTCGCATGTACTCGTTTGTCGAAGTGAGTCAGCCCGGTTCCTGATTCATTATTTTCCTCGCTGGTGCCAATTAATAAATGCAAAATCATTCTGTTCATGCTTTAGCACAGCCGTAAAATCTTGACTCATGAAAATCAGTTGTAGGTTGCTGTGTGTATCTGCTTATTAAACTCGATCTCTCTCCATCCCCGAAGCAGGCACATGAGTAGCTACAGAATCATTATCGGATTAGAAAATTCATTCCGATTCTCCATGCCTTCTACAAACATCTATAGGCTGCAGTGTGTATCTGCTTATTGAAACTCAATCTCTTTCCATCCCCGAAGCAGGGACATGAGTAATCTCGACTTGTGTGATACAATCGTACAGATTAAACTAAGCCCCCTCGGTGCTTTCCCAAGTGACCTTTATACCGTCGAATCGTGTTGCCCGTTGCCCGTTGCCCGGGGCCCGGTTTAGAGATGAGTTCTCTGGGAGTCGTTGATTTGGAAAAGGAGTAGAGGGAGATCCGCTTCTCGCAAAGTACTCGGGTTCAAGAACTCTTTTCCGGCTGAACCTACATACACACCGCTAGTCTGATTTCTACAATATACTGCCTTTTCTAGCTGTAAACGTAAAGCTGCTTTTCTAGGAATAAAAAGGCCAAGAACTGTTTTCATGTTTCAACAACTTTAAAATATCTATTTAACTTGCAACAACAAGACAGTTTCAATCAATCATATAGCTACAATTACATCAATGGTTTCAATCTAAATCTGCAACTAAGCCGGGTACTAAAGAAACTGCACTTGGATTATAACAATTATTTTAAATAAAATATCTTACACGGAATATGGTGTTAGCTAGTTTAATTCAATGCAGTCCTAGCTATTATTAATTTTCCTACAAACACTTGGCGTAATTTTATTCAACAGATAATACAATCTCAATGCAAACAATAATATTTTATTAGAGAGCAAATGACATTAGCTTTATTGTGATTTCATTCGAATCCATATAGCGCCGCATGTCACAAGAACAAATAATAAAACATATATTTAGCCGCGTATTTCCTACGCAGAAACTATTTTATTATTGTTATGTAGGAAGGATTTTGAAGCTTCCTTATGTCTGAGCCAAGGTAACTGACATTACGTTTCTTTTCCCAGAATAGCTTGAATTATTAGGTACATTAAAATGTATTTATTGAATGACACAAATATGTGGCTAACGTATTTAAATTGTCTACCAATTTCGGATGAAGCCTTCGTCAAGACGATACGAAATATTTGTTTTTAATTAATTGTATAATTTTGACGCTTTCAGTAAATGTATAAATTGCTTTTTATACAGCTTTCTTTGAGTTTCAACTGACTGGAGCTAGTGGGACTATGTCATGCCTATTTGGAGTATTTTGTGAGGCTGAAGGAAGCGGGGAAGAGAAGGATATGAGAAAAAGTAGGTTATGGTAAAGAAGAAAAGATTACAACGGAGCTTATAGCGCTCAATAATTGCACAATATTTTGTCTCAACTTCATTTCCGTTTGTCGTTAGAGGTGTACTATGAGCAAACCTGTCGTGGCCAAGTTAGGGCTTCTGTGTAACATGGAAACGTGCAGTGAAGTGTGAATTACATATATGGAGGTAGTAGTCGCTGGGCACATACGTATTACTGTGTAGTAGTCATGTAAAGGGAAAGGTAGAGAACTTACACTTTCCCATGAAAGTGAAATGAAAAGATATTTACTATAATTATTGTGAATATACTGTTCCTTACTTAAAATGTATACATTACTAGACTATTGGTTCATCAGGGCAGTGCTAAGAGTGTTGGGTCCTCACAAAAATTACTTGTGAAATGGTTTTAGTAATTTTGATTATGTATATTGTATATCATTTTTATAATAATAAATAATGTAATAAAGTACTAAATTTAACTGTTCCGTTCCCAAATCTTCCTACTTGGACAAACAAAACTCATATCGTATTTCTTTACAAAATAAATAAAAAAAATGTTGTAAAAAACGTGAAACTTACGCTTATCATAAGAAATGGTCTGAATTATTGAAATACATATTTTTTGATATCTCGTGGAGACAGTGACCTTCTTCTTTTGAAGGTGAAGTGTGCAAAATTTCATCAAAACTAGATTTGTATAAAAAAACAAAGCCACGCTGAAGAGACCACTTATCTTTACAGAGAAATGCTCTAGTTTTACTATCTGGTTTCGCCCGAGATTTATCCTACCCTACCCAATTTTCGATTTAACAATCGAAAATTTAGGATCAAACAATCGGCGTATTTTGATTGTTATACATCCATGTATTTCAAAGCTCCGTAGATCAAAGTCGAAATGAGGCGGCGCGCTTAAAATGATTGTGCTCCCCTAAAATTTCCAGGCACATATGGCTGTGCAAATTTCAGACCTCATCGTTTTACAGTGGCTGCTTATTTACCCTAGTATCTGCATTGTTTATCATTTGAACTTCTGTCCTTAATTAGTTGCAACAGTGCGATGTACCCGCCATACAGTACTACCCTACAAGCCAAATTGCAAAACAAATGTATCAGCAAATTCGCCAATCAACCGCGCTCTTCTCATAAATATTTACCTCAACTTTAGCATAGACTTTTCGAACTCACCGACCACGTTCAATAAAGAGTGTCATGGCAATGATATTATAAACTGTTCAATTCGCATACATATCGTTTCACTTCTATATAATAGCACTTCTCACACATACACTCCACACACACACACACACTTTAGACTGCACATGACACGACACCTGGTTATATTATAATATTACTCCATGTACCTACCACTACCACTAATAATAAATTACAAGGAAACGTGTTATTGCTACCTACTATGAAATAATATGTAATATGTGTTACATATATTGTATCACTTCCATTGTAATCCGTTTTCTTGTTTCTACTGTTTTCTTTCTATAACATAAATAAAAATTATTTTATGTAATCATTGAAGACAATATTACCGACTCACAAACGAAAAATGTGAAACATGGTTTGGTCGCATCTAGAGCAAAGCCCGGCAAGTCCGAGGTCCTGGGTTCATTTACTAGATGCGGCCAATCTTTTTCTGAAACATGTGAAACATAGTTTGGTCGCATCTAGAGCAAAGCCCGGCAAGTCCGAGGTCCTGGGTTCATTTACTAGATGCGGCCAATCTTTTTCTGAAAAACGTGAAACATAGTTTGGTCGCATCTAGAGCAAAGCCCGGCAAGTCTAAGGTCCTGGGTTCATTTCCTAGATGCGACCAATCTTTTTCTGAGAAATGTGAAACATAGTTCAGTTGCATCTAGAGCAAAGCCTGGCAAGTCTGAGGTCCTGGGTTCATTTCCTAGATGCGACCAATCTTTTTCTGAGAAATGTGAAACATAGTTCAGTCGCATCTAGAGCAAAGCCCGGCAAGTCTAAGGTCCTGGGTTCATTTCCTAGATGCGACCAATCTTTTTCTGAGAAATGTGAAACATAGTTTGGTCGCATCTAGAGCAAAGCCCGGCAAGTCCGAGGTCCTGGGTTCATTTCCTAGATGCGACCAATCTTTTTCTGAGAAATATGAAACATTTGGGAGTTGTTGATATTGTCTTCAATGAATAAATATTACAATTTGAGGTTTTAATCATTAAGTTATAATTCTTTTTAATATATTTCGCGTATTTTATCTAAACAGTGCGCTCGATAATATGTGTCTACTATAAACATTAAATTAAATCTCTATCGGTATTTGTTAAAAAAAATTTAAATATGATTTTGTATTGTAATTTGTATTTTGGTTTAGTTATGCATGTAAATATTCTTTAAGTATCTGAATACGTCTGTCTCGACACAGGTGTACCCTAGTGAGACAAATACGATACAATCGATAAATACACGTAAAAAACTTTATATTGATAGATAAATAAATAAAATAATTAATAATTCTTTATTTATTAAACTTGTGTACGTGTTCGGTTTGGGCCATTCGTTATAATTTGCGTTGGGTAATGTGCACTTACCTTTAGATTAGATAGGGGTTTTCCCGTATGTTTATAGGTAAAACTTAAACATATGATTTATTTATCAGTTCCGGCAGAGTATAATGTTGTCACCTTGTAAATAATATAATATCCATGGCTAATAAATTGTGTCTCTACTTTTGTCGATAATTAGTATATTTGTTATATAATACATGGCCATTAAAATATATAACAACCTTCCACGTAGCATCAAACAAATAACCGACATACTCAAATTTAAATCATTACTAAAAACATTTCTTCTAAACAAACGTCACTACGCTTTAAATGAATACCTTACATAAATTAAATACCTCTGTTTTTTTATTTACATATATTTGTTAACGTGTAATTGTTGGGTTATGTAATATAATGTGTATTTGTTGGGTTAGCTGGAAGAAATATGATGTAACCTATAAGCTATACCCTTTGTACTCTGTATTTTTGTGCAATAAATGTTTTGTGAATTTTGAATTGTGTAGAACGTACCCACTAAGAAGAACCCAAATTGTGTTTGTGTAAAATATGGTATCTCTAACTCAAGAGATGTAAATAACATTATTACTATTTTTTGTAAAATATTTATTTTACCAGCGACTATTGGCCTTACTGATAAACTTGTTTTAAATTTTAAACTGCTGAAAATTGAACACGTGGCATGGCATGTTAGGAGGTACAACGGGCCTTACTCATAAACTTGTTTTAAATTTTACACAGTTAAAAATTAAACACGTTTATTAGTAAGGAGGTAGATTCAACATAATTATGGTGGTATACTAGTAAGTATAAAAATATTTTAGGAATAACCGTTTAACAAGTTATATTTTGTTGTTTTATCAGTCCTCCTCACTAGGAGTCTTAAGTTATTTAATTAGGTGCGTCTTCTACGTCGTTTTTAGTGCTGTTTTTAAGGTTATTTTATTGACCTATTTCAATAGATTCATTTGAAACTTCCTTTGTATTTATCGAACATGGTTTATGGAGATATAATTATATTGGCTATGATGGGTGGTGCTGGGCGCCCGATTGCAGATCTTTGAATGCAATGGATGAAATGTCTCGGGAGCTTAGAAAATCCCAATTCATTATATTTCCGCTCTGTACTAACTATCCGCACTTACTTAACCATCTCATCTGACAGACACAATCGAGTTACGAAAGTGAGAGGTCTCTGAATGCCGCACTGACTGAAGTACCCGCCCGGTTCTCTACAGTTACTGTACTGTTCTACGCTGTACGTTCCTTGTCCATATGAGTCTGATTGTCGAAATAAATGTGAATGTATATTGAATAACTTTAACCTTCTGAAACAATCGTTTTCTTTGTAAACATTTTTATAAAAAGTTTTGAATTTTGAGAATTTGTAGCACCCAGTGCAGTGCTCGCCCAGTCGGGAGTCTTTGTCTCTCACAAAAGCGTCCATTATTTTATTTGTCGCACCTAGTGCAGCGCGCGCCACGTCAGGAGTCGGTGTGTCTCACAAAAGCGTCTGTTTTTAATTTGTCGCACCCAGTGCAGCGCGCGCCCCGTCAGGAGTCTGTGTGTCTCTCAAAAGCGTCTGTTTTTAATTTGTCGCACCTAGTGCAGCGCGCGCCCCGTCAGGAGTCGGTGTGTCTCACAAAATCGTCTGATTTTAATTTGTCGCACCCAGTGCAGCGCGCGCCCCGTCAGGAGTCTGTGTGTCTCTCAAAAGCGTCTGTTTTTAATTTGTCGCACCTAGTGCAGCGCGCGCCCCGTCAGGAGTCGGTGTGTCTCACAAAATCGTCTGATTTTAATTTGTCGCACCCAGTGCAGCGCGCGCCCCGTCAGGAGTCTGCGTGTCTCTCAAAAGCGTCTGTTTTTAATTTGTCGCACCTAGTGCAGCGCGCGCCCCGTCAGGAGTCGGTGTGTCTCACAAAATCGTCTGATTTTAATTTGTCGCACCCAGTGCAGCGCGCGCCCCGTCAGGAGTCTGTGTGTCTCTCAAAAGCGTCTGTTTTTAATTTGTCGCACCTAGTGCAGCGCGCGCCCCGTCAGGAGTCGGTGTGTCTCACAAAAGCGTCTGATTTTAATTTGTCGCACCCAGTGCAGCGCGCGCCCAGTCGGGAGTCTGTGTGTCTCTCAAAAGCGCGCCGTACAGCGCCTGTTTTTCGCCCCTTTGAGTAGGTATATTCCTTAGTCTGTGATCTAGTAATTAATTCATGTGAAAACAATGAAAAACTTTTGTAAGGATCGTCAAACGTTTCTACTGCCTTGTTGGACGACCTCATTATAAAGTGTACATAGAATACACAGCACTCGGCGCAGTACAAACGCAGTAATTACTTCATACTAATTAAACATTCAAATGACCGTATCTACAGCAGACGTTGATTGGATGAAGTCACATTATAGAATAACTTGGAAGATGGCTCGGGCATGCTAATGAGGTCTTCAATTATTAATTGTTTCGCAAACACAATGAAAGGGACAGTTTTAAAATAACCTGCCCTTGGGACAACATGCCATTAGCATGAAACTGAGATAGTAAGGTTCAAAGTTTGAATCACCAATAAAATAATATAGATTGACATATACATATGAAAAAGTGAATAAATGAAAAAGTTTAAACTCAGTGCAATAGGGTTCTATCTGATTTTTTTTTGCTGAATGCCAAGTTTTTTTTACCGTAGAATAATTTGTTTTATATATATACAAGGTTTTCCAATAACAGGTGTTATTTTGAATAGCCCGCTATTTCGGTAGATGTTACTTTTGAAGCTGTCATTTGACAAGTAGAAACTACGCCATTAATAAAAATGGAACGATACACGCTTCAACAACGCATTGAAATCATCAAAATTCACTTGAGTGAATCAAATGCAAATCATCTTGAGTGATGAGGAAGGAAAAAGAATCGTCACACCACCATAATATATACAATGCTATATTACATGTTACACACGAGCATCGACCAACAAAGTCTAGACAGGACGTGAAATTACACCGAAACCAAAATTATTATTGGTTCCAAAAATCGGGTCACAGTCAAAGTACCGCAAGAAGTATTCATTGCTTTTAACCTTTTGTTGGTCTATAACAAGGCTGCCCAACCCCAGGCCCGCGGGCCACAATGTGGCCCGCGAACGAATTATAAGTGGCCCGCGTGAAACATTTTCAAAAAACCCGCCAATCCGCCAATTTGAAAAAGTGTCGCGGGCCCGCGGTAAAACAAACAATGTAGCTTGCGCGCGGTCACCAGTGTTGCCAACGACGGCGATTTATCGCTATTTAGGCTACTCAGAACGAGAATCAGCGACGAAAAAATCTAACCTGTTGAACTGCTTTTGAAAAAAAAATATACCGGTTTTCGACACAATATTTTTTTGCGTCGAAATGGAATTCCTTCCCTCCCCCATGGAATTCGAAAAATTGGTGTGGGGTATCACATATTGATGTTCGGAATTTTTTCTCAGCGAAGTTCCGTAACAACCCCCCCCCCCCATGGATTTCAAATATTTTGTGGGGAGCACTCATTTAGATTTTTTTTAGGAACCGTCAGGTATTCAGTGGCCCGCCAGTGATTCAAAATCGTCAATTTCGCCCAACTGCTAAAAAGGTTGGGCAGCCTTAGTCTATAAGGACTAAATTTGTCTCACAAGATATTATGCTTTCGAAGCGAGGCGACGGACACAGATGGGGTAATAATTTAACAAAAAATACTAAGGATTATTTTTTTAATGATAAATTAATGTTTAAAAGGATAATACATTATTATTAGCAATAATCTGACCGGACATCAGAAGGCGCGGGTTCAATTCCCGTCGGCGGCATTTATTTTTACTCGGGAGATATTTTCAATTTGTATTAATATTACAGGCGACTAATTATTGCTTATAATAATTTATTATCCTTTGTACTAAGGTTTATGTTTATAAAAGAGCGAATAGATAAAAGTTTTCTTTTTTTATATTAACTCCACACAGGAGGCCCTGAAGAAAATAATTTCCCTCAGGGCCTATGTCATCTTTGAGGATGCTGTGTGGAGGGTCTTTTTGTGGAGAGGAAGGAGTGAACATGGGTCTTGAAGAGTCCCATGTTGTAGGAGGGAGGAAACACAGAGGCCGGCAGTTCGTTCCACAGCCGAGCTGTTGAACTTATGAACGAATCGTAGAAGCGACCCGTTCTCATGTGACAAGTGTCAACTGTGTACAAATGTTGGGCACGCGTTTGGCGTGTATCCCGACTACGCACCGGTGCCGAAGGGATCAATGACGCTAGTTCCTCAGAGCATCTTCCATTGTAATACCGATAGAACAAGGACAGCATACCTACCTGACGCCTGTGCTCTAAAGATTGCAGTCCGTTTGTTAAGATTGGGGAATCTATCAAACGGACCGTCCGTTTTTGCACAGAGTCTAGGGTTTTTTTCAGGTATTTAGGGGCTCCGGACCAGAGATGGCTGCCAAATTCGACAGTAGGGCGCACTAAAGACTTCTTGTATAATTGAATCACTAATTTTTAAAATATACTTAATTCCATAAAATGTTCTTTTTTATGCCCACGTCTACCGTTTGACATATAAATAGGTAACTTCTACTGAACCTATCTGTGATATTAATTTTTATCAAACAAAACTCGGAGGATTTTTGATGCCCACGTCTACCGTTTGACATATAAATAGATAACTTCTACTGAACCTATCTGTGATATTCATTTTTATCAAACAAAACTCGGAAGATTTTTTATGCCCACGTCTACCGTTTGACATATAAATAGGTAACTTCTACTGAACCTATCTGTGATATTAATTTTTATCAAACAAAACTCTCTTTTAAAACAATCCAATTCCTGGACTAAGGTTCCTTTATTAATCAATATTTTTTTTTACATATTGTCTATGGTGCATTTTTGTCTTTGAATCTCATATTTGCCCACTTCTAACGTCTACCCACAAGGATACAATCTATAATGGCGCTACTCTCCAATTCAAAATGAGTTCTCAATTGAATTGGGCAGTTTGTTCAAAAAAAAAAACCTTTCTGTAATTAGCCTTAAACATTCTGTATTTTAAAATGTAGTATAATATGACTATGTACTTAAAAAATATATATATATATAGATGTATATATTAAAAAATAGTAAGTACAAAGTCCCGGGTGCTTTTAAACAGCTCAGACTTGAAAAAAATAAACTTTTTAAATATCTAATGCGTTTAATTTCCACATTTAAAAAAAAATCTCTAGCAGAAATTAAGGCTGTTTTTCTTTATTATCTCAGAATATGCTTTTGTGGACCTGGGTATTATATCCAATTTATGAGAATTACATAATTTAATATTTATCATTGTATAGGTTATGCAATTAGAGTAGATACGAACAGACACACATTGTGTACTTGGTGCATGTACGAGTAGGTATAGACTTGCGACAGTCTTGACCTTGAAATGCATAACTTAGCAAAAGTAGCAGCCGTTTGTCCTGCTACCCCTGCTTATTGAAAAAAGGCACAATAAGTGAATTAGAATATTCGGAAAGTTATTTCGTGGTATTCTTTTTAATATATGTACAAGCTCAAACATGCAAGCAACGCATCTGTGGAAGTAGGCACTATGGTACATTGAACTTTAGTTGCGATGCCTATAGAATCACCAATAATAATTCGACAATATAATTTCGGATGTGATGTAATATAATTGTTATTATTTTCAGTACATATAATGAATGTATGCCACCGTTCTAACAATAGTTGGTGGTCTAGTGATTATCACAGTTGCCTTCCAAGCAGTTTGATCGGGGTTTAATTCTCTTTTTAATTTTTGTTTATAGGTATATATTTTTAAATTTATTAAAATGTGATTTTAACGGGTCTGAGCTATTTTATTATTAATGTAGCTGAATTCCCGGCGTTGCCCGGGCTTTTCGCAGAGTGTATTTGAAATTTCATAAAGACAATGACTTTCCTCTCGTTTTGAAGGCCAAGTCTGCAAAATTTCATCAATCTCGGAATAAAACAGTATATTTGTCTAAAAATCAAATCCACGCTGTCTGCCCGCCACAGACATTTTTCTTTGTATAAATAGGAGATAATTAGTACCTACCTTTTCTCGAAACATTACTAAACTTAGCGTTGTTTTTGAAAATCTTCCACTTAACAATAGTGTTATTATTATTTGTTAGTACACTTATATCTCTAAGTAATTCGGTACACAAAAACAGGATTCAAGTTGCTCTCATGACAACTAAACAAATATTATTCTCCTTTTTCAGAAGCTGAGATGATGCTGCCATATAAGTTGGATAGAAGAGTTCATTAATGTCTGGCATTTTAATAAGGTATGTAAAATTTTATTAAAATTATTAAACGGTGGCAACAAATCAACGGTTTTATATCAATATTATAGATTTTACTGTTATCGCAACAAACATAACAACGATTAAAAAATAGAAGAATGATTAGACTTTTTCATTACTCCATGTAATCTAATAATTATATTTCTATACAAAACAAAAACAAAAAATATAAATTCGGAATCTAGTTGTACAATCGGCAAAATGGTGTATCTACAACAATTTTGATTGTCGATTTTGTAGTACAACTTTTTTTTATTTGTCCTAATTTTTAAAAAATCGGTTGTCATTTGGTTTATTGTCTTTTAGAATTGTTGAGGCATTACCAAACTGCAATTATTAATATTTTTAGTTTAAGAAAAAAAAAATTTAAAAAAAATCGAAATTCTCAGATGAAAAAACAAGTTTTTTGGTACCACTAGTTTCTGAACACCGTGTATAATGTTTGGTTTGCTAGGCTATTTTTTTTTGCTGTTCTGATATGTCATTCTTTTATATATATATATCGGAAGAAAGCGCCGATATTTCGGGCAGGGTCCGTAAAAAGTTCCAAGACAAAACTAATTTATTATTGTTTTATCGTGGTCTGTTTTGTGGCTGTTCTCTTAAATCCGGTTACCCATAAAAAGTAACAATATTGGTTTTGGTCAATCAAAGGGCGATGTGTTGTAAATTGCATACAGAATAGCAATAATAACAGACATGCATATTACACTAAAATTTATTTTAATTTTAATTTAATTTTAAATAGATATTTGTTCGACCAGCCGTTTATTCCACTTCTCCCATAGCGACCAGGTAGAGTAAACACAGATAGAGCCTGTGATTGACATTTCCTCGATTCTTTGTGTTAGCCGCTAGACCGTGAGGATTGTGTCACGTTTCGCCAAAGTCTAAGGTCAATGCAAATCGTCGCTAATTTATTATATAATAATATTGGTATAGAATTTTGAGTGGACTCTGAGATACAAAATATGATTTTTTTTTCATAAATATCCCGTTCTCACAATATTGGACAGTAAGGGTCACATAATGAGGAACAACAAATAGCACTTTGCGCGGGCGCAGTTCGTGACGTCCGGCCGCCACGAATTTCGGAGCGGTACTGGCACAAACTTTCATCCTTCCTCTTTAAAACGAGACAAATGGGCGCTACAGATCGTTGAATTTGGTTGAGCGGTTGTAAAAATCTGTTTTTAGTTGAGCGTAAAGTTGAACCGTGTGGAGATGACATTTTATTGAATCGTCGAATTATATATTGTTGCTAGGTGGCTAATTTCTGGTGCAGTGATGTCAGTCAGGCATCAGACCAACTTAGGATTTTCGAGGAATTTTTTCTCCCTTTTCAATCTCCAATTGAATTCCCAAATAACTTAGCAACACTAATTTGTCGCTGTGCACGAACCGCCACTTGATGTAAGAATTATGTGTACTTTAATTGAATTATACATCTTTCTTGAGGTGTTCATTTGAAACAACGTTTAGATTCTGACTGTTGGTGCCTGGTGATGCTGAGCGTACCCACCCCTGAGTTTTGCTTGTTTTGAGTGAAAGTGGCCATGAACGTTAGTAAAAAAATTTCCAGTTTCACAGCGAGGTTATCTTCTACTCGTCTCAAAATAGAGAAGGTAATTTAAGTAAGTTATTTTTGCTGTTTGTTTTTCTTTGATAATCCACCCTAAAGCACCTTGGGGTTAATTACACCGCAGCGTTCAGGCCGAGATGCTATCGCCGGGAAGTCGTGACGGAATGTCGGCTCGGGAAACTACCCCTTCGTGTCAAGGTGGCCGCTTTCGCCGCGGACCACTTTGCCATGGCAGATTTATTGCGATCCCAAGGCCGGATCATATCGTCTGAGACGTCTAATGTAAATGTAAATAAGGCGGTTTATTTATTTAAATTTAGAGCACCTAGCATAAACAAATCGATTTTATCGACATTTTTGGCTATTTGTCAACAATAGTTGTAAATCTGCAGGCGTGCTCGGTAAAGATGACAAACACCGACGTCGTCGATTAAACCTCTATAGCATATCGATTCTGGTGCTGCATTATCTACACAATCTACACATATTTTTGTACTTCAGAAGTTCATAAGTTGCCTATTTTTATGAATTTGAGTTGTATTTTGAACCTTATATGTAGGTGCAGCTGTATCATGTGTAAGATTTTGAGGTTACATTACATTGAGGTACATGAGGTTTTACATTTTGAAAAAATCTGAATTTGTGTAAATATCAATTAAAGCTTCACTTAGTACTACTTAATTACTTAACTACATCTAGTTTGTTCTACAATTATTTCAATTAAAGGTGTTCCGAAGAAATTTTAAGTTATTTTTCCTCTCTTTCTTCGGCACCGGTTCACATCTAGGAGGTTCGCATATTCTTGATAACTCTTCTAACTCTCGTTAGAAGAGTTATCAAGAATATAAATTATGTTCTGATATTATTGGTAGGAACCGTCTGTCGTTTTTTTTTTTTTTTTTTTTTTTTTTTTTTTTTTTTTTTTTTTTTTTTTTTTTTTTTTTTTTTTTTTTACAGTAATACCGCACAAGAGTCCCAACTGCTCCCGTCTGGAGCCAGTGAGACTATGGCATCCCCAATTGGGGTATGTTGTGAGGTTGAGGGTATTGGGGAGGGGAGGGAGATGGGGAAGAGGAAGGTGGGGAAGTACCTGGCTATTCAGATCTGGTCACCAAACACGGCTAAAGCCATTTCAAGCAACGTTTCAATTCTGAATGGTGGTCTTACACCAGGGCGATACTGAGAGTATCTTCCACTCTGGAACGTGCCGCAAATATACTATATATTATTTTAATTAATTAATTGTGAAATAACACAAATTAATCAAATAAAATTTATTTGCGCACGCCGGGTTCGAACCCGCGACCTTCGGATCTGTAGTCAAAAGCGTATACCACTAGACCACGCCGGCCGTCTTGATCTGAAAAGATTCTTTATAAGTTTAATAACTTCGTCAGTTCCAATTTCGAAAGTGTCACATTCGTGCAAACGCACAAGGAAATATTATATTGTTTGAAGATGTATTTACCTTTTCCAATTAATGTTAATCGTCCGCTAGGGATAATAAAGTTACGTCATGTTACCATTTAGTTTTCCTGGAATACTATTAGAACGTTTTCCCATTAATTTGAGCTTCATGATGTAGTCTGTATTATTGGTATCGTCATTGTAGTGTTGTATTAATGGCACAATCATGATATGCGCATAAATCTAAATGCTATATGAAATATATCAATAATAATTATTGTAATCTTCTAACAATATGATCACGTAGTTGTTATTGTAAAATAATTATCTTCTCGTCGACTGAGATGAGATAATAGTAATTATAACATTACTTCGGTGAGTTGTCTCATTTCTAAAATCAGCTTTGTGTCTTTGTGTGTATACATTATATCGTTCTAGTTAGGATAATGTGGGTTGCTAGTAGCCACGTTGTAACTTATATTCTTTCTCAGTCACCTTATACTTTCAACTTTTGCGAGTTTGTTTAATATCTGTTAAGGCGAAGCTTAATGCCAAATCACTATTTTGATTAATCCATATAACAAATTGGTGTACATTATGAATACCAAAAAATATGCTTTAGATAAATTGAAGGTTTTCCTATCATTTCGCTTGAGTAGAATACAAATAAAAAAATAAATTACTCAATAAAAAATATAAATGTAAACCACTAAAAAAAAATTTTTCAATAGAAATGTATGAACGCATAGAGAAAACAACTTAAAAAAATACAGTATTATAGCTAAGATTATCTGTGACAGTTTCACTTGATTAACTTTTTTGCTTTCTTATAAAATTATTTACAAAACCAGTTTCTTGAAATCGAACGTTTCTATACTCCGTTTGTCAAGCGATTTTAATGCTATACAATATAAGGTATACCAAGAATATACACGTTTTTGACTTGTAGCTTCCTCTTAATGGGCGGCATTGTACCCTGAAAGAGCTCGTATTCACAGTTTATTCTAAAACTTAAAACCGAATTGTCACCAACCAACTGTTTTTAATTTTATTTATTACGGAAAATAAATTTAATTCAGTCCGTTCCCACATTGGGCTTGCATCAGTATCAACAATTTTACGAATAAAATAACTTCAAACCAATTTCTCGCAATACCGCCAATCTTTTCATAGTTTTCTGTCTATCTGATGCGGCGTTTGTCCCTTAAGGCGAAGCTTAATGCCAAATCACTATTTTGATTAATCTTTATAACGAATTGGTGTACATTATGAATACCAAAAAATGTGCTTTAGATAAATTGAAGGTTTTGTTATCATTTTGTTGAGTATAATACAAATAAAAAAATAAATTACTCAATAAAAAATATAAATGTAAACTACTAAAAAAAATTTTTTTTCAATAGAAATGTATGAAAGCTTAAAGGAAACAACTTTAAAAAATACAGTATTATAGATAAGATTATCTGTGACAGTTTCACTTGACTAACTTTTTTGTTTTCTTATAAAATTATTTACAAAATAAATAAAAACCAGTTCAATGCTTGTGTGGAATGGTACTTGCAAGATGAATTTAATTATTGCCTTTTGAATTTTTTGTATTGGGTCGATTGCAGTGTTTGTAGCGCTTCCCCAAGCCAGTATGCCATATGTAACAATCGATTGACAGAGTATTCCTGTTATGATTTCTGTGCCTTGTTATTATGTTTCTGTGGCTTGCTTTAAAATTGGGTTATCTTCGGAATTTTAAACGTTAGATTTCGAGAAGAAAATGAAGATTTCGCTAAAAAGAGATAGAAATGACATTGGCCTTTTTAGAAGCTGATTGTCCCATAAAGGGTTCTTTTTACTGTAGGTACGTGTTTAAAAGTTCCTACCAATTCTATTTGAAGCGGCATTTGTCCATTGAGGGCACTTACAACAGTTCTCGTCAACCAATTAGTATCAGCTCACGAATATTTACCAATTATTCACCATTCGCTTTATGATTTGAACGCTTGCACTGTCGGTGACTTTGGTGCTCGAAATCGAGAAGAAAATGAAGACTTCGCTAAAAAGAGATAGAAATGACATTGGCCTTTTTAGAAGCTGATTGTCCCATAAAGGGTTCTTTTTACTGTAGGTACGTGTTTAAAAGTTCCTACCAATTCTATTTGAAGCGGCATTTGTCCATTGAGGGCACTTACAACAGTTCTCGTCAACCAATTAGTATCAGCTCACGAATATTTACCAATTATTCACCATTCGCTTTATGATTTGAACGCTTGCACTGTCGGTGACTTTGGTGCTCGAAATCGAGAAGAAAATGAAGACTTCGCTAAAAAGAGATAGAAATGACATTGGCCTTTTTAGAAGCTGATTGTCCCATAAAGGGTTCTTTTTACTGTAGGTACGTGTTTAAAAGTTCCTACCAATTCTATTTGAAGCGGCATTTGTCCATTGAGGGCACTTACAACAGTTCTCGTCAACCAATTAGTATCAGCTCACGAATATTTACCAATTATTCACCATTCGCTTTATGATTTGAACGCTTGCACTGTCGGTGACTTTGGTGCTCGAAATCGAGAAGAAAATGAAGACTTCGCTAAAAAGAGATAGAAATGACATTGGCCTTTTTAGAAGCTGATTGTCCCATAAAGGGTTCTTTTTACTGTAGGTACGTGTTTAAAAGTTCCTACCAATTCTATTTGAAGCGGCATTTGTCCATTGAGGGCACTTACAACAGTTCTCGTCAACCAATTAGTATCAGCTCACGAATATTTACCAATTATTCACCATTCGCTTTATGATTTGAACGCTTGCACTGTCGGTGACTTTGGTGCTCGAAATCGAGAAGAAAATGAAGACTTCGCTAAAAAGAGATAGAAATGACATTGGCCTTTTTAGAAGCTGATTGTCCCATAAAGGGTTCTTTTTACTGTAGGTACGTGTTTAAAAGTTCCTACCAATTCTATTTGAAGCGGCATTTGTCCATTGAGGGCACTTACAACAGTTCTCGTCAACCAATTAGTATCAGCTCACGAATATTTACCAATTATTCACCATTCGCTTTATGATTTGAACGCTTGCACTGTCGGTGACTTTGGTGCTCGAAATCGAGAAGAAAATGAAGACTTCGCTAAAAAGAGATAGAAATGACATTGGCCTTTTTAGAAGCTGATTGTCCCATAAAGGGTTCTTTTTACTGTAGGTACGTGTTTAAAAGTTCCTACCAATTCTATTTGAAGCGGCATTTGTCCATTGAGGGCACTTACAACAGTTCTCGTCAACCAATTAGTATCAGCTCACGAATATTTACCAATTATTCACCATTCGCTTTATGATTTGAACGCTTGCACTGTCGGTGACTTTGGTGCTCGAAATCGAGAAGAAAATGAAGACTTCGCTAAAAAGAGATAGAAATGACATTGGCCTTTTTAGAAGCTGATTGTCCCATAAAGGGTTCTTTTTACTGTAGGTACGTGTTTAAAAGTTCCTACCAATTCTATTTGAAGCGGCATTTGTCCATTGAGGGCACTTACAACAGTTCTCGTCAACCAATTAGTATCAGCTCACGAATATTTACCAATTATTCACCATTCGCTTTATGATTTGAACGCTTGCACTGTCGGTGACTTTGGTGCTCGAAATCGAGAAGAAAATGAAGACTTCGCTAAAAAGAGATAGAAATGACATTGGCCTTTTTAGAAGCTGATTGTCCCATAAAGGGTTCTTTTTACTGTAGGTACGTGTTTAAAAGTTCCTACCAATTCTATTTGAAGCGGCATTTGTCCATTGAGGGCACTTACAACAGTTCTCGTCAACCAATTAGTATCAGCTCACGAATATTTACCAATTATTCACCATTCGCTTTATGATTTGAACGCTTGCACTGTCGGTGTCTTTGGTGCTCGAAATCGAGAAGAAAATGAAGACTTCGCTAAAAAGAGATAGAAATGACATTGGCCTTTTTAGAAGCTGATTGTCCCATAAAGGGTTCTTTTTACTGTAGGTACGTGTTTAAAAGTTCCTACCAATTCTATTTGAAGCGGCATTTGTCCATTGAGGGCACTTACAACAGTTCTCGTCAACCAATTAGTATCAGCTCACGAATATTTACCAATTATTCACCATTCGCTTTATGATTTGAACGCTTGCACTGTCGGTGACTTTGGTGCTCGAAATCGAGAAGAAAATGAAGACTTCGCTAAAAAGAGATAGAAATGACATTGGCCTTTTTAGAAGCTGATTGTCCCATAAAGGGTTCTTTTTACTGTAGGTACGTGTTTAAAAGTTCCTACCAATTCTATTTGAAGCGGCATTTGTCCATTGAGGGCACTTACAACAGTTCTCGTCAACCAATTAGTATCAGCTCACGAATATTTACCAATTATTCACCATTCGCTTTATGATTTGAACGCTTGCACTGTCGGTGACTTTCGAGCTCGAAATCGCCCGTGGAAACCAGTTTTTCGGTCAAGTCATACATCATCCTATCGTTGTGTACATACGAGTATTGCGCAAACTTGTAAGGCGAGAAGTTCCGTTAAAATTATCTTGTTTACATTGTATGAGTATGAATCAGATTAAGAACGGGGACCTTGTTGGGACATTGGGGGGGTGGTCAACCCCCATATAAATATGTTTTTCTTAGTAATCTTCTTTTGTGCGTATTGTATTTGCGAGTGTATAAATACTAAATATTTATTTTTATAGTGGAATAACTTAATAAGTGAAACCACATTGCAGTAACTTAAATTAAATTACTGTAAAGTTTTCTTGTCTCTAACAAAAAGGTTACAATGAAGAAATCCATATTTGGTTTTATTTTGGCTGATAAAATATAGACTAATTTCCCGAAAACAAATAAATAAATAATATTTAACAATTATTTTACAAGCAATAATTATTCGCCTGAAACACTCATCCACATTTGAAAATCTCTTGATAAAAGATACATGATGGCGTCATGTATCTTTTATCAGGAGATTTTTCAATGTGGATGAGTGTTTCAGGCGAATAATTATTGCTTGTAAAACAATTGTTATCCTTTGTGCTATGCATAAAAAATCTTGTCTTAAACATTAGTTTACCAAAAAAATAATAATAAATAATATTTATTTAACCACTGAAGACAGTATTAAGTGACATTATTCGTCAGAAGGTACCTTACCATTGTAACATTGCAGGTACCAAAGCAGAAATAAATTCAGTAATGAACCGACTGCACACTACTACACAGTGCAGGGAATAAATATCACATGAACACCAACGGTACTGAATGTCTATCAGCCTATAAAAACATTGTTATTAAATCTGTATGTCTATCTTCATAGCTTTGTAATTTTATAAATTTTCAATGGATCTAAATTTATAGGAATGTGCATCCTATAGATTACTCTGTTTGTTGCTTTAAGTTAATATTTCTATACTTGGTACATATTTTAATTGTTATATCTCTTTTACTCTCTGATTATATAAAATGTGTTTTTAATTTTATCATATGTAAAAGCCCTAATTGGGCGTGTACAAATAAATAAATAATTATGGGTGAAAGATGTGGAACAGAAAATATAGAAAAATGTTCCGCATCAATGCAAAGTTAACAGAATGCATTGTCATCTACAACGAGTCTATCTGCCGAGTTTCAGCTCGATCGATGTCGGAAAGATTTGAATTTATTCATTACCGAAAAGACAAAAGTGAAATTCAAATAGATTCATTTGAAAAAAAGCTAAATTGGAAACTGCCTAGTGTGACTCTTTTTTTACATATTAATCTACCATATAATTACAAACAGTCTTGTGGTAAGCCATACTACGAATATATTAAAGATAAATAATAATATAATGCCATTTTTTCTTAATTAGGTACCTATGTAATGCTTTAACACGCTCGTCAATGTTTACCATAAAGATTATTTACCATTTACCGTAAAGATTACGATTGTTTTATCATTAGTTAAATATTAAAAACCTTATTAAAAAAACTCTTCAATTATAACCCGGACACTCCCACAAAAAAAAATATATCAGGAAATGAAACTCTTGAAAATAAGAAAATTGTACGAATACAACATGTGCCTCCTAATCTACAAAATCCAAAATGGACTTATACACACAAACACAACATTTAAACAAACGTCACAAGTACACGAACATTATACTAAGCAACATAACAAATTGTACACAAATACTGTAAGGACTGAAAGTGGCAAAAGAGGCATTGGCCACGAGGGTGTACAAATATACAATCTCCTTCCAGATAACCTTAAAACGGAAAGTATAAATGTATTTTATAAAACACTTTTTAATCCAAGTTATCAGAACAAAATTAGAAAACTACTTGTATGTACTTATTTAAGTTAAGAAAGTGAAATGTAAATTTCTTTTAACTTAATAAATAAAAAATAAATAATTACACTAATCTCTTCACTATCTCTAATCTATCTTTTTTTTTCAAAAGTACTGGGAAAAGCTATCATTTTTTGAACGTGAAATGTTGGCTTAGAAATGATTATTTTAATTTTTTTTAAACTTTATAAAGGTTTCATCATAAAATAACTAGCCATTCTGCAGGGGTAGGCAGTTAGGTATGAGTTAATGAGTTAATTCACAAATAAAAAGTTTCCATCAATTTAAAATCTCAACCGAACATGGATAATCCACAAAGGTTGTGCAATAACCAGTGATCTCACCCGAATCTAAATTTATCTGTTATTATCTATATCCATTCATTATTGTTATCAATTATCAATGCTCTTTTTGATTAATTTTGATAAATATTTCTGCTTCACAAATTAATTTTATTTAATAATCTTTATATTTTTTTATTTATTACTAATGACATTATTCATAATGAGTTTAATAAAATTCAATTCGGCAAAGACAACGTTATACATTAAAAGTAAATTATTTTTACATAAGAAGCATTTAAAAGGGAGTTCAATGAATACTCAGAGTTTACACAGATTTGGAAACTGAATGGACACACTTTAAACAAATTTAATTGAAAATATTTCGTAAATACATATTAGATATAGAGTTCCAAAGAAAGATTGTGTCATTGGTTAATAAAGCTGCCGAGAATATTTCCTTTGAGAACTTTTGCCAATGTTTTTGTTACTTAACTAGAAGTTTTAGGTTACTGGGTAATGCTTTGTATCGCGCATATGCGATATATTGTTAGGATTTAATTCTAATGATTATTTGGTTTTATGAAGGAAATTGCCACATGGTAATAAATTCGATTTTATACTATGAAGTAGTACATTGTATTGTTAGGTTCCTATAAAGTATTAATAAAATTATTTTTGCCATTCGTGTATTTTGAACAGCTGGAGTGATTTTGTCCTTGAATTGAGTCAAATATGAATTATGTGCTGATGTGAATAGTAATTACTAGACATCGGATTATATGCATTTGCATATTTGCATATGCAAATGCATATAAGTCTCTAATTACGACGTGAATGCATATTTCAGCCTTTTTTCCCAAATCGTGCATATTTCGTTTAATAGCGGGAGGTATCATCTACGTATAGGGAGCTAGGTGACTCGGACGCTAGGGGCACGAGCGCGGAGGCCATACATGGTGAAAGCTGGCCAAGCCTTGCAAACTTTTTATCCAAATTTACTACACATTACCTGCTTAGCTCACGGGTTTCATCGCCTTGCAGAAGAGATACGGCAAGAGTATGGGAATGTTAATAAATTGATTTCCTCTACAAAAAAGTGTTTTTAAAAGCACCGTCGCGTGTGCAGTCTTATAAAGAGCAATTGTCAAATCTAGCATTGCCGCCAGAACCCATAATTACACGATGACCCCATCGTGTAATTATGGGTTAGTACCCACTTGGCTAAAGGCAGTATTATTCTATGCTGAAAATTTTGAGGCCGTAAAACAAGTAGTTGGGCAATTTGACAGTTCTGAGGCCATTGCAATTCATTCAAGCAAGCTAGCATTTGAAGACGCATCCATTAAACAGAATATCGCCCTCATCTTAACACATTTCCACAAGTTACCAGATACCATAAAAAAATTGGAAACAAAAAACCTTCCTCTAATTAAAGCAATAGAAATACTGGAAACAATGATTGAACTCGCCAACGCCCTTCCTAATTCAATATCAGAAAAGATTCGTAAAAAGTTAGACTCTATTTTGCTTAAAAACCCGAGTCTTGAAGATATGAAGAACATTAATGCCTACATCAACGGCACCCTGCCTAAACAGATATCTCCAGAAATGGCGCAAAATTTTAAATTTTCTCCAATGACATCAGTTGACGTAGAGAGGTCGTTTTCGGCGTACAAATTAATACTGGGTGACAAACGTCACAAATTTGAGCTCGAAAATTTGGAAAAATATTTAGTTGTATATTGTCACAAAAACTATGCATAATTTTAAGAATATTTCGCTGTTTTTGTATGGTCTTTAATTAAAATATATAAAAATATAAATGGTTTTTTGATTTTGCACTGTGCATATTTTGGGCAAATCAAGAGTTTTTAGTGCATATTTCGGCCTTTTTTAGTGCATATTTGCATGCATATTTTGGCACTTTGTTAGTGCATATAATCCGATGTCTAGTAATTACCTACCAATTAACAGGCAATTGCCGGACCCTGGTTCCTTGTAATTAGTTAATTATAAGTACCTTACTAATCTGTCTCTAAAATATAATTTTCACTGTATACATATAATATACATACAGAATGGTAGATACTCTCTGTTTTGTCCTAGTGAAAGACCACCATTCGGAATCGCGAAGTTGCTTTAAATGGCTTTAGCTGCGTTTTCGTGAGTACGTGGTACTTCCCAATCTTCCTCTTCCCTATCTCCTTCACAAACCCTCTTCCCTTCAGCTTCACACCAATGAAACTGACGGCTATACTGTATGTGTATACCACTCTATGGGATAAAGTACACAACTTTGGGAAATGATTCTACATGATATTAGAAGTAAAAAAGATTAAAAATACTTTTTTCGAAATTCATTGTTTTTTTCCCATACAAAAATATTTTTTTCCACTAAAGAATAGTTATTTTTTTCATACACACAATTTATACCTGAAAACAACGTTGGAATTTCTAAAAAGTCATTATCTTTTTTACTTGTATTATCTCATGTAGAATCACCTCCCGAGGTGTGTGCACTTTACCCCCGGACACCCTTTATTGTTTTACATTCATATAAAATCTGTGTATTATTATCTTATACCTGTGTACAGACTACCCACGCTGTAAATCAGTCTTAGAAGTTTTGATTAATAAAATGGAAATAAAAGACAAATAAAATAGCGCTAAAACCGATCCCTGTTCCCCGAATATTAATTTACCAAGTTAAAGTTCAAATCCCAGCCAAGTTCGCCAGAAGCTATTCGCAGTACTCGCTCGTTATTGTTATTACGATTACCTCCAAGGTCCGCCCGTAAAACTCCGCTAGTAAAACTACCAAGTGAGTGTATCCGCCAATGAAAGCTTTAGAAAAACTCTTGCCAGACAAGAATTTATCTTGCTTAAATATTTTCTTCGTGCAAGTACATTTATTATATTTTATTTAGTCAGTTTTGTTGGGCAAATCAAAAATCAAACTTAGCAATCGCTCAGTTTACACTTAAGTATCTGATTTTTTCGTTGCTTTTGCTCCGCTAAGCGTTCAACTTTCAAAGTGACGTCGGCCACACTAACTAATAATGTATATTATGCATTAAAAAAAGTAAACATTGAATCAGATACTTGAGTCGGGCCATGTCAAGAGTCAGAACAATAGAAGAGTATGTATGAGACGATGTATGAATGTGAATGAGGCAAGGAGTGTGTGCCAAGACCGAGTTGTTTGGCGGTCCGTCCTCTCTGCCTACCCCTGCGGGGAAACGGCGTGATGGTTAGTTAGTTAGTTAGTTAGTTAGTATTCCAGGAAAAAGCTCTCAAACATGCCCCGACTCAATAGACTCGGTTGTGCCTTTGGGCTCCCCGACTTACTCCACTATTCATTTCGTGCATTATCCTGCCGCTAATTTCTGCATTCATCCGCACTCCGCACTGCGCACTGCACGTCCAAACTCCAAACCATCTAATCGTACCTCTATTGATCTTGTTCATTGTGCCTCACATTATCCTGCCGCTACTTTCTGCGTTCATCCGCACTCCGCACTGCGCACTGCGCACTGCATGTCCAAACTCCAAACCATCTAATCGTACCTCTATTGATCTTGTTCATTGTGCCTCACATTATCCTGCCGCTACTTTCTGCGTTCATCCGCACTCCGCACTGCGCACTGCGCACTGCACGTCCAAACTCCAAACCATCTAATCGTACCTCTATTGATCTTGTTCATTGTGCCTCACATTATCCTGCCGCTACTTTCTGCGTTCATCCGCACTCCGCACTGCGCACTGCGCACTGCACGTCCAAACTCCAAACCATCTAATCGTACCTCTATTGATCTTGTTCATTGTGCCTCACATTATCCTGCCGCTACTTTCTGCGTTCATCCGCACTCCGCACTGCGCACTGCGCACTGCACGTCCAAACTCCAAACCATCTAATCGTACCTCTATTGATCTTGTTCATTGTGCCTCACATTATCCTGCCGCTACTTTCTGCGTTCATCCGCACTCCGCACTGCGCACTGCGCACTGCACGTCCAAACTCCAAACCATCTAATCGTACCTCTATTGATCTTGTTCATTGTTCCTCACATTCTTTCTGAATCCTCCACATTTGCAGATAATACGGTCATGGATCTCATTTCTACAGCATTTAGTCTACTTTCCTCATACATCTGCCAGTTCCATGCCTCATTGCCATACATCACGGTTGGCATCAGCAATCCATTGCGAACTGCCTCGCTTCTTTTGGCAACTTTTTAACATCGTCGACTTCCTCTGTCCTCCATTAATGTCCATTTTATTTTTTATTTTGTTTATTTAGGAAAACTAACAGATTTTTTACATTCTTAAATAATCAACTTATAAAAAATACAAATAATATCTAATGATAGGTTTTCACTTACAAAATTAATTATAATAACAAACTAAGGGTCCAGTACCCGTGGGCAAAAAATATTTACAGAAAATACAAAATACTAAATAAAGTAAACATAACATCGGATATAAGAACACAAGTAAATTACAAAATATCAATTTTATCCTCACACAACACCAATAATCACCAATATATACTTCCCAAAACCCCAAATACAAAAATCAATTCACTTGCTCCAAGTATTCATCGCTTAAAATTATGTTGCACAGCGTTTTCGTGCATTTATTTTAAATAACTACTTGGACTTATTTATGGGCGTTTAACGAGATGCATATTTTTCATTCCGATCTCTGTATGGAAACTATATCGGGACCCTTTATTATAATTTTTACTTTACACTATTGTTTATTTTCATATGTTCATACTTAGAGAAGAAGTAATATTTTGGGATTTTTTTTAAATGGCAATACTTTGAACGTAACCGTAATTCACATGAAAACATCAGTCATTTACCTTTGCCATTGCCGTCAGCAAATCATCAAGAATACACTCGAAATTCACAATACCGAACAGTAACCCACGTTCATAATCAAATCAGAACTCATATTGTAGTATTTTTTACCAACATTTAAAATATAAAACCAAATAAACAGCCAACATTTCCACGTAATTTACAGATGGTGTCCAATAATGTGATGTGCCCTTTACTCATAATTAAATCATTTTGCATACATACTTCGTTCGTCCTAGACTTGACAATATTCATCATTTCTCCTATTTTATCCCGCTCCCAATAATCATTGGAATTACATTTCTGATACCTGCTAGATTCTAAATGTAACTAACTAACCATCACATCGTTTCCGTAGGCAAAGAGGACGGATCGTCAAACAACTCGGTCTTGGCACACACTCCCTGCATCATTCACATTCATTCATGGTCTCATTAATACTCTTCTATCATTCTGACTCTTGACATGTCCCGACTCAAATATTTGATTAACTTGGTCGTACCATATCTTATATTCTCCTTACACTTCTTTCTTCGTTAATTTGCTGTACATGCCTCTTTCTTAATATAAAAATATACGGAACAAAAGGAAAAACCTTATC
The DNA here is from genome assembly GCA_026573805.1 of Hesperophylax magnus. Classification (NCBI taxonomy): domain Eukaryota; kingdom Metazoa; phylum Arthropoda; class Insecta; order Trichoptera; family Limnephilidae; genus Hesperophylax; species Hesperophylax magnus. Next base: position 306,567 of record JAIUSX010000190.1, on the reverse strand, counting down.
TCACGAATGCATTAAAATCGCCACCTCTCTGTGGGGTAAACTTGAATATACCACCGCGTTCACAATACACAGAAAGGTCATTAGAGTAGAATCGTTGCTGCACCCTGACCCGCCCGGCGTTGCCATGGCGACGGTACAATGTCAAGAGTAGACGGGTAGAGGGTGGAGGGTGGAGGGTAGGAGTTACAAGGGTAGAAGGAGCAAGGGTAGAACGGGGCAAGGACGGGCCAAGGGCTAGTGGGGAACAGACACGCGAACGCCGAACCGACCCCACTTACCCCACGGCGCGGTATTATTATGGTGTTTTGTAGGCGACGAAAATATTACCGTTTTCAAAACGGTTTTTAATTTATAATCACCTGTCTGAATGTGATTTAATTGTTTATTTGATGGAATAAGATAGATTTCTGAAGAAATAAATTATGTATTTGAACGGCGCCCTTGAGGTGATTTTGCACAAAAACGGCGCTATACAAATCTTCCAAATATTATTATTTTTATTATAAAGTATAGTTTTTAGATATTTTTTATTTGGCGGCCTGCATAGCGTAGTAATTCACACAATTCATTCATTCGGTTTGGAGTCTGGATTTTCTTTGACCTGCGACCCGTTCTTGGAAGCGGATGCTATTCCAGTAAAAATGTTAAGCGTGCGCTTCCTGACTGTTCCCTGGTGCCGAATAACGCAAGATCCTCTATATATACTCCTTTGAAATAATAGTAGAGGAAGGGCAACATTCCCACATGACGTCTATGTTCCAAAGATTGCAAATCCTTTTGTGAAAACAGGAGAATCTATAAAACGGATCGCCCGTTTCTGCAAAGTCATGTGTTTTCAGCTAATGGTGCACTTGTAATTTGTACAGGACTAGAAGGTGTGTACCTCTTCGTTTCGTGATGTTACGATGCATCGCAATTTGAATTGTTACGCCAGTAGGAATTATTATTTTGTTTTTTTCTTGCATTCAATTTGCATTGTACAATGAACCAGGTGTACAAAATATTGCGTATAAATAACAAGCACAAAGAAATCGAATTTGTCTAATTGCTTTTTAGGTGAGTTTCTAGGTTGCTTTGTCGATATTGCACTCGGAGGGCGAAACCTTGTTATGTGATAAACAACGCTATAAGTAACAGCAGAACTTGATATTTTTTCAGTTGTATCTCTTTGTAATAATAATGATGGATTATTTGTAGAGCGCCGTTTTCGTGAGAAAATCACCTCAAGGACTCTTAACAGCTTAATTTATGCATTTAATTTATTCACTATCACTTAGACTTATAACTTATTACTTTTGGCTTATACCTAAATTTCATAGCTACAGACTTATGACTAGTGGCTTATAACTAAGATTAATGTCGAGTGATTTACAACTAAGACTTTTAACTAATGACTTCATGCATATTTAAAAAAAAATCTAAAGTTTTCTTGCGTGCAATTTTTTTGTAAATTTTCTTTGGAAAGGAGATATCTTGAAGATTTCTCCTTGACTACCCACTTTAATGTAATAACTATTTATTATGCGTAAACTTTTTTTGTAATATTTTATACCTTACCACTGACACCACGGGCAGAAATCATAACAATCTATATTTGTGAACGTAAATAAATTAAATGCATAAATTAAGTTGTTAAGCGCCCTTGAGGTGATTTTCTCACGAAAACGGCGGTATACGTAGGTATAATCCAATCATTAATCGATCCTATTAATTTCTAGCACTTTATGTTAGTCAATTCACTGCGATGTCAGCAGGAGAACTGCAATACTGACTGGAATCGGAAAACCTTCTGAAGCAGCCTTTATGGCAGTATCATGGAAATGCGGGAAAATAATTTGAAAAATAAATAAGACAAAGGTACCATAAACATGTGATAAACATATCATACCTATGGTAACCCTGGCTACTGGCCATAGTGGCCATGACCCGTGACATAATGAACCGATACGTGTATCCTATATTTCTTTTTGATTCAGGTGTAGTTAAGGCCTGTAATAAATTATTTTAAAATACTAGTTTCGGTTGTAATTCCGTCTGTCTGTAAATCCGGTTCAATGAACTCTAGAAATTTTGTTTCGAATTTAAGTTTCATTTTCAAGCGTTTTTTGTTTGGAGAATTCAGAAGAGCGATAAAGCACCTACTTAAAAATGATTTTAATTGCCATTTTTACAGAATTGGAACTGATTTGTCTTCAATTCAGTCTATCCCCATTGATGTACCTATATATAATATTTAGATGAAATATGAACCGAAAAAAATAGTTCCAGGTTTTTACCTCAAATTGGTTCGATTTTATCTCCAACGTTCCCGATGCTCTAACGCCGAACGACCGGAAACTACTGAATCCAATCATCCTGTTAAAAAAGAGATAGCATGCCAAATCCCTGATAAAATATTAGTCTTTCCGAATATATCGTTCTTTTCCTAATACTAACTACCTACCTAGACTAAATGCGACAGTATAAATATTAGTACGAACACGTGTTCCGCCGTCCTTATAAAACATTCGCATTTGACTGATAGTTTGTTAGGAACTCTTTCAATTCATTCGTTATAGGCCTGCAGTCCCATTTTTAACAGGAAAACGAATAATTTGAGAGATTTTTAATAAATTAACAGTATTTCATATCAGTAAGTTTTCTCCGTATATACGCGCGTGATAATAGTGTAACACGTTTCAATGAGATATTATTACGCAATAGGGTCTCTATGACTATCCCAATTGTCAGATTTAATTATCTGTTAAAGAATGCATACTTGTCGGAACTAAATTATCTACCAATACGCTACCACGCCGCGTTTGGCTAGCCCTTTGAACTCAAAACACTTTGCCTCGTGTGACCTTCCTAAGAATGGATCCAAGTACCTGTGTATCAACTTAATGCGGGTTATTTATCTACATTTCCTCCTCATTCCGTTATTACAGAGTCCTTCCTATTCACTTGGTATCTCTCAGGATTCACAAGGTTAGTCTGAATGTACGTGACACCCTACAATAATAATAATGGTAGGTTAATTCAGCTGAGCAGAGCGGTGAGTGCAATACTCGGTCTGCCATGTAAAAGCACACACATAAATATAAAAAATAAAATAGTTAACACATTTAGCACTTGTATTATGGTGGGTTGCGGAAAATTCTCCATGTATGGTACAGGGGCGCGCCCTGCCACTGCGCGACGGCCTGGACGAGAATGTTTTCCGTTTTGTGGCGCAACAAAGCAGCGAATCCGTGCACTCTTCCCCCTGTGATCATCTGCTAGGCGCTGCATCGCCAAGGTAGGCCGAGCAGCGCCATGTATGCGTGGTTATACTGTACTCGGAGTGTGTTCATGACGCCTTGTGTGTGTACCTTGTCCATAGTTAGCTAGTGCATGCAGTACCTACAACATATAACATCTTCCTTGTTTGTATGAGTTGGAGTGAGGAAAGGGCTGAGGGAAGATATTGCGTACCTTTGTAACAGCAAGGTTCCATGTGCCATTTGTATGAAGCGGTTAAAAGTTTGAAACCCGAATAAATAATTAAAGAAAAACAGATAGAAACCTGTTGCTTTGAAAATCAGAAACTCAGAACAACAGAGTTTTTTTATCTGAAGAATGTTCTTAAACGTAAAGATAACTCACCTTTTCATAAATATGTACCTTTGAATGATAAATGGGAACGATTCTTACAAGCGATGATGTAGATTCCAAAATTATTGTATCAGTTAATAATCCTATATGTTAAATGTGCACTTTTATGTTTAAATTTCTGACAGATTAATTAATTCGGTAATATTAATTAATTTCTGATTGTCTTTTGAAAGGCAACTATCCCGAAAGAAAATTGTAAATACTTTCAGTTTCACTGATTTTGACAGGCAACTGCGCTGGTATGTTATAAATTTAAGCAGATTATCACTTGTGTCCCGGTGAATATTATCTTTTTTCTTGAGGTAATGTTGTTATTTCTCAATCGCATACCTTGGTTTAAACTTTGATTGACATGTTAAATAATCACTGCCAACCTCCAAATGTCGGTAGCCAAACGGTTGTGGAAGGTTACAGTCATTGACTCATGGTTATAGTGCATTGACGCATGAAATACTATCGTTTGATGATTTAAAATAACAATTATTTTTACAATTTACAACTTTACTTTCAATGCAAATTTGAAAATGACAAACGTTGGGTGGTTTGTTCATCAAATTATAACGGTTTGATGGTTTTTCAAGAGGTGACCAAAATTAGTTAATAAATCATGGTATATAGTTATTGAGAATCCGGTTTAGTTTGAATTCGAGAAAAAACAAGATAAAGATCTTGCTTGCTTGATTTCATACGTAAGCAATTCTGTCACAACTTGATTGATTCTGTTCCCATCAAAACTGTTGACACGTGTAGTAAAAACATATTTTATAGGCACAAATAATAAAGATAGACGTTAATTTTGTGATTCGTTATATTGAATGACGCATTTTAGGAGGTTTACAAGAAAAGAAAACTCCTATCTTAGAATGTCTCCTATCGAATCGGAGGTTTTGTTTTTTGTTTTAGCGACTATATGAAACATTGTACGTACAAAATATCATGGTGAATTTATGTAAGTAATGGTATTTCTTATTGTTATGCTTATTTAAATCTATTTTATTTGTGTTCTATATCCTTTTAGTGTTTTTTAAAGTTCTTTCATTGACCTATTTCAGCCAGATTTTTGTTCTTGATTTATACCCATTGAACTTTTCTATTAGTTTTGTATCTGGGGGAAAGAAGTTGTGGAGTTTTGTCGTAAAATAAATAATGTAGTTTCTTTATCCGAATGTGGTTTTTTAACTTTGAATGTTTTTATGTCATTTTTATTCGATCTACTGTGATGGTTGGTTGTCATCGGGGCAATAATGACCCTGCGGACTGCAGCCTGGAACAACTCGGAGGAACTGTCCTAGTACCAGTCACATAAGTTTCGAAGCCGTGTACATCAATTTTCTCCTGGATTTTCAGTTGGTTAAACTTGTATTTGTCACTCCCGACGAGACAAATGTATTGAATTTTAATTTTGTATGCTTTGTGCAATCAATTATTAGTTCATTCAATGAAGAACTTGTAAATTAGTTACCCAATTTATCCTAGGAATTTAAAGGATACTCTTGCATATTTTCATTTCTGTTTAAATAGAGCCTTTATTATTTGTTTATTACACCAAATGCATCCCGCAGTCCTCAGCAAGAAACCAGCTTTCCTTGATGTTTATTTATTTATTTTTTCATGTTCTCCATGAAACGGTTATACACCAATATATCATGGAGAAGATTACAAATTAAAAGGTTTACACAGGCAGTTTTACTATTTTGTCACATGCGTTATAAGATAGTTACTGAATTGTCTGTAGGTGACATTGAAAATGTCGATGTCTAAATCCTGTATCGAGCTTTGGCCAGTAATTGGGGGTAAACCGGTCTAATGTCAGAAAACTGCCTTTTGCAGTCGAGGCCATTATTTGCAAGCACCAGTCACGCGCTCGCAAAGGGTTAAAGTTGAATCTGTGCCTTAGAGTAGTACTCTAAGATCTGTGCAAAGGTTGAGAGTGTTTTATATTGTAGCGCTTCCACCAAAGATATTAGAAGAACGAGATGTGCTATGCGCAGTTCGTACTGAGTGGAATTGTTTTGCCGAGTGTCGCCGGTTTTGTTCACCAATACTACTGCACACCTTCGCTTACGCTAAGGCATCGCTAAGGTATCCGCACTAATACATAGAACAGATTTCTGTGCGTACACGTCCCGATACCGTTCAAAGTACCCTAATTAGGTAGTACTCCGGCTACGGTCCGGCGGCCAACATAGCATATCTCGTTCTTCTAATATCTTTGGCTTCCACCGTGCAGTGTGCAGTGTGCAAGGTGAACTGTGGAAGGCGGAACTCCAATAACATCTAGGTATGAATATTTAAAAAATTAAAATTAAAATAGTAGAACTTTGAACAATGGACTTCGCGTCCAACAAAAACAAATTGAGAGGCACACAAACAGATGTACAGATGAAATGCCAAACGGTCGAGTTAAAAGACTATGCTACCTTCAGTTAACAATATGAAATACGAAGATGCAGAAAAAATATGAAATTGATAACTTGATAGAGCTCGAACAGAATCTTCGTGTATGAATATGAAGATTAATGGCCAATAACGTAAAGATAATAATCGCAAGAAATATTGATCATTTAGAAGTCAGCAATAAGTTCTTCAAATTCACGATTTATCTGAAAATTCTACACGTGAGGTTAGGAAAATGTCTAAGGTTTCCAATGAATATAATTTTTAAACTATTTAAAAATTTTATGAAATTATTGTTACCATCAAACATAATAATTTCGGTTGTGTCTGTGAGTGATCAAAATTGAACAGATTGTTTTAAGAATTCAGGAAAGCGATAAAGTACCTACTGTAAGGTAAGGAAAATGTTGGGTCGCCAAATGTAAGGTATATAATGGTGAAATGTAATGTAGGTACATTCCAATGTTTACAAAAACGGTAGAGCAGAGATCTCATCTCATGATTGTGGGATTAATTTCCTGTCAAGTAAGTTGGGTGATCATAAATAATAAGAATGAATTCTTAATGGAAAATATATTGAAACATCAAGAGTTACAACAAAGCAGTACAGATGATAAACATTGTAACCATAGAAATAAATATAGGCACATACCCGATGGACTCCTGAATCAAACTAAACTAACTTAACGTGAAACGAAAGAACGACAACGGATGGCGAACGAAGACTTGTATCCGGAAGTGAGGAACGGACCCGGGACGAAAGCCAGGACATCCTTCTTAGGGGAAGCGGGAGGACGCAACACCTCCAAGGTACGCCTGCAGGAACATCAGGTCTGCAGCACGTGGAAACCAATCAGACTCTTCTACGGAGCCAGGACAGCAATCCGTTCTCTTAGTGGCACGGGAGAACGCTACTCCTTCAATGGACGCCTGCAGGGGCATCAGGCCTGCAGCACGTGGTAGTCGACCAGACTCTTCAACGGAGCCAAGACAGCAATCCGTTTTCTTAGTGGCAGCGGGAACACTACTCCTTCAAGGGACGCCTGCAGGGGCATCAGGCCTGCAGCACGTGGTAGTCGACCAGACTCTTCAACGGAGCCAAGACAGCAATCCGTTTTCTTAGTGGCAGCGGGAGGGCGCTCCGCCAAGAACAACCAGCCACAGCTAGGGCCAAGCCAATCTCGGTTTCAAGTCCGAAACACGAGCACTCCGACATGACCATCGGCCAACACTCAATAAAAGCGGGATTCCATATTCCCCACTAAAATAATAACAAACACGAACTGTACGTGAATGGATAAACACCCCGCGCCTTTCTTAAAAAGAAATAATAACTCCTATTCACATGATTAACTCAGATTGAAACCCCTTAAAAGGCGAGTGACTGGATCCACCGACCCACCGGCCCAGCAGGCCGGGGAGGAAGTCACCATAAACAAAACTGTCCTTCCTTCCTTAAAAATATTGCCAAAGTTCGAAAAAAAACACCATAGACAAAATAACCCCAATTAAGCAAGAACTACTCTTGTCACAAAATATTTATGTGACACTACCCATAATAACATATTTTAAATGTCATTCTCACAATTAAAACCGTTGTATCAAGAATTCAGATAATAAAGTACCTACCAATTTTTATTTTTATTTTTTATTTTTTTAACATTTAAACCTGCTAAACTACTTATGTAGTTTGTCAGCAGGTACATAATGACAACATTTTTGCAATAACAATAGGTAATATAATATTTTTTACCAGAATATTATTTTAATTCTATATTCGAAATGTATACTTCTTTTACAAGGCGCTGCACTTTGAAAACCAGAACACGCGTTTTGAAAGTTTTGTAATTTAATATGTAACTAATAATGAAGATAAAAGACTTTCTGTTGTTACTATTTCTATTCATGCCTAACAGCATAATGCAAATTGTAAATACATCGCGGCCTCGTCTCGGTGGTCCATGGTGGTTCATCGGTAGAGCTTTAACACTTACTATTTAGCTACCAGGGTCACGGGTTCAAAATGTGTCGAACAACGAAATCAACATAAAAATTACCCAACAGTACCACTACCTACACCTACTTGCTGTCAGCCTCCACACAATTATAGTAGCGTAGCGTTGGTATACTCAATTGGAAGCCACAAGTTTAGTAGTAAGTATAAGTGCGTGTTTCGCGGGTTAATTTACTTGGGTCAAGCACTTGCTTTTGAATTTGTCGATTGACTTATTTTTTCTATGTGCGATTTCGTTGTAGGTGGTCACCGAATAGATAAACCGATAGAATTCTGCTTTTGGTTCTAGCTCTTTTAGCAAACTCTCCGCCTCTCTCACACTTGGACCAATTGGATGGCGAAACACGCCCACGTGGCATTCCTCGCGTTATTCTTTATTCAATGGTCTTATGTAAATTGACAAAAAATCTAGGCCCAATTGCCCGCGGCTAATATCAATTTGGAATATATCGTGTGGCAGCGAAAAGAAGGTGGATGAGAAGAGGAAAATTTAAGAGTACCTGGATATTCAGTTCTGGTAAGATTAAGATTATTTAGATCAATGTTTCGAATCTGATATTCTCGCAGAACAAAGGGAAAATTTAAATGTTCACACTAGTACAAACAGGAGATGTTTTATGGATGGCGTAAATTTTTTAAGCGTTTTATGAAAAGTGTACGCAATAAGTTGTTAAGTTTTGTTAATTTTTTTAATTTTGTTGTTAATTTTCCTCTTCTCATCCACCTTTGACACCGTAAGTCATGAAATACTGATTAAAAAAATAGAAAAAATAGGAGTAACCGGTCCAGCTATCAAATTAATTAAATCATATCTATCAAACAGAAAACAATATGTTAGCATAGAAGATAATAACAGTCAGTTAGAGAGTATAAACTATGGAGTTCCGCAAGGATCTATACTGGGGCCCCTCCTATTCCAAATATATATAAATGACATCTGCCAGTTGAAACTACATGGTGAAATATTTCTATACGCAGATGACACTGCAATATTTTACTTCGGAAAAAACTTAGAAACTATATTAGAACAATCTCAAGAGGATCTTAATATTCTAAACAGTTGGCTAGTAAAAAATATATTAACAATAAATATTAATAAAACCGGCTACATGATCCTAAGCTCACCTAAAATAATAATACCGTCGCATAAACCTCTACAAATAGAAGAAAGGGACTTGCTTATTCTAGACAGCGAAAAATACCTTGGCTTACATATTGATAAACATCTGTATTTAAACAACACGTAGAAAAATTAAAAGCAAAAATCATCCCACTAATTGGTGTATTTGGTAGAATTGCCCATCTCCTACCAACGGAGGTAAAGAGGGGCTTATATTTTAGTTTAATCCAGTCCCATCTAAATTATTTAATAGAAATATGGGGAAACACATACATTACATACCTAAATGATTTACAAACAATACAGAACAAAGTTATTAAAAAACTCTTCAATTATAACCCGGACACTCCCACAAAAAAACTGTATCAGGAAATGAAACTTTTGAAAATAAGAAAATTGTACGAATACAACATATGCCTCCTAATCTACAAAATCCAAAATGGACTTATACACACAAACACAACATTTAAACAAACGTCACAAGTACACGAACATTATACTAGGCAACATAACAAATTGTACACACATGCTGTAAGGACTGAAAGTGGCAAAAGAGGCATTGGCCACGAGGGTGTACAAATATACAATCTCCTTCCAGATAAACTTAAAACGGAGAGTATAAATGTATTTAAAAAAAAACTTTTTAATCTTAAGTTATTAGAACAATATTAGAATACTATTTATTTAATGTTATATATTTAAGTTAAGAAAGTGAAATGTAAATTTCTTTTAACTTAATAAATAAATAAAAAAAATAATAATAATAATAAAAAAATTAATACTTTGATATGTTCATGAATGCAACACAATTCCAATGCTCGAAGTCGTTCTATAACTTCGTGAACACATGTCGTGTCGTGTTGACGTTATTTTTCGGAACAAAAATAAGCGCCTCGTGAATACATTTTTTTAATTCGTTAAAAACGTGTTTTAAATAAATTGTTTTCGTATCCGAAAAGTTTTACGACTTAAAACGTTATAAAAAAGGACAAGCCGGTCAAATGTTTTCAAATAAAATTCCGCTTCAAAGAATATCAAATAAATTAGTTAAGTGACAAACGTTGGCAAAGTTCACAGATATTTCTTTCGTTGCATTTTACAACTTTCCCACGCGTGTTATTTTCTGCTGAGCGGGTAAAGATTCTTGTCAACAAAATGTGTGTTTTGAAAGAGAAACTTTTGTGTTCATACAAAATAATTCAAAAGCATTATTTACAGAGCTTCTACTTACGAGTATCTGCGCATGCATCCTAAAGTGAAACTGACAAACAAAAAAATTTGAAATGAACAATGCAATATTTTTTTGGCTTATTTCTTCTCTTATTTTGAATATTAGTCCAAGTTGTGACAGTTACCTTTTATTTTCCGTGTTACGTCTAACGTCTATTTCATTAAAATTTGTTATATTTTATTTTATCTGCTTCATTGATTAAATAATTCAATGAGGTTTATAAGCTACAATAATTTAATCCTTAGAAATTGAATCTTTTATTATAGAATAAGTGTAGACTTGTAGAAAAGTCAAAAGATGTTTCATGTAAATAAAATTGGATAGATTTATCCAAGGCACCATCCAGTTCGCGTTCATTGCGTTAGTATAGGCACTTGTCCGAATATGACTAAGAGGAACTGGATTCGTGTCCCATTAAAACTGTTACCTTTTATTTTCTGTGTATTCGTCTTATTTCATTGATTATGTATTTGTGTCAACGGCAGTTTACATATTATTGACTTAACTAGGATTTTAATAGTTGTAACGTCAAATAAACATTAGTCATACATAAATGCTCAACAATTTTTGTATTATTTTTTTTCAAACATAGTAAAGAATAAATAATAATCGACCGTTTGGCATTTCATCTGTCTGTGAATTTGTTTGTACTTTCAGTTTCCGGTTTCGAAAATATCCTGCATCCACTTTATAATGCAAGCAAGGCTCACTTTTACTAGATGGCTAACTTTGACTGAGTTTTCAATATTATGATAGTTACCTACCTACCTGAAGAAACTTAAAAAATGTCATTGAGATAATGACGTTTCTTTAAATAAATTGTAAAATTTGAAAAATTATTTGGAAGAAAAAATGTCACATGAAATATTATGAGGTTTGTAATTAAGTATGTAAGTATTTTACGTACCTACTTAATTTCAAATATTATAATTTCAGAGGAAATTTTGGATTTGATTAATTAAATAAAAAAAATATATAAATATACGATTATGGACGTGAAATGTACTGTTCACAGAACTACTAGTTTAAAATTCGTTATATATATATATTAAGAACCGAAATAAACAACAAGTTCTCGTGGGCGATTATCGCTTAACCTAGAAAATGTGTTGCCAAGGATACGCCCACATAATCGCACGGGTGTTTGAATACATTATCAGGACATTGTCACCGGATAAATTATGCCAAAATACGAGTCGTTTTTCGAGGTCCTTCCTGAAACAAAAAAAATGCGTACCTATTCGCAACCTTTAACTCTTTGATATCCTGCGCATTTTTAGTTAGCACCTACAATTATATTATGTTTTTCGCGTTTACTTTGTGTGGTTTTAGTAAATACCTACAATTATATTATGTTTCGATGTGCTTTTAGTAAGTACCTACAATTATATTATGTTTCGATGTGCTTTTAGTAAGTACCTACAATTATATTATGTTTTTCGCGTTTACTTTGTGTGGTTTTAGTAAATACCTACAATTATATTATGTTTCGATGTGCTTTTAGTAAGTACCTACCTACAATTATATTATGTTTTTCGCGTTTACTTTGTGTGGTTTTAGTAAGTACCTACAATTATATTATTTATTTTTTTTAATTTATTTTTTTTAAATTATATTTATTCAATAAAAAAATTTACAATGTGTGATATAGATTTATATATATTTCACTAGTAATAAGATGAAAGATATTATGATATGATTAATATTTATTATTTTTCAATGTTCTCCCATAATAAGCAATTGCTTGTGTGTATGGGATGAGGTATTATTTGTTTAGTTTATTAGATTTTTATTTTATTTTTTAAATTTTTGTTTTTCTTTTATTTACGTTTTTTTTATTTAGTTTGGTTTTTTCGTGTTTACTGTATGTGGTTTGATTCAGTTAAAAATTTCATATATTATTTTGAATGACTTTATTTTCTGTTTATTTATACTAGTTTTTCAGAAAACATTCAGAACTTAGATAATAATAAATAACAACTTTTACATTTGATGATGATGGTGTAGGTCACGAATCTCCCTGGTCCTCCAGTGAGATGTGAGATGCTCTACGCCTTGGGTGGTGGAGATGAATGGATGACGAGTTCCTCCAGGCCGATGCTCGACACCATGGATGGTGGAGATGAACGGTGGCGAATTCTTCAGGCCGATGCTCGACACCGTAGGTGGTGGAGATGAATGGATGACGAGTTCCTCCAGGCCGATGCTCGACACCATGGATGGTGGAGATGAACGGTGACGAATTCTTCAGGTCGATGCTCGACACCGTAGGTGGTGGAGATGAATGGATGACGAGTTCCTCCAGGCCGATGCTCGACACCATGGATGGTGGAGATGAACGGTGGCGAATTCTTCAGGCCGATGCTCGACACCGTAGGTGGTGGAGATGAATGGATGACGAGTTCCTCCAGGCCGATGCTCGACACCATGGATGGTGGATATGAACGGTGGCGAATTCTTCAGGCCGATGCTCGACACCGTAGGTGGTGGAGATGAATGGATGACGAGTTCCTCCAGGCCGATGCTCGACACCATGGATGGTGGAGATGAACGGTGGCGAATTCTTCAGGTCGATGCTCGACACCGTAGGTGGTGGAGATGAATGGATGACGAGTTCCTCCAGGCCGATGCTCGACACCATGGATGGTGGAGATGGACGGTGGCGAATTCTTCAGGCCGATGCTCGACACCGTAGGTGGTGGAGATGAATGGATGACGAGTTCCTCCAGGCCGACGCTCGACACCATGGATGGTGGAGATGAACGGTGGCGAATTCTTCAGGCCGATGCTCAACACCGTTGGTGGTGGAGATGAATGGATGACGAGTTCCTCCAGGCCGATGCTCGACACCATGGATGGTGGAGATGAACGGTGGCGAATTCTTCAGGCCGATGCTCGACACCGTTGGTGGTGGAGATGAAATGAAAATGATATTAAATTAGTTATTTTTTGACGTTTTTGGCGTTGCTTTACATTGTTGACTGAGCGTAGTGACTCGGACTTCTCAGCCATTTCGTCTCTCTAGATTTGTTTGTTGCGTTACAACAGAATAGATTAATGGAATATATGTATAAAGTGTAAACTTAAAGACTAAGGACTTAACAAGCAAATTATGAATGTTTGAAGAACAGCTCCTAACGAATATTATTGCAAAAATAGAATGTGACCCACCTGTGCTTAATTGAAGCACTTTATTCTTTATTGCACTATTCCTATCAGCTATCAGGTCAGGTTTGCTTAAACAGATACATAAGTATGTACTCAACCGATAAATAACCTCTGCAATTAAAGCTAATCCAACATTGATAGAACTTTTAGTGAAGTAGGTTGAACTACATAATGATAACATCTACATGTATTTAACAGCAAAAATTGTCGAACGGTGAGCTCTGGTATGGCTCTGAAATAACGCCTTTAAGGTTGCCGCCGAGCGCGGTGACTTTGGTGAATATCGAACGAGAGTCTCAACTGCTCCCAACCGTCTGGAGTTCTGGAGCCTGTGAGACTATGGCATCCCCATTTGGGATATGTTGTGAGGCCGTAGGTAGTGGGGAAGGGAAGGGGACGGGGAAGAGGAAGAGGTAGATGAACCTGGCTATTCAGATCTGGTCCCCAAACACGGCTGCCATTGCAAGCAACGTTTCAATTCTGAATGTTGGTTTACACCAGGGCGGTGCTGAGAGTATCTTCCATCAATCCTCACCTTGATTACGACCGAGATTTTGCAATTTTCTCATTTTATCTTTTATCAAAACTATTGTGGGACAGATTAAAAATCATCCATTTTACAACATTTCTTAATAAATCTAAGAGTAATTAAATATATCTACTGTTTTAGAAATTTAATTCAATAGCATTAATCCTCTTGTGCTTGGGCTACGACTGGAGTTTTCAGGAACGTAAGATTGCACAAGTTTTGGCATTCGTTAAAGAACTTTTTAAATTGGAAAACCTATTTTCTTCAGGCTATTTTGATAATAAACCCTATAATAAGATATAATTAAGTTAATACCTGTTACCTGGTGACACATTTCAAGCAATATTGAACCAACACGCAGCTTTACATTATATATGTATAATGATTTATCGTTCCCACGTAGGTACATATACCAGATTGTAAATGTAGATTGATAACAATACATATAATTATTATTTAGTTACAGTTGGACTTCCTCATTGGCGACCTTCGCGATATGATCGGAAGATTAAATTAAACCGACCTGATTGTAGTTCAAATGTATATTAATATTTATAATTGTTTATTCTCTGTCAATTGTAGACCCCGCGTCCAAAGAAGTATGTCTCTTATTTAATAAATCTGTGCGATATTCGCGTACACTATCGACACGTGGGTTAGATTAAATGGTTATAATCTAGGCAAGTATGTGACTATGTAAATTAACGCTCTGTTCGCTGAACCAAAAATATAGGTATTCGCCATTTTTGACTTACGGAAGAGTTGGTTGTGACGTTCGATGATATGGTTCTTTTGGTAGCGCTCATATGGTGGAGGAATTCACATTCACTCGTATAAGATTGAGCTAATTATAACTCCGGATAAAATTCGAATTGACACATCGGTTCTTTTATCGGTACGGTGTTTTTGTTTTCCTTTGTTATCGCTATTATTATTATAATGTGTCGCGACATTATATTAATGCTTCACTCATCACTTTACCTAAGTTTTGTTTTCCTTTGTTATCTCTATTTATGTGTTTATTATGAAAATAAAAAGTTTTAAGAAACCGAAGGCAATATTTTGACAATGTCAAAATGTGGATAATCTAGAAACAGCCCAATTTGAACGACGCTCCTATCATAGTTCTAACTTTCTGTTCCCTAGCGTTTATTTTACACGAAATATTATCACCGGTCAATAGGTCAAGGTCTGACTGAATAATTTGTGGGTATCACGTTACCATTAATTTCGACTGGAATAGAAACCTTATCTGCCCTTGCGGTATTTCCGGGTTTGTTTAGTTCTATTTCAACCATTGGCGGTTCGTGGCGTGTCTCATTCGGAGATAAAAAAGGGACAGAAAAATATCTCTCATCTAACAGATGACACTATGATGTTGATCCTATGTTGGTCTTTCCCATAATTATGTACAGAAACCAACTTGACGATTCATTCACGATGTCTTTCACTAACGAATAATATTATGTAGTTGGTTATAAAATAAAAAGTTTTAAGAAACCGAAGGCAATATTTTGACAATGTCAAAATGTGGATAATCTAGAAACAGCCCAATTTGAACGACGCTCCTATCATAGTTCTAATTTTCTGTTCCCTAGCGTTTATTTTACACGAAATATTATCACCGGTCAATAGGTCAAGGTCTGACTGAATAATTTGTGGGTATCACGTTACCATTAATTTCGACCGGAATAGAAACCTTATCTGCCCTTGCGGTATTTCCGGGTTTGTTTAGTTCTATTTCAACCATTGGCGGTTCGTGGCGTGTCTCATTCGGAGATAAAAAAGGGACAGAAAAATATCTCTCATCTAACAGATGACACTATGATGTTGATCCTATGTTGGTCTTTCACTAACGAATAATATTATGTAGTTGGTTATAAAAGTAAAAGTTTCAAATACGAAAATCACAATTTATGCAAGAAACTGTTCCTGTTTTAATTTAAAAAGTAGCATCTTTAGTAATTGACTTACTTCAATAACAATTCAAAACACGATCCAGGCAGCTGACAAATTCCGAAGGCTTGCATGCTCGCACTGTTTACCGTTGAAGCGTCGCCGTCACGAATATGTTTTGTATGAACTAGAAAGTCCCATACTCGCTGAATTCATAACGGACTCGCTTTCGGGTAGTATAAATATGGACGGGTAGTATTTTTAGCACGGAACTTGAATAGTTCGATGTTTAATATAGTTTAAAGTGTGGTAAAGTTATGTAATATAAGTTTGTCTTATTATATCCTTTTATAGGAGTTCACTGAATAATTATTTACATACAAACACTACACACGTTTATCGCAACCCGACTACACCTCTGCGGTGTGAGAATTCGAATGGTTTTAGATATAGGTACCTCAATCAGAGTTGACAAGAACACAATATTCCCGCATATGCATTGCTTGCATAATGGCGTTCACAATATTCCCGCATATGCATTGCTTGCATAATGGCGTTGCTGGGGGTTATACAATTCCTTAGGAGATATACAATTCCGTAGTATTTCGTTCCATTTCTATATATATATCTCATGAGGTTTAGATATAGGTACCTCAATCAGAGTTGACAAGAACACAATATTCCCGCATATGCATTGCTTGCATAATGGCGTTGCTGGGGGTTATACAATTTCTTAGGAGATATACAATTCCGTAGTATTTCGTTCCATTTCTATATATATATCTCATGTCATGAGGTTTAGCCAGCGTTAGCAATGTAGTGCCCGAAAATATATTACGACTTGATCATAAAACATCGACTTTTCTCTAATATGATTTAAGATTTTCACGGCCAAAAGTATTTTTGCTATTTGTTTTTGGGGTGTTATGCCGTGTTACGCTAACTCCTTCTTTAGCGAAAAGGCCTTTAGGCTAATGAAGGAGTTAGCGTAACACGGCATAACACCCCAAAAACAAATAGCAAAAAAAAAGACTTTTCTCTACTTTCTATAACTATAATATGCATTTATTATATATATATATAAACCTTCCGGAAGACATTTTCTAAATGACCTTATCAAAATCCGTCGCATTGTTTTTGAAGAACTAAGCGCACAAACAGACAGACGCGTATAGCGACTTTATTTTATACTACAGGGTTTCCAATAAGAGGTGTTATTTTGAATAGCCCGCTATTTCGGTAGATGTTACTTTTAAAAGCTCTCAATTTAGTGTCTAGACTAGATCAATCTCTCGGTGAAATTATCTGGTGAAAATAAAAATAAACTTGCTCGTATATGGCATGCTTGTTTTAAGTATGCTCTTGAATAAGCGTGCTCAAAGCAAACAATTAAACGCACGTGCTAAACTGCTAATTAAAAGCAGACTTTTGGCCAAATTGGAAGCTAATAAAATAAATAAAATACCAACCAACAAAATTTTGGGTTTAATCATTTTTATTGTCAAACTTGGGTCGCTCATGTTATTTAATAAAGTTTCATACGCATTATTTCGCGTAATGTTATTTTTATAATGATTTGACCCCGTGTTCCAAAGACATTCGTAACTCCGATAATGAATTACAAAAAATAAGGTTTTTTCATCTCCCCAACGGGCCAGAACGAACTTCGAAGAACACAGCTGCCGCGAACTGAGATTGGATCGAAACTTGCGTGCTCATAAGCAAGCCTATTGAAACATGCTTAGATAACACCTCCTTCCGCCCTCATCCTAGCAATGCATGCTCAATAATAGTAGTGTCACTGACGCACATGAAAGTTCCTTTACTAGCATGAAAGCATGCTACTTAGTGGCATGCTTTCATGCTAGTAAAGAGCATGTCTGTCTTCAGTGTGTGCAGTGTGCACCCAATTCTCCGGGGGTTAAATTAAAATACATGCAATGAAAGAAATAAATATTTATTTCACAATAATAAATTATCATTGTTTATACCGACTGATCAATCCCCAACACGTTTTCTACATTTTGTTTTTAATAATAAATATAATATTATAAATTCACGTGCTTCGGCACGTTTGAACTGTTATTATGAATTCTGTAAATGAATTCAACAAAGCATCACTAGCTATTTTTTTTGTATGTTTTCGGTTCAGAGAGGGTTTAAAAGGCATTCGTTTTTCACATTTTAATCGTATTTTGAAAACCGCAACAATTTTATAATTATTAGCACAGACCATCGATATCATTAAAACACGTATTATTATAATTCCAGTTTAGAAATTGTCAATTTATTAAAATAATTTTCTGTTAAAAAATATAATATTTTTGTTTGGTACATACTTTATCGCTTGTCTAAATTTTTCACAATTTAGAAAATTACACTTAAATTCAAAGCAAATTTGAGTTAATTGAACCAGATTTCATGAAGGACTAACGTATAGAAAACCCAAATTGGTACGTTTGATAGCATTTAACACCTTTAAAGCTAATACAGAATATTGATATTTAGTGACTCAAGTCAAATATTATAGTTAAAAAATGCCATTTTAACTGTCTCAGCTGTCATTGAACTGTCAATTGAAATCGAGTCATATTTTTTAATAATAAATCTATCATTGGGTTCACGATTGTAGAAACAAATAAAATATACATGTTTAGCTTATGCATTTGTTAAAATGTCTTCATTTTATATTTAATAATGTCAAATTTCAAAGGACGACCCATTGTGACTGGCTTGGTATTGAACAAACTGGGATTTCATAAAAAAATATAAAGAACCTAACAAATCTGGTACTTTTCATGTAGTGACGTCACCACCTAAAACAAATTAATTTTATGTCGTCCAATTTCGTGTACGCTAGATTGTCTGATAGAATTCATTATTGTCCTCAATAACGGGTCTATTTGTAGATTTTAGTTCGATCGGATGTCGGGAAGTGGATGAATTTCCACTTATTCATACATTCATTTTCAAGAAAACAAAAGCTCAAGATACTTATTGATTCCAAATATTTAAACTTCTATCCTCTCAGCGGCCAGCGTGATTGCGTGCAATGTGGATTTGATTTTTATGACAGATGCCAATTCAAACTATTTCACCAAGGGTAACCATTAATAATACTACTAAATAATTCAGTTATTATCGGACTTGAATCATATCATGACACTCGCACGAAATGCGTAACCTTGCTCTATATTTTAACTTTTCCCCTAAATTATGATTAACGTAGATATATTTTAATGAACGAACCCTATTTCGTGTTATTTATTTTCTCCATTCGTGTATACATATATATACGAAGCCGGAGTGTGGTTTCGGCACTGAATATACCCATATGTACAGGTATTTTGCTAAAAATATCATCGGACAGCAAAATGTCTTCTACATTTTTTACTCCAAATATGCTCAGTAATCGCTGGTTAAAATTCTTCGATACGTGCTGTTACACCTTGTTTAGTATAATATATGTCAATTGCAGTTGTTGAAGCTTGTTGTTGTAGTTGAAGCATGTTCTACTTTGCCTTGTGTCCTGTTTACACGGGGACAGTGCATGGGACGTTTCTTTTTATTCTGTATGTATTTGAAATGTGTAGAAACAAAACGAAACAAAAAGTTTTCGTGTTGACAAGTCGGCTAGTAAAGTCATCCGCCAGAGATTTGATTATAAAGCATAAGTAGACCTATTAATACAAACATAGATTCTCTCCCATTTAAGTAGGTCTTCTAGGATATTAGTTAATACGTAGACCTATTGATACAAACATAGATTCTCTCCCATTTAAGTAGGTCTTCTAGAATATTATTTTTTATTGCGGGCACAATGGACCGTTTCTACAATTACCACGAACAGTATTATATGGAGATGAATGATGGATTCACATTGATGAATGACGGATTGCAGACACATACCTGGACGGATGACGAACCTCGTGCTGGCACTATTGGTGGATGCGGTGGACTCTCTCGCTGCAGCAGCTGGTCCAGTTTCTTCACCACCTAGGATTCTTGCTGCAGAGTCTCCATCTTCTATATTCATCGAACGTCACACAGCGCTGCCAAGGTCTGTTATCTATGTGAGGATATTGTGTCAGCGCTTTATTAGCAGCAGACACATACCTGGACGGATGACGAACCTCGTACTGGCACTCTTGGTGGACGCGGTGGACTCTCTCGCTGCAGCAGCTGGTCCAGTCTCTTCAACGCCTAGGATTATTGCTGCAGATACTCCATCGTCTATCTTCGTGTCACCTGTACTTCATTTTACTTAACCTAATTTTTTTGTAATACCTCCATCAACTGTTGCGCCCCTGAGGTGATGTCTCACAAAAGCGGCACTATACAAAGTATCCAAGAAATAAATTAAATTAGTTAATAACGCAAACACAGTTATTTATTATTTCTTCTTGTTTGATTATCTTATCAGGAACATTCACTTCTATGACACGACAAACTTAAATAGAAATACATTTGTTCTACGCATTCCAATTACGTGGTGCGATTTCAATATTATGTTAATTAATAATTCTGTGTACGAAAGGAAAAATGAGATGACTCAACATTATTAGATTTAACGAAATGAGTACATTCAACCATAATCTCCTTGCTGGGTTTTCTCAAATGCTGATTCGTACTGAATATATAATGATGTGTAACCAGTTCGGGAGGTAGTATGAGGTATGAGTACCGCCGCCCCGGGAACCATTCATAGTATAACCAACACCTCTTCCATAGGTCACCCCAAGTTGTACGCTACGTTTGGTGACTTAGTATGAGTTCCCGGGTTTATTGGGTCAGATTAGTCGGAAAGAGGATTATGCTTTTGAACAAATTTTAAAACCGGAAAGTTTTTAAAAAGGGTCTGGGCGGAATTTTTTTAGTTAACTTTTTTTTAAATCGTCTTCAAAAATTTTAAAAGTTTAGAATTTCAACTTTGTGATTCAACATTTTTTAACGGCGAAATGATATCAGATCTGCCCACAACTATTTTTGTAACTATACGGCCCGGTATATCAGTCGGTCCGTATCCTCGCTAAGTGCCACATTCCTTACTCAAATTTAATCGGCCGCTCAAATCTTGGTAAGCCGCAGATAGTTCCAATTTTAGAGGCAGAGGCGCTAGCAGCAACAAATGTGGAATATGACACTTACGTGATTAATTACGTACTTCTATCTCACCGAAATATACGTAATTTGCCCAATTTTTTCAGTATGTACTATTGTATCCCTCATCTTTCCTCCGCGATTTTTTGTTGTTTTCGATTTACATGTTTCTTCGTTTTTTTTATGAAACCTTGACTTACAAGAGATAATTGGTCACAGAGACGTGAATTATTGGGATAAATGCTTGATTTTTATTTAAATTAGGTGTATAACATGCCTTAGACCCAGTATAATGGCTGATTTAAAGCTAGGCTTGGTTGGAATGTCGATCTTAGCGCGGCTTGGAACATAATCTGTATATAGGTCGGAAGCCTAGATATCAGTAACATTACACGTATTGTCTATGATTTTAATAGAGGAACGTGCTTCTTTTTTCTAAAACCAAATTACTGTCTATATGAGTGGTATATCTGTGCTCTCTACTGTCATCGAGAGATCGAAGGCTTTCAAAATGTCAAATGTTTTAGGTGGGTTTTACTTCAATCAGCATGGTGCTGATTGAATATTAAATAGTATCTGTTTTGCTGGAGTCAATGAACTAATGTCAAATGTTTTAGGTGGGTTTTACTTCAATCAGCATGGTGCTGATTGAATATTAAATATGTAGTATCTGTTTTGCTGGAGTCAATGAACTAATGTCAAATGTTTTAGGTGGGTTTTACTTCAATCAGCATGGTGCTGATTGAATATTAAATAGTATCTGTTTTGCTGGAGTCAATGAACTAATGTCAAATGTTTTAGGTGGGTTTTACTTCAATCAGCATGGTGCTGATTGAATATTAAATAGTATCTGTTTTGCTGGAGTCAATGAACTAATGTCAAATGTTTTAGGTGGGTTTTACTTCAATCAGCATGGTGCTGATTGAATATTAAATAGTATCTGTTTTGCTGGAGTCAATGAACTAATGTCAAATGTTTTAGGTGGGTTTTACTTCAATCAGCATGGTGCTGATTGAATATTAAATAGTATCTGTTTTGCTGGAGTCAATGAACTAATGTCAAATGTTTTAGGTGGGTTTTACTTCAATCAGCATGGTGCTGATTGAATATTAAATAGTATCTGTTTTGCTGGAGTCAATGAACTCATGTCAAATGTTTTAGGTGGGTTTTACTTCAATCAGCATGGTGCTGATTGAATATTAAATAGTATCTGTTTTGCTGGAGTCAATGAACTAATGTCAAATGTTTTAGGTGGGTTTTACTTCAATCAGCATGGTGCTGATTGAATATTAAATAGTATCTGTTTTGCTGGAGTCAATGAACTAATGTCAAATGTTTTAGATGGGTTTTACTTCAATCAGCATGGTGCTGATTGAATATTAAATATGTAGTATCTGTTTTGCTGGAGTCAATGAACTAATGTCAAATGTTTTAGGTGGGTTTTACTTCAATCAGCATGGTGCTGATTGAATATTAAATAGTATCTGTTTTGCTGGAGTCAATGAACTAATGTCAAATGTTTTAGGTGGGTTTTACTTCAATCAGCATGGTGCTGATTGAATATTAAATAGTATCTGTTTTGCTGGAGTCAATGAACTAATGTCAAATGTTTTAGGTGGGTTTTACTTCAATCAGCATGGTGCTGATTGAATATTAAATATGTAGTATCTGTTTTGCTGGAGTCAATGAACTAATGTCAAATGTTTTAGGTGGGTTTTACTTCAATCAGCATGGTGCTGATTGAATATTAAATATGTAGTATCTGTTTTGCTGGAGTCAATGAACTAATGTCAAATGTTTTAGGTGGGTTTTACTTCAATCAGCATGGTGCTGATTGAATATTAAATAGTATCTGTTTTGCTGGAGTCAATGAACTAATGTCAAATGTTTTAGGTGGGTTTTACTTCAATCAGCATGGTGCTGATTGAATATTAAATAGTATCTGTTTTGCTGGAGTCAATGAACTAATGTCAAATGTTTTAGATGGGTTTTACTTCAATCAGCATGGTGCTGATTGAATATTAAATATGTAGTATCTGTTTTGCTGGAGTCAATGAACTAATGTCAAATGTTTTAGGTGGGTTTTACTTCAATCAGCATGGTGCTGATTGAATATTAAATAGTATCTGTTTTGCTGGAGTCAATGAACTAATGTCAAATGTTTTAGGTGGGTTTTACTTCAATCAGCATGGTGCTGATTGAATATTAAATATGTAGTATCTGTTTTGCTGGAGTCAATGAACTAATGTCAAATGTTTTAGGTGGGTTTTACTTCAATCAGCATGGTGCTGATTGAATATTAAATATGTAGTATCTGTTTTGCTGGAGTCAATGAACTAATGTCAAATGTTTTAGGTGGGTTTTACTTCAATCAGCATGGTGCTGATTGAATATTAAATAGTATCTGTTTTGCTGGAGTCAATGAACTAATGTCAAATGTTTTAGGTGGGTTTTACTTCAATCAGCATGGTGCTGATTGAATATTAAATAGTATCTGTTTTGCTGGAGTCAATGAACTAATGTCAAATGTTTTAGGTGGGTTTTACTTCAATCAGCATGGTGCTGATTGAATATTAAATAGTATCTGTTTTGCTGGAGTCAATGAACTAATGTCAAATGTTTTAGGTGGGTTTTACTTCAATCAGCATGGTGCTGATTGAATATTAAATAGTATCTGTTTTGCTGGAGTCAATGAACTAATGTCAAATGTTTTAGGTGGGTTTTACTTCAATCAGCATGGTGCTGATTAAATATTAAATAGTATCTGTTTTGCTGGAGTCAATGAACTAATTTCAAATGTTTTAGATGGGTTTTACTTCAATCAGCATGGTGCTGATTGAATATTAAATATGTAGTATCTGTTTTGCTGGAGTCAATGAACTAATGTCAAATGTTTTAGGTGGGTTTTACTTCAATCAGCATGGTGCTGATTGAATATTAAATAGTATCTGTTTTGCTGGAGTCAATGAACTAATGTCAAATGTTTTAGGTGGGTTTTACTTCAATCAGCATGGTGCTGATTGAATATTAAATAGTATCTGTTTTGCTGGAGTCAATGAACTAATGTCAAATGTTTTAGGTGGGTTTTACTTCAATCAGCATGGTGCTGATTGAATATTAAATATGTAGTATCTGTTTTGCTGGAGTCAATGAACTAATGTCAAATGTTTTAGGTGGGTTTTACTTCAATCAGCATGGTGCTGATTGAATATTAAATAGTATCTGTTTTGCTGGAGTCAATGAACTAATGTCAAATGTTTTAGGTGGGTTTTACTTCAATCAGCATGGTGCTGATTGAATATTAAATAGTATCTGTTTTGCTGGAGTCAATGAACTAATGTCAAATGTTTTAGGTGGGTTTTACTTCAATCAGCATGGTGCTGATTGAATATTAAATAGTATCTGTTTTGCTGGAGTCAATGAACTAATGTCAAATGTTTTAGGTGGGTTTTACTTCAATCAGCATGGTGCTGATTAAATATTAAATAGTATCTGTTTTGCTGGAGTCAATGAACTAATGTCAAATGTTTTAGATGGGTTTTACTTCAATCAGCATGGTGCTGATTGAATATTAAATAGTATCTGTTTTGCTGGAGTCAATGAACTAATGTAATTACGATGAACAAATCGCTGAAAAGACTGTTCTGACGCAGAAAAATTCCGCTTACCAGAATATTGGGTCATTTTATATTGATTATCAATTAATAACATCCAAATCCCTCACCGCTCAACGAATATGATTTGGGTACCCCTAGGGGTGCTCTACCTGGACTTCCGCTTGACACTATTTTTAAATAGTATCTGTTTTGCTGGAGTCAATGAACTAATGTAATTACGATGAACAAATCGCTGAAAAGACTGTTCTGACGCAGAAAAATTCCGCTTACCAGAATATTGGGTCATTTTATATTGATTATCAATTAATAACATCCAAATCCCTCACCGCTCAACGAATATGATTTGGGTACCCCTAGGGGTGCTCTACCTGGACTTCCGCTTGACACTATTTTTAAATAGTATCTGTTTTGCTGGAGTCAATGAACTAATGTAATTACGATGAACAAATCGCTGAAAAGACTGTTCTGACGCAGAAAAATTCCGCTTACCAGAATATTGGGTCATTTTATATTGATTATCAATTAATAACATCCAAATCCCTCACCGCTCAACGAATATGATTTGGGTACCCCTAGGGGTGCTCTACCTGGACTTCCGCTTGACACTATTTTTAAATAGTATCTGTTTTGCTGGAGTCAATGAACTAATGTAATTACGATGAACAAATCGCTGAAAAGACTGTTCTGACGCAGAAAAATTCCGCTTACCAGAATATTGGGTCATTTTATATTGATTATCAATTAATAACATCCAAATCCCTCACCGCTCAACGAATATGATTTGGGTACCCCTAGGGGTGCTCTACCTGGACTTCCGCTTGACACTATTTTTAAATAGTATCTGTTTTGCTGGAGTCAATGAACTAATGTAATTACGATGAACAAATCGCTGAAAAGACTGTTCTGACGCAGAAAAATTCCGCTTACCAGAATATTGGGTCATTTTATATTGATTATCAATTAATAACATCCAAATCCCTCACCGCTCAACGAATATGATTTGGGTACCCCTAGGGGTGCTCTACCTGGACTTCCGCTTGACACTATTTTTAAATAGTATCTGTTTTGCTGGAGTCAATGAACTAATGTAATTACGATGAACAAATCGCTGAAAAGACTGTTCTGACGCAGAAAAATTCCGCTTACCAGAATATTGGGTCATTTTATATTGATTATCAATTAATAACATCCAAATCCCTCACCGCTCAACGAATATGATTTGGGTACCCCTAGGGGTGCTCTACCTGGACTTCCGCTTGACACTATTTTTAAATAGTATCTGTTTTGCTGGAGTCAATGAACTAATGTAATTACGATGAACAAATCGCTGAAAAGACTGTTCTGACGCAGAAAAATTCCGCTTACCAGAATATTGGGTCATTTTATATTGATTATCAATTAATAACATCCAAATCCCTCACCGCTCAACGAATATGATTTGGGTACCCCTAGGGGTGCTCTACCTGGACTTCCGCTTGACACTATTTTTAAATAGTATCTGTTTTGCTGGAGTCAATGAACTAATGTAATTACGATGAACAAATCGCTGAAAAGACTGTTCTGACGCAGAAAAATTCCGCTTACCAGAATATTGGGTCATTTTATATTGATTATCAATTAATAACATCCAAATCCCTCACCGCTCAACGAATATGATTTGGGTACCCCTAGGGGTGCTCTACCTGGACTTCCGCTTGACACTATTTTTAAATAGTATCTGTTTTGCTGGAGTCAATGAACTAATGTAATTACGATGAACAAATCGCTGAAAAGACTGTTCTGACGCAGAAAAATTCCGCTTACCAGAATATTGGGTCATTTTATATTGATTATCAATTAATAACATCCAAATCCCTCACCGCTCAACGAATATGATTTGGGTACCCCTAGGGGTGCTCTACCTGGACTTCCGCTTGACACTATTTTTAAATAGTATCTGTTTTGCTGGAGTCAATGAACTAATGTAATTACGATGAACAAATCGCTGAAAAGACTGTTCTGACGCAGAAAAATTCCGCTTACCAGAATATTGGGTCATTTTATATTGATTATCAATTAATAACATCCAAATCCCTCACCGCTCAACGAATATGATTTGGGTACCCCTAGGGGTGCTCTACCTGGACTTCCGCTTGACACTATTTTTAAATAGTATCTGTTTTGCTGGAGTCAATGAACTAATGTAATTACGATGAACAAATCGCTGAAAAGACTGTTCTGACGCAGAAAAATTCCGCTTACCAGAATATTGGGTCATTTTATATTGATTATCAATTAATAACATCCAAATCCCTCACCGCTCAACGAATATGATTTGGGTACCCCTAGGGGTGCTCTACCTGGACTTCCGCTTGACACTATTTTTAAATAGTATCTGTTTTGCTGGAGTCAATGAACTAATGTAATTACGATGAACAAATCGCTGAAAAGACTGTTCTGACGCAGAAAAATTCCGCTTACCAGAATATTGGGTCATTTTATATTGATTATCAATTAATAACATCCAAATCCCTCACCGCTCAACGAATATGATTTGGGTACCCCTAGGGGTGCTCTACCTGGACTTCCGCTTGACACTATTTTTAAATAGTATCTGTTTTGCTGGAGTCAATGAACTAATGTAATTACGATGAACAAATCGCTGAAAAGACTGTTCTGACGCAGAAAAATTCCGCTTACCAGAATATTGGGTCATTTTATATTGATTATCAATTAATAACATCCAAATCCCTCACCGCTCAACGAATATGATTTGGGTACCCCTAGGGGTGCTCTACCTGGACTTCCGCTTGACACTATTTTTAAATAGTATCTGTTTTGCTGGAGTCAATGAACTAATGTAATTACGATGAACAAATCGCTGAAAAGACTGTTCTGACGCAGAAAAATTCCGCTTACCAGAATATTGGGTCATTTTATATTGATTATCAATTAATAACATCCAAATCCCTCACCGCTCAACGAATATGATTTGGGTACCCCTAGGGGTGCTCTACCTGGACTTCCGCTTGACACTATTTTTAAATAGTATCTGTTTTGCTGGAGTCAATGAACTAATGTAATTACGATGAACAAATCGCTGAAAAGACTGTTCTGACGCAGAAAAATTCCGCTTACCAGAATATTGGGTCATTTTATATTGATTATCAATTAATAACATCCAAATCCCTCACCGCTCAACGAATATGATTTGGGTACCCCTAGGGGTGCTCTACCTGGACTTCCGCTTGACACTATTTTTAAATAGTATCTGTTTTGCTGGAGTCAATGAACTAATGTAATTACGATGAACAAATCGCTGAAAAGACTGTTCTGACGCAGAAAAATTCCGCTTACCAGAATATTGGGTCATTTTATATTGATTATCAATTAATAACATCCAAATCCCTCACCGCTCAACGAATATGATTTGGGTACCCCTAGGGGTGCTCTACCTGGACTTCCGCTTGACACTATTTTTAAATAGTATCTGTTTTGCTGGAGTCAATGAACTAATGTAATTACGATGAACAAATCGCTGAAAAGACTGTTCTGACGCAGAAAAATTCCGCTTACCAGAATATTGGGTCATTTTATATTGATTATCAATTAATAACATCCAAATCCCTCACCGCTCAACGAATATGATTTGGGTACCCCTAGGGGTGCTCTACCTGGACTTCCGCTTGACACTATTTTTAAATAGTATCTGTTTTGCTGGAGTCAATGAACTAATGTAATTACGATGAACAAATCGCTGAAAAGACTGTTCTGACGCAGAAAAATTCCGCTTACCAGAATATTGGGTCATTTTATATTGATTATCAATTAATAACATCCAAATCCCTCACCGCTCAACGAATATGATTTGGGTACCCCTAGGGGTGCTCTACCTGGACTTCCGCTTGACACTATTTTTAAATAGTATCTGTTTTGCTGGAGTCAATGAACTAATGTAATTACGATGAACAAATCGCTGAAAAGACTGTTCTGACGCAGAAAAATTCCGCTTACCAGAATATTGGGTCATTTTATAT
Organism: Hesperophylax magnus; assembly: GCA_026573805.1. NCBI lineage: Eukaryota > Metazoa > Arthropoda > Insecta > Trichoptera > Limnephilidae > Hesperophylax > Hesperophylax magnus. Next base: position 277,846 of record JAIUSX010000190.1, on the reverse strand, counting down.
TGATTATCAATTAATAACATCCAAATCCCTCACCGCTCAACGAATATGATTTGGGTACCCCTAGGGGTGCTCTACCTGGACTTCCGCTTGACACTATTTTTTGGGACACCCTGTAAATAATAACGAAATGCGAAAATATTCAAATTTTCGTGAAAACGTGTTCCGAAATCGTCAATATATATTCGTAATTTACTTAACATTTATGAAGAAATCTGTTAATTCATTCGTTAAGGCCTGCAACCCCCCTTTTTAACCGGATTACCGATAATTTGAAGAGATTCTTAATAAATTAGTAAGAGTCACTTTCTCCGTGTAAGTAGGTACTAGAAAAGCGTCGCGACCAGTTATCCCTTTCGAGCTGTAACTTTTATTTTTGTTATTTGTTTTTGGGGTGTTATGCCGTGTTGCGCTAACTCCTTCTTTAGCCAACGTTTCTACATATTTGCCCTGATAATGGACTCTGTAACGTTGTCCGAAACCTTGGCTAAAGAAGGAGTTAGCGCAACAGGGCATAACACCCCAAAAACAAATAACAAAAATACTTTTGACCGTGAAAATCTTAAATCATATTTGTAACTTTTATGTTCTGACTCAGTCCAGCTTTGTTTATTACATACTTGAATTCCTACAGAGTTTCCTATATTTGTGAATACACACTTTAGGTAGCTAGAACAATACTTACACCTTATCTCTGAAGATATTTGGAATCTAGAGTCTACAATTACGCACAGCATCTTTCTAGAACTTATGTTATGAATCACTGACAGCATAAAACTAGAACTTTATTGTAAAATCATTTTCCGTTAGAATAAAGTGAATCATTCTTTAAATCAACAAGTCGTAATGTAATTACTGCACATACTTGCATACATTGTTTTTTGTGGGTATAACAAAATGGGATAGGCCTTAATGGGGCAAAAAGAAGAAAAGGAAGACTATTCGGTAAAATTTCGAAGGGGTTATTTTCGATCTTATTTTGCGTTTGTATAGCACTCATTTACAATCTGTATTATATGAATTATATTTATCCGTGACATACTGATAATTTAATTAGCAGGTATGAAATAAATTATGTTTATGTATTGGTCTAAAAAAACAAGATAGCAAAAACTGCAAATAGATTCGTTATGCATTGATTTTGTGTACCTACCAAAAGCATTTTATTAAATGGATGCAAATATGTCTATGTTATATTTTCATATTTAACAATTATACATGTTGATACATTTCAGAATCGCCTTGGTAAAAGATCATAATTTAGATCGAAACGTTGCTTGAGATAGCAATAGCCGTTAATAATAACTGCATATGGAAAGCTAGGTGACTCCCGACGTTCCTCTTTCCCATATCCTTCCCCTACCCATCCCTTAAAACTCACAACACGCCCCCCCCCTCCTCCTCACCCAACCTCTTGTGCGGTATGATATAAAAAATACCAAAAAATGCATTGTTCACATAGCTGTTATATACATTAGAGAGACATAGACATAGAGACTGTAATATTATTAGTTAGACACCTCACATCAAACAAATCACAAATAAACTTCTCAAAACAATACACATTTTCCTAAACATAAGAAACATATATAAAATAAAACAATTGAAAACAATATATATATATAATATCTGGTTCCAAAAAAAGTAATCAAATCAACCAAATTCCCAACATGGTATTCGGCGGCTTTAATTAACATAACTAAAGAAAAATTAAAGTTTTTTCGTGCCTGGAAACGGTACAAGAATCCTCTAGATTACCTATCTTTCTCAATACTTCGCAAAAGACAAAAGAAAATTTCTAGTCATACTCATAACGCCTACATTGCTCGATTGGAATCAGATATACAAAATAATGTTAAAAAAATATGGAATTATGTTAAGACGCAAAGAAAATCTCCCACTATACCAGAACATATGACCTATCATTCGACAACGGCACACGATAGCAAAGAAGTTACAGACTTATTCGCTGATTACTTCTCAACGGTATTTAGAAATGAATTTCCAACACTCAATGTTAATAATAAGGAAGATCCTCTGAACAACACATTAATATCCTCAATTAAAATAAATGAAGAAATCACCTTGAAATACCTTTCAAACATAGATATTAAAAAAGGACCAGGAATTGATAGGCTACCCGGAGTTTTTATACGCAACTGTAGTAAATATATCTGTCTTCCGGTTTGCGCCATCTATAAAAAATCATTGACAGAAGGAACGTTTCCCCTCAAGTGGAAATCAGCAGTTATCACACCCATCTATAAAACCGGTGATAAGCATGACGTTAAAAACTACCGTCCAATTTCCCAACTTCCTATTTTAAGCAAAGTTCTAGAAAAAATTGTCTTTGATCAATTATACTCGGCTATTTCCACAATAATTACACCGAATCAGCACGGATTCATGAGAGGTCGGTCTACGACATCCAACCTGACCCTTTTCATTAACTTCTTGCATAGCAAGATGGATGACAAAGAGCAGGTTGATACTATGTATACAGACTTTTCTAAGGCTTTCGATCGCGTAATACACTCAATTCTTTTGAAAAAGCTTGTCTTATTTGGTATACACGGTGACCTATTTAGATGGATCAAATCTTACATTAGTAACCGCAATCAAGTAATCTTAATCAACGGCGTCTTCTCAAAATCTATCGAGGTAAAATCTGGTGTCCCCCAAGGGTCCCACCTAGGTCCGCTAATGTTCAACATTTATATAAATGACATTGGATCATGTTTTCAAAATTCCAAATATGTACTTTATGCTGATGACATGAAAATATTCAAAGTTATTCGTTCTCTTTCTGACTGCGAAGCGTTACAGAGTGACCTAGATAGGCTTTGCAAGTATTGTAAAGTTAACTGTCTAGATATAAACGTTTCTAAATGTCACACTATGACATTCACCAGAAATAAACTCGTAATTAAGTACTCATATTCACTCAACAATGAACCTGTCATCTCTAAAACGGAATGTAAAGACCTCGGCGTTTACCTTGATAGCAAACTTATATTTAATAAGCACATTGACTCAATCGTTAATAGGTCATATAAAATGCTTGGTTTCGTGCTACGTGTAAGTAAAATATTCAGTAATCCGCGTACAATTGTAATGTTATATTTCGCATTAGTCAGAAGTACACTGGAATATGCATCGCCTATTTGGAATCCGCAATATAAACATTACATAGATAGTATAGAACGAATCCAAAACAAATTTATAAAATATATTACCCACAGATTCAACAATAATTTTGAGTGTACATTTGAAACATTGCAGCGAAGACGAGCAGTAGCCGACTCAATATTTATACACAGAATTTTAAACAATGAGATTGACTGTTCTGAACTTTTGTCCCTTATTAACTTTAACATACCTTTGAGACGTACACGACATACAGTGCTATTCCACACGCTAAATTATAAAACAAATGCAGCATCTAATTCGACAATTAACCGAGCTCTTCATACTCTAAATAATATTTGTATTAACTCTAACATTGACATTTTTTCGGATTCACTGCCCAAATTCAAACGTGGCATCATGTCAATAATTTAAAGAATTCAATGCGCATACATACAGACACACACACACACAAACACTCACACACACATTACACACGTCACACACACACCTATAAACTACACAAGTCACCTGGTAATTAAGGAATAAACATACCACTTAGCAGACATTACAAGGAAACATATCATAGGTACACAACATGAAATATCTTATTCCTGTATATTGTTTCATCTCTGTAAATTATGTACTGTTTGTTTCAATAATATAAAATAAAATAAAATAAATAAAAATATATTTTGCACTCTGCCAATCAATAATAGAATATGGAATTATTGCTTGGGGAGGAGCAACAAACTCGGCAATCAATTACATATAGAAACCGCACAGAAGACGATCTTAAAGGTAATACTAAAAAAACATAGACTGACTGATACAGACCAAATATTCAACAGCTGTGACGTACTAGATATACGCCAATTATACGTTAAAACACTACTAAACTACATTTTTGACAAAAAAAATAAATTTCAACATACACAAAATAACACTAACAGACCAGTTAGACAAGCGTACAAAGAAAACATAAAAACTCCAACAGTAAATTCAAGCTTTGGACAAAGACACTACCAATACCACGCAATAAAAGCTTTCAACAGTTTAAAACTTGATATTAAAATTGAGGAAAATAAAAATAAATTCACACACAAAATTACAAAATGGATTAAAGAACAAAAAAGACAATATTACCAAAATTTCATAGCATAAAATAAAAATAAATCCTACACGTAACACACAAAACCAATATAAACACACATCACTCACAAACACACAAGATTATTTTCAATGTACTATTTTTTTTTTTTAATTTTAAATATATTATTATGTATTTTTAATTTTAAATGTATAATTTTTCTCATTAAATGTATTATGTAGTTTTTTTTTATATTATAAAATGAAGGCCTCAGCACGGGCAAGCCACCCAGTGAGGCCTACATTACTGAAAACCTTGAATTGTAAAAAATATTGTACCTAATAAAATAAATAAATAAAATACCCTTGTTAATGCCCCTACAGTCGTTGAGAGGTCATTCATTAAAACATTTCAGTATTTGTAAACGTCTTTTGTGTGTTGTTTTCTCTGTCTAATTCTTATTTTAACGACACAGTCACAACAAACCACCTCTAGACTTAAACAAACCATCCCCGAACGACTAAATTGTTTAAGCTACGCCTTAAATATTCATTGCTTCGACAGCCTCTAAAGTCAAGGTCAAAGGATTCTGAACCGCACTGCGCAATAGAGGTATAGCGAACCCATGGTGTATATTATTATTAAAATTATATTATATTAAAATAATTTGCACAAATACAAATAAAATGCTTATTATTTTTTTATTGTTTTAAGAAGTACAAGTCAAATCATACCTTTAGAATTTTTCAAGGACAAGTCAATTCATATATTTTTTTTTTTTAAGTTTCTTTATTCTATAAAATTATTAGTTACATGCATTGAGGAATTTTTCGACCACCATGCTAGGCACATGCCCGTGTTATGGTGGTCGATTTTCTATACATTAACATAAAGATTGTGCGGGAATATAAAATAAAATAACATATTTAAAATAATGTAGATGACTATAGTAATATAAGGAAGTATGGAAGAATACAGTAGAATATAAAAATATAATAGCATAATATTAATATAATATAATAGTACAATATAATAATATAATATAGTATAATAATATAGTAGTATAATAATATAATATTTTTTAGTTGTTGTAAGTGTTATTTTTAGATACATAATACAATAGTATTTTGAGGAAATCTCATTTAGGTAAATTACATATGTATTAATGAACCACATTGTAAACTGTCGATTTCCCTAAAGTAAAATAGATACATAAAAAAGAATATAAAAAGTATATAGTTATAAAATCAAACATAGTACTATAGAGTAGGCAAATGAGAAAGGATTATTTTTACTATGGAAATCTATATGTGCTTGATTAAATTGGTAGGTACATTATTTTGCAGCAGTTTTGTACAAATAAACCAAAGTTAGAAAGTTAGTTTCAAGTCCGGCGAATTACACTGAACACTGGAGTCAATTATTATTGTTACGGTGGTTTAGTCAGCTGGTAGCTAAGATGGCACAGTAGGTACATGGAACTTGTATGCCGTAGGTACAGTGGTGCCAAACAGTTTTAAGTAGTTTATGTAAAAGTTTTTAAACTTTCGGCCATTAATATTATAGTAATTATATATAGTTCTTTATATATTAAGAATATTTGATTGGTATTAGTAATACAAGTCAAATCATACTTTTGGAATTTTTGTCATAAAAACTATCTAATAAAGATTTTTTGTATTTTATTTAATCGCTGAATAAAAGTAATCACTGTTTAGAAATTACAAAAATAGCTATACCTACTGAAAAGTTGCTGTTTTTGACTCTTTATACCATGATAGATATTTTATGTTCCTTTTTTATCTTAATTTGTCCTAAGAATGAATCTCAGTGACAATTCATTTTACAAATTTTCTTCAAGCGGGTAGGTACCATAATATTTCAAAATACGAATAAAGAAACCTAAATAAACAAGACGATTTCACATTGGAAGAAAACTAATCTTCACTGAAACATTAAAACGGCCACCATCAATACAACAAAAATTACAGACAGACGATATGCAAAACGGTCGGGTTCAAAACCACTAAATTGATTTGTTACCTACTCAGACACTCTTTATAATATATAATATGTAGGTAGGCAGGGTAGAGTTTATCGTTCGCTTCAAAATCACTAAATTGATTTGTTACCTACTCAGACACTCTTTATTACCTACTCAGACACTCTTTATAATATATAATATGTAGGTAGGCAGGATAGAGTTTATAGTTCGCTTCAAAATCACTAAATTGATTTGTTACCTACTCAGACACTCTTTATAATATATAATATGTAGGTAGGCAGGATAGAGTTTATAGTTCGCTTCAAAATCACTAAATTGATTTGTTACCTACTCAGACACTCTTTATAATATATAATATGTAGGTAGGCAGGGTGGAGTTTATCGTTCGCTTCAAAATCACTAAATTGATTTGTTACCTACTCAGACACTCTTTATAATGTATAATATGTAGGTAGGCAGGATAGAGTTTATAGTTCGCTTCAAAACCACTAAATTGATTTGTTACCTACTCAGACACTCTTTATAATATATAATATGTAGGTAGGCAGGATAGAGTTTATAGTTCGCTTCAAAACCACTAAATTGATTTGTTACCTACTCAGACACTCTTTATAATATATAATATGTAGGTAGGCAGGATAGAGTTTATAGTTCGCTTCAAAACCACTAAATTGATTTGTTACCTACTCAGACACTCTTTATAATATATAATATGTAGGTAGGCAGGGTAGAGTTTATCGTTCGCTTCAAAATCACTAAATTGATTTGTTACCTACTCAGACACTCTTTATTACCTACTCAGACACTCTTTATAATGTATAATATGTAGGTAGGCAGGATAGAGTTTATAGTTCGCTTCAAAACCACTAAATTGATTAGTTACCTACTTAGACACTCTTTATAATATATAATATGTAGGTAGGCAGGATAGAATTTATAGTTCGCTTCAAAACCACTAAATTGATTTGTTACCTACTCTCATAACTTTCTTGGTTTTATTCTAAAATAGAATTATTGTCATTATGATGTTGGAGGATTGATATACGTTGACTTTTTGTGCCATAATCTGTTTATTACCTGTCGTCCATAAAAGAGACCTTATGTGCTCAATAACAATAACCCATCGTGACTGGGATTAAACTAAAGATAAACGTTAATCAATCATAAACGTAGACAGTATTATTTTTCGGGTACACAATAACGTACATAATGGAATCTGTAATCTCTTTATTCTATTTTGTTTTGGCTCGTGTAAATTTGATTTATTTATCTTATCATCTGCTCAGGGATGCTGTGATGATTAATTGGTTACTTAATTAAGAACCTCGGATCTATGGATTAATCAGTTTCTTGCGCGGTTCCCGATCTCGTTCTAATGCCTGCTTTATCTTTGGGGTTGCTGTATGGAGGGTTTTTCTAACGACAGAAAGGAGTTTACCTGGTCATTGCAGAAACCAATGTTAAAGTGTCAAATGTATCTCCCGGCTTACACTATGCACCATTTTGCTACCAGTTCGCGGTCTACATTATTCCTTTGTAATATGTTTATTGCTTATCCAATTTAAAAAAATGTATTCAATAATCTCTTAATCTCTACGATAAGAAAACAATGCAGACAAATTATTGTCACACTATTTTCTGTTTTTCGAAATCAGATATAGGCAGTATTTTCCTCCTATTTTGAAATGAATAATATCAATATTCTGCTGGGATGGAAGAGGAGGTTAAGGGTGGTTTTTCGAGATTCTATATTAGTACCTTCTTCCTGTTTTGAAGTGGGTAAAATTTCATAATCAATAAAACGGATTTCTACAAAAATCAAATCCCCTCCTCCCGCCCGCCACAGACACTCTTCTTAAATAGATAGAAAGAAGATTATAAATAAATATCTGATACCTACCAAACAGGTTCTCTCCCGCCTATAATTTATTTATTTTGTAAGAAACAAACAGCTTTTACATAATATACAATGATAGATATAAATATACAAGTTAACTGAAGTCAAGCCACAGAAGTTTCTTATGTTAAAGTTCATTGGAAATGAAGTTTTAATATCTTAAAATTAATTTGGTCTTAAAGGAAGGGGAGAGGAAGAGGAAAATAGGAAGAGGATAGTAGATGCTCCCGATACATTCCATACTCTCATATTAATAATCGATATCGATATATTTCTTTAGGTTATTCTTTAGGTTATAATGTAATTATGTAGAACTAAACCTAACTAACCGAAGTTTGTTTTTATTTGTTTCAGACTAAAGAAACTCGAAGATTCCACGAAAATGATATTTCGATACCAGGCGCCATCTACGAGCGGCCTCGAAACCCAACAGAAGAGAAAACAGCAACAAAGGGCCACTGAAAACTGCGAACACTTTCACAGGAACGTTATCCTCTGAGTTCTCTTTAACCTTAGCGACTTTACCAGCATACCTAAAAGACAATATTCAACATACAACCAAACGTCCCTTTTATGGTTTCCAATATTCCAAACAATCGTTATACGAAATTTAATAAAATTGCATACCGGGTTCGTTTGTGATTCTTTTATCTTTTCACGAGTGATAAGATAGTGAAACGCTTTAAACAAAGCCAAAATAATAATATATATATATATGTTCGTTTTCATGCAACAGCCATGTTAATGTCGCCCCAAGTGTTGAACTGATAACATCTTCAGTGTCAATTTGGCTAGGCATTATTCTATGTCTTCTGTGTCTAAAAGTGTCATTAATTTGTAACTGTGTGTAGTTCGTCGTCACTGTGATATGATCAGTTGATTGTTTCCGTCTACCTGTGAAATCGAAAGTGAAAAGGTGCATTGCAAGACCTGGCCACTGCCATTACTCATTCATTGTTCTCTCCGGTGACAATAATCGCGTTGTGAAAGGTCCCATTGCGAAATCTTGAGGAACTCCGCTGTGAAAACAACGAGTTGTCAAACCGATTGAGGAAACGACACAATTAGCTATCAATGGAACTTTTCTTTCTAGTCGTTGGAAAAAATACAGTTTTAGTCGACAACTCGCGTTAGCATTTTACTAGTCACAAATCTCTAACAATCGAAAACAATAATAATTTTTAAATTTCTAGTCTACTGATCGAAAAAATGTAGATTGTTTGTTATTACAACTAAGAATAATTATTTTAATACATTGACTGTTTTATTGATCTCATTCATGTATCATTATCTTTGACTTTAAATACTGTACCTGTTGATTTTGACTAGCTTTAGAATAAAACAAAGTGTTATTTCCTTGTTTCTTGGAAGCGTTGTTCTTATCTCGTGACTCTTTCAAAGTACGCCTGCAGAGATTTCCGTCGGGTTTGTGGTTTCTATACGAACCACGCACTTTGAAAACGAACAAGCCACAGTTCCTCAATCGGAATTTAGATTCAGACACTTTTCTACTGATAACTTAAAATCGGTGAATAATTCTCGACGCACTTTGAAACAAACGACGTGTTCCTCGACGGTAGGAGTCGGGAATAGTGACCACGTTAAGTTTTCTCGAATCAAAGCAGTCTTTCGGTGAACCTTAAAATCAGTGAATATCTTGTTCGTTGTGTGTCCCCACCCATCATGCGTGTGTTATCTTCAGTGTTTGTTTGGGTGATGTGGGCAGCGGGGTCCAACCCGGCGGCCGGCGCGGCGCGCGTGTCTCCCGGCGACTGGGCCGGGGGGCTGGCCGAGTACGGGTACTCTCCCGAGGCCGCCATGCCCCAGCCGGACAGCTACACGCTTGCGTTTCTCAACTTCTCCTACACCGACGAGAAGGGGGTCAACCACACGAGTTCGCCATCGGAGGTAACTACATATGCTATAACTGGTGGAATTCTACTTTTCCGCTTCAAACTTAATACGCACAAATTATTGAAATAACACTTGATTTCAAATTAATTACTACTGGAAACAACTATTTAAGTCGGGGGAGATGTTTAGTTTGGGTTATTTAAATAATTTATACGTATTTTCTAACCTTCAACTTTGATTGAGAAAAAATGCAACTTTAATGCATCTTCAATATTTTGTGCGTATTAATAGAATTTTATAAAGAAATTGTAGTGATTTCACACAGGTGGTTAAGGTCTCTTTAGGTATGATGTGTTAAGGGCATTTCTTGGACAGTGACTTGTCTTTGAGAGCACCAGTCCCATGTAGGTATGGCAGGAATTAATGTTCATGCTAAATCATGTAGCGCCTTTGCGGCATTCTTCGTGAATCCCTAGTAAACAAGAAGTGCAATTTCCATTGACTGTGAGATAACTATCAACAGAACATCACTTCAGCTCGCACTCGCGTCTGACCCACTTCGAGCTGAATACCTCCTCAGAGATCTAAGCTAACTTATAACTTTACAGTAAGAAGCGCTAAACATACATAGGACTTCTTGTATGGACGCGACATTATCTATATATAACTAAATAAAGGGGATATTAGCTTGGGTAGAGAGTAGTCTGAAAAATGGTTTGATAATGTCATCTAAAATTAAACATACCATTTTTGTTATTTGTTTTTGGGGTGTTATGCCGTGTTGCGCTAACTCCTTCTTTAGCCAACGTTTCGGACAGCATTGCAGTGTCCATCATCAGGGCAGATGTGTTGATGATGGACACATCTGCCCTGATGATGGACACATCTGCCCTGATGATGGACACTGCAATGCTGTCCGAAACGTTGGCTAAAGAAGGAGTTAGCGCAACACGGCATAACACCCCAAAAACAAATAACAAAAATACTTTTGGCCGTGAAAATCTTAAATCATATTTAAACATACCATGTTTAATACCTGTTCATTTTTACTATCTTTAGAATAAAACAAAAGTGTTATTTTCTTGTTTCTTGGAATACACTGTACATAGTTTGAAGAAAAACAATAATTTATACAAAACGCATAACTGGAGCATTTGGTTCCGAACGGGCAATCTGCCTAATTAGGAACTAGGAACTAATGTCTACCGCATAAGTAAAGAAAGCATTTGTGCACATTTCGTGCAAGATATGAGATTTTGCAACTTTGAGTTGAAACGTTAGAAAGATTAATATATATAACTAGGTACTAACTTGTGTATAGCCTTACCAACATCAGGTCTACAATATAACTAGACTACACGTAGAAAAATTTGTATTTTATTTAGTTTTACGCCCAGCCGGCTTGTACCTAGTGAGCTATCGAAAATTATACACAAATTTAAGAACAGAATATACCTAGTGAGCTATCGAAAATTATTCACAAATTTATGAACAGAATATACCTAGCGAGCCATCGAAAATTATACACAAATTTAAGAACAGAATATACCTAGTGAGCTATCGAAAATTATACACAAATTTAAGAACAGAATATACCTAGTGAGCTATCGAAAATTATACACAAATTTAAGAACAGAATATACCTAGTGAGCTATCGAAAATTATACACAAATTTATGAACAGAATATACCTAGTGAGCCATCGAAAATTATACACAAATTTAAGAACAGAATATACCTAGTGAGCTATCGAAAATTATACACAAATTTAAGAACAGAATATACCTAGTGAGCTATCGAAAATTATACACAAATTTAAGAACAGAATATACCTAGTGAGCTATCGAAAATTATACACAAATTTAAGAACAGAATATACCTAGTGAGCTATCGAAAATTATACACAAATTTAAGAACAGAATATACCTAGTTAGCTATCGAAAATTATACACAAATTTAAGAACAGAATATACCTAGTGAGCCATCGAAAATTATACACAAATTTAAGAACAGAATATACCTAGTGAGCTATCGAAAATTATACACAATTTTTTTAAAGCATGAAATGACAATAAACTGATAAACTGAATATGAAACAATATTAATAAAACATAACATTAACATAAAATAATATAGAAACTAGAATAATACTACATGTAATACAAATCACTTAAACTACATTACCAACGCTACTATACTTTGTAGGATTCAACAAAGCGCTGGTATAGATTACGCTTAAGAGGAAGCTACAAGCCAAAAATGTGTATATTCTTGGTATACCTTATATCGTAGGTAATAGGCATTAAAATCGCTTGACAAACGGAGTCTAGAAACATTCGATTTCAAGCAAAAAACTGGTTTTAATTTATTTTGTAAATAATTTTATAAGAAAATAAAAAAGTTAATCAAGTAAAACTGTCACAGATAATCTTAGCTATAATACTGTATTTTTTAAAGTTGTTTCCTTTACGCGTTCATACATTTCTATCGAGAAAATATTTTTTTTAGTAGTTTGCATTTACATTTTTTACTGAGTAATTTATTTTTTTATTTGTATTCTACTCAAGCGAAGCGATAGGAAAACCTTCAATTTATCTAAAACATATATTTTGGTATTCATAATGTACACCAATTCGTTGTAAAGATTAATCAAAATAGTGATTTGGCATTAAGCTTCGCCTTAATTCTATAAATGGAGTCAGTAAATATATCAATAGTACCTACCCCCAAACTTGTTGCCCATATTGTTGAATTAGCAATAAATTATTATTAATTAATCTCTTCAAATTATTGGTAATGCGGTTAAAAACGGGATTGCAAACTTTTAGTAAATTACGAATATATTATCCCGATAATATATTTGTTTTTCAGGAAACCTGTTCCTCGTAATGTCTGCAAACCCCTTTTTACCGGAATTACAAACAATTTGAAGAGATTCTTAATAAATTAGCAATACTATTATACTTATATAATATTGCTTAAATGTTTGTTCCATTAAAACCTTGTTCAGAAATTATCTTCCCGATGTATGTTTTGGTGCCATTTGTTATTGCTATTTTCAGGTGTACTTAGTTTGTAGATACCTACCATTCTCTTCTCTTTTTCTATTGTTTCTCAGTTCGTGTTAAGTAAAGTTAAAATAAAGAATAACACAAGTGGCTTGTGGGCGTGTTTCTTGATCCAAATATTTGCCTAATCATGGCATAGATTTCTAATACAAAACTGTGTTTACGAAATTGGATTGAGATCTTCCATGTCAGCGGTTGCATTTTTCTCTTATAGAAAATAATAAGAGGATTTTTTCCGAATTTCAAAGCTACTCCATTTTCGGTACCTAAAAAAATTTTTTTTTCCCAGGACGGCAAATACGGCGAAGGCCACGTGGGCGATGCCTCGGGTGTCCTGATCCACGTGGGTCTGTTGTCCGATCCGACGGACCACCGCGCCTGCAAGCCCCAGCTCACCGGCTTCGAGGGCGTCAAGAACCGGCCGTGGATCGCGCTCATCATGCGGGGTGGCTGCAATTTCGAGGACAAGGTGAGGCATACCACGAATATACTATTTAATAAACAAAAATCACACTGTTGCTTGAATAGACATATGACACACCGGGAAAGAAATTCGAAAACCAGGCTTTGATCTCCTTTGATGCCGTGGTGCATTTTCTTACGTTGGGCTAGAGCGGTCGTAGTACATTATATTAAGGTTGTGCTAATTAGGTTAGGTTTACATGGTGACATTACACAGCTTCGAGGACAATGTATGTCGCAATAAGACCCGACTGCACACTAATCTACCATTGAATTTAAATTTAACAATGTTGCTGGAACAAAACACCGACCGGGAATGAAGTTCACGAACCAGGCTTGGAATAGTTTTGACGCTGAGGCGATACGATACGTCATATTTCCGTGCGCTGGGCTATATAGAACGTTGAGCTCGGCTGGGCGTTGGGCTTCGTCTCATTAAGTCTGAACCCATCACTCTTGTATCGTGCAGTTGTTGCTTTAGCCAACTTTAAAATACTTTTACTAAATACGTACATAAAATAACTTTAAAAATCCCGTCGAAAGGGTTTAGCTTTTAACTTCGTGAATGTTTGTAATATCGCAATTTTTTGGATGTATTTCAAGGATGTAAGTACCTAACTGGTTGCGCTATTATTTGGCAACTACGATATTGAAATCTCTTTAACTCGTAATTCGGTGATGTTTTACCACACGTACCCTTCAGGGATCTATCTCATTTCGACTTCATGCAGTTTTCAGCTTTTCCTCCTGACAACAGCTTTTGAATGACTAGTGCATTCTATCCTTTAACTTATTCTAACTTTATTTATATCCCACATTCACCCTTCTGTTAATTTCCAATATGTTTTTATGTCTTTCCACATCAAAAACTGTATCTTGTTTTGTTTTTTCAAGCGATTCGTGTCTACTGCCTTCAGTCCTCCGTCAATAGAATTCCAAGCCTTCTGTCAATGACCATGTGTATTTTGTTAGGGTCTTCACATCAAAAACTTTATCTTTTTTTGTTTTCTCAAAGAGATTAGTAACTACAGCATGCATTCCTTCAACAATATAATTCATTTTGCCAATGTACCTACAATTAGTTTTTTTTTTAAGTTTTCACATTAAAAAAATGTTTAATCGTAATAATTAATAATAAATATTAGGGACGACTGTATTCAGACCTCTGTCAATAGAATTCTCTGTATGTAAATGTAAACCTTCTATCAATTACCTATTATTTATATATATATTTATCTTATCACGTAAAAAAGCTAGTTTTGTTTTCTCAAGCGATGCATTCCATTTCACTATAAATACAATTCCCTAGATTATTTAACTTTCCGTCCATGTCCAATTATTTGTGCATGCTTATCTCACTATCGCAGTTATCATATATAATACAGGGTTTTCCAATAAGAGGTGTTATTTTGAATAGCCCGCTATTTTGGTAGATGTTACTTTTGGAGCTGTCATTTTTTGACATTTGACAAGTAGAAACTACGCCATTAATAAAAATGGAACGATACACGCTTCAACAACGCATTGAAATTATTAAAATTCACTTGAGTGAATCAAATGTAAATCATCTTGAATGATGAGGCCCATTTCCACCTCGGTGGCTTCGTCAACAAGCAAAATTGTGGCATCTGGGGCTCGGAAAACCCATGAGTTATTGTTGAAAAGCCTCTCTATCCTCAACGTGTGACTGTTTGGTGCGGTTTATGGACCGGCGGAGTCATTGGACCTTACTTTTTCGAAAATGAGGCTGGAGCAACAGTTACGGTGAATGGATTGCGCTATCGAGAGATGATTAATGATTTTTTATGGCCGGAATTGGATGGTATTGATCTGGACAACGTTTACTTTCAACAAGACGGCGCTACGTGCCACACAAGCAACGAAACCATTGATCTTTTACGATTGAATATCAAAATAACACCTCTTATTGGAAAACCCTGTATGATAATTATTTTGTTTTGTTACAACAGGTGAAGCACGCTTACCAGAGTAACGCCTCCGCAGTACTAATCTACAATGATAAGATGGCGACCACTCTTGACAAGATGAAGCTGCTCGGTAAAAACAGTAAGTACACCCCTGAAGCAATTAGTTTGAGAGGAGCAAAAATCTTTTAACTGAACTTATTGTTGTGGGTTGATTGACCTTTCCAACCTTACCTACCTTTAAATTCCGTAGGTACGCAGCCAAAACTCTCTGTTGTATTGTGATGCACGAGCATAACCCAACCCAATCTTAGACATTGATAGTATTGTTTCCTAATTATCAGTTATTAGAAATACTAATTTCAGTCCTGCGCAATTCTGGTTCAATGAACTCTAGGAACTCGGATTTGCTTTAAATTAAAATGCCTTATTCACAATTCAAACTGTTTGAAGAGTTCAGACCACTGATAAAGTATGTACCTACCTATAATATCATATTTTTACCACAACATTATTTTAATTGACTCTCCCCGTTGTTTTTCACGGGTCTGCGTTGGTTTGTTACTAAAAAAACTATAACTTTTACATGTGAGTTAAACATAGTCTAAAATAAAGTCGCTATCCGCATCTGACTGTGCGCTTAATTCCTCTAAACTACGCAACGGATTTTGATAGGGTTTTCACCATCATTTACAGAATTTATGAGGAAGGTTTAAATATATAGTAAATGTATATAAATCTAAAGTCGCTATCCGCGTCTGACTGTGCGCTTAATTCCTCTAAACTACGCAACGGATTTTGATAGGGTTTTCACCATCATTTACAGAATTTATGAGGAAGGTTTAAATATATAATAAATGTATATAAATCTAAAGTCGCTATCCGCGTCTGACTGTGCGCTTAATTCCTCTAAACTACGCAACGGATTTTGATAGGGTTTTCACCATCATTTACAGAATTTATGAGGAAGGTTTAAATATATAATAAATGTATATAAATCTAAAGTCGCTATCCGCGTCTGACTGTGCGCTTAATTCCTCTAAACTACGCAACGGATTTTGATAGGGTTTTCACCATCATTTACAGAATTTATGAGGAAGGTTTAAATATATAATAAATGTATATAAATCTAAAGTCGCTATCCGCGTCTGACTGTGCGCTTAATTCCTCTAAACTACGCAACGGATTTTGATAGGGTTTTCACCATCATTTACAGAATTTATGAGGAAGGTTTAAATATATAATAAATGTATATAAATCTAAAGTCGCTATCCGCGTCTGACTGTGCGCTTAATTCCTCTAAACTACGCAACGGATTTTGATAGGGTTTTCACCATCATTTACAGAATTTATGAGGAAGGTTTAAATATATAATATATGTATACAGGGTGGCCACAGACCTGGAAAACCGGGAATTATCAGGGAAATGTCAGGGAATTTTAAAATATTCTTAAAATATCAGGGAATTCCAAAAATAAAACGAAATTCGTTATTTACGATTTGTGAAGTCCCAAAGTTGTGTTTTATTACTTTTACTTGCGGCGTGTGTAACAAAAGATATGCCGACAAAGACAAACTAAATAAGTAGGTATTTTTTTATTATTATTTTCGTAAATAACCCTTGCAACACAATCATGTCGTAAACCACCCGCCTTGGTTTTTCCCCTATACTATGTGGGTGCGAAATCTGTAAAGTAAAAGCTAGCAAAGTTACAACAAAGTGTCAAAAGGGTCGGACACCCAGTACGGTCGTAATAAAATTTAAAGATCATCATTATCAACACTTTTACAAAGTGTCAATACAGTAGAACCTCGTTAATTCGAAATCCACGGGACATCAAAAATCAAATTTCGAATTAACGAATTCCCACGTAATTCGAAATTTTATGAAAAAAAAAACGCCGAAAATCGATTTTCTCGGCCGCCTCTTCTAATCCGGATGGTATTTTAGTTGTAAATTCGTATTAATACCAATTATTTCTTTATTTTCGTGGCCGATTACCGTAGCAGCAGGCCCTTTAAATTCAGATATTCGCAATAAATTCGTAAAAATTCTATATATTTACGCGTAAATCGAGATTACGCTGCCGATATCGGTCGCGGCCTACCCTTTAAATTGAGATATTCGTAAAAATACGATATATTTCCGCGTAAATCGAGATTTCGCGATAATTTTCCGTCGCGGCCGGCCCTTTATTTCAAATATCTGAATTTAAATTCGTAAAAATACGATATATTTCCGCGTTAAACGAGAATTCGCGGCCGGCTCTTAAAATTCAGATTCGAAAAAAAATCGCAAAAATACGATATACGATGTAAATCGAGAATGCGCGGCCGATTTCCGTCGCGGCCGACCCTTTAAATTAAAATATTTGATGTAAATTCGTAAAAATATGAAATATTTACGCGTAAATCGAATTTTATCGGCAGTTTTTCGTCGCGGCCGGCCTTTTAAGTTCAGATATTTGAAGTAAATTCGTAAAAATATGTCATATCTCGGCATGAATCGAAATTTTTCGGCCGATTTCCGTCGCGCCGTATTTTTTAACTCGGTTATTCGAAGTAAAAATACGATATATTTCCGCGTAAATTGAAATTTCGCGTCCGATTTCCGTCGCGGCGGGCCCTTTAAAATTCAGATATTCGAAATAAATTCGTAAAAATACGATATATTTACGCGTAAATCGAGATTTCGCGGCCGATTTCTGTCGCAGCGGGCCATTTAAATTCAAATATTCGAAATAAATTCGTAAATATACGATACATTTACGCGTAAATCGACATTTCGCGGCCGAGTTTCGTAATGTAATTTATTTTTCTTTTCAGTTCCTTAGACATCATCCCTAAGTTAATTTCATGTATAAAAATAAGTACATTCAAATACTATGTTTTTTATGTTGACGAAGCGACCGAGGTGGAAATGGGCCTCATCACTCAAGATGATTTACATTTGATTCACTCAAGTGAATTTTAATAATTTCAATGCGTTGTTGAAGCGTGTATCGTTCCATTTTTATTAATGGCGTAGTTTCTACTTGTCAAATGTCAAAAAATGACAGCTCCAAAAGTAACATCTACCAAAATAGCGGGCTATTCAAAATAACACCTCTTATTGGAAAACCCTGTATATGTAAAATTCAGCCTGCATATATATGTTTGTGCTCGCAAAACTCGAAAGATAGTCCACCGATATCGCTGAACATTTAAAAGTTTGTTTTAAAATTAGTGCCAGGAGTGTTTAGAGAGTGGTTTGAATGGTAGAAGAATACGGGGAATCCCGAGGAATACTTATCGCATTATCTCTGCACTGGAATGAGATACGGAGGCAAATTAAAGTCTATGTAATATAGTTTTCCAACAGTAACATTGTGATAACAGTAGTGAATGGTGGAAGAAGTCAGGGACGCCCGAGGAATACTTATCGCATTATCTCTGCACTGGAATGAGATACGGAGGCAAATTAAAGTCTATGTAATATAGTTTTCCAACAGTAACATTGTGATAACAGTAGTGAATGGTGGAAGAAGTCAGGGACGCCCGAGGAATACTTATCGCATTATCTCTGCACTGGAATGAGATACGGAGGCAAAATAAAGTCTATGTAATATAGTTTTCCAACAGTAACATTGTGATAACAGTAGTGAATGGTGGAAGAAGTCAGGGACGCCCGAGGAATACTTATCGCATTATCTCTGCACTGGAATGAGATACGGAGGCAAAATAAAGTCTATGTAATATAGTTTTCCAACAGTAACATTGTGATAACAGTAGTGAATGGTGGAAGAAGTCAGGGACGCCCGAGGAATACTTATCGCATTATCTCTGCACTGGAATGAGATACGAAGGCAAAATAAAGTCTATGTAATATAGTTTTCCAACAGTAACATTGTGATAACAGTAGTGAATGGTGGAAGAAGTTGACATCCCGCGATTTTCTCGGGTTTGCGTTAGCTAAAATTAATGTCGTAAAAGCAGATAAAGGTTCGATAGGTTATTACTAAATTTTTAAAATTTGTTTTTATTGTAATAATTGTTTTAAACGTCATATAGTGTTTCTAATTAAAAATCACAGTAAAATTAATTCCACCACGAATATTTAAAATTTATAAATATAATAAATGACATAGCTTTTTTCTAAATTTTCTATTATAGTTTACTGAAATCCTAATTATTCGTACACACAAAAAAACTGTGATATCATATACTTAGTTATCTAATCTAATGATGATAGGTCCATGAACCGTTGAATACACAGATAAACACATCCTATTTTTATTTGTTTTTTATCTACAACAATGAAATCTAATCCACAACGCCTTGATTACTAAAAGCCTAGATAAAAATATACAATGTTCTATATTATACCTTCACCATTTTGTGCCGATGATGTGGCGATACAAACAATTTACGTTATAATTCACAATTTTTTTTATATGTAATGCTAGCTGAAGTCCCGGCGTTGCCCGGGCTTTTTTCTGTTTAAGAGGTGGGAAAAGGGGATGGGTTAGTTTTTTTTAAATCACGTGTAGATAGTGACCTTCCTCTCTTTTTGAAGGTCAAGTGTGGAAAATTCATCAATCTGAGAATAAAACTGTTTTGACACTCTGTACGCCTAAATATATGGATAGATTTTTATTGATGCAACTCTACAGTCGTCCGTTCATTGTACTAATTCATTTTTAGGTAAAGAAATATGAAAACGTTCTAATTTCGGTTTTGAGTAATTCCAACTCTGGTTCGATGAACCCGGATTTGTTTTGAATTTAAGTGTCATTTTCAAAATTTGAACAGATTGTGTCAAGAATTCAGACAAGCCCGTGCTGGCACTGTTGGTGGACGCGGTGGACTTTCTCGCTGCAGCAGCTCATCCAGTTTCTTCACCACCTAGGATTCTTGCTGCAGAGTCTCCATTCTCTATCTTCGTCGAACGTTACAGCGGTGATGCCAAGGTCTGGTGTCTATGTGAGGATATTGTGTCAGCGCTTTATTAGCAGCAGACACATACCTGGACGGATGACGAACCTCGTGCTGGCACCGTTGGTGGACGCGGTGGACTCTTTCGCTGCAGCAGCTCATCCAGTTTCTTCACCACCTAGGATTCTTGCTGCAGAGTCTCCATTCTCTATCTTCGTCGAACGTCACAGCGGTGATGCCAAGGTCTGGTGTCTATGTGAGGATATTGTGTCAGCGCTTTATTAGCAGCATACACATACCTGGACGGATGACGAACCTCGTGCTGGCACCGTTGGTGGACGCGGTGGACTCTTTCGCTGCAGCAGCTCATCCAGTTTCTTCACCACCTAGGATTCTTGCTGCAGAGTCTCCATTCTCTGGTCTGGTGTATATGTGAGGATATTGTGTCAGCGCTTTATTAGCAGCAGACACATACCTGGACGGATGACGAACCTCGTGCTGGCACCTTTGGTGGACGCGGTGGACTCTTTCGCTGCAGCAGCTCATCCAGTTCTGTTCTCGCGAATATTTTTTCTTGATAATTCAGCAGCAATGTTCTGATTTGTTCTTTAAATAAACTTTTTGCTACACAGATTTTACAATTATAATTAACCGGGATTTTTTACCGGTCTACGACATTTTGCACACTTGACCTTCAAAACGAGAGAAAGGTCACTGTGTACATCTGATTTGGAAAACTCTCTACTTAAAGCTCGGCCAACGCCGCGCCGGTGGTTTCAAGTAGTTTCTGTGGAGAAGCTTCAACCTGCCTGAGAATGAAGTTTCTGTGGTTTCTTTTATTTATTTTTAAAGTGAAATAAATGTATTGTGGGCGTGTCAGAGTGTCCCCGAGAATGTTTATTTTTCCATACTTCACTATCACTACAAACATTTTTAATGTTTATACTAACTAATTACTTTTGTTAGGTAACGTTCCCGAGGCCAATATTTTGTAAATACTTTCTTTGGTGGTTTTCACGGTTCTGCGCCACTACTATTACATTTCCAAGAAATCTAGAAAGAAAGAGTATTGTATTCTCAGAACGTAACACAATTTCGGCGAATAGAAAATCTATAATGGCGGTTCCTAGAAGACGGCTTCGGTAAAGTTTATTATTAAATTGTATAAGTACATAGATACCTCAATTATTAGTTATTACTTTCATGTAAAATGTTTTGAATATTTCCATACCTTTCGATCCAATTGAACGTAGTAAAATTGCAATTTTTCTTTCACTCGTTTTAATGTCACCACTTCAATATTCATGTTAAATGTTTTGAATATTTCCATACCTTTCGATCCAATTGAACTTAGTAAAATTGCAATTTTTCTTTCACTCGTTTTAATGTCACCACTTCAATATTCATGTTAAATGTTTTGAATATTTCCATACCTTTCGATCCAATTGAATGTAGTAAAATTGCAATTTTTCTTTTTTCTGGAGCTTCTTCCATACCTGATGCCAGCAGGTATATTTCCAGGGATCGCCACCAATTCTTCCACTGTTCATCATTGTTCATGCTATCTGTTATCACTAAATTAGATAATTCATGAAAATCATGCTGCATTTGCAAATTTGACGAATCCTTCGACATCTTGTAATATTTTTATTAAATTATATTGTATTATTAAGAATCACTTCTGATCTTCTGATCCCACTTCTGACACCATGTTTCATGTGATCTTTGGGTCTTTATATTAAACACTTGTCACTGTTTAATTAGTTTATTTAGACTTGATATACAGGAGACATTTTAGAGATGCGAGCTTGCTGGCTGACAATACACACACTGTTTTACAATCGACGACAATAATAACAGTGATGGCATTAACATCATTAACATAGTGATGTTACAGTTAGTATAAACACATTATAATATGCTCTCACATAATGTAGTTCTTATAATGTTCCATGTGACCAGACTCCCAAAGTGAGAGACCACCTTTCATTATCAAAGTGTTACGTGAAATAGCTTTAGCCGTGTTTGGTGACCAGCTCTGAATAGGCACATATGTAGCCTAATTGGGGATGCCAGTCCCACTGGCTCCGGTTAGCAGGAAGCAGTTCAATTCACATAAAAAAGAATATGTACTAACGAAGCTTTATAGAAATAAACATATGCAATGACTTTACAATACATATAGATGCTTTATAATCGCGACAATGCTGTTGTTGAGTTGTGACCTCTGCTCTGTGATATTCCACTATTTACTACTTTTAGTAGGTACTTACAACAATCCATTTGTACCCACTATATTACACTTTGTTTACCAGTGAGCATAGAGTCTTTGGGGTGACCATCATTCATTTGTCTGAGTGTAATGTAAAGATATGAGGAAAAATTACAATATTTTCAGAAAATTGGAAAAAAAATTTTTTTGGTAAGGCAGTAAATAAAAAGATCATATAAGATTGTTAATAAAAGAAAAAAATTGCGTACGCTAATCTTTATAATTTTTAACGTCTGGTATTTTAGAAAGCAGTGGACCAAATGCATACGTGGCTTGTTAGGACACGTGTCACAGTACTCACTGGTTTCCCGTCTGCCATTTCTGCCCTTTTCGAGCAGACCACACGGTCCCTCTTGGGACCCTTTCTCAAAATGTGGAGTTTTCCTTTTAGCCTGGTTTCTGATGGAGTGGAAGTAAAGTGAGTCAGTGGAACATATCTTCATCCCCCAAAAAAGTGTTTACGCCACCATTTCAGCCAATACGACCATGCATCTGATCAGCTCGATCAACCCCACCCATGGATTTAGTATAATCGATAATAACGTTTGGTTTATCCTTAATTACAATCTTTTGAAAAGTCACTTTGCACTTCGAAAATTTTACAATTTTGCCTTTCTCTATATGGATCGTTCTACATTTATCTAAACCAAAAGTCATATTGATATTATCTGAAAAGTTTTTAACTACCTTGATCATTTTCTCTAAATTGCGTTCAGAATTCGAAAATAATTTTATATCATCCATAAATAATAAATGCGAAGTTGTACTACTCTCCCTTGTATTACTCTTACTTTTTATTCCAAACTTGCTTTTAATTAACATTTAGATAGAGGATTCAATGCTAAGCAAAACCAAAGAGGACTCAATGAGTCTCCTTGAAAAATCCCTATTTTAATGGAAATGCCCGGTAAAGTAAATTGGTATTCCAAAAGGACATTATATTTTCCAAAAAAGCTAATAATAATGGGGTTAACTTTATATATATTTAATACTTTGATCAGCCACGAGTGCGGGATACTATCGAAAGCCTTTTGGTAGTCTAAATAGCAAGTATGTAAATCAGCGTTTCCCAATTTTTTTTCGCCCCGGAACCCTTATCGATCATACTTTTCTAGGCGGAACCCTATTTTTATAAGAAAAAGATAAACTTGTAGTTTGAATACTTTCATGTTAACCATGAAAAGAAAGATCAAAAGTTTTGTGTAAAACTTAATTTAATGTAAAGAGTGATATCTTTTTACATTTTTTGTTAAAATAGCATTGAAATCAGGCTTTATGTCAGACAGCTGAATACGAAGATCTGAAGCTGCATCCAGTCTG
This sequence comes from Hesperophylax magnus, assembly GCA_026573805.1. NCBI lineage: Eukaryota > Metazoa > Arthropoda > Insecta > Trichoptera > Limnephilidae > Hesperophylax > Hesperophylax magnus. Next base: position 253,917 of record JAIUSX010000190.1, on the reverse strand, counting down.
TTTCTGTATTTGTTTTTTATGTAAGCGTAAGCCGAAAAACCAGTTTCACATCGGTAAGTGGTCACAAACGGTAACAAAACTGTGATAGCCTTCTCGACGACTTCTGGATATTCGTTTTTAAGTCCAATCCAAAACTCATCCAGATTAGTTTTTTCTGAATTAAACTTTTGTTGTAAGGAAGAAGAACACATGATATCAATCAAGGCCTTGTTCTCTGTTGCTGTAAGAGTCGACGGTGTCCTGTGAACTAGGAATGGATTCTGTACCCAGTCAATGTCCTGCAGGTTTTTTTCAGGAAAATACTCTTCCAGAGATTTGTTGAGGGCCATCAAATGTTCGTAAATGCATTTTACATTTTATAACAACATCTGAGGTTACTTGCAACTCATTTTTTTCCAGAAACTCGTTTAAAAGAGTAAAACATTGGTACTATTTCTGTTCAACACATTCTATCCAGAAGACAAGTTTCTTTCTAAGAAAAGAGATTTTGTCGTTTACTGTAAAAGTATTTGTGTTTCTTCCTTGCAATGACTTGCAAATTACATTCAGTTTATCAAATATGTCTGCCAAATACGCCAGTTTTATTAGCCATTGCTCGTCGTGCAATAGTTGAACAAGACCACTCAAAGACGAAGAAAGCGATTCTTTGGAAAAAAATACCACTAGTTCGTTGCGCAATTCAAACAATCTTGATAATACTTTTCCTTTGGAAAGCCATCTTACTTCCGTGTGAAGAAGAAGTGATTGATGCTGACTTCCTATATCTTCACACACTTTTTTAAAAAGTGTCAATTGGAGCGGACGTGATTTAACGTAATTCACAATTTGTACGGCTTGATCGAGAAATTTTTTTACGACAAGGGCGTGTCGATGTAAAACGCAGTGACTGCTGCTGCATTAAGGTGCAACATTCTAAATTCTTGTTACAGTACCTTTTATTTTGCCAGTCAAAGCGGCAGCTCCATCGCTACATACATCGACACATTTGTTCCAATGAATGTTATGTACATTCATGTAATTATCAATGACTTTGAAAATTTCTTCTCCAGTGGTGTTGGTCTCCAAAGGAGCACAAATAAACAAATCCTCTTCAATAGATCCCCCGAAGGGGTATCTTACGAAAACAAGCAGTATTGATAGTCCAGCGACATCTGTACTTTCGTCGAGTTGCATTGCAAACATTTCACTACTTTTCAATCTACAAATCAATTCATCTTCAATGTGGTCAGATATTTTATGGATTCGATCAGATATGACATTATTTGAACTCTGAACTGCTGCAACTTTCTTCGCTGCGTCTTCGCCAAGTACACACTTGACAATTTCTGTCATACAGGGTTTTATTAAAGTCTCTGCAATCGTGTGTGGTTTGCCAGCACGAGCAATCCTGTAACTTAACGATGCTGAAGGAATGATGCTTCGTTGGCATTCTCGTTATCAGTTTTAACATATTTATGTAAAGCAGCCACACTGGTTTTATGTGCATCTTTGTATCTTTTAAAAAAGTCTAAGCTTTTGTCTTTTAATTGCGGGTGGTTGGTATTAAAATGTCGTTTTAGCTTTGCAGGTGCCAGAGAGCTATTACATATGATTTTGTTGCAGATAACGCATTGAACATCCGGATTCTCAAGCATTCCTACAGAAATAAATCCAAAGGACAAGTAAGATTCGTCTTATTTTCTCTTTTTTGAAGTAGTATTGTCCTGGGATTGCCCAGCCCTTTTAGTCGTTGGTGTATTTTGTATATCCTGCTCAGGACAATATCCTTCAGTATTTACGATATATTGGAATGAAATAAAAAAACATTAGTAATGTGACGGCAAGATGCAGTTTGGTGTTGGCTAAAAAGAACAGTCCCACCCCAAATCGTCATTTGGCACAGTCTGGAATTTAACCCCTTTTTCGGGCGTGATTCGTTTATATCAAAATTAGGTGGCATTTGCTGCTAAAAAGGCTAGAGTCGAACACCCATGCGTCAGTTATACTACATTAAAGTAATTTGTCAGGGTTGTCACGGTTGTCACCAATCAAAATATGTTCATGAACTGGGCCTAAATGATAACTATTGTTAGGTAAGTATAATTTACTTACGGATAAATCAACAGCTTCTTCTGAAATACTTTCATTATTCGCAGACGATGAACTTGATGAATCACTTATGCCACTTTGTAAGCGCCCTGTTTTGAGCCAGTTTAATTTTAATAAAGGCTGAAATAAAACAATTACATAAATATGAATAAATCGTTTTTATTTGTTTTGGCACTATCTGCAATTAGTAACAAATAAAAAAGATACTTGCCTAAAACGGATATCGTAAGTACAAGATTATAAGAACAGGAATAACAATATCACTGGATTATCACCTTTGTAAGTTCACACGAATTAAAAAAGTTCTTCGAAAGAAATTGACTTAAACTTAAATATAACCGAATTTAACTTTAGATTGTCTTGAGGGGACAGCAAGGAAGCTGATGTTAATTTGCGAACCTCACTGACAACATTCCCAAAATTAACATTGCTGTCGACTTTTGGAAACAACTGAGGGGCCACGTCGAATTGCTTCCAAAAGTCAACTCCCAAAACAATTGAAGAGGACAGAGACGGAATTATGAAAAACTTAATATATTTTTTAATATTATTATAAAATACTAGTACTTGCATGGTACCAATTATATCCTGACGTTTGCCATCCGCGGTGGTAACGTAGGAATCTAACTTATTTAATTTAGCCCCACGTTGGGCGCCAAATGTAACGGTAGGTTATATTGGAAGCCAAATGTAATGTAGGAACATTCCAATGTTTACATGTAATAGTGAGATCTACAGGATCAATTATAGGGTACAAAAACGGTAGAGCAAAGAACTCAATCTCATGATTGTGGGGTTAATTTTCTGTCAAGTAAGGAGGGAAATCAGAAATAATAAGAGTAAATACTTAATCGAAATTATATTGAAACCATCAAAAGTACAAAAAAAGAGTACAAATAATAACCATGTAACAATAGGAATAAAAGTAGGCACATACCAGATGGACTCCTGAACCAAACTAAGCTAACTTTATGTGGCCGAGAAACGAAGGAATAACAACGGGTGGCGAACGAAAACTTGTCTCCGGTAGAGGGGAACGGACCCGTGACGGAAGCCAGGACATCCTTCACTTAGTGGAGACGGGAGGACGCAACTCCTTCAACGCGCACCTGTAGGATCTTCAAGTCTGCAGCACGTGGTAACCAAGCAGACTCGTCTTACGGAGCCAGGACATCCTTCACTTAGTGGAGACAGGAGGGCGCAACTCCTACAACGCGCGCCTGTAGGATCTTCAAGTCCGCAGCACGTGGTAACCAACCAGACTCGTCTTACGGACTTCGGGAACAGCAATCCGTGACTTCGCTGACTACGCGGGGGTTAAACAGCCATAATCTTCTAGCCACAGCGAGGACCAATCTATTTACGGTTTCAAGTCCAAATCACAAGAACTACAAACATGACCACCGGCCAACACTCAATAAAAAGCGGAGTTCCATCAACTCCACTAAAAATAATAACCTACACGAACTATTCGTGATAGGAAAAACACCCCGCGCCTTTTTTTAAAGAAAAGAATAACTTCTATTCACATGATTAACTCAGATTTAAACACCTTAAATGGCGAGTGACAAGATCACCGTGCAGCTGGCCTAGCTGCCCGGGGAGGAAGTGCCCATAAACAAAAACTCTCTCTTCTTCCTTAAAAAATATTGCCAAACTTAAAAAAAAACACCATAGACAAAATAACCCCAATTAGGCAGGAACTACACTTGTGACAAAATATTTATGTGACAACTGCTTGCGGCGGGCGATACGGGTCGCGGGTGGCGGGAGGAGGCGACGGCGGTCAAGCGCGCTGGATCTAGCTCCCTAATTGTTAAATACATACGTTCAATCCGGACGGAACCCATGTGATGCTTCTACGGAACATCACGAGGGTTCCAAGGAACACCTTTTGGGAAACGCTGCTCTACGGGCCCGGGCAACACTGCTTGCGGCGGGCGGTACGGGTCGCGGGTGGCGGGAGGAGGCGACGGCGGTCAAGCGCGCTGGATCTAGCTCCCTAATTGTTAAATACATACGTTCAATCCGGACGGAACCCATGTGATGCTTCTACGGAACATCACGAGGGTTCCAAGGAACACCTTTTGGGAAACGCTGCTCTACGGGCCCGGGCAACCCGGGACGGCGGTCAAGCGCGCTGGATCTAGCTTCCGTGCGCATTATTTTTTTTGTTAAATACATACGTTAAATCCGGACGGAACGCGGAACCCTTGTGATGCTTCTACGGAACCCCAGGGTTCCGCGGAACACCTTTTGGGAAACGCTGATGTAAATTACGCTTTCGAGTCACAAATGTGATAAATAATTTAAATAATCTTCCCCGTGTGGTATCGCTTATTTAAGTGTCATGGTGTATAAAATCCATGTATCCGAATTAGTTGGTCCCATATCTCATATTATAAATATTAGCTTCGAGGGATGTTCCCTTCTCACTGTAAGAAAGTTAAAGTGATTCCTCTTTTTAAATGTGGATATCGTCTAGATGTCAATAATTACAGACATATATCCTTACTCAACACTCTTTCATAAATAAAGTCGAGATTCTCTAGCAATCAGTTCGGTTTCAGAGAGAATATAGGAACGAGTGATGCAGTGATGAGGGTATTGTCTAAAGTCACTAGTGCCTTAGACTATGGAAACAAAGCTTTAGCTGTGTTCTTATATTTATCAAAGGCATTTGCTATGGTTTCCCATTGATTACTCCTTAAAAAAATATCTTTTGGCATTAACAGTACAGCACTAGGTTGGTTCACATCCTATCTACGAGTGAGTGATAGAACGTAACAAGTAGAGATAAATAATAATTAATTTAAGCAATAGCAAACCAATCTCTTTTGGGGTTCCGCAAGGTATTGTGCTTGTACCAATATTGTTTTTAATCTGCATTAATGATTTGTGTAATTTAGATATTCCAGGTAACATTGTTAGTTTCGCAGACGATACTGCTTTAATATTTGAGCGTAAAACCCGGAGAGATGCTTTTATCAAATGTGATTTAGGATTAAGAGCAGTAAAGAGTTGGCTGAATAATAACATCTTAGCTTCGAATACAATAAAAACTAATTATGTGGCATTTAGTATATCATCAAAAAGTCAGCCTTCCGACACTCATAATCTAATTATACATAATTGTCTGCAGAATTGTAATTGCCACCCCTTAGAATGTGTAGGCTGTATCATGTATCTAGGTGTAAAGATTGATATTTTTTTAAAGCTGTGATGACCATTTCGATATGTTAACAAAGAATATCAGGAGACTTAGACACATATTGGACAAAGATAAATCAAAAACTGTCTATTGTGCCTTAGTCCAATCTCGACTTGCTTGTAACATAGTATGCTGGGGATCATGTCTAAAGTCCTATGTAAAGCCACTAAATGTTACTCAAAAATTGATCTTTAATGTTATGTACAAAAAATAACAAATACAAATTCTGTTATTCATCCAACCTACTGTATAAGGAATGTAACGTTATGTGTATAAAACAGCTGTATATCACTCAAATACTTTGTCGATTATTTATCAATATCAAATTTGCAGAAAGAACACAACAAACTCGTGCAACTATTGTAGAATTGGCTCTAAATTGAACTTTGTGGCGGTACATACTAAAACTTATTTTGTTCAAGGAAACTATTTATGTCAGGCACCACTTATGTTTAATATTCTTCCAAATCATATTAAGTATACCAATTCCTTGGTTAAATTTAAAAGTTGGTTAATATGTTTTTATTATTTTTTCATCCTTGTCCATTCTTAAATAATAAGATTTTATATAAGTCCCATTTGCTAAAAACTGAATGTCACCCTATCTGTCTTTCGAAATTCCAAAGTTTTAAGGTCGATTATTATCTACTTTGAATAATGATTAATGATTAGTGATTAGTTATGGTTCAAATATTTTTACAATATGCTGTCAAATTACCCATCTGGTAACTCATCTAATACATTTTTTTCTTTCTTTTTGAAATATTTTGTGTTTGTATGTAGTATTACTTTATGTTTGTGATTACTCTATGTTTGCTTTACTTACATGTAAATTGTTAACCTCGATACAGGCTTAGTCCTAGTGAGGTTGATTTTTATGAGAAAAAACATGATTTATGTTTAGTGAGATGCAATAAATCAATAAATCGATAGAGCTCTGAAAGTGGTGAGCAAAAGAAACGCTAATTGTCGTATTTTCGATTTCCTAGTTATAGAACTATCACGTGCAATCTCTAACTAAATTGAATAAAGAGTGCCAAAACGCCCTCCGTGTGATGAGAAAATGTTTGCATTAAAAGCCAAGGAATAATAATTTCAATCGTTATTATTATTATAATAAAAAATACGGTTATTTCTAGGAGATAGCGAATGTAGCAACGTCGTCTCATACAGTATTCCGTATTCGTCTTAGTATTAGATTGTCATCTCAGTCACACCCGTGATGTAGAGAGTAGTATTCGACGCAACTTTTAAATACGAAAACGCCGATCGGTCCTGTCGGTTATTTCGTTCAAACATACATTCTTTGAAATCTTAATCTATCTTTGTCATATATGAACAATGTTGGAATTAAGAATTTACTGAAAATATGAGTATTTCTTATTTGCCACATTTTATCTTAATTTAGTGTGAAAATAACAAGTCTATATGTATTGTAACGTCATTGCCTATTTGGGTCTAGTTCACCGCCTGGAAAAGCAATTTCCCGGAAACGTTTCCGACTATTCAGGGTCGACTGCCTCGTCAGAGGAAATATACCCACTATGAATGCACTGTATTGGCTGTGCACTCTATTGGCTCACCTTGCCACCGCTACTAACTCTACTATACTCTTACTTACTTACCTGTGGAGATATTATTCACTTGGCGAATGGAAGAGGAAGTGAATGATATGAAAAATGACAGCGATCAACGTTCACATAATGATTAAATGATATTGGGGTGTTACATTAACTTGATGTACTTCAGTGACATTTTAATTCTTTAAATTTTAATGATCGATGTCCGGCGTCGATTTTCAGTTTCTACTTTCTACTAGTTGACAGTACAACGAGCAGTCCTTGTCTCTATTATACTCAAATAAAGTCTGTCTGTTTGTGCGCTTAGTTCTGCTAAACCGCGCAACGGATTTATATATGGTCTCCACTATCTTGTAGGTAATTTCTTTCAGAAGGTTTATAGAAAGTAGAGACAAGTCGAGCAAAGCCCGGTGCACGTTACCTACGCGATATTCGCGTAGACTATCGACACATGGGTTAGATTATAATGTTTATGCAACGGGGGGCTTTGTTTTTAATACAAATCTAGTTTTAATCCGAGATATATGAAATTTAACACTTTTCCTTCAAAGAAGATAAATGTGATCGAAAAACTACCTTTTCCCCTTTCCCCACCGCTTAAAGCAGAATTTTGCGCGTTTTGGACGTTTCGGACAGCGTTACAGTGTCCGTAATCAGGGTAGACGTGTAATCGAAGATTGCGGTGAAGCGTATGGATGCTAAAGTAGCTAAGGTATACGTGTTGCGATCTCAATCCTCAACTGGTATTTAATCTAAGGGCTATATAGGAAAATGTCTGTCTATTGACTCCAGCGGAAGTAAAACAATAATCTTCATTCATCACGTAGAGGTCGGAACTTTGAATCCAAGGGTTTCCTCTTCCATTCCTGCCGGGTATCGAATACCTGCCAACGTTTGTAAAACAAACGCACGCGAGAAGGTTTACACATAAACGTGAATAATTATAGTTTTCCTATCAAACGGCCTCGGGTTGATAGACGTTTTCTGGCTGTGCGTGCTGTTGATAGTATATCATTTTCCACAAAGTTAATAAAACTTGGTCGATTCCGTCGTACACTACCGTTATCTATCTTTTTAAGTGCTATTTTCTTAATGATGTTCGATCTACTGCTCAACCAATCTTAGGGTGACCATATCTTATTATCTTCATACGGGCCTAGGTCATCTTTGAGGATGCAGTGTGGAGGGTCTTTTTGAGGAGAGAAAGGAGTGACCATGGGTCTTGACGATACCCATGTTATCGGAGGGAGCAGAGTAGCCATACATTTAAAACCGAAATTTTAATACATCACGGATAAATTAGTTTTTAATTAGCTGTATCTACCATTATGTCTTTTCTTGAACGTATTCGTTATACTACTTAACCGACCAGTCCTCGGATGAATATATTATCTTTGCCATACAAAAAAAACTTAACGATTAACAATTTTCAATACTTCATACAGCGCCCATTCGATTACTTCGAAGTCAATTAAAGATTCATAATTCGATAATTTCATCTTATAATTCACATTTAAAAGCACTTTTTGTGAATACCACACAACTGCTCGCAGCCAGTGGGACTATGGCAACCAGAATTGGGGTATGTTGTGAGGCGGAAGGAAGGGGGAAGGGGGAGGAAATTTCAACCGAATTTTCTTCTGAATTTATTGTTTCAAATTTTTCGTTTGAAATTCGTTAATATTGTCTTCAATAACTAAATATTTTAAAAACCGCTTCAATTCTGATTGATGGTGTTTCACTAGGGCTGTATGGAGAGAAGTTTATTATTTTATCATACCATAATTATATATCTTTTTTACTCGGCACCATCGCAAGTTCACGGCTATCTCCTGATAGAATCAATACTGCTCAGTATGCAGTCAGTCAGTCCGTCACGACTGTGCATAAAACTGTTCAGAATTAAAAATTTGCTGAAGGCATGGAAAATTCGGAGGTAAGATAAACCATCAATAAACACGCTGATAAAAATTTTGTGGCTAATTATTAAATAGCGAGGATATTCAGTTATTGGCCGTTAAAGATATTTTTTCTTTGTTTCATAAAGATTTTTTTTTCTTAAACATTTTTTATAATTAATTTTACCTTTAAATTATTTAATGTACCTATTTATGCAGGTACAAAGTGGTTTTTGTTTTACAAACGATTTTTTTAATGTTATTTAAAACGATTGGTGAAATACCACCGCTCAGAATGGAAACTTTGCTTGAGTTGGCATTAGCCGTGTTTTGTGACCAGGTCTGCCAGGTACTTCTCCTTTCCATCCCCACTCCCTACAGTTTCACAACATACCCCTTTTAGGTAAGCCATAGTCCCACCGGCCTCAGGCAGTAGTTTATGGATTCAGTCAAGAAGTAGGTACCTACATTATTAAGTTTAAGTTTTTTAATGTTATTTAAAACGATTGGTGAAATACCACCGCTCAGAATGGAAACTTTGCTTGAGTTGGCATTAGCCGTGTTTTGTGACCAGGTCTGCCAGGTACTTCTCCTTTCCATCCCCACTCCCCTCAGTTTCACAACATACCCCTTTTAGGTAAGCCATAGTCCCACCGGCCTCAGGCAGTAGTTTATGGATTCAGTCAAGAAGTAGGTACCTACATTATTAAGTTTAAGTTTTTTAATGTTATTTAAAACGATTGGTGAAATACCACCGCTCAGAATGGAAACTTTGCTTGAGTTGGCATTAGCCGTGTTTTGTGACCAGGTCTGCCAGGTACTTCTCCTTTCCATCCCCACTCCCTACAGTTTCACAACATACCCCTTTTAGGTAAGCCATAGTCCCACCGGCCTCAGGCAGTAGTTTATGGATTCAGTCAAGAAGTAGGTACCTACATTATTAAGTTTAAGTTTTTTAATGTTATTTAAAACGATTGGTGAAATACCACCGCTCAGAATGGAAACTTTGCTTGAGTTGGCATTAGCCGTGTTTTGTGACCAGGTCTGCCAGGTACTTCTCCTTTCCATCCCCACTCCCCTCAGTTTCACAACATACCCCTTTTAGGTAAGCCATAGTCCCACCGGCCTCAGGCAGTAGTTTATGGATTCAGTCAAGAAGTAGGTACCTACATTATTAAGTTTAAGTTTTGTCTGAGTTCGAATGTGAATTTTGTAAATGTCAGAGTTCAGTGCGGAGGTATATTCAATTTGGCTTCTAACTTTGGACGCATTATAACAATCTAATAAGTTGTAACGATTCCAAGTTTGTATAAGATTAGGAAAGGTTAGGTTAGGTTAGGTTGGGTTAGGAGATAAAGTTCCCTTTAAAGTGGGCGATGATCAAATTAATTGGGTTCAGAAAGGTTTACGCCGTTCTCCCGCCGGGGTAGACAGAGAGAACGGACCGCCAAACAAATCGGTCTTGGCACACACTACTTGCTTCAAGCACATTCATACATACTCTTCTATTATTCTGATTATGTCAAGACATGACCCTATTTTAGTATCCGGTTCACTTGATCGTGCCATGTCTTCCTCGGGCGTCACACTTATTCTACCATTCGTTCTCTTTACACTCCTTCCTTCGTTTATTCGCTCTACATGCCCAAACCTAATCGTCCCTTTCTTATTATTACTCATTACGCTATTCTTACTCTTACGGCCTATTTCTCACACGATCATACCTGATATTTATTTATTTATTTATTTATTGTTGTTATACGCCCATAGGGGCTTTTACATAGATTATAAATAAGTTTTACATAAGTTATCGAGTTTGAATTTATACTAAGAGTTATAAAAGTGAAGAATTTTTAAAAAAATATACAAGTAGTTTTTGAAGAATATGGCGTAAAGAAACATTTTAAACAACATAATATTTAACAATAACAAAGAACAAAATATAATATAAAACATTACAATAACATATCTAATCGTTAAATCTATTACAATAATTTGTATGATTCCACAAAGTGTTGGTTTAATTTGAATTTAAGATTATAAAGGGAATCATGGAATATATCTATAATACCACCAAACTTGTTGCCCAAATCATGCATCCTATTGGTAAGTGAGTTTGACTGATAGTTGGTTTTATATGTGTCGCAAAAGAATGTTGTATTTTGTCTAGTATTTCTTGTCGGTACATAGAGTTTAATAGCAGCAACGATGGCAGGGCTGTCAATAAGGTTGTTCATGACTCTGTATAATAAAATTAGGTCTGAAATGGTTCTTCTGTCAGACAGCGTAATTAAATTAAGTTCATTCATCAAATTTACATAATTAATGTTTTCTATTGGAATTTTAAGCTTGAAATTTAAGTACCTAAGAAATTTGTGTTGAACCCGTTCTAATTTGTTAGAGTGTACTTTATAGAAAGGAGACCAAATAGGTGAATTATATTCCACTTGGCTTCTAACTAGTGAAATGTAGAGTGTTTTCATGCAATCCAAGGACTTAAAATCAGTTAGGGTTCTACAAAGGAAGCCAAGAATCTTTAAAGCCTTATTAGTTATATCATCTATATGCGCTGTGAATGTTAAGTTTGATTCGAATATAACTCCCAAGTCACGAATTTGTGATACTGGTGTTAATTTAACATTATTTAAATTATATTCATGTAAGATATGAGAATGAGTTCTGGAAAATCGTATTACTTGACATTTCTCAATGTTCAAAAATAACATATTTTGTTCGCACCATTTAAAAAATTTATCTAAATTAGCTTGTAAAATTAGGCAATCATATATATTTCGTATTCTTTTAAACAATTTTAGATCATCTGCAAAAAGTAGGACTTGTACATCTTTAAATATGTTTACAATGTCATTAATGAATATTAAGAATAATATTGGGCCAAGGTGGGACCCTTGCGGGACACCACTTGTGGCCTCGAATACATAGGATTCTATAAAATTAATCCTGACACAAAGAACTCTATTACTGAGGTAACTAATAATCCATGTCAATAAACTACCTTTGATGCCTAACAGTCGGAGTTTGGATATAAGAATATGATGTCGAACCTTATCAAATGCTTTACTGAAATCGGTGTATATAGAATCCACTTGTTGTTTCAGACTGAGCGATTCAGATATGTAATTATTGTAGATAGTTAAATTACTTAAGGTAGATCGACCTCTGATAAAGCCATGTTGGTTAGGAACAATAATATTGTTGATAGGTTTTACAATGGTATCTAATACTAATGACTCGAAAAGTTTGGGTAAAGCAGACATAATACAAATAGGTCTGTAGTTAGATATATCGCTTTTGTCGCCTTTTTTATGAATGGGCGTTAAATAACTCTTTTTCCACAGAGCCGGAAAACAGCCAGACGCTAAGGATTTGTTAAAAAGTTTATGTAAGGGATATATCAAACTATCAATGCAAGTTATTAAAAATATGGGAGGAATACCATCCGGTCCAGCAGATTTATTACTATCTAGTGCTTTTATGCTTCTTTCTATGGAATCTAATTTTATGAAACATTGACTTAGGTTTAATGACTCTTCCACTGACGTACTGGAGACTGCTTTGATGGGAATATCTTTGTCGTAGACACTTTTAAATGAGTCAGCAAAAAGATTAACTATACCCTCAATACTGTCGGCACATTTTTCTTTAAAGAACATGCTATTAGGATATCCACAGTTGTCTTTTCGTTGAGATTTAGTAAAATTCCAGAATTTTTTCACATTGTGATGATGTACCTCATTTTCAATTACGTTAACATAGTCACTATAGCACTTTATTGATAATTCTTTACATTGTTTTCGTAGTTTAGTAAATGCTATATAATCGTTAGAATTTCTGGTATGTTTATATTTTCTGTGGATACATTTTTTTTTATTAATTAAATTAGTTAGTTCCCTTGTAAACCATTTCGGATAATTAGATGATGTAAAGCTAACCTTGGGAACAAATTGTTCTATAGAGGTATTTAAAATCGAGTAAAAGTATTCTAATTGATCATTTATATTATTTTCCTCATCTAAAAAGGACCAATCTGTTTGGGCAAGGTACTCCGTAATATGATGGTATTCAGCTTTGGAAAAGTTATACGATGGGACACTTGTTTTTTTTGAAGATGTTAAAGGCCTATTTGTTATGATAATGTCCAACGGTGGGTGGTGTTGATCTAATGGTAATAATAATTCGTCGGATAGCTCAACCACTATTTTCGAATCACTTGAAAACACTAAATCCAACATTCGATTGTTAAAGTTGAAAATCTTGTTTGATTGAGTTAGTCCCAAAAATAAAGACATATCACGAATTTCACTACATTTAGCACACTGTAAATCGGCTTGGTTTGTAGCAGGTCCGTTGTCATCTTGGCTGGTCCAGTTAGGAAGGTTATAATCACCAGCAATAATGAATTTTGCTTTAGGATATTTGAATTTGAGTACTTCTATGTCCTCATTGTGATTTTTATACGTTTGCAAATCCGATGCAGGTGGGATATAGACACAGCCAATAATAATTTTTCCATTAGGTATATTGAGCAATACAAAAATTTGTTCAACACTTTTGTGTTTTACCGGTAATTTAGTAGATGATATATTCTTGGATACGCACAGCATCACACCTCCTCCGTTAGACTTTTTGCTCGTAATAGAATTTCGATCAGAACGATATGTGGTATATTGATGTAGGCCTAATTCTGACGAGCTGATATCAGCATTTAACCATGTTTCAGTTAAAAACAGAATATCGTGTGAGAAGATTGGGGAGTTAATTTTAAGTTGGTGCAATTTTGTACGCATTCCCCGTACATTTTGATAATATCCTGTAAGTCTAGAAAATCTGTTCTGTTTGTTTTTTAGTTTTTTGCTTGGGTTTTGATGATTTTGGGAATTCCGTTGAAATGTTTGATTCGTAAATCGACTTCGCCCTTTTCTTTCCTCTCTTCTAATTCCTTCCAGAGGTCAGTTAAGTGATTTCTTTGTTGTAGTGTCCTGTCAGGTTTGATTATAATTCCATTGGACGGAGTAGTTTTGTTAAAGAGTATTAGTTTCGCCTGTTTGACTTCATCAAATTCTAATTTAATTGGCCTGGTTTTGTTTGGAATTTTACTTCCGAGCCTGTAAATTTTCACATCTTCTAGATTGAACTCGCTATTAGTTTCACTAATAGCTGCTAATACCTTTTTTCCATCCTCCAAGACGCTCACTGTAGTTGAGTTCGAATTACACTCGGGGACGTTGAGTAAAATTATGTTCTTCGAGCGGGTCTTGCGTTCCTCTATCTCAGCGAGCACCTCACAAATTGGCGTTGTTTCCTGTGGTAATACTTTCTTTTCAATGATTTTTTCGAATGTCATAACTTTTCCTTCAAGAACTCCAACAGTTACTCCTAGGTCTTGCATAGTTCCAGATAGATTAGAAAGTTTACTGAGTATTTTTGCCATTTGGTCTTTTGTTATTTTTAAGACAGGATCGGTAATGGCATTGTGGATGCTATTAATCTCCTCCTTAGCTTTGTTTAGGAAAGCAATTGCTTCATTATTATTCATTTCGAAAGTTAAATTTAAAATTTTTTTTTTTTTTTATAAGAAAATAATATGAGTGACAACCCTGCTCGCAATGTACAGGTAATTAACTCAAGTAGGTAGCGGGAGCGTCCACAAGTGTTATCCAGTAAGTGCGAGGGAGAGAATACCTTATCCTGTTACTTGTTAGAGCGAGACGTAGGGAACACTGTGCACAATTGATTATTAAACAAATTGATTTATAAATTTTATAATAATGGTGAATATTTACGATGTTACCGATATTACCACACATACGCCTCAGTCTACTTTCGTCCTTCCTCTGCTAGTTCCATGCTCACTTTCATACATCAGAGTAGGTACCAGCACTCCATGGTGGACGTAGCGTTCAGTCTTCCTTCAATATCTCTGTCAGCCTTCCCATCTCTCGCAAACATACTTCCCAAATTCACGAACTCATCCACCTGCTCCAAGTATTCATCACTCACAACTTACACCGTGACTTTAAATGTAACTAAATATTCGTAACAAATAATTATAAGCAATAATCAGTCGCCTGAAATATCAATTCAAATTGAAAGTATATCTCGAGTAAAACTAAATGCCGCCAACGGGAATTGAACTCGTACCTTCTGATGTCCGGTCAGGTGTTCTGAACCACTGCTGAACCAATGTTGGCTTATTTTCAACCGCCAAATAATTCAATATGTACTAGTACCTCAATCAACAATTACTGCTTATTATATTTTTTTCACCTGTAAACACCATTGTGTTTTTTTCTCCTATAACATTAGTTTATCATTATAAAAAAAATAGTAAATATTCATCATTGACTCATTCTTCATACATCCTTCGTTCATCCTAGCCGCGAGAGACAGTAGATTTTCCATGCTGTTAGAAATCAGCACCACATCAGCGAATAATGTTGATCTTTATTTTCTTACTTTTAATCACCTATATAGTTAAATTTCATCCGGCGTACAATTACTATATTTTACGTGTTTTTTTTACAAGTTCATGCTAACGCCTAACGCACAATCCCCCCTCCACGATGCAGCTGTCGATGTTTTTTTTAACTCCCTACAATGTTAACTATTTATTAAAACAAGTTTCAGCCGGCGTACTTCACTTTTTATTTTTTTACCATGTTCGCAACCTCCCACAGTAACACCCCCACACCCACCTACTTCACACCTACCCGAATTGGGTAATTTCAAGAGTCAGAATAATAAAAGAGTATGTATGAGACGATGCACGTATGTGAATAAAGCAAGTAGTGTGTACCAAGACGGAGATGTGTGGCGGTTCACCCTATCTGCATATAGTTATTTAATAATTCGTACTATTTCTTTTTTACCATTTTCGCAACCTCCCACAGTAACACCCCCACACCCACCTACTTCACACCTACCCGAATTGGGTAATTTCAAGAGTCAGAATAATAAAAGAGTATGTATGAGACGATGCACGTATGTGAATAATGCAAGTAGTGTGTACAAGACGGAGATGTGTGGCGGTTCACCCTATCTGCATATAGTTATTTAATAATTCGTACTATTTCTTTTTTACCATTTTCGCAACCTCCCACAGTAACACCCCCACACCCACCTACTTCACACCTACCCGAATTGGGTAATTTCAAGAGTCAGAATAATAAAAGAGTATGTATGAGACGATGCACGTATGTGAATAAAGCAAGTAGTGTGTACCAAGACGGAGATGTGTGGCGGTTCACCCTATCTGCATATAGTTATTTAATAATTCGTACTATTTCTATGCGATTAAATTTTTAAAACCTAAACATTTAACTAACACAACAAAGCTTTTAATGAAATGAAAATGAATTTCAAAAGCTCTCTGTCGGAATCTACATGGGATATATAACTTGTCTGTGCATAAACCGCCATAATATAATATATGGATTATACGGATCGATTATTGTAATATAATATCTATTTTATTTTCCCTCCGCTATCATCTCACTAGGTATATTGTAATAAACCATTATATTAGATTACTGAGATTATCCCGCGTGAATTGAAGACGTGAATCCAGCCTCCTACTATTATTGCTGAGTTATTAGTTTTGTGTAAAATCAATACTTTAGATAGCGATGGTTTTCAGATGCCAACTTTCGGTACAGTTTCAACTTGACAAAATCAATCATTTATTGAGAGAAAAACAATTTGTATGGAATATTGACCTGGTCTACCGGCTTCATCTTTCACTGCATCATTGTTTATAATGTATTAAACCTCACTTCTTGCCCTGCAATTTTGAGTATTTTTAACATAAAATCTTTCATTACATTCTCAAGAGTGTTGTATGTGAACCCCACTTTCATAGGTATTTTATAGAGTGTTGCATTGTCTTTGGGTGTTTATTCTCACTTTATTGTCTTTGGGTGTTAATCCTCACTTTATTTACTACATTCTCAAGAGTATTGTATGTGAACCCCACTATATTATCTTTATTGTCTTTGGGTGTTCATCCTCACTTTATTCACTACATTCTCAGTGTTATATGTGAAACCCACGTTCATAGGTGTTTCATAGAGTGTTGCATTGTCCTTGGGTGTTTAAATCCTCACTTTATTCACTACATTCATTCTCAGAGTGTTTAAAACCCCACTTTCATAAGTGTTTCATAGTGTTGCATTGTCTTTTACATCCTCACTCTATTCACTACATTCTCCGAGTGTTTTTTTTATCTTCAGATCTTTAACCGTATTATTTATTATTGAGTGTTACCAACCTCGCCGCCATACCTGCTTTACCCGTTGTTCAAAACCTCACTCCCGCCCCTATATTCTCTTGCAGTATTCTAACCTCACTCCCATCCCTGTTTGTACATTCTCTCGAAGTGTTCAAGACCTCACTCCTACCCTTACATTCTGTTGGAGTGTTCATTCGTATAGAGAACTCACGGCTTTTGAAAAGTTTGTCACTTGTTATATTTCAATCTTCAGGGAGTCCGAGATAAGTCCAAGGCTGCAATGGGTGTATACACAGGGCTGCATGCTTTATTTGTTTGGCCAAGTATAGATGTAATAGATAGTGGCCGAGGTCGATAAGCGGGTGGTACCGCCAGACATCACGAACGTGGAATATACATTATACGTGTATCTAAAGGCCGCCCTTCAAACAGTTCAAGTGCGGGGGAAACCCGTACCTATCGAAATATTATATTGATACTGATTTAACGTTGTTTGTTCGATTTTATCGCAATGATAATAATATTATGAAATTTCTAACAGGTCTATATAATGGGAATCAAAATACTTAATGATTTGTTCAAACACTTTTTTGGAAATCCATTTATCGTTTATTTGTCCATTTGCATATTCTAAATGTATATCTCTTTTTTCATCTCTTCCATACATACACTTAGACCTTGGACACTGCGAATAGATGTCAGTAAAATTGACGCCTAGCTCAAATTTAGGCGCTACTGCAACCTGACATTAATGACAACCTTAGTTTACTCAATCGCATAAGGTCAATATCCCGTCAGCTAATATTTAATACATTCAGGATTATGTTGGCTTTTCGTACAAATAAGTCGCAGTAAAATTGGCGCCTTAACCCTTGCGATGCCGAAGGTAAAATGCCAATCGCCCACCGTACTCTAGCTGATACTATTTTCGTAATAACTTAGTTGTTTCTTGAAAATCATGTTTTTGTAAATTGTAACGTCTTTTCAGTTAATGTATTTATATATTTAAAAATATATATATATAGATCTATCATATGCAGTTTCCCCAGGATAGAATTTTTTTCCGTCTAACGTTTAAAAAAATAGAATGTTCTGAAGACACACGAAAATATTATTAGAGATTTATTACATTTTCTAGCTAAATAAGCGTTAGAATAATATTAAGATACATTAATTCCTTGCCAAGCGAATAAACATGTTTGTAAGTGACGAAACGATAAGCTAGAATAATATTAAGATACATTAATTCCTTGCCAAGCGAATAAACATGTTTGTAAGTGACGAAACGATAAGCTAGAATAATATTAAGATACATTAATTCCTTGCCAAGCGAATAAACATGTTTGTAAGTGACGAAACGATAAGCTAGAATAATATTAAGATACATTAATTCCTTGCCAAGCGAATAAACATGTTTGTAAGTGACGAAACGATAAGCTAGAATAATATTAAGATACATTAATTCCTTGCCAAGCGAATGAAAAAAAATGTATGCTACACGAAGAAAAATGAATATTGGGTAAAACGGTTTTGCAGGCCTTTCCCGATAAACTTTTAATATATTCCTAATATATTGGAATTGGAATTCATGGACGTGCATTTGCCTTGATAATATATTATGACGAAATTCGAAAATATTAGGATTTTCATATACTCGTCATTTACTAAAAGTTTAAAGGACTGCAATCCCGTTTTTAACCTAATTACGAATAGTTTTAAGATATTCTTAATAAATAAGCAATACTAATTTCTCTCCGCGTCTACAATCTACTAAAAAGTGTGGTGAGCTAATAGGAAATCCACACTGGGTAGGTGTCTTGGCACACCAAGGGTTAACTCACATTTAGCTGAAGCTACAAGTAGACGAAATCCACTGAGGGTAGGTGTCTTGGCACACCAAGGGTTAACTCACATTTAGCTGAAGCTACAAGTAGACGAAATCCACTGAGGGTAGGTGTCTTGGCACACCAAGGGTTAACTCACATTTAGCTGAAGCTACAAGTAGACGAAATCCACTGAGGGTAGGTGTCTTGGCACACCAAGGGTTAACTCACATTTAGCTGAAGCTACAAGTAGACGAAATCCACTGAGGGTAGGTGTCTTGGCACACCAAGGGTTAACTCACATTTAGCTGAAGCTACAAGTAGACGAAATCCACTGAGGGTAGGTGTCTTGGCACACCAAGGGTTAACTCACATTTAGCTGAAGCTACAAGTAGACGAAATCCACTGAGGGTAGGTGTCTTGGCACACCAAGGGTTAACTCACATTTAGCTGAAGCTACAAGTAGACGAAATCCACTGAGGGTAGGTGTCTTGGCACACCAAGGGTTAACTCACATTTAGCTGAAGCTACAAGTAGACGAAATCCACTGAGGGTAGGTGTCTTGGCACACCAAGGGTTAACTCACATTTAGCTGAAGCTACAAGTAGACGAAATCCACTGAGGGTAGGTGTCTTGGCACACCAAGGGTTAACTCACATTTAGCTGAAGCTACAAGTAGACGAAATCCACTGAGGGTAGGTGTCTTGGCACACCATGGGTTAACTCACATTTAGATGAAGCTACAAGTAGACGAAACCCACTGAGGGTAGGTGTCTTGGTATACCAAGGGTTAACTCACATTTAGATGAAGCTACAAGTAGACGAAACCCACTGAGGGTAGGTGTCTTGGCACACCAAGGGTTAACTCACATTTAGCTGAAGCTACAAGTAGACGAAATCCACTGAGGGTAGGTGTCTTGGCACACCAAGGGTTAACTCACATTTAGCTGAAGCTACAAGTAGACGAAATCCACTGAGGGTAGGTGTCTTGGCACACCATGGGTTAACTCACATTTAGATGAAGCTACAAGTAGACGAAACCCACTGAGGGTAGGTGTCTTGGTATACCAAGGGTTAACTCACATTTAGATGAAGCTACAAGTAGACGAAACCCACTGAGGGTAGGTGTCTTGGCACACCATGGGTTAACTCACATTTAGATGAAGCTACAAGTAGACGAAACCCACTGAGGGTAGGTGTCTTGGTATACCAAGGGTTAACTCACATTTAGATGAAGCTACAGGTAGACGAAACCCACTGAGGGTAGGTGTCTTGGCACACCAAAGGTTAACTCACATTTAGATGAAGCTACAAGTAGACGAAACCCACTGAGGTTAGGTGTCTTGGTATACCAAGGGTTAACTCACATTTAGATGAAGCTACAAGTAGACGAAACCCACTGAGGGTAGGTGTCTTGGCACACCAAGGGTTAACTCACATTTAGATGAAGCTAGACGAAATCAGGCTATTATCCCATTAGCTGTAATTATTTAGTACAATCGCGAAAGAATGACTCTGTTAGCAATTCTTACGTACTAGAAAATAAGTAAAATTGGCGCCTCAAGTTTGGATCATCACATAAGGACATTTTCCCATATTGCAATAAAATTCCACCAGCTACATTATTAATGCAACCGCGAATCACAGATATTATTTTCTTGACACTTTCCAACGAATAAGTTAGCTACAGTAAAATTGACGCCTTGGCTCTTTTCACGCAAAGAAATTACGTAAAATTGTGGTGCTGGAACAAGACGAATGGCGCCTTTACGTTCTGTACAGTTCCAGATACCTATTCAAATAATAGTACCAAATGCCAAGGCAGACTAAATCACACTTCCTTATGTTTATGGAGAGTTGTCAGCAAAATTGCATAATCTAATTTTCAAAATCTATTTTTGATCCTGTGTGGAGTTAAAATATATGTTTTAATATTAAATAAAATATTCACTTATTATTATTACCGATGGATCCCATATATGGTTGAACTTCTTACCAACTGTGAATGCTCCACAATTTATTAAAAGGGTGATCTCATCAAGGAGATTCGCACACCTTTATGTAGATAATCACAAACACAAACACGACGTGCAGTCACTTCAATAAATATATATAAAACGTGTATCGGATCGAGCCACCTGCTTTTTAACTTTTGCTTTGAATCATGAGTCAGTCTGCTTTCTGCTTACGTTAGTCACCCTGTTCCGCATTTGGCTGGAATTCGTAAAATGTTAAACAAAGAGCAAAGCGTACTGAATAAAACATTATATTCTGTTACGTAGGTTCTACGTTTGAAAGGAAGCAAAACATTGGTTTATTCGTGCTTTGATCTACAGGAACGACGTTCTCTGTTTGGGTGATATTTTATAAATAGTGCTGTTTTTGTTATTAAATGGTTTAGCTAATTGCACGACTCATTTGTTAATTTTTATAGCTAGTTAACCTAGATAATAATATGGGTGAAAAAGATAAAAATACGTAGGTACTAAATAAAACAAACAATGCATTAGTACTAACTAGATACTGTGAACTTTACAAACAGCTGTTAGGATTAAGAGCTCCACAATATTGACATGTTTTACAATATGAGTACCTACAAATAAACATTAAAACGTCCAATAATAATACTAGGTTCATTATTGGCTTACTCTACCCAAGGGAGTCCGAGAAATTGTTAAATGATAGCGAAACTTATTTTTTAATATTTTACCTGTACTAATTTTGGATTGTTGACATTAGAGTGATTCCCATTGATGTACTAAGATAGTCGATGGCGGTTTCCTTCCTTGTCGACTTTTCCTTCCTCGGTTCGACAATGATTTTTCAAATTTTGGTAAACATTTTCGTCGATTTGAGAAGATGTCAAGTAAAGTGTGACGGGTCGTCGTCGGTCAAACAACCGGCCCTAAGTATTATTCTACGTGTTGTGTTGCATACAGGAATGACGAACATTAAATTATTCACGGCCATTGTAAATATTCCGCTAATGCAACACAGCCAATGACCACCCTGTGCTGTTAAATAATGTCGACCATGCCAGATAGAAGAAGAAGACGTTGAAGTTTTTAGGGGTCCCATCTGTTCGGAGCCTGATGTGATACGTGATATGGCGTGCCCATTGCCCGTGATTGGGGTAGCTGGCGTTGCTGTGAGGCTGAAGGGACGGCTAATGTGATTTCTCACCAGGGCGGTACTGAGAATATCTACCACCGTGGAAGCTTCGAATTGATCACAGGGGTGCAGACCAGTTTACCACTATAATATGAGCACAGAATGGCGTCAATTCGCTTCCAGCTTTGCACCAGCCAATACAGTGCACTTCGCAATAATTAATAAAATTACATTCGTGGAGATTCTCCCAATCTCACCAACCGCGGCCTATCTATCAGGATCGGATGTGGTTGCACGTTACGGCTGATAAGGAACTTGCTATACCTATAATATGCTGTATAATTATAATATATAGCGTAGTACTCTGCAACAGTTCGTGGCCATTTGCAATGTTGTACTTGCTCGTTTACGTGCACCAACGCGCTGGTGTATTTCTAGCTCTATATGCTGTATTATATACCATGAAAATTATATACGACAGATAATGATTGTTAACTAATGTAGTAGATGGAAGACGAAGACACCGCACCTCACAGCTCCGAAACCGACAAATTTAATAGGCGCATTCTCTTAGTACCCCATAGAGGAAGCCAGGGGTGTCGCCAGCTATAGAGCTTACAGGGAAGGAACAGTAGTCAGAATAAACTAGAAATGTGTATATACAAGCTGACGTGTGACCCGGCCTTGCACTGGGTTATGAACAGGGCCATCTTAAGCCGTGAAGAGGCACATGGGGATACTAAGTTTGGGGACCCTTTGAAAGCCGTAAATCCACAGGAAAACTACAAACCACATTTTTATGTATAATTTTATTGAAGGGGTTTGTGCATGCCACCTAATGGTGATTTAATGAGCTTTTAAAAGCTTAAAATAATTGAAAGAACTTTAAAATACCGCCAGGTATTATCATTTTGACTCGTGTATTACACAATGTATATATGAAAATATTCTTTTGCATTTGGAAAGGTCATATAAAAACAAATGTTTTTTTTTAATGTGTAGATTAACTAGAAAGATATAAATAAAGAATAGCGAATATCGCACATTACTCCAAATTCCTTAATAACCTCGGAGCCTGTGGAACAATTTATTCTATGGTATCGTAAATGCTTCTGATTTTTATTTTTCAGTCAGTATCCTAACAATATTTAGACGAAATTCCTTTGGTATTTTATTGAAGGGAAATATTTCTGTGTTGTTTAAAATGGAAAACTTTAAAACATATCAATTCATCCGGCCAGTAGCCGAGTGGACAAATTCCCAGCGTTAGATTCCCATTCAAAGCACTGCTAGCTTAGTCCTCCACCATTGCACAAGCAATATTTTCCGTTTCAATAAAAAAAGGTGAAATATTTCTTGTAATACTGTATCATTTTGACACCTAGCCGAGCCCCCTTCCCCTTAAGGGCCCAGTGTAAAATTTGATTTATTATTTTCCGAGTCCTCAACATGTACCATCTTCACAGCATCCCCAAAGATGATATGTTATGCCTCCTGTGTGGAGTTAATTTTTTGACGCGTTACTTGTCACATTTATTATAGAAATATCAGATTTGTAGATTTGGCGCTAGTTATAAACGTCTTTTTTTGTTTTATTTTTTTTTTGTTCACTAATTTGTTTAGAGCGGGGCAGCTAAACCCCCCTGCCCTCCCCCACTTCATGGCTTTGAAATCCACGTGACTTACTTAAATCCACTGTTTTACATTTGTGTTATATATATTTTTTTTCTATTTTTTTTTATTTACGAGATTCAAAATAAATTAATTCCGCATGGTATTAACGGAATTAAAAATGGAGTTTTCATAACAATTTTTTTTTCAAATTTTTGAATACCAGAATTGGGGCGCGTAATAGGGTGCATTCTCGAACACGGTAACTACACTACCTAACCTACCTAACAGATGATCGCATGACAACACGTTGTTTGTAAATGCACCCATACATCCCTATTCATAATATTTTCCAGATGTTTACTACCACAATATCTATGGTTGTTTCCTTTTTTTGTTGTTATTTATTATTTGAAATCGACCATCTGATTTGGTCTTTGGACGGCGTGGCCTGCAGTGGCTGGAAATACATACCTAGTTGATTTATGCTTGTTTCTAACTGAACCAGACTGATCGGACGGGCACGGACCGAGTACCCCGAGTACATGCTAATTTGGTTAATATTTATTATACAGAAGGATTAAACTTTTTTATGATACGTATCTGCAATGATCCTTTAAGGTTTTTAGGAATAGGTATTCAAAGATTTTAATCGGTTTGTTGTTGACATTAAAATGTTAATTGTATATTTTTTCAGGAAATATCAGCGCTGTGTTCACGTTCAAACAAAAAGGCGACGAATTGAGTAAATTGCTAGATAAAGGTATTGAAGTCATACTCAACATCTCTCAAGGAACCGTGTGCATTCGTTCTCCCAGCAACATGAATAGGTAAATAAATTAATCGAATTATCGCCATTTTCATTTTTTTTTCGAGATGAGTAGTCCGAACTTGGATTGTTTGCGAAACTGATCCAACATGGCGATCTTGTGTTATTTATTTTAACATATTTGATCTTACTTCTCCGTAGGAGTGTGCAGTAATGACAAGAAACTGATCGGGCCACATCAGTATAATAATAATAATAATAATAATTGGATAATTTGTAGAGCGCCGTTTTTGTGAAAAATCACCTCAAGGGCGCTGGTTACTAGTATAGTTACTTTTCTTCTTTTGAATTTCAGTAATATTTTTATATAGATTAAAAAAAAATGACGAGTAACTACATCTCTCTTGGTCACCTATTAGTGGCCAAGAGAGATGTAGATACTCGTCATAAGTGGCTATTACTAAACCTGTTTTTAGTAAAGTTTTAGAGTAACTGGACACACTTAATTATTATAAAAGACAAGTGTATAAATTTATCAGTTTTACGCTTGTACAACTTTTCCGGATCTCGTGTATATCCAGTTTTTATCAGGACATCCCGATGAATTATTATTAAAATTTGTATGTATGTTGTTTTTTGCAGGACGTCAGTGTTGTTTGTCTCCATATCCTTCATAGTCCTTATGGTGATGTCCATATCCTGGCTTGTCTTCTACTACATCCAGAGATTCCGCTACATTCACGCCAAGGACAGATTATCGGTAAGAAGTTATTTTTTAAAAAAGTAATTCCTCCGCCAAACACAGCAAACTTATTTTGTAGCACCATTTTAACCCATCGGCGTACTAATTTTAATTTGTGACATCATCTAAGCATATTTGAGAAGAATTCTTACTGCGCAGTATTACACCCCATATTAGGCTAAATGAAACACTTTTTGTGACATCATCTGTGCATACATATATATGTAGTATCGGAAGCTTCACAAAAGTTTATCGAACTAGTTTAGAACAATCGCCCGCGGTCCCCTTTAACCCTAAAAATATCCAAAGATACTGGTTGCTTAGCGATGTTTTTCAATTCCAATTAAATTTAGACCCGCGATTCAATTCAACAATGTTATTTTTATGTTTTTTGATCCACGCAGTACACCACAAGCAAGGTTCTCTTTAAAATGATTTATCTTTACCTGTGATATGCCATTGATTCACTAAACTTTGTTGGAACAAATACATTTTTTTAATATACATTTGAATCCCCAAATCCACTTGCAAAGCCACCGACTGCATGGTTAAGTTTATCGATTATAGAGTGTTAGCTGATACTTCATCATGTCGGCATTTCCACAGTGAAAGACTTCCATTCAGAATCAAGCACTCCCTTCAGCCACACAGCATAACCCAATTAGGGATGCCGTAGTCATACACAAAGTAATACTAATATTGAGTCATTTAAAAATATTCTGGTGGGTCGGTAATACTTCCTGATCCCAGTCTTAATTTAACATTACGCTTCATCACTTATTAATTGATTCTCTTGCTTTTTTATTACAGAAACGTCTTTGCTCCGCGGCCAAGAAAGCCCTGTCCAAAATACCCGTCAAGAATTTGAAAACGGATGATAAGGTATGTTTCTCTTTACGTTTATTTCAACATTGCTACATCATTAATATTTGAATCATACCTCTGGGCTGCTCTGCTAACTTGGGGAGTTATTTGTGATGTACTTATTCATGAAGGAAGTAGGCAGCACCGTCCTCCATACAGATTTATTTATCTTATTTTGATACCATATGTAGTTTTTATTTAGAAAATGGTTATGCATCTTAAGGCGAAGCTTAATGCCAAATCACTATTTTGATTAATCTTTATAACGAATTGGTGTACATAATGAAAACCATAAAATATGCTTTAGTTAAATTGAAAGTTTTCCTATCGTTTCGCTTGAGTAGAATACAAATAAATTACTCAATAAAAAATATAAATGCAAACTACTACAAAAAATATTTTTTCAATAGAAATTTATGAACGCATAAAGGAACAACTTAAAAAAAATACAGTTTTATAGCTAAGATTATCTGTGACAGTTTCACTTGATTAACTTTTTTGCTTTCTTATAAAATATTTCCAAATAAGTAAAAACCAGTTTTTTGCTTGAAATCGAACATTTCTAGACTATGTTTGTCAAGCGATTTTAAGACAATCTCATATTCCAGATGTCCTTCGAATTCGGAAGGGGCGCGGCCTATTGGCATGGGTTATAAAAAACTTGAGAACCAATAAGAGAAAGCCGAACCCCAGACTTATATTTACCCAATTACGCCCATAAACGCACACTGGTAAAATTTGTCAAAAATCCGGTATAATATAATATCGGCATAATGCATAACTCTTCTATTTATCAAATTTTACAGGAGGCACAAAAAAGTGTTTTTTAAACTCTTCGTTTTTTTTATGTGACATCTCACAAAAGCGCCTCTGTCTGTATATTTATATATATATATATATATATATATATATATATATATATGTTGTATGGTATATATGTTGTATAGTATATATATATATATATATATATATTTATATCACCACTGGTTGGGCAGGGTTGCGGGGCGGATTAAGGAAGAGGTTCAAGGAAGGGTTTTATTAATGCGGGTCTTGAAGAAAGAAATGTACTTAAAATTTGTACAGTTTGTGTAATAAAATTATGCAACAATTTTTAAATCATTTTTTATTAAGTAAATTTTTAGGTGGGTCCTAGTATATAAGGTAGGTTATCTATACCAACATAATAGGAATAACATTCCAATAACATCACAGTAATGTTTTACAATACAGAATTAGAATCATCATTCGCTTTGGTTGGAGGAGAAGTGTTCATTAATGCAAACATTTTGTTAGCAGTTAAATAATGGACGGAATGTAGCGAAGCCGTGTTTTAAGGAGATGCACTACGTCGTGTAATATTTTAAATTGAGCCGCTACCAATAACAACCCTTACTTAGATGGCGATAAGGTTTAAATTCCCGTTTAACACCATCCGCCTGTTTTGATTTATGCAAGAAAAAAACATGGCCAAAAAGTGCCTTTTATTTTATTTTGTGGATGTTCAGGCATAAATATTTGATTTTTTTTAATCATTTTATAAATAACTTCATTTGCCACATTATACAATAAAATCATGTACAAAAATAAGTTCGTAAGTAGGAGATTTTGATCTTTAAAGCAGTTTTCATAGGCCTCATACATTATTTTTTTCTGGGCTTATAAAAAGATTGATCTAAAAAATACTCGATTATTTTAAAGGTCAAGATGTATTCTACTTGCAGTATTTAATTAAAGCATCTGAAACATTTCTAGGCGACCAAATTTTCAAACACATGATTTTGCATTACTACGTATGGAATAAACTAAAAATCTCCAAGCCTGGAAATTTGATGGATGAAATACTTACTCAAATTTAATTTAAAATAAACCAAATGCTACGCAAAGACAAATTATAAACATAAAAATGAAATAAAAGCCGAGGTGAAGTAAATCACAACAATAAATGCCAATTGTCTCAAAATTTTATTTGGAAAGGAATCAACTATGGTATCAATCTATCGATCAAAAGTTTGTCTTATTGGAGATTTACTTCATTATTCTAGATAATTGTGATCCCTAAAAAAGTATCTAAGGACTCTCATGGTCTTTTTTAAGCCTTATAAATGAACTCACTCGAAAAATGAACAATTCCAAAACCTGCATTGACTATTTAGAATAAAACATAAAACACAAGCAATCTGTAATGCGTGAACTGACAATAATTGACCACTTTATAACAATCCTAGTAATAAACTTAACCCTTGGAACCTTTTAACTCTAAATACGTCCCAAATTTGGTTAAATTTTACCACTGTGCGTCGCTTCGGTACGCAAAAGCGCGCGAAATTTGAAATTGGTTTTACACTCTACACTCTTTACTCTTTGTTTTGTTCAGGTGCGTTATTTACATATTTTTGGCAGAAAGAAGTAATAATAAATTATTGCATGGTTGTTTTTTTAAATAGTATTATCATATAAATCGACTAAATTAAATAAATTACAATACCTAATTATAATTAGGAATTATTGAAACAGCAGTATTTTTTTATCTTTTTTAAGGAAAGATTGCGTAGAGGCCTGTAAAAAACATTTAGATAAGTATATTACAAAAGACATTGCATGCATCGAAAATTAAAAATTAATTCCTACTCCATGAGTATATCTTACCTAATAGTCTAATCGTGTTCGATAATTATAATCGATGATGACCGATTTATAATAATTTTTTTGTATATTTAAATAATGATTGTAATTTATTTTATTGTGCGTTCATTTTGCAATGTATATTTGTTATTATTTTATGATTATTTCTAAACATAATAACATAAAATATTTCTTGCGTTATTGTTTCTACGTACCTTAATTATGAAAAAAAATATTTGAACTAACCCAAATATTCAAGCATATTTTTGTATTTTGTTTTAGGCCACTGAGCGTACCCAGTTTTTTTTATTATCTTTCCTCCCCATTGTATAAAACTAGGAATTAAAAAAAACGATTACACGTAAACTGATTTTAGTTGAAAAAATTTCAAAGAACAGAGCGGCACTAAGATAAAGAACGTCTTTACCCCGTCAGCGCCGGGCGGTAACTAAATACAAAAGCGTGGAACCCTTACGCAGACGACATAGAGTTTATTTCACAATGGCAAATTCCATGCTTATCTCCCCGAAAATCGATAGATATTCGTGTAAAAATAAACAATGCGAAAATGCATATTTTGTTTTATTTTGTGAAGTTCTGGTACAAATATGAAAATTTCCTTCGATTATCAAATAAAAAAATGAATTTCCCACATTATACAATAAAAAAAATATCCGAAAATGGGTTTGTAAATGGGATATTTTGCACTAGACAGTTTTTTTTAGGCCTGATACTTTATTTTTTTCTAGGCTTATAAAAGGTCTTATCAAAAAAATGATCGATTGCTGACAAGCCCAAGATGTGTTCTACTTGCAGTATTTAATTAAAGCATCTGTAGTATTTCTAAGCAATCAAATTTTCAAACCAAAAACATCTGATTTTGCATTACTTGGTATTGGATCGCCTTAATGCCTATTACCTACGATATAAGGTATACCAAGAATATGATTTAAGATTTTCACGGCCAAAAGTATTTTTGTTATTTGTTTTTGGGGTGTTATGCCGTGTTGCGCTAACTCCTTCTTTAGCCAACGTTTCGGACAGCATTGCAGTGTCCATCATCAGGGCAGATGTGTCACATATACCGAGAATATACACATTTTTGGCTTGTAGCTTCCTCTTAAATATTAATGTAAAATTTAGCAGTTTTAAGCAATGTTTTACAGGGTGTCTGGGTAAAGTGCGCAACATATTTTTCCATAGAAAAATATTTATTTTCCCATACAAACAATTTTTACCTAAAAACTACATACCTTAAAACATTACAATTTCGAAAAAAGTGTTTTCTTTTTTACTTCTAAAATCATGTAGAGTCATCCCCCGAAGTTAGCGCACTTTACCCCTGGACACCCTGTATAGTGAAATTCAATGTTGCTAGAAGTGAGGCTATGAGTCCACAGTGGAGTGTTGATACCAACCCTGATTTATGCAGTGAGGTATGAAATGGCAGACATAGAATGAAAGTACTTAATGTTTTAATTTAAATGAAAGACTTAATGTTTTAGAAATAGTATCCTGAGATGTATGAGTGGTAAAACCGTGTATGACCATATTACAAATGTTGAAATCTGCAAAGAATGCAAGGTTCATGTAAGTGTAATGAACAAAATTAAGAAAGGGACGCTTTGAACGTATTGTATGAAATGTTATGTGTGAAGTTTATGAACGGTTTGAACATGTATGTTAGTTTTTTTTTTTTAATCTAATGACTTGTTATTTACACACATAGACATATGAATATTAGTAGACCTGCCCTAAGTGATTAAAAGCGTATT
The DNA here is from genome assembly GCA_026573805.1 of Hesperophylax magnus. NCBI lineage: Eukaryota > Metazoa > Arthropoda > Insecta > Trichoptera > Limnephilidae > Hesperophylax > Hesperophylax magnus. The sequence continues at coordinate 223,575 of JAIUSX010000190.1, read as the reverse complement.
ATCCCCACTCCCCATACCGGTTCCATTGAGCCGGCTGGGCTCGCGTATGGCCTCAAATGAAATTTGAAAACGTGACGTCATCATTCTTGTGCGAACTATGGTCGAGGCATCATCGGTTCATTTTACTAAATAACACGGCAAAATTTTGACTTGTACTATGAAAACTGGTAAAAATAGATGTGAAAAAAGAGAATAAACCCAATTGTCGTATTACATTCCATATATAAGCATTATTTTACTTTATTTTAAGCATATTCACATCGTATAATATGAATCAGTTGTTACTATCACATTGAGAAACGTCTGGACGCGAAACACAAAGCTGGTTGGTTGCTGGGAAGTAAATTATGAACATTTATAAAAGTGTCTTAACTAAATACTCTGAAACTAACTACGACTCTGAAAATAGAAGCTGCCTTACTTTGCCGAATTTGGACTTCGCAAATTTGTTCATAACGTGGCGAGTAATTTGCGCTCCCATGTAAAAATGTCTATTCATTCAAAGCAGATTTTACTTTTAAGAAGTAAATGGTGATATTATAATGCGAGATGCCTATTTACTGTCAGATTGATTTATTGACGAATCACAGTCAGCTTCACTCCCTTCGTTCTTCAACAGTTGATTTTACCCCTCGCCCATATCTTCTCGTCTATTAATTCCTATGTCTGTGTTTACACATTATAATTATAATTCAATTTTAATGAATAGTATTTTCAGGAAATTCAAGGAGATGGAGAATGCTGCGCCGTCTGCATTGAACCTTACAAAGTGTCGGATGTACTTAGGATTCTACCTTGCAAGTAAGTTACATTCATATTTCTATACTCACTGTGATGCTTTTTCAAGGGACCAGCGATGAATAGAGTGTCTATCACTTGGTGTCCTTGGGAAATATGTAATACGCTATTTACATATTGAAAATAGATGACTAAGAGTTGAGATATTGCGTCTCCAACTTTGGTCGAAAATGAGTCAAGTATTTAAATGTACCAAATGTACCTGTATTTGGGTTTAAATATTGCATCTCCTGAACTTACCGTCCCAAAGATATACACATTCTCTTGGGTATAATGAGTAATTGGGCATATGAGCCATCTACGGGTCAGAAGGGATGTATTGCATTGCATTGCATCACATTTCTTCAGACTGATTCGTGGATGCTTCGAAAATTAGACTATCGTGGAAAGCATTCATTCACAGCTTTGACTGTTTTATCTCCCAGCCTGCAGGAGTAACTTGCCAATGGTCATGCCGGTGGGGAGGGCTATCTTGTTGTTTTGTTCCCTATGGTTATCTCCGTCACCTACTGCATAGACTCCTGCAGGACTTGTTGTTTAGTAGAATCACTTCTGATATTGATATATCATCAATGAAGCAGATTTAAAAAATAGTAAATAAAATACCTAGGCATTAGAGTAGACCAATGCCTAAAATGGTCCACACCATAGACATATGAATATTAGTAGACCTGCCCTAAGTGATTAAAAGCGTATTATCCCCACTCCCCATACCGGTTCCATTGAGCCGGCTGGGCTCGCGTTTGGCCTCAAATGAAATTTGAAAACGTGACGTCATCATTCTTGTGCGAACTATGGTCGAGGCATCATCGGTTCATTTTACTAAATAACACGGCAAAATTTTGACTTGTACTATGAAAACTGGTAAAAATAGATGTGAAAAAAGAGAATAAACCCAATTGTCGTATTACATTCCATATATAAGCATTATTTTACTTTATTTTAAGCATATTCACATCGTATAATATGAATCAGTTGTTACTATCACATAGAGAAACGTCTGGACGCGAAACACAAAGCTGGTTGGTTGCTGGGAAGTAAATTATGAACATTTATAAAAGTGTCTTAACTAAATACTCTGAAACTAACTACGACTCTGAAAATAAAAGCTGCCTTACTTTGCCGAATTTGGACTTCGCAAATTTGTTCATAACGTGGCGAGTAATTTGCGCTCCCATGTAAAAATGTCTATTCATTCAAAGCAGATTTTACTTTTAAGAAGTAAATGGTGATATTATAATGCGAGATGCCTATTTACTGTCAGATTGATTTATTGACGAATCACAGTCAGCTTCACTCGTTCCCTCGTTCCCTCGTTCTTCAACAGTTGATTTTACCCCTCGCCCATATCTTCTCGTCTATTAATTCCTATGTCTGTGGTCCACACACATAAACATACTGAAAGACAGAGTGAGGAAACTAACATACATCTTTAGATGGCTGAGACATATACTAAATAAAGATTTACTAAGAATGACATGTTTGGCCTTCTGTCAATCAACAATACAATATGGCATTATAGGTTGGGGTGCAACTCATAAAAAAACATATGCAACTGCTTCACATAGCACAAAAATTAATATTAAAAATAATTCCACTTAAACCGTATACATATTTATCAGAACTTCTGTTTAAAGAATTTATCGTCAGAAAATTACATACATTATTCTTCTTCCATGCAACATTACAAATTTATAAAGATAATATTCTAAATAAAACTATGTTAATTGTAACGCATGTTGTTGGCCATATTTTTCCATTTCTAAAAATATGTTAACTTTTATAAAATGTGCTAACTCCACGCCACTGGCAAATTCCTCACTCCCCGCCACAGCTCATTTCATAGCCCGTTTCGGCCAAAATTACCCGAAATTTCGGACTCCGAAAAGCATCAATACCGCATCGCGCCCGTACCCCGGCCGAGATGTTCAGTTTTGTGTATACCAATTTTTGATAACTAATTATAACTTTACAAATATATTGCTATTACCTGTTTTGACTTGTACATCTCCTCAGCGGTAGTCAAATAAAAACTATTTGTGATATGCTACCACTGTGGAGATATTTAAAATGCCATTTTTAACGATTTCAATGTAACCATTTTTTATCATTATTTTACATATTTGTCTCTACAAAAATCCAGGAACCTCGTAGCATAGTGAATCTTTCCTCTTTCGGAGCGCTATGTTACTAGGAACCTCGAAAAAATACTGTCCTAACCATTTTTACACATTTGATCGCTTCAAGATCAAATTTACAATTTTAATATACAAACATTTCTTATTTTTGTCCTATCTTGACAAACTAAAAATCTAGTTGTCAAGTAACAAATTGTTATAACTACTATGCCATAAAACTATGTAATTGTAATACAGGCGAGCTTGCAAAATCTTTTGCAAGTCTCAAATTTAAGTGTCCGCCTTCAGCAAGCCCACCGAAAAAATGAATATGCGACATTTTGCAGTGGCTTATGTACCTCTCATACAACACAAGCCTATCATTATTATGGTAGTTCATCTTATGTATAAAATTAGATGAAATGATTCATATATTTTATGTAAATTATGTAAAATTATTTATTTGAATAACATTTAAAAAAACGTAAGCGTGGTGTTTACTCCTTTAACACATATTTGTAACCATGACAGTGAGGGAGACACAATGATTTCTATGAAATTATATGAGCTGTTCCCAAAAGTGAACAAATTAGCCTGTGGGGTTAAACAGGAACAAAAGTCTTAACTTTGGCTTATACTATTTTCAGACATGACTTCCACAAGTCGTGCATAGACCCCTGGCTACTGGAACACCGTACGTGTCCCATGTGCAAGATGGACATCTTGAAGTACTACGGTTTTGTGGTAAATATATTCATCTTTAATCCCCTTTACCTCCCTACCTCCAAGTACCCTAGAATAGAGACAAAACTTCCACCTTCTGACATTTCCTATTTGCTCCTCTTCTAGAAAATACCCCGTAATGCCACTGAGCTCTTTTCATAGTTGTTTGTTCGTTGGCGTTCTGCAGTCATGCTTGGTAAGGAAAACAAGTTACCTACAAATGAATACAATATTTGTCAATGTGTTTGTGCTAGGCGGCTGTGACTACAATGTACTGCCTAGTAAACGGCTGTACATTCCTTCTAGCCTTCTTTCTTAGCCATTATTGCTACGCATTCCCAATATTTTAATTAGCTGTAGTAATCTCACTATCGTCTGGCTAAATTCTGGCTCATTATCGTATAATTATAATTGTTTTTAACATCCCAAAACAATTGCACTCAAAAGTTGGATCCGTCCCAAATGAAGTAGGTACATAATTAATATTAGTATTAAACCTAAACGTAATGCAAATCCGTGAAAAACACGGGATATTATTATTGTAGGATTTGTGAAGCTGTAAGTATTTATAAAAATAATATTTGCTTCCGGATCATTGCTTTTCAAAAGAAGAAATTTACTTTTCGAATGTTAGTAAACTTGAAAAATTACAACACCTGTCCACATTCCCGTCACCTTAGTTGCACAAGGTTATAATTAACATTTTTTCAAAAATGACCTTTCAATGCAAAACCATTTCTTTTGCTCATTTCTATAAATGAAATAACTTTCAGAGACATTTGTGTTGTATTTCCGTAGATACTTGTAAAACGAAGTTCTAACATCAAGTTTTTAAAGCTTCTATTTCAAGGTTCTAACATCACTTGAACCTTTTCTGATTTTGATTTTCAATCTTGTGTACAGTATTTTAGTTGTTTTTTACCGCAACCGAGTTGTTTGGCAGTCCGTCCTCTCTGCCTACCCCTGCGGAGAAACGGCGAGATGGTTGGTGACTGATTGATTCAACCTCGAAATCGGTAAATAGATAATGAGAAATGGTCTTTGCAAACTTTGACACCTCAGAACAAGGTGAAGTGAAGTTAAAACCCTGTCCAACCAAAGTGAAAAATACAGGACACATTATATTCATTCTTGTGAAAAGGATAGCCATTCAAAGAATATGTATATGAACGGGCCGCTAAAGTATGTCCACTGGACCTAGTTCAGGGAAACCACGCTTGTTGTCTCGGTAAAGTTCTTCATCTAAGCAACTGTTAAGAATTTGAACGGAACAAATACGAATTAAAATTAATTCGAATAAAGAATTATTAATTTATAAAATAATTTTGGTATCTACTTTATCACTTGTCTTTTTTTTAAATTTAAAAATTCATTGAACTTGAATAATGTTACGCATTAAGCAGGAATATTTCACATTACTTACTTACACACCAATAACCAATAACCGAACTAAGTGTGTTTAATAATAATTCTCCCACGGCAACAATGTTTGCTTTTATAATGCCCATTATAATTGGCTTAAGTGTGTGTATTTATGATAATTTAACAAACATGCTCCTGTTCATCTTGTACTCTAACTATTGGCTACATAGAGACTGGCAGTAAGCTGACCTCAAGCTCACTTATCATCAATACAACAGATGAAACTTTGCCATTCAGCAGAGTCGGTCAAATGGATATTTTAATTTATTGAAATACATAACATACGTGCCATGCATAGAGATGCAATTCATGTAGAGAGAGATGATGGGATGGGAGGGATTGGTTGGTTGGAAGTCTAATAAATAATAACCGATAGTACGCCACTACATCTAATGAGCATTCTCTTAACTCTGTGAAAAGTTAACGCACCCTAGTCACTGCAATGATACTGGCCTGATGATATTTCCTAACATCGCTCTAGCTTGTGCCAAGCTAGGAGGTAGCTTTGCTGTCCTGGTTTGAAATACTATTTTAAACTAATTTATGATGATTTTTACAGTTTACTGGAAGCCAAGAGAGCATCTTGCAGCTAGATATAGAGGAGGGAGACAGGAGGGCCAACGGGGGAATTAGCCAATCGCCGAGACAGGTAAATATTATATATCTGCAACTCATCTTTAATCAATCGGTCTTCTTTATCACATACTCTACTAGTATCTGAAATAATACCCCACTTTTTGCTGCAAAAATAACGTAGACCACGCTTCAAAATAAATTAATGGAAGTTTGCAATTTACAATGTTGCATTATGGTTTATTCATTTTAAATATCAAGTACTTATTTTTGCAGCTTAATTTAGCAGATATTATTTCTCTTCTTGCTCAAAAACTAGCTTACTTACTCACTAAACAATATTCATTAATCATTTATTATTTTATCTCACCAGAAACACGAAAGCTTTTTAAAATAATGTGTGGTAAATAAATGACATGCCCAGTTTGAGAATGTTTAGGACTATTTTCAGGATTAACGAACGCGGTACAGCGAATTGACGGGAGTTTGAATTTTGACATTTTAGGGAGCGTTCATGCGCGGGACTACGTATGTGATACATTATGTTTGCGGGTGGCTGCTAGGTTTCACCACTTTGCAAGAAGTTGACATAGAAACCGGCACTATCGGTGGAAGATATCTGATGTAGTGTCGCAGAAATACACCGGGTATGCAGAGAGATGAAACCGTTCTTTCTTATTGTTATGGGGGATTAAATATTACGCAGTACATACATATACATAGTATGGAATGATATCATTATATTCTCTACCTCTACAGTTTACTGTCTACTGGTACTTGATGCAAAATATTGGATGGCAATAGACGATTATTCCTGTTAAGAATCTTTCTCTTTTCAGATACCGATAACGTTTTATTATTGAAAATTGAATACACAAGTGAATGAAGGTACATAATATGATACAATTTTTCAAAAACCGTTGTGTTTGCATGAATGAAGGTGTTATATTAATTTATATAATATATACCTACCCATTTTTCACGTAGCATCATCCAACATATGGGATTTTATATAACTGTATAACCAATTCCTTGGTAATTGCACAGAAGCAACAAGAAGACATTAATTTAATCATTTTTGTTTTCACATACATATTATTTAATTTAGATTTTGTTACACCTTCATCCACTGACCACTCTGACCGGTCATGTCATTCATTTGATTTATAAACATTTCTAATTAGTGCTTCAATATTTTGCATCTATTAATAGACATACCAGGGATTACACTTTCATGTAGACATTGTGGTTTCAAATATTATAAGGAATGAATACTATCTGAGAGAATTATTACGTTAATGTCTGCCGTACACACTTGCTTCGCATGCCAACAGAAGTGGTGCCATCTACAATTTTCAGAGAGAACTGTTGAAGTTTTCATAAAATATCATAGTATGTAGGGTGCACGTTCTATAATGTAGGAATAGTTGTCCTCTTTGATGTTATTTGATTTGGCTCAAATTTTGTATAGGCGAGGTTAGGTCGAAGATAACCTTGAATCTAATTCTGAACCAATTTGATTCAAAATTGGTTAAATTGGAGGTTAGGGGGGAAATGAACTCGGATTTTATGTCAAAATGATTTTGAAAAATTCCAACATCCATCCTTAATTCGTAGAGTTCTGCGGCAGTGGGTTCTTACTTGCTAGTTAAATATTATTAATATCATAATACAAAAGTTTTCGGCCTCCGTGGTCGGGGGGTAAGACTCTCGACTAGTAATTCGGAGGTCGCGGGTTCAAATCCTGGAATTCTTTTTTTTTCATTTCCAATTTATTCATTTAAAAAATAATATATACTATACTTGCGGCACCTTCCAGAGTGGAAGATACTCTCAGTATCGCCCTTGTGTAAGACCACCATTCAGAATTGGAAAATTGCTTGTAATGGCTTTAGCCGAGTTTGGGGACCAGATCTGAATAGTCAGGTACTTTTTCACTATCTTCAGCCTCAAAATACCCCAATTGGGGATGCCATAATCTCAATGGCTCCAGACGGGTGGGAGCAGCTGGGACTCTTGGTGCGGTATTCTATCTATCTGTAATGGCTTTAGATGGTCGGGAGCAGCTGGGACTCTTGGTGCGGTATTCATATCTAAAAAAATATATGTACATATATGTTTACGAATATTCACGGTGTTTTGTGAAACATTCATCCTAAACAGAGAAGTATTTTGGATTATTACAGACAGACAAAAATATTATGGTTTGGATATATATATAAGCAAAAAGCATGATGAATGACGGTGATTATGTATTTAACATTGTACAGTTGAAAATCATTTGTTGCCTTTGATTATGCTTTTTTAATTTTCGAATTTTGATTCCGAATTTTCGAATGTTGATTCCGGTCATCTGATGTTTATCTTGATGGAAACAATAATGTGACCTTAAATCTTGACAAAATAACAATTCAATGAACAATTCAACAGAGTGACAAATCTACACTCCTTTGAAATGAGATAAAGTCATTAAAAGCGATGAGAAAAAGTAAACTACAAACCTAACCTATTTAACCTAGTTTTATTATTGCTTTTCATGACTTTATACCACTTTACAAAAGTGTGTTGATTTGTCACTGTGTTGAGTTGTTCGCCTACCAATGGCGACATATGATTTTTCACTAATGGCAACATATGATAATAAAATGTATTTAAGGAAGTTAAATCAATTCTATTGATTGCATTTCAGAAAGATTCCTCCCGTAACTCTTTGTAATAATTAATAATGCATGATTATTTCAATCATACTAACTAAATTAAATATTTCATATTTACATGAAGTAGTCATTCTACCTAAACTTAGTATTAAAGTATGTATTGGAAAAAAAGAAAATAAAAAGTTATTTATCCCTGATAATCTTTACAAGATATTTTCGCTATCCCGTCAGGTAGTATTGTACCTAAATGGATACATGCATGATTTCAATTATAAAGAATTTTTACTTGCCGGGCGCAAAGGGAATAAAGGTGACTTCCCACTACATTGTTATTAGTATTCTCTCAGTAATGATTATCCAACAGCTAATATGATTTGACGGTTTTTTTATTCTAAATTTAATAATCCGCCGCTTGCCTAGACTGGAGTGCCAAGCTTTGTACAACTCGGTACGACTCGGGTTATTTCACTCTTACACACTCAGTTATTATACTGCCCTGTTATTAGGTTGCCTTGCTAGAGCTGACCATTTTAACAGTTTGATAACTGGTTCATTATTGTTGTTTTAGGATATTTCTGTTAGTCAAAAGAGTATTCTAGCAACTTTCGCGTGTGTTTCTTTTAATTTCGTTTTACCACGTTTTTGGTTTAAATAAGTTTACTAAATGTAGTCTTCTAGCATGCGCAAAAACAAGACACCTTAACGTTAAATCAAAAAATGGGAATTTTACAATAGCGGTGTTTGTTTATTTTTACGAAATACAAGCCTATTTTGTATGTATGCATTATAATCCGCTACTTTCACTAATTGGACACTTTTACCCAGTCTTTGGAGTGATGGATTAGTGAGAGAGTATTATTTAAAAAAATAAATAATATCAATCTTTCTTTTCATGTAATGTAGTCTGATAGTTTACAGAATAATGTGCAGTATTAATAACCGAAATATAAACATTTCCATTTCCAGGCAAGCCGCACCAGTTCGTACGAGGCTGCCCACAGCGAGAGGAGCAGTCGGGCCTCGTCTCCCGACGAGTTAACCCCCTCCCTCCCCTCCAACCCATCCCCGGTGGGAAACTACTCCAAGTTCCCCCCGCAGAGCCAGAACCCCACCTCCCCCATCTCCTCCCCCTCCTACGACAAGAGGGAGCGCGTCACCGCCGTGCACTCCACCCCCAGCTGCAGTCGACAGGTTGTGGAAACCACCATCATCACGGAAAACCATAATCTAGATGCAGACAAGGATGATGTGTGATTATCGTTGATTGTGTGCGTTCGCCGCGGTTAATCTTTGAGGCGTTGTGATGTTTCGCAATACCCGTATGCATTTATAGTGGAGTGTCACAACGGCGTTGTGTATTGTCATGTCATTGTAGTACGTAATAACTGCATTGATGCCTGTATGCATTTATATCGTTGTGATGTGTCAAAACTGCACTTGTTACATAAAACCACATTGTAAATTCACTGTGGTATGTGATGATCGTTGTGGTTTGTTATAATGATATTGTAGTGTGTCATGTATAACTAGGATTATGATTGAGTCTAAATATGACATACGATTTAGGTGATGGTCTGTCAATGTGTCATGGCATATAGTACTGGAAGTGTCTCGCAATGTCAACAAGGGTGTCCACCACAATGCCGTTGTGACATGTTATAATGTCGCAGTATCGATACGCCGTGGAGTGTTTTGGAACAAAGTGAATTGACAGTTTTTAATTTAACAGTCGACTGCCGAATGCATTTTTTAAGATAGCCATTCAAAATATATTAATTGATATGTGATAGTGAGCATCTTGTAATCTGTGTAATTGTACCATCTTTTGGGTTTGTGCTAATCACAAATACTCAATAATTAATTTGCAGCCAACAGTGCAATTTGTTTGCCATTGATGTCATCAATGACATAGAACGCGTTACAAGAAAAACTGTGAAAAAAACGTCTTGTAATGACATTAGATGCATAGTTTTAATTAAGTTTAGAAGACCTACCTTTATTTTACTATTATTATTATTATGTGTAACTCTGACAAAACCGATTTTTAGTTAAAAATCTTCTAAATTATGTGGTAGTACTTATTAGGTTTTTTTTTAATAATATGATAATGTACCTACTTACAATATACATTTGCTGAGAAAAGCATTTCATCAATTTGACATTTATAAACATATCATAACTAAAATTCATGTAAGTCATAATTTCGCTTTTAGTATCAAAAGGTACATTATTTGAAATTGAAGTTCTCTAATTTCTCCTAATACCCAATATTCATGAACACTGTAATGATACAACCATAGACAATAGAAACAGGGAAGATTGTCCACCATTGTTGCGATGCCCCACTTTTGTTTCTATTCTAATCCATGCAGTTTGGTTGTAGCTATCTCCCTTTGTTTCTATATTCTATGGATACAACTTTTCCCCTTTTCGCAATTATCCACATAGGCAATTCATCATTTATATAAAACTATAAAAGATAAATATGCTATACATATATGGTTATTAATTATACATATTACCTGTTAGCAGAGAACAGAGAACTTCACTTTTATACTGTTGTCATAAGCAAAAAGGCAGCTAGGAATTTTGCAAAAATAACATTCTGATATATGAGACAGCTACCTTTTTGCTGACGGCAGTGTAAAATTGCAGAATATTGTGCTACTTAATTTGTAAATATTTAAAAGATCCATAATTTAATGACTGATTAGTTACTGTAAACGTATTTAATAATGTTCTATAGGTAGTTGAGCATTATATCATTGGAAAAACCTCTCATTATGTGCTTGAAACCTGTACTTAAGGTGGCTTGAGCTATGTTCAGTTACCAAGTCCCCCTCCCTCATTACGACATTCCTCGATTGGTGGTGCCGTAGATCAGATCAGTCAAATGCAAATGGCGGCGATTGTTGTTGATACTTGTAAGCATATTAAATAAACAGAGTGATTATTAGACTATTTTAAACAGTGAATTTTACTTAGCGACAGCACTGAATTTGCAATTTGGCAGTCGCGCGCCATGGCCTGTACTTTAGTCGGCCTTGCAATACAGAGTCTCGCTTAGGGGATGTTAGAAATCATTTACTATCTGAATTATTTATACTTGCTTGCTTTTGTGATTTGTTAAAGTTTATATTTACAACGGAATAATCAAGAATGTGTTCATTTAGTATGTATTACTGATATACATTCAAATGGATGTTCTACTAAGCCAAACAAACAGAAAAATAGACAGTTTAATTTTTTGGGGCATTTAATTATTGTAGGTGTTGCTAGTGCTAAAGTAAAAATTGCTCATTTAATAATCTATGGTTGTGTTGATTAAAATGATTATTAAATATAATTTTTCGATACCCAGTTTCAAAGTAACACATACTTGTCATTTTTCTATTTATTACTGTTACTTATTACCATCCATAATATACTTCACATATTATACTTTACAATAACAAGCGCCTACCAAACCTTAAGTAAGTACTTAAAAATATAATATAAAATAAAGTAACTACCCATTTTTATCCTGGTGCTTAGAGATTGTGTAAAAAAATATTTTTATTCTACAAAAAAAAATGAAAACTATTTTCCAAAATGTAAATAGATATCATAATATAAAATAACTATTTTTCATATCATTGCTTTTAAAATTCATAACATTTTTTCATTGAGATATAGTACCCTAGAATGAACTTACCAAAAACGGTTCTTATAACATAATATGTCTGGTAAGTATACAGCCTAGTTTAGTGGGCGGTTTACAAGATGCTTTTTTTCATACCAATCCCCGTTTGGAAATTATATTGGGACCCATATGAAAAGTGTTTGCTTTCCACAATCATTATTTTCATACAGATAGTTACCATTATTAGAGAAAAAATATTAGTATATCAAAAAATGGAAACAACTTGAATATTACCATAGATCACATGAAAGGTTCTGTAATTTACCATTGCTGTGCGAAAAATACACACGAAATTCACAATACCTAAAATAAAACAAAATAAAAAGCAACATTTCCAAATAATACAGTTATGTAAAAACAATGACAAAAGACAGATGTCAAATAATGTCTGCCATCTTAAACTGTACGAAAATAAATCACATCCCGAATCTATTTGGAATCCGGATGAAAAAAAGCAAAGTGTAAAGCGCTCGTATTACTAGCTAAGCTGTATCTGACGTAATAGGCAATCTGTTAATAATATCTATACAATGTCTATTGTGTTGATGACTGTTGTGCGTCGTGCATTGGATTAGTATTAGTGCAAAAACACTTTTTGAACATCAACATCGTTCAGTCGGAGCCATGTTGATTCTTCATGAACTTGGCTCTTAAAACCTGGTGTATAAACAGTTAAAGTTATTTCCGACAAACCTTCACATTTGAAGGGTTGTCTTTCAGTAAAGTTAGCGAATTCCGCTGCATTTATTTAAGTAAGAGGAGATGTGAAGTATGCACAAAATACATTATTAGGCTTAACTTTGATCGAGATAAATGGAACTTTAATGCATCTTTTACCATCTCCCCCGACATAAATAATTGTTTCTTGTGGTAATTTTGTTGATATCATGTATTCGGTACTCGGCTGTGGTATAATTTGCCTTCCTCTGTTTCCTTCCTCCTACAAAATGGTTCTCTTCAGGACACAGGTTCTTTTCCTTTAAAATATCCCCCACACAGCATTCCCAAAGATTACATAGGCCCTGAGGAAAATTATTTCATCTCAAAGTTACTACTCCTGCCATTGAATTGCTTGATTGTATTCAATATTATTTTCATTGTCGGCGACTCGGCGATTTTATTTTTCTCCGTACAAATAATACCTATGTGTAAAGGCCTTATTAGAAAATGTCAATTCTGAGACAAATTCCGTTAAGTTAACTTGCTGACACCGTTTTTACTGCTAATATTATCCTGTTCGTGCTCAGTCAACCAAAACACCTTTACGATGCAACTATCTCAAGATTCTCTTTAATATTGAAATGAATAGTAGCGTAAAATAAAGATGTATTTTAGAAAAGCTCGTTGCTAAACTTAACGATCTTGTAGCCTGAATGTTTTTATTGTGAACTGTAGCGATGAAGCTATCAAGACATTAAAAAATAAGTGATATTTAGTTTTATAATGTATGTCTAAATTTTATATGTAATCTTGGATAAGCTCTTCAATAAAGAAAACCATTCTTATCAAAAATATTGTATAATTTTTCCCCCCAAATGTTTTCACACACTTTCAGAACAAATTTCCTCGTTAACCTCTATATTCTGCTTTTTTGTTTTTCCTACTACAATTCCTATGGCTGCTAAGAGTTACGAATCAATTTATCTTTTCCGTACATAAATTTCTACGTCCCTGCTATTTGCTATGGAAGTTATTTCCCCTATTTATTAAGTTGCGGGCAAATGAAAAATTCAGTTTGTCAGGAATTCTTGCATCTTGCATGCCTCACTAGATTGTCATAATAACAGTTAATAAAATCAAAAGGAATGAACGCCTTAATTGAGAGGATATTTACCCAACTTTGATTGGAAAATGATGAATGTTATTATCGTTGTCTACTTCATGAAAGTTCGTTGGGGTATATATTACCTTAAGGTGCATTTCTGGATCAGTTTTATGCACTCTTTGACTCAGTATTGGAATTCCTGGAAAACAGACAAATATTTGTGGCTCAATTTAATTCATTTTAAAAAATGGCTTAGCTTATTTGACCTGTCCAAAATGGGGAAACCCAAAATATAATAATAATGATTGAATCATTTCTTTTCGTGAGAAAATCGCCTCAAGGGCACTTAACGACTTTTACATTTAATCTCTTCCCTATCACTTAGATTTATTACTAGTGACTTATAAGTAAGATTAATAACTAGTGACTTAAAACTATACATGTTTTCATGACCGAGTGGGGAATTACGCAATATAACTTACGACTATGGCTTAAAACTAGAGATCTATGACTAACATAATGCAATGTATTATCGTGTAGAACATTATACCAGGTGGGCGAGGGAGTCAGAGATCAGTACCTCGGGAGGAGTGGGAGCAATTTGGGAGGCAGGTTTGGGTATCGCCGCCCCGGAAACCATTTATTGGCTAACCAACACCTCTGCCATAGGTCACCCCAAATGGTTCGCTACCAGCTGCGTGGGATGCCAGATCGGGAGAGGCTAGCGCGCCGCAGCCGGAATTTCCTCTCCTTAAAAAGACCCTCTACGCAGCATCCCTAAAGATGACATAGGCCCTGAGGGAAATTATTTTCCTTAGGGTCTCTGTATGGACTACAGACGAAGCAGCCTGCAAAATGAAATGTGTGTATTATCAAATGAACGCTAGCAAATTCAGAAATTGAAGGTTGGAAAGTGCCTTTCTATTAAGTTATTGATAATGGCCAAATCCAAATGAGACGACGTGAGAACCAATAGAGGAATCTGATAAAATCTAAAACGGTTTGGAAAGTGGTGGGTGCCCTCTACCCTAGACCTGCCTAGACCCGCGCCAGACATTGAAAGAAGGAATGGACGTCTTGCATTTTTAGCAGAGAGGAAGTCTATACTATTAATGAATTAACTATCATTGAGTGCAGTTGTAAGCTCTATATAAATCTTCCTGCAGATCTGGTATCACCTGGGATTTTCCAAAGTCAAGAGGGGGGGTGAGAGCCCTGGAGCAGCGATTCGAGAACAATTTGAAGCTGCGGGGTGAGGGGAAAGATGTATGAAAAATGTCAAAACCTACTTAAATTTTTTAATGACTCCATTCCTTGTCTCATCAAATATCCCAAAAAACCATAAGTCGTTGTAAATACATTAAAAATAGAAAAATAAAATGCATGGACTTCCGCCTATGCCTGAGAGGCCCCAGCCTGGGGTTCCAACCTTGGGTTGGGGTGCCCGGCCAGGGTTCAATTTTTATTTTATTTTTTAGCAATTTCTCCACACCTTATTGGTATTGTATTATTAGTGGGAGGCCTTGATAAGAAATACAGTGGTGCCTCACACAACGAACGCCTCGCACAGCGAATGCTGCACACAACGAACTTCCTTTTCGTTCATTTCACGATTCATACAACGAACTTCGCTTCACACAACGAAGTCGCCCGATCTTCTACGATCACTGCCGATTAATTGCATCCTCCCGCGCAGGCAGTCGTTAGACTCGTTAGTCACTGCGTAGTACGCTTAACTTACGCACGTATCGCAGCAATCAACTGAAGAGCTCCAAACACTTCTGGCCCAACAACAGGACAATGCTCAAAGGGAAGCGTCATCTGATAACGAGGAGCAACAATCAAACAATCAACCAATTCCAACTGCTGACATCAAGAACATCCTGGTCAAATGGAAAGCAGTTCAGGAGTTTACCAATGCCCACTATCCGGATTCCGCTGAAGCAAACAGGATCAACGACCTGTACTCCGATACTCTTGTCCGTTATTTCCGGCAGATGTTGAAGAAAAGAGAGAAACAAACGACTTTGGACAGGTTTTTCACTGCACCATCGGCGGAAAATGGATGAAGATGTGCAAGATTCGATTATTTCTTAAAATTAAAAAATGTGTGTTTTTTTCATTATGTTTTTAGATGTATCTAAATAAAAATAATAACAAAAAATTTATCTTTTTTTTATGTCATCTTACCATATTTTATGCTACAGAACGAATTATTTTTTTTAACATGTATTGTTATGGGAAAACGCGTTTCACATAACGAACTTTTCGCATAACGAACTTGCTCCTGGAACGAATTAAGTTCGTTGTGTGAGGCACCACTGTAAGTTCCTTTTAATTTCATCTTTGGCGATGCTATGAAAATGTACACATTGAGAACATAGGATTTGTAAAATAAAACATCTAATTTTCCAAAGAAGCCCAATGTCAGAGGGAGCCCAGCTAGTGGATGCTAGCCAATGATGGCAATGATATTGAAGACACATAACATGGAAAAAAATATTTCACATTTTATGTAAGTGGAAGATGTGTGCAATAGTGGAGGACTTAGTTAGCAGTGGTTTAAAACTGCAGCGCCTTTTCCGTGTATTGGTGAATGCAGTAATTCATGTTCCACTCCCTTCATTCATACCACATAACTACCCCAATGTTTTTTTTATCTGAAACTGCACAAGAGTTCTAACTGCTCCTAACCATCCTGAGACAGAATGAGTATGTTGTGAGGCTGAAGGTAGTGAAGAGAAGGAGACGGGGGAGAGGAAGGTGGGGGAGTACCTGGCTATTCAGATCTGGTCACCAAACACGGCTAAAACCATTTCAAGCGACGTTTCATTTCGAATGGTGGACTTAAACCAGGGCGATTCTGAGAGTATCTTCCACTCTGGAAGGTGCCGCAAATATACTAATTTTATAAAATAAGTAAGTTGTGAAAAAACACAAATTAATCAAATAAGTTTTAATTGCGCACGTCGGGATTCGAACCCGCGACCTCAGGCTTGCGAGTCGAGAGCCTTACCCCTCGACCACGGAGGCGGTCAATTGGGGATACCATGGAAAAAATTTCGCCTAGGGCGCTTTTCCATATCTTTGAAAGTGTTGAAACTAATTTTTCTCTCCATGTTGATAATATACACATCTAAAAAAAATAATTATGTATTTCATTTGTATTTGACATTTCCAAATGCAAAAGAATATTTCCATACGTTTTCAAAAGGGGCCCCCTAACTTTGTATGCCCATGAACCCTTTCAAAGCTCATGATGGCCCGGTTCAGAACAAGTGACCCCAATCAACGCCGGTTACACGTCAGCTTTTAGGTATATTTTTCTAGTTGATTCTGACTGTTCAGGGATTTTTAGGTACATGCGATTTCCCCTCATCATAGATCGGCTTCAATGTTTGTCATTCACACAAAATCGCTCTAATGATCTGTCCAGGCTTTTAGGTTCATGCATAAATAAACCCGTCACGGTTTATGACTGGCTAGAACATTCCTTATTATGCGAGCCATTAAAAAAGAAGAAGAAGATCAATAATTCCTCGTGATAATTCCATAGATATTGCACTGTCTGCTGTCATTTTGACATAAGAATTATTCTGAACAATAAGCAATAAGCAGAAATTGCTATTATCGCGTTTTATGTCCTACGTGGACTGTATAAAACACACGTATTACATTATATTTACCACGATGTGGGACACCGTTGTGCAATATTCAAAGTAAGAAAAATTGTTTAAGTCATCCTGAAAATAAAATGTACTCTTTTTAATTTATAAATCGCAAACCAACCGGGTACCGGGGATTTTTTTAATAAACCTCTTTGTTATTCCTTGTTGTAATTATTAAATATGGATCCACTATAACAATGGTTATCTGTAAAATGCCGGTTATTTAGGATAATATAGTTAATACACACATACATACACATTAATAGCAGTCAATTTAACCAAAACCAGGAGAACCTTTAATTTAAATAGAATGTCTTTTTTGAGTATTTTATATACACTCCCCCGTTTATTTGTAAAATGAATTTAACATACTTTTGTAGAGTTCATTTTCATAGCATTACCACTTGACATCCATGTTCTAAAGATAGGAAACACACTGAGAAAAGGGAATCTATCAACTGGATTCCTTGTTTTTGTTCACATAACACTGTGAGCTTAAGACCAGAGGTAGGACCAGGCCTGAGATTCTGGAGTTAAACGATCAATCGTTTTCGTATGCGCCGTCTTCGAGTGAAAAACTACTAGTCGTCGCGACTAACTTTTTCGAATGTTTCAATTTTACGTATTCTTGAGCGTCGAACGGTCGAAGTTGGTAGAAGAGATGATTATATTGGCACCCCTGTGAATATTGTCTATGTTCCTGATGTTTTTGGGATTTCTATGGTGTGACTGTCAAACAGACAACAGTTATTCGTTATTCAAAACAGAAATGGCTGCGGGACATATTACAAATTGCCAAAAGCAACTCTTAATTGAGCTTGTAAGCTCCGATAAAGACTTAGTAAGTGGGAAATTTTCACCCACTTTTACATTTGCGGAATCCGCGCGGTAAAACAAAAATTGACAGCTAGACTAGATTTTGACAGCCAATTCCATAGAAACGCCAACAACCTACCACTCGCTGCCCTGTTTCTACTGGTTATACCCAGTAGTTGCTGTGTGGAATGACTTTTGACGTTTGGCGTCGAAGTATGTACCTTCGACCAATTTCGGGAATAGCAACGACGACCAACGTACGTACTTTCGACGGCGATTACGAGCGCCCTCGATTCAGGAATAGAGCCCCTGATCAACAGTAGGATGCGTATGCATTTAATAAAGGGTCAGCAATTATTAATTTTTTACATTGGCTTCACACAGGAGCCCTGAGAAAAATAATTTCCCTCGGGGCCTACGCCATCTTTGGGGATGCTGTATGGTGGATATTTTTAAGGAAAGAAAGTTCTGGAAAGGAAAAAGGTAGGAGGGGTTGGTAGGAATCAATGTGTTTAGGTGTGACGGGCGTATGAATCCACCCCTCCCACTGCGCTACAACGCCATCTACAGCTTCTGGCGCACCACAGGCAGTCCTGAGGAGGGACAGCAACCAGTGGGACGGGAGGGTAATCTTTCGAAGCCTTTACACCATCCCTGACTTACACACTTAGAGTTGTTGAATTTAATACTAAAGTCACAAACTACTAAGTCACCGGGACCCCACCAATGTGTTTAGGTGTGACGGGCGTATGAATCCACCCCTCCCACTGCGCTACAACGCCATCTAAAGCTTCTGGCGCACCACAGGCAGTCCTGAGGAGGGACAGCAACCAGTGGGACGGGAGGGTAATCTTTCGAAGCCTTTACACCATCCCTGACTTACACACTTAGAGTTGTTGAATTTAATACTAAAGTCACAAACTACTAAGTCACCGGGACCCCACCAATGTGTTTAGGTGTGACGGGCGTATGAATCCACCCCTCCCACTGCGCTACAACGCCATCTACAGCTTCTGGCGCACCACAGGCAGTCCTGAGGAGGGACAGCAACCAGTGGGACGGGAGGGTAATCTTTCGAAGCCTTTACACCATCCCTGACTTACACACTTAGAGTTGTTGAATTTAATACTAAAGTCACAAACTACTAAGTCACCGGGACCCCACCAATGTGTTTAGGTGTGACGGGCGTATGAATCCACCCCTCCCACTGCGCTACAACGCCATCTACAGCTTCTGGCGCACCACAGGCAGTCCTGAGGAGGGACAGCAACCAGTGGGACGGGAGGGTAATCTTTCGAAGCCTTTACACCATCCCTGACTTACACACTTAGAGTTGTTGAATTTAATACTAAAGTCACAAACTACTAAGTCACCGGGACCCCACCAATGTGTTTAGGTGTGACGGGCGTATGAATCCACCCCTCCCACTGCGCTACAACGCCATCTAAAGCTTCTGGCGCACCACAGGCAGTCCTGAGGAGGGACAGCAACCAGTGGGACGGGAGGGTAATTTTTCGAAGCCTTTACACCATCCCTGACTTACACACTTAGAGTTGTTGAATTTAATACTAAAGTCACAAACTACTAAGTCACCCGGACCCCACCAATGTTGGCCGGCCTGGCGTCACCGATGCCCTCCGCACCTAAACATAAACGAACGTATCGTTTTGGCCCGATGTTGGCCGAAATCAAAAATAGCATATTTTCAATCTCATACAATCAAATACAAACATACATTATCCACAGTTAGCGCTAGAATGACTGGGTACTGCTCCATACCTATAAAGACCTTTCACTTGTTGTGAGTGTAATTTTTGGTATATTATAAAATAAATAAAACAATAATTGATAAAATTGCTTACTTTATTTAAATAGGTACACATTTGGTAGAATATAATCTACAAAAACACGAACGAAACGAATATTCGGCCACTTGAAATACGTTCGCAGACATCAACATGATATAGAATACTAACAACTGACTCCAAAAGAGAGTGACCAATCAACGTACAGATCGTGTTTTAATGATATACGATACCGAAAGAAAGAGACAGACAGATTAGTACTACCGTCATATTGAGGGTGACGGTCTTTGATAAGATACACACGTACCTGTTTTTTTCACCTTAGTAGTTAAATCAAGAATCGTCACTTCACATCGGGCAGCTGTCAAAATGATGGCTACGATCTTTCTGGCGTTAAATAATAATACTAATTTCAAAATGTTGAACTTTTAACTGAAAATTTCTTTATCAGGGGACAAGTTATTTAATAGAAGACTCATTTTTCCAAGCAGCTTTACCAATCGAAGGTTAGTTCTGCATCTCGGAACAACAAGTCCTGTATCTGCGCGCTAATGTGAAATTATTATTAACATATAACTCATATCAGGAATACAAATATGCCCATTCAGAAAATTATAGGCTGTTATCAGCAAAACAGTTTTCCTTTTACCGGTGAGGCCATTAATATCCAGCGTACCAGACAGACAGGCTGATTGATTTATTGTTATTAAGTTTGATTTGTAGAACTCCATTTTAATTTTTCTTTTTTATATATTCAATAATATTGTTATTGGGTTTATAAAAACAGATATTTTTAAACAAGTTCTGCTGTGTAATTATTATTACGCGTGACAGCTGTTTCGCCCTCTGAAGGCATTATCAAACTGTTTGATAATGCCTTCAGAGGGCGAAACAGCTGTCACGCGTAATAATAATTACACAGCAGAACTTGTTTAAAAATAAACTGTTTTTATAAACCCAATAACAATATTATCGAATATTGTAGCGCGCAGTATTTCGACCGACGCACGGATCCGAATACTTTCTCCCTCACACGCATAGCACCGTCTCGCTCGGTCACTTACAGCCCATTCCCGTACAGGAAGACACCCCGTTGGCCGAGCTACCCCCACCCCTCCGTCAGCGGCCGGTACTGCCCTGCTCAAAGGGTATATAACACCGTGCAGGCCTATTTGAAGGCAGAGTATCCAGTCTCCTGGTTAACTAAGCAACAGAATCCTAGTGGTCATTGCCCAGTTAAACACTCCCCAGTACCAAGTCGAGTGAACCCTCCGGGTCCTCCTTGGGAATTCAAGTAACAGCTCCCTCGGGGACATTACTTGTCGGGAAAACCTCCACCCAACTAAGAGACCACGGGTCCTCTGTTGTGGCTATTACGCTGGGTTTAAGTGCTATTGAGAACGTTAAGTGATCATTGTCTTTTACCATAAGCTGTGAACCCTGTATGTAAGATAAATAAACTGACCGACGCTAAAAAGCTATTTTCTTACAAACACCCTGACACAAGTGGCGCCCAACGTGGGGCTTTGTAAAAGTGAAAGACAAAGTGATAAAACGGAACCTACACGGAAAAGTGCGCCGAGAGTGGCGCCCAACGTGACAGCTTTTTTTAAGTAAAAGACAAAGAAAAAAACGGAACCTACACGGAAAAGTGCGCGGATAGTGGCCAAATCAAAAATGGCGATTTCCCAGGACCAACTCCGCGAGTTATTCCAGAGCGCGAGGATAAAAAACCTCGCTCACTGTTCATCCCGGTTCAACGGATGTACCAACCCACAGAAGGTGGAAGAATTCATCCTGACGTCGACGCTGTACAAAACATCTGAGGGAATACCAGATGACAACGCCTTGGAAGGACTACCCCTACTCCTCCAAGAAGTGGCTTCGCCGTGGTGGCAAGGAGTCAAAAACGGCGTCAAAACATGGCAGGCCGCCATGGATCTGCTCAGGCAGACATTCGCGCCGAGACGACAAGCGTACAAGGTGTACATGGACTTGTTTGAAACCAAGCAAGAAAGACCACGAGCCATGGGCTTGTTCATTACCAAGAAAAGGTCCCTCCTGGCGGAGCTGGTGACCAAACACCCGGAAACCCAGGAGATCGACTTTATATACGGTCTCCTGCACCGAGAAATAAGGGAGCGGATGCCAAGAGAGGACTTCCAGACCTTCTCAGATGTGCTCAGTAAAGCACGATGCATCGAGGAGATGATCGCCGAGCGTGAGACGATGCCTAGATCTCACGATGCGGAGAAAACTCGCTGGAATGAGGACAATAATGTCAGATAAGACAATAATAATCAGAGTAATAATGTCCGCAGAACACGATCGAGGTGTGCGAACTGCAAAATATTCGGGCATACCACAGATGCCTGCCGGAAGCAGCCTCGAGAGCGGAGCGCGACCCGGAACCTCACTCCAACGAAAGGACATGGCCAAGCAGAGGGGCCAAGCAGAGGACCAAATACACTGGCATGCTACGGTTGTAATCGACCTGGGGTCATACGCAGCAGATGCCCGACCTGCAACCCCAACCAAAGAGAAATGAAGAACGCTCAGTTCTGCTCAACACCCGTACGGCCCAGGCAGTCCAGCGACACCGGCCTGCGGTATACATCGATGTGGGAGGAAACGTCGGAACTGCTTTCTTGGATACCGGCGCTAAGGCTAGCGTCGCAAGCCAGGAACTATACGTGCTGCTAAGCCGACAGGGCTACCATTTCACGTCGGAGAGGCTCACCATCATACTTGCTGACGGACATACCCAGGACCAGTTAGTCCTCCGTAGCAGAGTAGAAGTGAAAATACAGAACCGGTCAGTCTCTACCGAGTTCTTAGTGCTACAGAACGCATCAAAAAACCACACCCTCCTGGGTATAGACCTCTTCGAGGATGCAGCGATGGTGATGAACCTGCCTACCAAAGAATGGTACTTTTTAGACATGCCGGGAAGAGCCCATAGATTCATTGTGCCCACACATGAAGGGGCGAATCAAAGAGAACAGCCACAGGCGGCTGAGCAGATAACCGCTACCAGCATCGAGGATGAGCTGGATGTAAGGGCGTACGGCCCTCCCCCACCAGGATACGCCGGAGAGATGACGCTTACCAGAGAGATCGGGTCAATGATGATACTGCCCACGCCAATCAGTCCCTTGCCTCCAACCCCAGATAAAGGCATAATAGGCTTGGCGGACCACCACATGGACCACATGTACAGGGACGCTCAAATCATGGTCCACCGGACCTATAAGAGTCCAAAACGGGGGGTAAGAAACCTATTTCCCCGGCGGATAGACCTGGCCAGTATTGCAGCCCTACCATTGCATCTGAGAGAAGATGAGGGAACCCACCTAACAGAGGTGGAGAGAAAGCAGCTAAATGAGCTGATTACGCAAAACGAGGAAGTCTTTTCAAAGAACGGGCCGCCCACAGACCAGGCAGAACATCATATCCCCACGGGAGACCATCCACCAGTAGCGATGCCTCCCTATCGCCTGACGCCCGCTCGAAAGGCCCTCATGAAGGAAGAAATAGAGAAGATGCTCCAGGAAGGGATCATAGAAGAGTGTGAATCCCCATGGGCCGCACCAGTCGTGCCCAAACCTGATGGTAGCCTGCGCTTTTGCGTGGACTATAGGCAGCTCAACGCCGCTACCACGCCGAACCATTATCCACTACCTCGGATGAACGACCTCCTCCATGCAGCGAAGAGGACGGCGTTCATGTCCACCATGGACCTCCATGCGGGATACTGGCAGATCAGTGTGCACGACAAGGATCGAGACAAGACCGCGTTCATCACGCCGTTTGGGACATACCGATTTAATCGTATGGACTTCGGTCTTCGGAATGCACCGTCCACCTTCCAGCGTCTGATAGACCGGCTGCGCTCTGGATTAGGCGACCTGAACCTGCTAGCTTACCTGGATGACCTCATCCTGCTGTCCGCCACATTTGACGACCATGTGCGCAAGCTGAGAGCGGTTTTTCGGCGGATCAAGGACTTTGGATTACGGATACACCGGAAAAAATGTCACTTCTGCTGTAATGAAGTGAAATTCCTGGGACACCGGCTGACAACGCAAGGGATTACGGCAAATCCCGAGAAAATTCGGGCCATTACCAAGATGGGCCCCCCCGAAACGTGAAACACCTGCAATCCTTTCTGCAGACGTGCTCATGGTTTCGGCGATTCATTCCCCACTTTGCTGAGATTGCAAGACCCCTCAGCGACCTAACCAAAAAGGCGAAGATATGGGTATGGGGAAAGCACCAACAAGAGGCGTTCGAAAAATTAAAAGAATTACTCACAACGGCCCCTATACTGAGGCAGGCTGAAGAGTCCCAACCGTTTATAATAAAGACCGACGCCAGCGGCTACGCCGTCGGTGCAGTGCTACTCCAGGGGGAGGGGACGGAAGAACGTCCAGTGGAATACGCCAGCAGACTGATTTCCAGCGCTGAGAAGAACTACTCCACTACGGAACGAGAGGCTCTCGCTGTAGTATGGGCCATCTCGAAGTTCAGGGGATATATTGAGGGAAACCCGACCACGGTTATCTCCGATCACCAACCCTTAAAGTGGTTGATGTCCCTGAAATCTCCCACAGGAAGACTCGCGAGATGGGCGCTACAACTTCAGCCCTATAACCTCACTATCAAATACGCCCCAGGAAGGACAAACCTGGTGGCCGACGCTTTATCACGCCCTCCCTGCGGCGATGAAGAGAGAGGCGTCTGCAACCTATGCAGCTTCGTCGAAGCAGATATCCCAACACGAAGTGCCCTGGCCACCCGCCAAGAGCAACTAAAGGATCCAGAAGTAAAGAAGATTCTAGACTGCTTCCAGGCCGGACAACAAGATGAGGAATTCGCCCGATGGACAAACCGGGGCTACCTCACTAACGATGGAGTATTATACCGATACTCCCCTGATCAGGACGGCAAGGAAGCCCAACTCGTCGTGCCTACCCACGAACGCGCAGAGATATTACAAGAATATCACGATGCCCCTACAGCTGGACACTACGGCATCGAAGGTACCTGCAACCGCGTAGCTACGCGGTACTACTGGATAGGGATGCGGCTGTACATAGCAGAATACATGAAGAATTGTATCGAGTGTCAACGATACAAAGCCACAAACCTGAAGCCCGCCGGCCTCCTGCAAATTCCATCTACACAGCAGCGATTTGAAGTCATAGCAATAGACCTTTTCGAACCGTTACCCACCTCACCTGACGGAAAGAATTGGATTTTCATCGTGGAAGACCTCGCTACACGATGGGTCGAACTATTTGCACTAAGTAACGCAACCGCAGACAAGTGCGCCTGGACCATTGTGACGGAAATAATCCTACGGTATGGAACACCAAGACGGATAATAAGTGATAATGGCGTCCAATTCGTCAGCGCTGTTATGCAACAGGTGACACACTGCCTGGGAATACGACAGAGCTTGACACCCCTCTACCTCCCCGCTGCTAATCCGGTAGAGCGAAAGAACCGAGACTTGAAGCCTCAACTAGCAATTCAAGTTGGGAAGAAACACGATCAGTGGCCGGAGAAACTACCGACCATTCGATTCGCCATGAACACGGCAAAGTGCCAGAGTACGGGATACAGTGCCGTCTATCTGACCTTCGGTAGAGAACTCCGAACCCCAGATGACGCAAACCGGGACTTACGCAGCATCATCCAGGCTGAAAACTTTATCCCAGAAGTTACTCCTCGCCTACTACGCCTAGAAAACGATCTACGGCAGGCCCGCGAGATCAACGAAGTGCAGTAGGACCGTCTCAAGGAAACCGCCGATTCCCACCGCCGACCGGATCAACGTTTCCAAGAAGGAGATCTAGTCTGGATCACCACCCATGTGTTGAGCAACACAAACAAAGGGGTCAGCTTCAAGCTAGCTCCTCGACAGGACGGCCCTCACATCATACTGAGACGCAAGAGCCCCACCAGTTATGAAGTCGCAACTCAGGAAGCCCCGACAGTCCCGATTGGGACCTATCATTCCTCAACCATTACGGCCTTCAAGAGCTCCTCTGGTTTAGTCCCAGAGCCCCTGGTGCCCCTACGAAGACGCGGAAGACCCAGGAAGACACCACTCGTCCAACAGCAGAACCAATAAAAGGATCCCAAAGCGGGGCGCTTTTTGGAATCCTAGGGGGAGGATGTAGCGCGCGGTATTTCGACCGTCGCACGGATCCGAATACTTTCTCCGTCCCGCTCGGCCACTTACAGCCCATTCCCCGTACAGGAAGACACCCCATTGGCCGAGCTACCCCCACCCCTCCGTCAGCGGCCGGTACTGCCCTGCTCAAAGGGTATATAACACCGTGCAGGCCTATTTGAACCCTCCGGGTCCTCCTTGGGAATTCAAGTAACAGCTCCCTCGGGGACATTACTTGTCGGGAAAACCTCCACCCAACTAAGAGACCACTGGTCCTCTGTTGTGGCTATTACGCTGTGTTTAAGTGCTATTGAGAACGTTAGGTGATCATTGTCTTTTACCATAAGCTGTGAACCCTGTATGTAAGATAAATAAACTGACCGACGCTAAAAAGCTATTTTCTTACAAACACCCTGACACAACATATAAAAAAAATAAAAAAGGCTGATTGATATAACCAGGGATAATACCCGAAGATATCATAAATATTTCAGAAATTTCTTTTGTACTTTCCTTACCATTAGTGGAGTAAGTAAAATATGCTGGTCCCCAAGCTATTGAGCCACTTTCCAGGATGCTAGAAAGCAACATACCAAGCTATAGTATAGTGCACAAATCGCGGTCGAGCTGCAAAGATAGATTTTGACCTCTAAAGTTTGTGTCTTCCAGGTTCCTTGTGATCCTATCATGCTCGCTGATGTTTGTGGCCATGATAGCAGTGGTGATGGTGCCCCTGGCGCTGATGTTTGCCACTTGGTTCATGCGAATCGACGCGCGCAAGAAGCAGCGCCGCCTCAAGGAAGGCACCATCGTGGCCTTCTTCCATCCGTATTGCAACGCCGGGGGGGGCGGAGAGAGGGTGCTGTGGGTAGCCGTCAATGCGGTGCTTACCAGGTGGGTGGTTATAAACTTATTTTACACTAATATTAATGGTCTGGGGCCCCAAAAACCCTTGACTGTGCAGAAACAGACGGTCCGTTTGATAGATTTCCCTACCTTAACAAACGGATTGCAATCAGCAAAATTTGTGATTATTCCAGGTATCCTACAACCAAAATCTATATCTACACTGGCGACACAGACGCAACTCCAGAAGAAATTATCAAGAAAGCCAAAAGCACGTTCAATGTCAGTGTTGACATTGACCGAGTCAACTTTGTCTACTTGAACTTCCGAGGGCTGGTGGAGGGAAGCAAGTATCCCTACTTCACACTCATACTGCAGAGTCTCGGTTCCATGGTGCTGGGATTTGAAGCCATACTCAAATTGAACCCTGGTTAGTTCACTTTAATTATTATTACAGCTAACTATAAATTTTAACAATATTAAAGACGGGTTGTTTTGCAGAATTTGAACAATTCATCAAATTTAAAAGTGATTTTCAAGTTCTGTGAAGGTTCTACTCATGTTCTGTTATTATATCTTTATTGGCCAGTTGTTTCACAAAACTGAAAGAATTGCTTGCATTGATAAGCTTTCGGATTCCACTATAATAATACTAGAATTTATTTCAGTGCAGATATTCTGCGACTAATTGGAAGATGAAAACATGTGGACAATTTTAAACAGACGTGCGGCCGGACACCTTAGAGCAGTGTTTGCCAGCCTTCTTTATGCCATGCCCCACCGTAGTCTTTTCAAAAGTCAATTAAACAGCAGGTTAATTTTAATATGTTTGTAAACATATGAACCCCCAATGAAATTAAATAAAACCTATTCTAATACATATATTATAACTGAAATTATTACAAAACACAAATTGAAAATGTAACTAAGTAGAGTAAAATAAAAATTAAAACAATAATAAAACACAAATTACAATTGAAATTTAGTACAAATCCACACATATATTGTCGCCTAATTCATTATTAAATTCAGTTACGCTTGCTACAAAGAAATTTTATGTCCGGATCTAACTTATTTAATTTCAGTCTTAGGTCCCCTCTATTAGTTATATCCAATCGATTTCGTTTTTTAATGAGTAAATCGCTTATGGTGCTAAAATTTTTTTGTATGACCGATGAATATTCCCCTTCATATGTGGAATGCCTACGTGTCTCATCTCTGAAGTGTGGTGCCCCACCTCTGAGGCGTTATGCCCCACCATGGGAAACACTACCTTAGAGAGAACATTGATCAACACCATTATAGAGTCATTCTTATTTTTTTGTTATATACACAATTTCTGAATAAAAAATTACATACGTATTAATGTTTAAAAAAAGCCAGTTATGGGAATCCACAAAGGCACCGCCTGTGCGTGGGTAAACAATGAACTCCCAAATATAACGGTCTGTTTAATTTTCACTTTTTATATTTTTTTTTTATATTAACTCTACACAGGAGGCCCTGAAGAAAATAATTTCCCTCAGGGCCTATGACATCTTTGGGGATGCTGTGTGGAGGGTCTTTTTGTGGAGAGGAAGGAGTGAACATGGGTCTTGAAGAGTCCCATGTTGTAGGAGGGAGGAAACACAGAGGCCGGCAGTTCGTTCCACAGCCGAGCTGTTGAACTTATGAACGAATCGTAGAAGCGACCCGTTCTCATGTGACAAATGTCAACCGTGTACAAATGTTGGGCGCGCGTTTGGCGTGTATCCCGACTACGCACCGGTGCCGAAGGGATCAATGACGCTAGTTCCTCAGAGCATCTTCCATTGTAATACCGATAGAACAAAGACAGCATACCTACCTGACGCCTGTGCTCTAAAGATTGCAGTCCGTTTGATAGATTCCCCAATCTTAACAGACTGTTTCTGCACAGAGTCAAGGGTTTTTTTCAGGTATTTAGGGGCTCCGGACCAGAGATGGCTGCCAAATTCCACAGTAGGGCGCACTTGCGATTTGTACAGGGTCAGCAGTTGTGTACTATTAAAGTATCTGCGGGCCCTGTACAGTACGCCCAGCTTCTGAGAGGCCAGCTTTACTCTGGCTTCGATGGAGCCCCGTACCTGAGCTGGTCACTTATAGTTACACCAAGCATATCAATGGAAGGCCTGTTCGGAAGATTGCTTCCGTTGAAGGAGACTAGATTATCATTTAGATCCCTTTTAGACGTAATCAGACAGGATTGGGTCTTTGAAACATTAAATTCGACGAGATTATTTTTACCCCAGGAGGAAATACTCTCGAGATAACCGTCCATTCTCTGCTTCAAAGCCCTCCGAGCCGTTGGAGTTTGTGTGCCCTTTGGGGGCTTATCAAACAAAAAACTATCATGAACTGTACTGTCATCCGCGTAACAATGAATCGGTGCACATGTCAAAAGGTCATTGATGTGCAACAAAAACAAAGTCGGAGACAGAACCGATCCCTGTGGGACGCCAGCATTTATAGAGTGTGAGGAAGAGGTGAAACCGTCAGCAACTGCCTGAATCGACCTATCCCTTAAAAGTCAGCAATCCACGTACACAGGGATGCGGGAAGTCCGTAAGAAGGCAATTTGTTGACAAGTCCTCGGTGCCAGACCCGGTCAAAGGCCTTGGATATGTCTAGTGCGACCATTTGGGTCTCACCGTGACGTTTCAGGCACCGCCCCCAAACATGCGACACATACGCGAGAAGATCACCGCACGAGCGGTTCCGCCGGAATCCGTATTGACGGTCGTTGATAATTTTGTTCTTCTCGAGGTATGTGAGCAGTTTGTCATTGATCACACGTTCCATCACTTTGGACAGAACTGATGTGATCGCTATGGGGCGGTAGTTGGCCGGGTTGGAGGCGGTCACCTTTCTTGGGAATAGGGTGAATGACCGCTTTTTTCCAACCAGAGGGCACAGTGCCACACTTCAGGGACATTTTGAAGAGCTTTGTCAAAACTGGAACTATTTCCGCAGCACACCTCTGCAATACCAGGGCAGGTATTCCATCAGGTCCACTAGCTTTGTTAACATCGAGTCCCCGTATAACGTGGAGTACATCCCGATGCCGGATTCTCAGCTTTTTCAAATAGAAGCCGCAGTGAGGAACCGACGGCGGAACAGCACCTCCGTCATCGAGGGTCGAGTTTTCCGCAAACATTTTCCCTAATAGGTTAGCCTTTTCGGTGGCGGTGTTTGCTAGTGAGCTGTCAGGTCTGGTAAGAGGTGGCAAACTGGGTTTGCAAAAATTCCGACAAAATGTTTGCAAAAATTCACTGAAATAAGTGCATATTAAATATGGTTTTTTCCAGATATTTTCATTGACACAATGGGCTACGCCTTCACAATGCCCATCTTCAGATACCTGGGCCCCTGCCAGACGGCCACCTACACGCATTACCCCACCATCACCGACGACATGATGAAGAGGGTTAAGATGCGCTCCCGCTCTCACAACAACTCTAGTCTCATCGCCAGGAATCCTCTCTTCACTTGGATCAAGATGGTCTACTATCAGATGTTTGGATGGGTTCGTTAATTGATTTAATAAATTCATGGACACAACGGGCTATGACTTCACGGTGCCTGCCGTCAGATACCAGTTTACTTAATTAATGTAAGACAGATTCATGATCCAAGTTCAACATTTCTTACGAGGGCTTAATCTCAAAAATGTTATCTACAAAAAACATACAAACAATTCTACGGCTTAAAATCAAACAATGTTACCCACAACAAAACAATCTACATAGTAATAATAATTATTTTTAATGATAAAGTAATATTTATAAGACAAGGTTTTTGTATGCATAGCACAAAGGATAACAAATTGTTATAAGCAACTAGCTGGTACCCGGCGCGTTGCTGCCGCAGAAGAAAGAATTCTAGAAATATCGTTTGAAATTTGAAACAGTTATCTTGTTTATGTAATGAATACATTTATTGAAATTGCATGATATATAAAGGAAAAGTATAAATGATATTTATTTTCTTTCCGATATTTATTAAAATTGGATGATATATAAAGGAAAAATGATATTTATTTTCTTTCCGATAATGAATACAATTATTGAAATTGGATGATATATAAAGGAAAAGTATAAACGATATTTATTTTCTTTCCGATAATGAATACAAGAAACGACAGAGGAAACAGATTGACAGAATTCTGCGAAAAACACAAATTAGTGATAGCAAACACTTGTTTCCAACACCACCCAAGACAGCGATACACCTGGAAATCCCCTGGAGACAGACAAAGACTGCAAATAGACTATATAATGGTTAGACATAGATTTAAAAACCAAATAAAAGACTGTAGAAGCTATTCCGGCCCAGATATAGATAGTGACCATAATATGGTAATGGCCAAAAGTCTTCTAAAACTGAAAAAAATAAAAAAGAGAAATAATTTCAAATGGGATACAAAAGTATTAAAGATAAAAGAGATCAGCGACAGTTTTAGGGAAAAGACGCGAGAGTGCAACTTAATGGAAGAGGAGAACGTGAATGAGATCTGGAAAGTGATAAAGACGAAGATTATAACTACGGCAGAGGAAACTATAGGCAAGGAAAAACCCCAAGCAAGGAAGGAATGGATAACCGATGAGATCCTAAATATGATAAAAGATAGAAGAGAGCTCAAAAATGATAAAAGAGCTGAATCACAAAAGGAATATAAAGTGCTGAGAAACAAAATAAATAGAGAGTCAAGAATAGCCAAAGAAACATTCTACCAGAATAAATGCGATGAGATAAACGACGACCTCAAGAGGGGAAATGTAGAAAGAGCTCATGCTGCGGTGAAAGACTTCTTTGGGATGAGAGTTGGAAAGGGTAATGCAATAGAAGGAGAAGACGGTAAAATACTCTTCGAAAATGACCAAATAGGAGAAATGTGGAAAAGATATCTCGAAATGCTGTACAATGGAAAGGGAAATTGTGACAACGAAACATTGATAGAAAGAGAAAATGAGGTAGACGCAGATGATTTGGGAGATCCAATCACTAGAGAAGAGTTTGACCTCGCACTGAAAAATCTCAAGAACGGGAAAGCACCTGGAATCGATGACGTTCCGGCTGAACTAATTAAGCCAGCAGGAAAAGGAACCACAGATGCCCTGTTTAAAATGATACAAACCATGTATAAGACTGGAGAGATACCAGAGGATTTTGAGAAATGCCTAATTGTCGCATTACCAAAGAAGGTAGGCACGGCGAAATGTGAACAACACAGAACTCTTAGCCTAATATCCCATGCCTCAAAAATATTGACTAATATCATTCTAAAAAGAATCGAACCAAAAGTAGAGAACATCCTTTCCGGAGACCAGTATGGCTTTAGAAGAGGTGTAGGAACCAGAGAAGCAATATTGTCGCTACGAATACTACTAGAAAAAAGAATAAAAAGAAACCAAAACACATTCATCGCATTCATAGACCTGGAGAAGGCTTTCGACAAAGTAGAATGGAAAAAACTCTTCGAGATTCTGAAGAGAATTGATATAAAATATAGAGATAGACGAATAATCCAGGCGCTATACAAGAAGGAGGCCGCTATAATTAGATGTGACAATGAAACAAAAGAAGCCAGTATAAGACAAGGAGTGAGACAGGGATGCTCTCTGTCACCTGTTCTTTTTAATGCTTATATACAGAGTGCGATTGATGACTTGAGAGAGAGAATGAGTCACAGAAAAGGTGTAAAGATACACGGGCAAAAGGTGGATATGATAAGGTTTGCTGACGATATTGCTTTGGTTGCTGAAAGCGAAGAAGAACTGCAAGAGGCCTTAACAACCACGCCAAACATTCTTCAAAACAACTACAACATGAAGATAAATAAAGACAAAACAAAGCTGCTGACTGTAGGCCGAACGCAACATCAGATGAGAGTAGAGATGGCAGGAGTTCCACTAAAGAACACCAAGGAGTTTGTCTACCTCGGGAGCAAAATAACATGGGACGGTCGGTCTAAGAGCGAGGTCGACAGCCGTATACATCAGGCTAGGCTTGCATTCAATAAAAGGTCGAAAATAATAGAATCGAATAATATAGACCTAAAACTGAGAATACTCCTCATCAAGACCTATGTATGGAGTATCTTGATGTACGGCTGCGAAACATGGTGCCTATCCAAAAGAGATAAACGGAGACTAGAGGCTTTTGAGATGTGGTCCTATAGAAGACTGTTAGGAATTTCCTGGAGAGACCATATTACAAATGAGGAGGTTCTCCAAAGAATCGAAGGAGGAAAGCGCCTGCTCAGGACCTTGTCCGAAAGGCGTGCAAGATGGATCGGGCATGTTATACGACAAGAAGGCCTCTTGCATGTCATAATGGAGGGTATGACCGAGGGGACCAACTCTAGGGGACGCCCACGCCGAGAGTATCTGGAGGACCTGCTGGTGGACGTGCGCTGCTCATCATATGCAGAAGTCAAAAGAGCCGCACAAGACAAGGAAGAATGGAAGAGGAGATTAGATGAAATTGCTGCAAACCAATCCCAGGATTGAAACCAGAGAGAGAGAATGAATACATTTATTGAAATTGGATGATATATAAAGGAAAAGTATAATTGATATTTATTTGGTTGTGTTGACTTTATTTTTCAAGTGCTTTAAAAGTAGACAATATTTTTTGTTTTTCCGTCTTTAGCAAAAACAAATAAATTTCTTGGCTGTGCGACTCGTGAGCACGCGTACAACTGGCCATGTGAAAAACATGAACATTTTCTAGATTCAATCTGCACACTTGATGTGATTGAGAATGCAAGTCAAATGGGGAACTGCAGTCGAATCGAATGGCATATCGGTGGGAATGATGAGAATGCGTGGAATGAACACATCTTCTCCTTTCGACTTTCCACTAAGAATAGTTGCCTCAATGACATTCGGCATCAGTTTCTTCACAGCGAGTCTTATTCCATTACACAATCGGGGTGGATTAATGTTCCGCAGGAGAATAATTGGCACACCAATTGGCACGACTTATAGTGACAATTTGTGCAGTGGCAACCAGGAAAATCCAACGAATTTAAAAACTCTATTGGATAATTTACAACTTCGTCCGCATTCATTATGCTGAGTTGAATTGATATGTGTGCGTAACAGAATCGAAGTATTTTTCTCTCGCTTGTCGTTCCTCGTTTTCAGAAGCTCAAAGTAGCTTATTTCTACGTGCCTTGCTGGTAAATCTACTAAGTGACAAATGTTAGGGAGACATATTTTTTAACAAAGCAATTTATAAAAAAAAGCTGGCGATTTATAATTTCGATTTAATTTCACTCACATTGATCGACATCGATGATAATTATGTACGATAAACTGCGAACGACATGTGCCGTTTGACGTTTGCTGTTTGTCTTTTGCCGATTGTCCACAGTATGACACACGCTATAAACTTCGCGCAAGTGCAAGCAATTAGTTGGAAAAGGAACGGTTTGGCAACGCATAAAATATGAACACACATACAAACATTGGTTTTTACATATATAAGACTGTAAGTTGTATGTATTTGTAGTTGGTGAGAAAAATTAAGGAAATGTCGGTAGTTCTTATTCGAAGTATGGATACAGTTAAATATGACCGAAGGAGATAGGGTCTCATTAGCTCAGTTGGTAGAGCGGTGCCCCGGCAAGGCATGGGTCCCGGGTTCGAGTCCTAGATGTGACCGTATCCTTTTCTGTAAGAAATAAAATATTATATATTCGAAGAGGAATGGGCTATCCATAGAGTTATATTAGTAGATGTTGATTCTAATTCTAAAGGTTGGGGTGTTTCAAACTCACTTTGCCATTTCGAATGTTGTCATTTGAAGAGCTCCCGTTAAACGCTGTTTTTTCATGTATGCTTCCGGAAGATAAGATTCTACAGGAATTAAATTGCTATCTAGACAGTGACTTTTTATAAATCTAGGGTGAATATTCTTAAAGATAACAGTAAAAAAAATATGCATTAAGAAACGAAGATAATGTTGGTTTATCTTAGTGTGATTCAGTTAAAAATGATGGAAGTCGATATGGTCAAATTAGCTCAGTGGTCAGAGCAATGCCCCGGTAAGGCAGAGGTCCTGGGTTCAATTCCCGGATGCGACTGAATCTTTTTCTGTAATTTCGGTTTCACATTTTTGTTGACTTCAATGATTACATAAATAAATAATTTTAAAAAAATTTCAGCTGTATGGAATGATGGGTCGCTGTGCCGACATTGTGATGGTGAACGGAACATGGACAGAAGAACACATCAACCGGCTGTGGAAGGTCCCCCTCAATACGCACAGGGTTTACCCACCATGTGAGGTACTTATTATTTGCTGTAATGTAGTGGAATGATGGGTCGCTGTGCCGACATTGTGATGGTGAACGGAACATGGACAGAAGAACACATCAACCGGCTGTGGAAGGTCCCCCTCAATACGCACAGGGTTTACCCACCATGTGAGGTTAGAACACATAAGCTAGATATCTCTAGAAATTGTTAAATAAATTTATTTCTTTATCTTGGGTAAGTATTTCAAGCGCCTGAGACAGTTTTAAATTCGCCGCGTCCATTCAAACGATCTTGTTTGGCGCGCATTCGCAATAGACGATTACTGCGATGTAAGTGGTACCGTGGGTCGCTTTTCATTTTATGCTGATTTTGCGACATTTTTTTAGCAATTTCATTTGACAAACTCATTTCGCTGGAATAAAAATAAATATTTTAAGAAAAAAATTATTGTAAAAATGCATTAGAGCTGTTAAACCTAAAAAAATACATTTATTTTTGAGATCTACAACCGATGTGTGTTATGCTGCATCTTGTTTCGTGTTTTAGAGAATGTAATTTGCCGCTTGGAGGTGAAATCACCCATACATTTGAACGCAGCCTAAATGTTAGACACTGTCAGAATGTTGGAGAATTTGTGTGTATTTCCGCTTTGCAATAAAATCCAAATAAATGGAATATTTCTGAATGTATTTGAAAACTAAAAACTGTGTTTGAACGGTGATGAAATATGCTTTCAAATTTTATTATTAGGAATAAATATATCATTTTTGAAATATTAAAATTTTTAATGGGAGCATAAAAAAGTTTTGAAAACGGCTGAGTTACGTTTTTTCGTCTAAACACTGAACTAAAATTACTGATAATGAAATTAAGCACACATTTTATTAGAAAATGTATTATAAATTTAGTCAATTCACTTTTTTGTCATTTCATAGAAAAATAATTAATAAAAAATTTATATGAAATTGCGGTCATAACTTTTGGTTTCATAGAGGTGTGTATTTTAATTCTTCTGTGGTTAACTTCTAGATTTGAATATAAAGTGCGTATTTTCTCTTTCTAACAGTATTTAGATTATATTTATCACCATGAAAGTAAGGGAGACACAACAATTTGTATGAGACAATATGAGCTGTTCCCAAAAGTGAACAAATTGACTCTACGGGTTGCTGAGGGGTTAAATGCATATATTAAATAATGTAAATAATGTTTTTCCAGGTAACGCAATTGAAAAATCTGGTATCTCTGGTGCAGAAAGATTCCCCTATCAACATAGTGTCTGTGGGACAGTTCCGCCCGGAGAAGGACCACCCCCTCATGCTGCAGTCCATGTACGAACTGAGGAATCTGCTCATCAACAATGATGACCTCTGGAATAGAGTAAGAAATATTATATTATCGAATATGTCTAGGAAAAGTACCATCATTCAAAAGTGAGTTCCTAATTATAAGGTAGTGCTATAATTATTTATAGCACTACCTATTATATCCTTCACATTGGAGGGGACCCATCCTTTCCCAACAGCTGTGTGAGGAAACTGATTGTTTAACCTCCTTAGCCGCACACGTCAGGACTTTAATTTAAAACGATTCTAGACCCTCCAATGTCCGTGCATGCATGATTGTTAGTACGAAGTAATGTATGCATACTTACATTAATAGTAACTCAAAATAAGGACACATTAGAGATGTGTTCGCCTGATGGTTTGGCATCTCGTGGCGAGCGGCCTGGCCACAACGAGCCCAAGCATCCGTGTCCCTTAGCCGGTTTCCCGAGAGTACCCTCCAAGAAATGTTAATGGGGAGGGGGGAGGAGATACTCCCAAAGACCATAAGGAATGAAGTGAGCGTCAGGTCACCGGAGGCAGGACGGAGGGGGACCTGACTCTCGCAAACATTCCCCAAGCCCGCTCATGATGCCGGGGGAGGCACCCGTGGTTCGTGGGACTGCCGCACCGGATTACTGTTACCTGACTGGATGCAGGCACAGGGTCAACAACAAATTGACCGATCATAATAGAGAAAAAGAAGGTGTTCGGGCATAACGCTAATAAATTATAATTATTATATTACCTACATCCTATTGTTCCCACCTTGCCATCGGGAGAGAGGGATTTCGTCTGACCGGCGCCAGTACAATTTCTACCACCTACCGATACGCGTCTCGGGTCATACCTTTCATGGGCATTTCTTTCGTGGTCGATATCGAGTGACGGAACAAGATAAATACTGTGTGAGTTTGGTACTACCACGGAGGCTGTAAGGAGATACATGTACAAGGTAGGACTTTTCCTTAATTCTGGTGGCATCCTCAAATACCTATCCCGTTCCCGTATATCGTTCAACTTGCACCCGACAAAGACGCTAAGTTTTCAAGAGCTATCGAAACATTGGTCCTTCGAGCCGGATAAGATTAGTTTTATGCGTAGAAATTGTATTCAAATAGTTTTAAATGGTTCAATAATCGTACGATTAAAAGATTATTTCAAGTAGTAATTATTTCTTACCGCGCGCCGCGGTTGCATTTCATAGGTGGGTAGTAATTTCAGTGCATGTTTCAAAATAGACAAGAATGAAACCAAGATTGTTTCGTTAAAGTTAAAAAGGCAAAGATTATTTGGGCGTATACAAGCCGCATATGATCTTATTAAAGATTTAAATATAAGTGCAAAGCTATGTCAATTTAAGGCTAGAATGGATAAAATCGAGTCGAAATATGAGGAATTTCAAAACATACAATGCGAACTGTCGGACCTGGTTTCACTTCCCGAATTTCAGTCAAAAAATGATATTTTGGAAGTTTCCCGTGTTTTTGATGAACTGTTCTTCGAGGTCACGTCGGCGCGTGACACTCTCGAGGCGAATAGGAATGGTAATAAGGACTCATCAGGCGAGGAAGTGCAGCGCCCGGGTCGAAGTTTTCTGGCCCCAGAAATAAAAATACCATCTTTCAGTGGCCACATTAGAGATTGGCCTCCGTTTTTTAATTTATTTAGGAGTAAAAACGAAAATACAGTTCTCACTAATATTGAAAAATTTCACTACCTACTAAGTTCTTTGAAGGGCACAGCATTATCCCTGGTTAAAACAATTCCAGTAATACAAGAAAACTATGAATTAGCCTGGGAAACATTATTAAATCAATTTTCGGAGTCGAGAGCATTATTTATACACTATGCAAACTCTATTTTAAATTGCGATTTCACTAGCAATGTGGAGATATTAAATGGATTGCGTGAAAATCTTTCCGGTCTATACGAACTAAAACGAAACAAATTATTCGAGGAATTTATTTGCCATTTTGTTTTACAAAAAATAGATTTAAATACGCGGCGGTCTTTTGAATCAAGAATTGAAAAAGATGAAATTCCGAATGTCGAAAAATTAATTAATTTCTTGGCGGTGCAAAACCGCGTAAATATGCTTTCAGACTTAAAAGAGAATCGTAAGTCTAAACGGGTTCTATTTGTGAAAAACGATTACACGAAGAAAATTATTTGCAGTCAATGCAAAGGCGCTCACCACCTTACGAAATGTGAAATATTTCTTG
Source organism: Hesperophylax magnus (assembly GCA_026573805.1). Taxonomy (NCBI): domain Eukaryota; kingdom Metazoa; phylum Arthropoda; class Insecta; order Trichoptera; family Limnephilidae; genus Hesperophylax; species Hesperophylax magnus. The sequence continues at coordinate 184,687 of JAIUSX010000190.1, read as the reverse complement.
GATTAAAAGTAGACAGTAGGAGAGACTTCGTCAAAAGAGAAAGATTATGTTTCAATTGTTTAAATCCACATCCAATTAAAAATTGTCGATCTAAATTCCGATGTAGAAGTTGTAACAAGTCGCACAATACCCTTTTACATAGTGACGAAAGGTCACCTTCACCGAGCAACCGCGATTCTGAAAACGAGAATTCAGTAAACTGCAATGCTGCATACACACTGACGAAACGCTCTATTTTACCTACCGCGCTGGCAGAATTCCTTGACATTTCGGGACGCAGAAAACGCGCGCGAATATTAATTGATTCTGGTAGTGAAATCTCGTTCATGTCTGAAAAATTATATAATGCTTTGGGATTAAAATCGAAGAAATGGTTAGGTACTGTCACTGGGGTCAATAATGCAATAGTCAACAATGTGCAAGGTTTAGTTACTTGTAAAATATATTCCATTCAGAATCATTCTTTTGTGTCAGGACAAGCGATAGTTATTTCAAATATTACGTCCAAGCTTCCGCCCGTTGTAGCGGTAGGAACCGTTTGAAGAATTCAAACATTTAAAGCTGGCGGATCCAGATTTTCAATTCATCGACTTCTTAGTGGGGACTGACTTGATATCAAAAATATGGAAACAAGGATGTATTTCAAGCCGTAAATGTAATTTGCTAGCCGTGAATACAATATTCGGATACGTAGTCATGGGTTCATGTGTAGCACAAATGAATGATGAAACACAGGCTTTTGTGACGTCAGCTTTAACTGCAGTCGAAAACAACGACTTAAATTACGCGGTAAGACGTTTCTGGGAAGTCGAAGAGATTTCTAACGAAATTATTCAAAATAAAGATGATAGTGAATGCGAAAAGATATTTCAGGCAACGGTTAAACGGGATATTTGCGGCAGATATGTAGTAGCGCTACCTTTTAAAAATAAATCGGAAGTAAATTTAGGAAGTACATATGATATCGCTCTTAAGAGATTATATAATTTGGAAAAACGTTTGTCGTTAAATCCAACCTTAGCGGAACATTATCGTAAATATATGAAGGATTTTATAGAGCAAGGCTTCATGTCAAGAGTTACCCAATCGACTGAGATACCGAATACGAATTACATTCCCCATCATCCGGTCGTGCAAAAAATTAGTAATGATATTAAAATTCGAGTTGTTTTTGACGCTTCCTGTAAATCAGACCGACAAATTTCTTTAAACGATTGTTTATATTCAGGTCCCAAATTACAAAATGAGATAGGACAAATTTTATTAAAGTTTCGTATATACCCTGTAAATTTATTTATTTATTTATTATTTTTATTTTTTTTAAATGTATTTACTACTGATATTCAAAAAATGTTTTTGCAAATTCGAATAAGAGAAGAAGACACTAGCTATCAAAGGATTCTTTGGCGTTTTTCTCCTTTGCAGCCGGTAGGGCAATACACACTTAGCACAGTCACGTTTGGTATGACTTCTTCGCCCTATTTGGCAATCAGAACTTTACATCAGCTAGTGCAAGATGAGGGTGCACAATTCCCAAAAGCTTCCAAGGCACTGTTGTCGGATACATACGTGGACGAAATTGTTACTGGTGATTGGGAGCCAGACAGCGCCTTTCAGCTTCAGAGGGAGCTGAAAGAACTACTTGCGAGAGGAGGCTTTCAATTAAGAAAATGGATGAGTAATTCGCTGCCGGTATTAAAGGACATCCCGAGTGAACATCGGATCCACTCAAGTGGTCAGGTTGTATTTAATGATGAAACATCTGGTTCGTTAAAAATTTTGGGCTTAATTTGGGATCCAGAAAAGGATACCTTTTCATACTCCGTGGGAGAAAAGTTAACAGTATTTTCAAAGCGTGCAATACTAAGCTGCGTTGCTCGCATATTCGATCCTATTGGATTAATAACCCCTCTGGTTTTCAAAGTAAAATGCCTATTGCAAGAAATATGGAAAATCAAGATAGGTTGGGATGACTCGCTCCCTGAAAATATTATCATTTTGTGGCAAAATTTCTTAAATGGATTACCATCGTTACGTTTTTTACAAATACCTAGACATTGCAATACAATTAAACGGTCAAACTGTATTTTAGTAGGATTTTCAGATGCTAGTGAGTTGGGTTATGCTGCTTGTGTATATTTGGTTACGAAGGAAGCACACCCTAAAGTGACATTGCTTACTAGTAAATCTAAAGTTGCGCCACTGAAGACATTGTCAATACCGCGCCTTGAGCTCCTGGGAGCTCATCTGCTTTCGAAACTGATAAAAATGACGAAATCGTCGATTGAAACTCTTATACCAATTACAGATATAATATTATTCTCGGATTCTACAATTGTTTTATCATGGATTAAGGCACCTCCTCATACCTTAAAAACATTTGTCGCGAACCGCGTAATTAAAATACTCGATCAAGTCGAGGACGTAAAGTGGTATCACGTTGTTTCGAAGGAGAATCCAGCAGATTTAGCTTCTCGCGGTTTATATCCGCCTCAAATAATAGATAATGAATTATGGTTTCAAGGCCCTCCGTGGCTAGTTCAGTCGTTACAGAAGTGGCCGTTAGCTTTACCGGAAACATTAAAGGTTGAAGAATTGCCAGAGGTAAAGTCTCACGTCTCAACGGTTCATGAGCCGCATGACTATTTTAAGGGCCTAGGATTTTTCCGGTTTTCATCGTGGACACGTCTCGTGAATGTGGTTTCTTGGTCCCTCAGATTCATAAACAATGCTAGGCAACAGAGCAAGAGCGGTTGTAAGCGTGGAATTCTAACCTGCTCAGAAATAAACCACACGACTATGGTCTTGTTAAAATGCGATCAGCAGTTTCATTTTCCTGCTGAATTCCGAAAGCTCAAAGGTGATGGGGTGACCACAGTGGCCTTTCAAAAATTAAATGTTTTCATTGACAACGAGAATTTACTTCGCGTTGGCGGGCGGCTCTGTAATTCTCGTTTAAATTACAATACTAAGTTTCCAATAATCCTTGCGAAGAATAGTAAAATAGCTGAGCTTCTCATATTATATTACCATAATATATATTTGCATGCCGGATCACGAACCTTGCAGTTCCTGATTCAGCAAAATTACTGGATTATATCTGCCCGCAATAAAATAAAGTATTTAGTCTCAAAATGTGTGAGATGCGCACGAATGCGATCCTCACCATCAACTCCTCTCATGGCCAGTCTGCCAGAAGCTCGTGTCACACCGAGTCGCGTATTCAGTCGTGTAGGGGTGGATTTAGCGGGCCCATATAGCATAAAGGAAGGAAAACGCAGAGGTGCTAAAACATACAAGGCTTACTTTGCGATTTTTGTTTGCATGTCAACGAAGGCGATACATCTCGAGGTACTCTCGGATCTTTCGTCTGAGGCCTTTATCGCTACACTTAATAGATTCGTTTCAAGACATTTATTCTGATTGTGGTACAAATTTCGTTGGGGCTAAAAGAGGGTATTAGGAGATAGTTCATTAACGTACGAGGAGTTTACTACTATTTTAACCAAGATTGAGGCCATACTAAACTCGCGACCGCTGTGTTCCTTATCATCAGACCCTGAAGACATTCAAGCTCTCACTCCAGGTCATTTCTTAATAGGTGAACCGCTAATTTCAATTCCCGAATATAATTATTCCGAGGTTAAGACCAACAGACTCAATCGCTGGGAACACCTGCAGAAAATCACGCAACATTTTTGGCAGCGCTGGAATACCGAATATTTACAAGCGTTACAAAATCGAGTTAAGTGGTACAAGGCTACACGGAACCTCCAAGTAAATGACCTGGTAGTCATTAAGGATACCAGGAGTCCTCCCTTAAAATGGCCGCTCGGCAGGATAAGGGAGGTGAAACCAGGTTCGGACGGGGTCGTTAGAGTAGCCTCAGTTCAAACTAGCGACGGGGTATATCTACGACCTGTGACAAAGCTTTGCCTATTACCCATAGAATAAATAGTAACGTTTATATTTTTTATTTTATTTATTGTCAGAGTGGAAGATACTACCAGTATCGCCCTGGTGTAAGACCACCATTCAGAATTGAAACGTTGCTCCAAATGGCTTTAGCCGTGTTTAGTGACTAGATCTGAATAGCCAGGTACTTCCCCACCTTCCTCTTTCCCTTCCCCACTTACCTTCAGCCTCACAACATCCCCCAATTGGGGATGCCATAGTCTCACTGGCTCCAGACGGGAGCAGTTGGGACTCTTGTGAGGTATTCACTATAAAAAAAAAAAAAAAGCTTGAACTACGTTCGTATATATTTTTTTGTTTATGCTTTTGTATTGATTGTAATTCAGCTATCCTCTGATAATATATTCTTTCCGAGTTTTTTATTGTATTTTGCACGTGTAATTTTAGTTTCGCGTGCATCTAGTTTGTAGGTAATAGACTAACTCAGGGCTTCCCAAACTTTTTTCAACTGCGACGCCCTTGGGAAGTTGCCATATTTTTGCGACGCCCCCCCCCCCCCCCCCCCGGTGACTAAAAATCTAAGCCACCGCCGCTCATTTGTACCAAGCGTAGTATTTCTTTTGATCTGTACTTATTCTTAATTACTGCAACTGCAGAGAAACCTGTCTCACACAAGTATGATGTCGCAAACGGTAATAACACCCTTAACGCTGCAGTGCTGATGGAACGATATTCTCGCTATAAAGATTGCCTCACGACGCCCCTGGGATGATTCCGCGGCGCCCCGGGGCGTCGCGACTCACAGTTAGGGAAGCCCTGGACTAACTGTTAGGATTAGGTTTCTTTTCATATACCTACTGTTTTCTTGTAGTTTATTTGTTTTTATTTTTTTTCGGGATCGACCAGTTTCGATGGGTATTGGAAAATTGATAATTTTGGCGGGCGGTATATGTTCGGGCATAACGCTAATAAATTATAATTATTATATTACCTACATCCTATTGTTCCCACCTTGCCATCGGGAGAGAGGGATTTCGTCTGACCGGCGCCAGTACAATTTCTAACACCTACCGATACGCGTCAACAAGATAAATACTGTGTGAGTTTGGTGCTACCACGGAGGCTGTAAGGAGATACATGTACAAGGTAGGACTTTTCCTTAATTCTGGTGGCATCCTCAAATACCTATCCCGTTCCCGTGTATCGTTCAACTTGCTTAACAAAGACGCTAAGTTTTCAAGAGCTATCGAAACAGAAGGGACAAAAGATTATCGTAGTAGTAAAGAGCTAAAAACACAAAAAGAAACATTATTATAATTATCAAAGCGTTCCTAATAAATAGGGTTCAAAATCAAAAGTAATAAAAAGAATATACAGGCATAGCAAATGCATAAATAAACATTGTTAAGAACGCGAAAAAACTATGTAAAAATCCAATATACACAACAAATTAATAAAAAAAAATAATAAAACAAACAAAATAATAAATGCATTGCAATCATGCCATAACACAAGGAAAGTAAAAACAAAAAGTATATAAAAAAGACTATTTCGCATGGCTTACAATAAGCCAAGAAGGGACACCGCTCCCCGACTCCCAGGTGGACAGCGGCCCCACCTCTTGTCAATGCCTTTTTTGTCGAAATTCCGGCAGTCAATATGCGCCCGAAAGCGCCAACAGGGGAGTCCGTTGGCCCCGTTTAAGGGCCAAGTGTATCAATGCATTATCCAGCCGGTGTTCCCACACAGAGGCGGCATACGAGACATGCGCTACGTACATACCCCTATATAGGAGGTGAAGTGCCGGAGTCCGCAATCCCTACTCAGCCATTGAGAGCCTTCTCAATTTCAAGAGTAGGGCCTGGGCCCTGCTAGAAACGCCCGTGACGTGTGCTAAGAACGAAGAGGATCTATCTAAAGTGACGCCTAAATAGTTGGTGCTTTCAATGAAACGAATAGTGGAGCCTCCCATTCTGATGGAAGGGTTTCTGGCATGACTGAGCATGCCCTTCATCAAGAGTCCCACAGTTTTATGGGGAGCGATGTTCAGCCTGTTTCTCTTACCCCATTCAAGAATTTCACGCAGACCCCCTTCTGCTTTACTCTCCACTCCTTTCTGCTGTCCCCTGAGACCAAAAGAAACTTATCATCTGCGTAGTCAACCGATATGCATCCTTCAGGCAAGGGTAACCTAGAGGAGTCGTCAAAAAGGATGTTCCACAGGTCAGGTCCAAGGACTGACCCTTGTGGACAACCCAAGTTAACGTAACGTATGATGAAAACATCCCCATACATCACAATAACCTTTCTGTTACGTAAATAATTACTAACAATATTGAACAGTAAAGGAGGGCATTTTCGACTTTTCAACTTAGTTAAAATCATTAGCCACCACGCATGATCGAAGGCACCCGAGATGTCGTAAAAGATTCCAATTACATACTTCTTGGTACAAACACTCACCCATTCAGGCGCATACTTAGACTTACCGGGGACGAAGCCAGGGTGAGGCGGAGCCTATGTTTGATGATTTCTTCCAGTATTTTACTTAAGATTGGAAGTAAAGTGATGGGTCTGTAGGCACCGATATCTGTTCTCGGCTTGTTGTTCCCCTTTGGTATAATCCGGAGCACGCCTTAGCATGGAATTCTGTAGGGAATACCCCTCTAGGCAAGCACGTTTCCAACACTTGATAAAAGTCCTCTTTAGCGTGGATCCAAAGATTCTTTGCTATTATGCCGTTCAATCTGTCAAATCCCGTTGCCTTCTTCGGACCCAAACCCTTAATTATGATTATGACCTCTGTTCGACTTAATGGTGGCACGCCGTCCCCCTAGGTAGAAGCCGTGAAAGGTGTCTTACCTGTTGATGGTGAACACTTTCCCCAGTAACTGAGTCTAGAGGAACTAACTTGCCCAGAAGTGTCTCAAGAGTGGAGACTATGTACACTCTCTGCGTTCCCTTCGCTATTACCGAGCACAATGCTCGATAAGTATCATTCTGATCCTTTTTTTGAGTTTTCAACAGCGCTGTGGATTTCCCACGTGTTGGCGTTACCCACTTCATCTACCCAACTATGCCATGCAGCTCGTTTTGCTGAGAGGACACCCGAACAATAGGTGCCACGGGAAGCCCTAAAACGAGCCTAAAGTGCGGCCGCTTCTTCAGGCGAGCATACACTCCGCCTAACCACTACCAGGCCCCTATAGGCCCTCTCGTAGACCCCCTTTAGCAAAGTCAGTTCTTGTGTCCCAAAGAAGTTTCAGCGGCTGATACCACCGCCGCGTTGAAGAAATTTCTCAAGTTGTCCGGTTCCCTAGCGGCTACGTCATGAAAACCCCTTAAAGATTGACTGAGCGCTTCCCCAAAGTTATCCCCATTCGCCCTAGTGGTTCTGAAGTTCCAAGATGATTGTGGAGCTTCTGTTTTTGCAATTCCCACTGAAAAAGTAATCAATCTATATCACAATGATCTCAGTATCTCCAAATTTAAAGGAAACACAGGTTTGGTATTCGTTGGACAGTCCCTCGAGAAGGAGAGGGCTGACACATGACAATCATATGCCGCCCTAGTATAGTCCCGCCTTCATGTTTCCCAAAGAGAGAGACCCTCCACATTGTCCTTAAATTGTCTTCTGGACCGAAGTGAAGTGGACGGTCTGGGACTACCTGACTCCTTGTGGGCTCGCATACTCTCTATGAGCACATAGGACCTGGGAGAAGGTTCTCGTCTCTTTTGTGAGGATATCTCCTTCCCTCTTGCCTGCGCCATTTTAATAACTTCCTCATCATATCCTTCGCAGATAAAGCTGGTGTTTGTTGGCTCCTGTCGCCATGAGGAAGATCTGGAGAGAGTTAAGAACCTAAAGGATTTGGCTAAACATCTGGCCCTAGACGACAATGTGCAGTTTAAAGTGAACGTGTCCTACTCACAGCTGCTGGACATCTTCCAGAATGGCACCGTTGGCCTGCACGCTATGTGGAATGAACACTTTGGTATAAGTAAGTACAGACTATACTATATATATATTTCGTCAACATAAGTGTATTTCATAATGTTTTCTATATAGTTGATTTATTTATTTCTGGTGAATGTCATAGTCCAGAAAATATAGTCCATATGTCCAGATTTTATCTCGATAGATTTTGAGAAGACACCGTTGATGAAGATTATCTGATTACGGTTACTAATATAAGATTTAATCCATCTAAACAGGTCACAATGTATCGAGTAGGTAAGTAAGACAAGCTTTTTCAAAAAAAATGATTTTATTACGCGATCGAAAGTCTTAGAGAAGTCTGTATACATAGTATCAACTTGCTATGCAAGAAGTTAATGAAAAGGGTCAGGTTGGATGTTACGACATCACCGATCTCTCATGAATCCATGTTGATTCGGTGTAATGATTGTGGAAATAGCCGAGTATTATTGATCAAAGACAATTTTTTCAAGAACTTTGCTTAAAATAGGAAGTTGGGAAATTGGACGGTAGTTTTTAACGTCATGCTTATCACCGATTTTATAGATAGGTGTGATAACGGCTGATTTCCACTTGAGAGGAAACGTTCCTTCTGTTAATGATTTTTTATAGATGGCGCGAACCGGAAGACAGATATACTTACTACATATTTTTTCTTACAAATCAATACGTCAATACGTCAAACTGTCAACCGGTTCGCCTCCTGTCAAATCTATTGTTTATTAAGTTTAAAAACAACAAATTAACTAACCAATACGCGAAAAAGTATAACCATTTTACAAATTGTGAGAGATTTATTCTGTGAAAGTGTTATCTGCGTAAAACTTGGAAGTTTAGAAATGATTTCTGACAAAAGTGACATTGACAATAACAAAACACCTCAGTCTCTGTAAGGACATAAAAAATTAAACAAAATAACTTTAAAAAGTGCAGTGAGACATGTGCATGTCATAATCCCTAATAAAGTGTCATTTGCCCACCCAACAGAACTAATCTCAACTTGAGTAGCACCTTTCTAGTGAACATTTGTACATTAAATAATCATTTTCAAAACATACAGATAACCTCTCTTATCATCTCCTTGATTAAAAATTAACCCTGCGGGAAAAAAAAAATAAATATATATAGTGTACATAATAAATACAATCCCTGTGAATAATTATATACAATTATCTACGTTTAATTTGCCCTAATAATCAAAATAATAGTAAAATAAAACTCGACACGATTGTGTTTTGATTACAAATCGAGGCGTGCTAGTCCGACTGCCCAAACACGAATCCTTCAGGCGCAAAGTGGATCAATAAAACCAGTTAAATTGGTGAACCGCTGTAGGTACGTCAATTATTCTGGAACAGATCGCCTGACAAATACTTCAGAACCAAAATTTATCACTCGTGTTACGAATTTTGCCTGCCAACAGGCGCAAGGACAACTTTACCACCTAACTAACTACAACCACAACATGAATAATTGCAAAGCCTGTTCAGAACCCACTCTCTCCGACGAGTCCGTATTTACCTGTGCCGTGTGCAAGGGAATATTCCATTTGCACTGCAGCGGAGTGGCAGAGACCTCATACCGTCGACTCACTAAGGAGCGACGCGCCCAAATTTTTTTTTTTTTTTTTTTTTTTTTTTATTAATATCAATAGCAAAATTTGTACAATATGTAGGTTTAAAGTATAATATAAGTATATTTTTTGTATTTTTTTCACAGTCCTCCTCACTAGGGTTTCCTGTTCTGAGGCGGCCTGTAGTTTTTCTTAAATTTTTGTATTTAGTTTTGAATTGTCTTTACATTGTCTTCATAATGTTTGTAAGTTGATTATTACTTTGATCTCTAAGCCATGTTTTGACTTTTGTTTTAAATATATTCATTTCGTTTATTTTTTTGGTTTCATTTGGTAGAGCATTGAACAATTTTATAGCATGGAATTTATTATTTCTCTGTCCAAAGGATGTGTTCAAACTGGGAGTAATCAGGATATTTTCGCTTTTTGCCCTGGTTGTGTATTTATGTTGGGCAGTGGAGTATTCGGATATGTTTTTTTTCAGTTTAAATAAAATATTTTTTGAATATAGTTTCTGTACATTGTAAACATTGAAGTTTTTGAATATTTCTTCTGTCGGAGTTCTAAGCGGAACTTTCAGTATAGTCTTTAATACTCCTTTTTGTGCTATATTGAGCCGCTCTGTGTGAGTGCTCAAGGCAGACCCCCATCCAGTTATTCCGTACTCTATTTGTGATTGACACAAAGCATAGTATACTTTTTTAATATCGTTTATATTGAGGATATTGCGAATGTTTCTAAAGAAGTATATGTACCTGGTTAGTTTTTTTGTAATTACATCTATATGTGAGTTCCAACGGAGATTATCATCAATTTCAATTCCAAGATATTTGATGCTTTTGGAGTGTGCTATAGTGGGACATGGGCATGATAAGGATTGATTTTTTTGATAAATTCCTTGGCATGAATGTAATTTGAGATTAAGGTCCTCTGACGGCTGCCCTCTGGCTGTTTTAGAAAATGTCAGATATTTTGTTTTATTGACATTAAGCGTCAGGGAGTTTCTTTTAAGCCAGTTTTGCAGGAGACCAAGTCCGTGTTCAGCTTCTTTGTAGGTATTTATCCAATCTTTTTCTTTAAATAAAATTACTGTGTCATCAGCAAAACTAATGATTTTTCCTCTTGTTTCTAGGTTACAGATATCATTAATGTATATTAAAAATAATATCGGACCTAGTACGCTTCCTTGTGGTACTCCATGGTTGATTAGGAGAGGTTTGCTTTTTCTCTTATTAATTTGGACGCTCTGTGTACGCTCCGTCATATAGCTTTTTAGTAAGTTTAGTGTTGTACATGACATACCAATTTTTGAAAGTTTTGAAAAAAGTATTTTGTGATCTATTGTGTCAAAAGCCTTTTGTAAGTCTATGAAGATTGCCAAAGTTTTTTCTCCACTGTCTAAACTTTTAGTGATCATATCGGTAATTTTTTCTATGGCGTCACTAGTACTTAAGTTCTCCCTAAATCCATACTGAGTTTTTGATAATTTTTTATTGTCTTCTAAGTAGGATAAGAGTTGTTTTTTTAGTATTCTTTCCAATATTTTTGAAAATGTATTTAGTAGGCTTATTGGTCGGTAATTGTTTATGTCATTTTTACATCCTTGTTTAAATATTGGTATAACAATCGCTTTTTTGAGGGCTGTAGGGAATATGCTATTCGTTATAGACATGTTGACTAAGTATGTAAGTGGTTCGATAAGTTCTTTACAGAGATATTTTATTGCGTTGGTTGAGATTGTGTCCTCCCCTGAAGAAATATTTGATTTTAAAGAAGAAATTGTGTTTTTGATATCGTCAGCTGTAATTTGTTTAAAATTGAGCTGATTTCCTTGCTCAGGTGGTTCGTTTATTTGTACATCTTCATTACATTTTGTAACTTGCTTTGCTAGATTTGATCCTATATTTATGAAAAAATTATTGACGTATTCAAGTATTTGGTCAGGATTATCAGCGTATGTCCTGGGAACATTGTTTATATTCAGCACGTCAATTGATGTAACGTTGGCAGATTTAGAACTGGTTATTTCATTTATTATTTGCCACATTTTCCTGGGATTTTGTTTACAATCTGCAATTTTTTTCTTATAGTAGGTTTCTTTTGTACACATAATAACTTTTTTGCAAATGTTTCTGTATCTTTTGTAGTATCTTAACATGTGTATATCGTATGGAATTTTTTTAAGTTTCTTGTGTAACTCGTCTCTTTTTCTTATGCAGTTTATAACATTCTGTGTAATCCATGGTTTAATATGTACATTTTTGTGTGAGATTTTCTTATTAATTTTTGTGGTATTAGCTAGTATGTTATTCTGAAGAAGTTCTATGAAATAATTCCATGCATCATTTGTATTGTTCATACTTTGCAGTTTTTTCCAATCGGTACATTGTAGATTATGTTTAATGATGTTCCAGTTGATTTCTGTTTTTTCTGTTGTTAATGGTTTTTTCTTCATTTTATTTGACTTGTTTATTTTTATTGAAAGCATAGTTGTATAATGATCGGTTATAGTTGAATTAAATATAACAGTTTGAGTAATGTCTTTTGTTTTACTCATTATATGGTCTATGCAACTTTCACTGTTGTCCACTTTTCGAGTAGGAACATTTATTAAGCTTTCCAGTCCATGGGATGCTAGCATCTGCAGATATTGAATTCGCTTAGGGTGTCCATTTTCTAAAATATTTATATTTACATCTCCAATAATAAATATGTTTTTCGTTTCTTTAAGAAGGCAGAGTTCCTTGTCTACGGATTTAAGGAATGGGTCGATGTTTCTTGTTGAGGGCGATCGATAGATTGCTAATATAGCTTTTTCTTTACTGATTTTAATTTTTAAACAATTGGCATTTGTGATAATAATTTCTTCAACTTCGGCTTTTATTTCGTTTTTAATGTATATAATTACACCGTCGTTTTGTTTTTTGTTATTCAAACTTGAGTAGGTTGTATATCCAGCAATTTCCAATTTCATGTATTTATGATTTATCCAACATTCAGTAAGTATTATTATTTGAAAATTAACTTTTAAATATTTCAATAAAATTTGAAATTCATCAAAATTTTTTCTTATGCTTCTTATGTTTTTGTGTAGTATATTGAAAGAGTTGTTATTTAAATTCAATAGATCATTTGGTTCCGAGGTTAATATAATGTCAGCCATTTTTATATTTTTTTCGTAATCGTTTTTGTGCCCTTTTGTTATACAATATTTTTTATATCATCTACATGTTTTATATAAATTATTTTTTCGGTTGGCATTCTTCGCGTCATTATTTTTCCATCTTTGAACCAAACGTAGGAGTACATTTTTTCATTGGCAGATTTTTTCGTTTTCCAGAGTAGTTCCCTTTGATATGGGCTCAATTCCTCTGCAATATAGATTGGTTCGGTGGAGATATCTTTTATAGCTGCATAATTAATATTTTTCCTTTTAGAAAGAAGATTGTCTCTTGTCTTTTTTTCCGCAAATTCCACTAGCAGTTTCGGTGGCGCATTGTTCCTTCTATCATGTGTCCTTTTTATATCAATTATATCATTGTGCTGGATTTCCATTCCTGCCGCCGCCGCAACTCTTTTTACTATCTCCATCTGCTGCTCTCCATTTTTTTGGGGAATGCCCGCTATTTCTAAGAAATTAGACCGAGATTTGTATTCGAGGTCTGAAATTTTTATTTCAAGTTGTTTAATAATGATATTCTTTTCCTGGTGTTCCTTTTTTATGTTTTCAAAATCATTTTCAATTTTTTTATTTTGTAGAATTGTTATTTCTAGTTTTTTTATAAGTTCATCGTACTGACTACTCATAAAATCAATGCTTTTTTGAGTGTCCTGGGTTTGTTTTTCAATTTTTGATATAATTTCTTTTTTCATGGATTCAAATTTTTTTTCAATAATCTGTATAATTTTATCAATGTTAAATTTTTCTTCGGTTTCCGTTATAACTCCCTTTCCTCTTGTATTTGCCATTTTCTATTTTTTTTTTTTTTTTTTGGTTTATTAATTATATTTTTATTAATGTTGGAGCAAAAATGCCCCTAAGTATGTATTAATTTATGTAAATTGTCTATGGCGAAATAGTTTTGTATTGTCTATGGTTATTGTATGTTTTCACCAAAGTTGATTTTGGGTTACAATGACAATACTCTTTTTGCACTTCAATTTACAAATGTTTAATTTCACTGCCACCGTCACAAATACTGCCACTTTGTCTAGCGTATCACTATATATTGTTTTTTTTAAGCGGGTTATGTTATTAGGTTGTTTTATTGACACTATATTGAATTAAATGCAAGAAATACCTATCTGACACTCCGGCTTTCAATGTCACTGCCAGCGGTGCCTCAACTTTGGACAACGAACTACTATTAAAACAAAACGCAATATTCGACCAAAACACCCAAATTCTCGCCACAATCTCAGCAATGAGTAAACAATACGAGGATATTCTACTTCGAGTCCACGAACTCGAGAATATAAACAAAAAACTTTAAAAAAAAAACTGTGATCTTGAAGCGCGCTTAGAGCAAATAGAAGGACAATTTGAAAATTTAGACAGGGAAAACAGGTCGAAAAACGTAGAAATACGAGGAATCCCGGAAATAAGCGGAGAAGACTTAAAAAATGTTGTTTTCAATATCCAAAAAATTACAAATGCCGGAACAGAAGTGAAAAACGTGGAAGCAGCCTACCGTACTGGACAAAAAACCAACAAGGATTTACAACGGCCGATAATCCTCAGATTCAAAACAAACGATGACCGTGACATCTTCTTAAATGACATAAAAACATTTAACAAGCGATCTGCAAATCAGGAGGATAAACTAAACACAAATATCATAGGAATGGCAGGAAAGAGCTCCCAGATTTATATCAATGAACACTTGACATTTCGAGCTAAACATCATTGGTTTCTTGCACGTAAGGCTATACGAGACAATATTTTTAAGTTTGCCTGGACCAGAGGGGGACAAGTATATGTACGCAAAGACGTTGGGACGCCCGTTATACTTATCAATGAAAAAACCAAAAACCTTTTATCTCCCTCACCAAATAACTTATAATCAATTTTCATCCTTTGGTATACTTTTATTTTACTTGATTCTCCTGTATACTATTATATATTCATCTATATATTACTTGATACTCTCTGTTACAAAAAACATATTATTGGATTTTTCTAGCCCAAAGACATTTAACAAAAGCATGTACCCCATCATTGTTTTTAATCCATCAAATAACTTAATACAATCACCTCTTTCCAGTAATCTAGTTTTCTTATCATGTAAAAAATGTGTTATTGTAATTGCATCAAAACCATTACAACTTACTATGCTTTATACAATTATATACATTGCTTATTTTGTTATTGCTTTTAATAACTGGCGAACTCCTTCTCGACTATTGCCAACAACAGAAACCAGTGGTACAACTTATTTTAATAATATTCTACACATTGATACGATTACCCTTAAATGCAATATTACTTTAATTACTAACAAGAATGAAATTAACTTTTTAAATTTTATTGTTTTTAGTTCTACGAACAATAAGAATTTTCGGAAATATTTTTTTCTTACATTACTTAACCGTGCGTTATTTTTACCTACAAACAAGATTTTTATCTCAAAATCATTATTTCAAATCCCATATATACCACATATTCATAATACCATTGCTTTCAATTCTTATTTCTATAATCTTCCTAATTTCAAAATGACCAAGTATAAATTACATTCTTATGTTACATCTTCACAACAACTCAATACCTATATTACTAATAAAGATATCACTGTCACTACATCTCTACTATTAATAATTAACGCAATGCAAAAAACCAAAAAATGGAAGACTTAGCAGATCTACTAGATAATACAACACCTATCCCATGTTCATCAACCAACGATTCTGAAGTTGTACGTCAATTATTATTAATTAATTCTACCCTTATGATATTTTCAATGAACATTAGAAGTATTAACAAAAATTTTGATGAATTATCCATTCTTCTTACTGACCTTGCCTTAGATTTCGATGTAATTGTCTTGACCGAATGCTGGATTCAAAAAAACTTCCTTCCTAAAACAATAAAAAACTACAATCACTATAACACACTACATAACCAAACTCAAAACAATGGCGTTATTGTATACATCAAAAATCACATCCCACACTCAGTCAAAGAGGTCAGAATTAAAAACGCCAACTGCCTTCAAATACAACTTGATAACCTCATAACAATCCTTACTATATACAGATCTCCGAATACACATAATATAACCCCATTCTTATACTCACTACAAGAAATATTAACAAACATAAAACACTGCCAAAGCACTTACATAATTGGTGACCTTAACATAAATATAATCAACAAAACGCATCCTCAAGCCAACGAATACCTAAATGCACTAACTTTATTAGGATATTTGCCAGCTGTCACCACTCCAACAAGAGAATCAGACATAAACAATAGTAGTTGTATAGATCATGTGTTCGTTAAGAGTAAACTAGACAACAAATCCATTGTATATCAATCAACTATAACAGACCACTATGCAATCATTACTTCCATTACCAAAAAAATTCACAAACCAACTCAAAATGCTCCACCCCAAGTAATGATTTCTTATGAAATTCTCCTAGATCATGTCTCGAAAGAAAACTGGGAACTCATCTATTCTTGTACTGATGCCAACTCTGCATGCGATTTATTTATAAATACTTTACATAACCACTTGGCCAAAGCAACATCATATTCAAAAACTAAAACAAACTGATCGCAAACAAAAATTAAACCATGGATCACTGCTGGTATTCTCCACTGTATCAGAAAGCGTGATAAGATCCATCACTTCTGTAGGAAAAACCCTAGCGACTATGCATCTCTCATATTCTACAAACGTTATAGAAATAACTGCAAAAAAATAATTGACACTGTTAAAAGGGATTATTACAAAAAAAAAATCAGTGAAGCTACCGATGATAAAAAAAAATTTGGAATATCATAAAAGATATAGCCAACATTAATAAAACTGACACACCTATTGTTAAAATTAATATCGAAGACAAAACAATACATGTAAATTCTGAACCTGAAAAAATATCCGACCATTTCAATCAATTTTTTTGCAATATCGGTCCCAACTTAGCAAAAAAAATTTTAGCCAGAAAAAACGTCTCAGAGAAAGATCTTGCAAATGATATACCTATCAGTACTCTGACCTACAACCCGTTTCACTTCACTCCCACTACTGAATCAGAAATTATGGAAATAATAGCATCTCTCAAAAACAGTAACTCCACCGGAATAGATCGCATCTCGGCAAAAATTATTAAACACCTCCAAAAATTTATCGCCCCCCCTCTTAAACACATAATCAACTCAAGCTTCAAAACTGGCACTTTTCCTAACTCCTTAAAACAGGCTACAATAATCCCAATCTTCAAAGCAGGTGACAAATTATCTGTAAATAACTACCGACCGATATCCTTACTAAGCACAATATCTAAAATTGTAGAAAAAGCTGTGAAACATAGACTCTGTAAGTTCCTCGAAGATAACAACATATTATCAGACAACCAATATGGCTTTCGCAAAGGTAGAAGTACATCTGATGCAATAGCTGCCCTCACGAAAATCGTTTCCTATAATCTTGACATTGGTCGCAAACCACTGGCTGTCTTTCTCGATCTTGCGAAAGCATTTGATACGGTCTCTCATTCCTTACTGCTAAAAAAACTACATCGGGTTGGAATAACAGGAGTAGCCTACACATGGTTTGAAAACTATCTAATGAACCGAACACAACAAACTCTCATCCACTCTGACAAAACACATATAAGCGAAAAATTACCTATGTCCTTTGGTGTACCTCAAGGCAGTATACTAGGACCAATTTTATTTCTTGTATACATAAACTCACTTTGTGCCATGAATATTGGAGGTAAAATATTATCATTTGCCGATGACACTGTTCTAATATTTGAAGATGTAACATGGGAATCAGTCACTAACAAAGCTAATAATGGTCTATTAAAAGTAAAACATTGGCTGGACACAAACCTCCTCACACTTAACATCGACAAAACCCAATATATGACATTTTCCATCCGCAAACATAATGTACCCTACAACTGCCCTAAACCTATTATTCACTCGTGTTCACTCAATTTACACACTCACGAAATCACACCTAATATAAATTGCACTTGTTCTACCCTTAAATCATCAAATTCAGTTAAATATTTGGGAATAATCATAGACAACCAACTACGGTGGGAAGCCCATATCAGTGACACAGTAAACAAACTTCGTAAACTCTGCCATGTATTCTGCTCCCTTAGGTCCATCCTTGATTTACAGACTTTAAGAAGCGTATATTTTGCCCTTTTCCAATCTATAGCAACGTATGGTATAGTGGGATGGGGTGGTTGTGCTGAATCCATTATTAATCCTATTATTACAGTTCAAAAACTAATTTTGAGAATTATATTTAAATGCCAACCTACCCATCCCTCTAATGAACTCTTTGCTAAAAGCAGGGTCTTAGATATACGACAGTTATTTACTAAGGTAAGCATTTGTTACATACGAAAAAATAACCTACTGTTGGCTCCACAACACCAAGCTCACACCCGCTTTTCATCAAACCTGGGTTGCGTGGTTCCTCAAACTAAAACCTCATTTGCTCAACGGCAATTCTGGTTCATCGCGCCTAAAATATACAATGCATTGAGTACCGACTTAAAGTCAAGTAATTCTATATCCATATTTACTGCTCGTGTACATCAATGGATATTTGAAAGGGGACGACCTTTCTTTAAAGATTATATGAGTTCCTAACACAAAAAAAAAAAAAAAATTTTTAAAAACTTCTTTTCCAACTTGTCTCATATCACGAAAATTAAAATTAAGTGTTGAACATAAACATGTTGTCTTATAGATAATACCTAAGATAAATAAACTTGCACACAAACAATTATATGCATTAAACAATCTATATTAATTATGTTTATATTTTAATCTTAATGTTTAATATCTTTAATTTTTATTTGTATCTTTTTAAATATACATATACTTTTTCTTTATTTTTCAGTTTACTATTAATTTTAATATATTTGTTTTTAGTTTTATTTATCATTAAATTTGTTTTTTTTTTTCTCTAATTCTTTCTTATGTTTCTATAAAATAGTATTTTTAGTTCTTCTAAGTTATTTTTATTATTACTTCATTATGATTTATACTTACATACTTATGTTACTATAAGTATTTTTTAGTTCTTTTATGTCATTGTTATTATTATTTCATGTATAACTACCACAACACGGGCATTAGCCTAGTATGGTAGTTAAAAAAAATGTCTAAAAATGTAACTTGTAAACATTTATTAAATAATAAAATAAAAAAAATAAAAAAAAAAAATTGCATAAAAAAACTCCAGGTAGCCTATCAACTCCGGTCCTTTTTTAATATCTATACTTGAGAGGTATTTCAAGGTGATTTCTTCATTTAATCTAATTATGGATATTAATATGATGTTTAACTTCGCTTCTTTGGACAATTTTGGGCCATGTCAAGAGTCAGAACAATAGAAGAGTATGTATGAGACGATGTATGAATGTGAATGAGGCAAGAAATGTGTGCCAAGACCGAGTTGTTTGGCGGTCCGTCCTCTCTGCCTACCCCTGCGGAGAAACGGCGTGATGGTTAGTTAGTTTAATACGATGTTTAGCTAGTATCTAATTGTTTTCCTTTATTATTAAAAAATAGTATAAAATAAAGACGTTCTCTGCGTCTGTCTGTTTGTGGGCTTAGTTCTTCTAAACTATGGAACGGATTTTGATAGAATTTTCACTATCTTTTAGAGAATTTCTTCCGGAAGGTCTACATATGTAAAACATACATATTATATTTATAGAAAGTAGAAAAAAGTTGATGTTTAATAATCAAGTTGTAAAAATATATTTTAAGGTACTACATTGTTAACACTGGCTAAACCTTATGATATACATCAAAATAATGTACTACGGAATTGTATATCTTAAAAGGCCTACAACAAAAGTCCTTGATGGTATATGTCTATCTTATAAGGATAACCCCTAGCAACGCCGTACACGTCACGTCAGCTAATTATTAATATGAAGAATATGTATCCCTGTATGTTTCTGCTATCTCGTACCAACGAGAACACTCCGTCAGATGGAATGCAGGAAAACACTTCTTCTTCTTGACATATTAATTTATTAATTCACAATATAATTGCAGAGGATCTTATTTTCCTCTGCTCAAACTTAAACTGAAAGAAATAAAGGTCTTGTTTCCTTTATTCTTCAGTTTTCTCTAGCTTTACATAAACCTAGTAATTACCTCACGACTGACTGCGTAGGTACGCATGTACCTACCAGTTATTTCAATACTGCCTTTTTTCTGGGAGGTATCTGTATTTAAACTAAATTCTGAAGGACATATTACAAAAATAAAGTTGTTCCACCCGCTCGTCGGCAAACAACATTCTTAAACATAAATGCACTTAACTATCCTAAATAATACAGACATGACTTAAACAATACAAATATTTTAAGGGAGATGAAACTTTATTTGGGGTTTTTATTACTATGGGACAGGGGTGGGAAAGGTATTGGTAAATATTTTTAGGCATAAGGGTTTAACTAGGGTGATCATAAAATGGAGAGCGAACAGCTCTATTTGAAAGCCGCCGCCGCTTGAAGTAAAATGTCACGAATTCTTAAATCATAAATGATACACAAACACAACAATATTTTTATAAAAATACCAGGCCAATGAATTGTTTTATTGTAGGGTCGAATGTGCAAATGTGGGAAACTACGCTAACTTTGAAAATACGAACTGTGGGAACGGGCCTGAAGGCTAAATTTTATTGAGCAATATGTAAAAGTCGCATTCTGGAAGATCCACTGTATATTTTTCAAAATATGATTGCTGGCAATGATATGATTTGCTAAATCTGAAAAATTAAGTATTACACTTAAATATTTTTTTTTTATTCTAATGTCGAAATTACTAGTTGTTTCCCCGATATAAAATGTGGAACAATCATTACATTTTAGTTTATTTACACCTGAATGAGTCGATTAATGGTTCAAGTCTTTAGCGTTCCGCACAAAATTACCCATATTATTTCTTGTATAAAAAGCTGGTTTAATATTAGATTTTTGCAACATTGAAATGAAAAATTATTAAAAAAAATTCCGCCATTCTTTATCGTTATTATTATTAGAACTGTATATATTTATTTTTTGAAATTTTGATAAGTTTTTTTATTTAAGATATTATTAATTAAATTCGGCTCATATCCGTTGTTTACAGCAATTTTTTTTATCATTCACGGAAAGTTCAGAAAGGAAATTATTCATTGTTTCGACAATTCCACTTTTTCTCATGCGATTTGATAAATAAGAATAACATTATTTTGCAGGTGTTGTGGAATCCATGGCTGCAGGTCTGATAATGATTGCCCATCGCTCTGGGGGACCGCTGTGTGACATTATCGAGACCTCGGAGGGCAGCCGCAACGGCTATCTCGCTTCCGAGCCCACCGAGTATGCCAGGGCGATACTTGAAGTCATAGCACTCACAGAAAGCGAGAGGCAAGGGATTAGAGAAGCGGCAAGGTATATTTGAATCGGTTCTGTGAATGACTAAATAAGAACAGTGAGAAAACAGAACACCTTTGGAAAGTGGGTAAAGTCATTAAAAGTGTTCAAAAAAGTCACAAAAAACTAACCTAACCTAGTTTTAAGTGTTCTGTTTTGTCACTATTCTACTAGATCCGTTTACTATATGATTTATACATTATTCATTTTAATACAATCATTCTTTTTTATTTACTCTACGGAATCTATTGACAAGTGTGACTAATTTTTTACCAGTACATTGAAACTCTTTGATAAAATTTTCCAAGAGACCGGAGAACAAAAACTTTGTACGTTGGAAACTGCTCCCAACTGTCTGGAGCCAATGAGACTATGGCATCCCCAATTAGGGTATGTTGTGCTGCTGAAGGTAGTGGTAGAGGTCTTACACCAGGGCGATACTGAGAGTATCTTCCACTCATGTTATATCAATAATTTTATGTTGGTTTCAGGGCATCGGTGGATAGATTTTCAGAAAAGGAGTTTGAAAAGGGATTCCTTCGGGCGCTAGAACCTCTCATGAAGGTGGGAACACCCAACTGAATACTTCCACTTACATCAAACTGTTCATTGGAGCCCAAATATTCATATTAAAAGGGATTCCTTCGGGCGCCAGTACCTCTCATAAAGGTGGGAACACCCAACTGAATACTTCCACTTACATCAAACTGTTCATTGGAGCCCAAATATTCATATTAAAAGGGATTCCTTCGGGCGCCAGTACCTCTCATGAAGGTGGGAACACCCAACTGAATACTTCCACTTACATCAAACTGTTCATTGGAGCCCAAATATTCATATTAAAAGGGATTCCTTCGGGCGCTAGAACCTCTCATGAAGGTGGGAACACCCAACTGAATACTTCCACTTACATCAAACTGTTCATTGGAGCCCAAATATTCATATTAAAAGGGATTCCTTCGGGCGCCAGTACCTCTCATGAAGGTGGGAACACCCAACTGAATACTTCCACTTACATCAAACTGTTCATTGGAGCCCAAATATTCATATTAAAAGGGATTCCTTCGGGCGCTAGAACCTCTCATGAAGGTGGGAACACCCAACTGAATACTTCCACTTACATCAAACTGTTCATTGGAGCCCAAATATTCATATTAAAAGGGATTCCTACGGGCGCTAGAACCTCTCATGAAGGTGGGAACACCCAACTGAATACTTCCACTTACATCAAACTGTTCATTGGAGCCCAAATATTCATATTAAAAGGGATTCCTTTGGGCGCTAGAACCTCTCATGAAGGTGGGAACACCCAACTGAATACTTCAACTTACATCACTTACATCAAACTGTTCATTGGAGCCGAAATATTCATATTAAAAGGTTTAGCTTACAAAAGATGCAAGTACAAAATGAAAATTATTAATTTTATAATAAAATGACATTCGTTTGGTACGATGTAGCATTTGCCTTGAGGTGGTTGTCCATTATATAGTAATTATTAATTAGTAGACAATAACAAATGTTTTTCAAAATGATTTGCTCAAAAGGTCAACAAATTTGTAAATATGACTTTAGGTACAAACTTATGGCTCTAAATTGAATTAAATGCAAGCAATTTTATTCAAAGTGTTGTGAATGGCCTCGGTTATATTATTAGATAACTAGCTGTACCCTACCACGCGTTGCTGTGGCTCAGTCTGTTTGTGCAGATAGAGAAACAATAAACTGTTTTTACCTGTCACCAGTGACACCTATATAATATAGGTATATAAAAACACATGTGTATTTGAATGCAACGTTGTGTCAAAATTTAAAAGCAATCGGTGAAGAACTTTGGGAGATTTAAGATTTTGAACAAACGAACATTTACATATGATTTAAGATTTTCACAGCCAAAAGTATTTTTGTTATTTGTTATTGGGGTGTTATGCCGTGGTGCGCTAACTCCTTCTTTAAGGAACTTAACTCCTCTAACTCCTTCTTAATCAGATAACACATCTGCCCTGATGATGGACACTGCAATGCTGTCCGAAACGTTGGCTAAAGAAGGAGTTAGTGCAACACGGCATAACACCCCAATAACAAAAAAAAAAAAAATTTACATTCTTATTTGTATAGAAGATAGATATAGATAATTGGTTAGGCAACATAATAATATATTCCTGTAGTTTTTGTAGTACTTTTAGACTTAAACATTTATTAGTTTATCTCTTAACACATTCCGACTTTGGACGCGTGCTAAGCGTATCACCTAACAAACAGGACACATACTTTAGATAGGAAAAATACGCAAACAAACACAAACGGAGTTTGCACTCGACCGGATGAGGTTGGAAGGTGAGTAAAGTGCCGGCCAACTGGAAGAAAAATCTATACCGAACAGGGTCAGTTATGTTATATCTTAAGGGGCTATTTTTCTTAAGTCTCATTAGGGATCTGTTGTAAATAAGCTCCAACTAAATAAAATTGCATTATTTCACCTCTCACGGCACTTCAGTAATCATTAACTTTATCTACTTGACTGTTGCGTGTGTGGTCCATCGGCAGCGAACTCCCTATGCTAAAAGGTCAGCGTTGTTAAAATATTGTTAAACTAACAGGCACTTAAAACTAGTGGCGGCTCGAGCACTTCTTCGATGATGGGAACTGACATTTTTTATGCATATTGAAATCTCCCTACCTGGAAAATATATTTTCTCAACCAAATATTTGATTGAAGATATTTGATTTCTCAACCAAATATCTTCAAGGACAAGTCATGCATTTAATCACACAAAATAAATTAAAATTTGTACAGGAATACATATATGCTTGAAAGAGTCCAATAATTCGTCGCAAGGGGATTTAAAAGTTTGTCCCTGATTTCTATAAAATCCATAAACAAGTTTTGCAGAATGTCTAGCATCGAGAAAGAAATGCACTGAATGTACCTGCATTTTGTGACCGCCTCATTTACTGGTACATAACTCAATACCAGAAATCACAATATGTAAAATTACATAAATATTTATCCCAATAATAAATCTTAACAAGTCTAGTCCATACAAATTGTAAATATGTAATAATTGATAGGTTATTTTATTTAATTTTTACCTAAACAACTGTCACTTTCTTTACCCAAACAACTTTATCATTCAATAAATGAATACAACATGCTCTCCGGCAGGACGCTGTTGTTATATATATGTACTTGTTGTGTATTTTCCACAACTGGGTGGTTCCAAAAATAAAAGAGATATGTATTTGTTGTATATATATGTCACAGATTTAAATAGGTTTAATCCCTAAGGCCTCTGACATTTTGCAATTTACCTCTCTTATGAAAACTGTCACAATACAGATTGTGAGGAAAATATTTTCGCATTACATTTGATTCCAGATAAATTGGTTGTTTTTTAACGCATTTCAAAATAAAATACTTTTTCTATTAAAAATGGACATCTTGAAGACAAAACAAGGATAAAGTTTTTTAAAGTCGCTTACCGATGGTAGTCGCTTATCGTGTAAACCGTAATTACTACTTTACACAAAACTAAAAAAACATATTTAATTAGACCAAGGTATTGTAAAAGTTATTGTAACTTCTCTTTTTTTGTTTAATATAAAAATTTGCAAACTTTGACAAATATTTTACAAATGCTAAATGTGGTTTCATTTTAAAATTTTTGGGAGCGTTAATTGAACAGAATTTTTCTAATGCAAACTGAAAGCGCGGTATTCTCTTTCTAACCCTGTTTAAATCATATGTCTCACCATAATACAAAATGAGATAGAATAACTTTTATGAGACCGCGACAGGCTGGGAGATATATCTCCCAAATTGAATTATTGTTTTTGTTTGTCTTATTATGATTTAAATGTGAATCGAATGGAGAAAATTAAAGATAATTATCGTTGGAATATGCCTTTTATTTGATAATGTATAATAAAACATGATGTAATTGCTGACACAGGTGGAAGAACTACCTAACTCACACAAACGAGTTTTTGGAAAATCGCTGTTAAAAGTTTTTTCTACATAATATGTAGGTTTGAAAATTTTAATAGTTTATTTTCTTTGCTATTAACCTCTCAGGCCTCAGGCATATTAACCGTTATATCTTTAAAGACACTGTCAGAATGTCGGTGAATTTCTGCCTTGCAATAAAATCCAAATAAATGGAATATTTCTGAATGTGTTCGAAAACTAAACACTGTTTTTGAAAGGTGACAAATTATATTATTATAAATAATCATTTATTTATTTATTTCACATATACGGCACAACATGTGCCATTCACATACTAATTTACAGAGAATAGTACAGCAACATAAGGAATGCAACAATATAAATGTAAGTATAATGGTATAATCAGTAAATAGCAAGTAAGGTTGAAAGTATGAAAAAACAAAGATATAAATATAATATAAGTAGCAATCTGTAGTATAGTAATAAGTCAAAGTAAGAAATTATACGTAATAATATACAATAAAGTAGTATAAGGAAGAATGAAGTGCTTATAAAATGTCTAAAAGGCATTAAGAGTTTGTAAAAAATAAAATAAAAGATATTAGAAAGGTATATACTATTAGAAAATGAAAGGAATAAAATATTTACTATTATAATATGAAAAGGAAACAAAAGTAATAAATTACGTAAATCTACCGGAAGAATGGCGTGTATAATAATAATGTGCGACACTGCTTGACAGTCCGATAAAAGTTTTACATAGTACCTACGATGACTATGATATATAATGCACTGATATCAGTTTCTACCTATCGAGTACTAGTAGTTTTTAATCTGAAGTACTGATTATGGTATTACTCGACAATTTTTGTTTTATGCATCTTTTATATGATAATAGACAATCAGCGTGATCGATGTTGGAATATTCATTGCCTAATCTGTGCAAGCGATGGATTATTGAATTTTGTTCTGCGTTAGTTCCAGTATTGTTGCAATAATAAGGTGACTTGAGTCTAGTTGGTCTACAGGGAACATGGTAATTTATCAACAAAGTTAATTTAGGGCAGTCAAACGGGTGATTGTTTATTTTAAATAAAAAAATTAGATCATTAAGTATTCTTCTATGTTTTAACGATAAGAGATGCATTAATTGTAATAATGAATATAATTTTAATAATTTAATTTAATTTTTGTAATTTACATACTTGCTATATAGACTACCAAAAGGCTTTCGATAGTGTCCCGCACTCGTGGCTGATCAAAGTATTAAAGATATATAAAATTAACCCCATTATTATTAGCTTTTTGGAAAATATTATGTCCTTTTGGAATACCAATTTACTTATCAATTTAAAAGGTAAGAAAATAGTAATACCGGGCATCTCAATTAAAAGAGGAATTTTTCAAGGAGACTCATTGAGTCCTCTTTGGTTTTGATTAGCACTGAATCCTCTATCTAAAATGTTAATTAAAAGCAAGTTTGGAATAAAAGTTAAGGGTAATACGAGGGAGAGTAGTACAATTTCGCATTTATTATATATGGATGATATAAAATTATTTTCGAATTCTGAACAAAATTTAGAGAAAATGATCGAGGTAGTTAAAAACTTTTCAGATGATATCAAAATGACTTTTGGTTTAGATAAATGTAGAACGATCCATATAGAGAAAGGCGAAATTGTAGATGGGGACGAGAGTATATTTAGAAATTTCCAAATTACTAGTATGAAAAGGGATGAGGTTTATAAGTATTTAGGATACCCACAATCAAATAGATTAGACCATACTAGTATTAAAAATGATATTAGGATTAAATTTCAAACTAGGATCAGCAAAATTTTAAAATGCAATCTATCTGCTAAAAATTTAGTAAAAGCAATAAATACTTGGGCAATACCTCTATTAACGTACTCATTTGGCATAATTAAATGGTCTAATACAGATTTAGATAACTTAGAAATATTAATTAGAACTACGCTAACAAAGTTTAATTGCCATCATCCAAATTCAGCTATAGAACGAATTAATTTACCTAGAAATTTAGGAGGTAGAGGTATAGTCAAAATAACTTCTTTGAAACATAATCAGATAGAAATGCTAAGAACCTTTTTCCATAGGAAAGCTCATAGCTCAGAAATGCACAAAATAATTTGCAAGGCAGATAGAAATATTACACCTTTAAATTTATACGATGAGAATACCAACATTTTTATAAATCCCAACCAGGAATTATTAGATTCCTGGTCAAATAAAATTTTACACGCAAAACACTTCAATTATCTCAACCAAACGTATGTTAACAAATTTTCGTCAAACAAATGGTTGAGTATTGGAGAGTTGAGCGCAGAAATAGAAGGATTTATGCTTGCCATTCAGGATAGAGTCATTAATACTAAAAATTATAGGATGCATATAATCAAAGATACAAATCAAATTGATGATTTATGTAGAAAATGTTTGGCTTTTCCGGAAACTATAGAACATATTATATCGGGATGTTCTATATTAGCACCGTCCGAGTATACATTTAGGCACAATCAAGTTTTAAAAATAATTCACCAAAGTTTAGTAATTAAACATAACTTGATTGACTGCCGTAATATAGTACCATATTATGAATACGAACCAAATTCATTTTTAGAAAACGAGTTTTATAAAATATATTATGATAAAACTATACTAACAGACCGAACGATTAGTCATAATAGACCCAATATAGTTTTACATGACAAAATTAAAAAAATAACTTATATCATTGATGTCGCTACTCCAAATTCCTGTAATATTCAAAAATCTGCTAATGAAAAAATAAGAAAATACACAGATTTAGGAAATGAAATAAAAAGAATTTGGCATTCTCAGACTATAAAAATATTACCATTCGTTATTTTGGCTACTGGCATTATACGAGTACCTAGCTCTCTCATTAAAAATTTAGACGTATTAGATCTATCAAAAAATTTATATATAAAGATGCAAAAGTCGGTCATTTTGAATACATGTAGGATAATGAAAGATTTTTTAAATATTTATGTTGAGGGATCAGTAGGATTTATAGGCCCTGTTAGAAGTTCTACCGAGCCGAACCCTCTGATATGAAAATATCTGGAGTCGGTGAATTATTTTCCCATTTGATCTCTGGTGAGTTGACGTGTTGTTCTTGTATTGTTTTGTATTTATTTTGCTTATATAATGCACTTGCATAGTGTTGATTGACTAGATGATCATTTGTGGAAAAGTGAGTGGAAGGGTTTAGTTTTTCCTATGGGGAAGATTTAACCCGGACAAAAAAATCGAAAGGATAAAAAAAAAATGAATATAATCATATAATTTTTAAATATATTTTTTTAATGCAAATACGTTTTGTTCGTCTGAACACTGAACGAAAATTACTGATAACAAAAAACGAAATCCACATTTTATTAGACATTATCATTATCGTCGAATCACTTTTTTATCGTTTCATATAAAAATAATTTTGAAAAAATTTACAAAGTTTCACAAATTTTTCTCAAATTGCAGTTGGAGCCTTTGGTTTCATAAAGGTGTGCAGGGGCGGTTCTTCCCTTGGGTCAATTGGTGTTTGACCCACAGAATTATAAGACAACAATAATAATAAATTATGTGCTTCAAAACAACTGGTCTTATTCTTAACTTAGTTGAATTGTACCGCGAAATAGCGGAGCTGCGAGCGGCGGCGGCGGCGGGTGTGGAGCAGTGACATCTGTTGTCTCTAATAGAAGCTTTAATTTGCAAGTCCACACGATTCGCTGGGTTAATTTAAAGAATGTCCCCGGCTTTGGCATCTTCTGTCCCTATAAACTATATGTCCATAGAATAAACGAGATGGCACTATGTATTTCGTCTAAGTAAAAACATATTTCGGTTTTTCATTTTACACGCTTGTCGTATGTGAAACAATGGTTGTTTTTCAATTTGACAATTTGGGAAAGGTTTGGAATAATTCTTTATGTTGTTATTGCTGTAGAACGAAGCTGAAGAATGAAACAAAACAAAAAACGTAAATCATATATAAAAGATCACTGTCAAATAGTATAAGTCTAAATTGGAATGAATGGAATTGATAAACGTTGCGTCGCTTCGTACCACGGAATCACCATACTCTTAGCGTTGCACCCTATCCGTCCGCAAATAGTTGTACGTTTCGAACCCTTATTTTATTTACTTTAATGTTGTGCACAACTACATTAAAATGTAATCTCTTTAAAATAATTTGCTGAAAGCACATGGGTTGTGTAGTTATTTCCAATTTAATACATTAACATAATATGTATTTTGAGTCGCGGACTCATGAGTGACGTACCTACCTACAAATTGATAATATATGGGCATTTTTCACAATATCAAATAAAGATTAGTCACACATTTTTTTCAAATGACCTACCACGCCTGGAGCCCTAGAGTCGCCTCTGGAGGTGTGTGTATATTTTCAGTCTTCTGTGGTTAATTTCTTGATTTGAATATAAAGCGTCGTGTTTTCTCTTTCTAACACAGTTAGATCATATTTCTCTCCTTGACAATAAGGGAGATACAACCATATGAGCTGTTCCCAAAAGCGAACAAATTGACTCTATGGGAAAAAGTTGTTTGTTCCCAAAACTGAACAAATTAGCCTGAGGGGTTAAGCTATTATGTATTGTATAAATAAATCCTTTCTGAGAACAACTGCATACTTAACTCAATTTCTCCAAAAATGTTCTGTTGGACAAAAACGAACTAGAAATGACAATCTGACCTAAACACTATGTGTCCTCAATTGTAAATCAAATCAAAAGAGCCACTTTGTCAGTGGTTTATTGGAAAGAAAACGGAACAAATGATTTAACGTACAATAAAGTAGCCCAGGAAGATGTGGCATAAGAATCGGAATAACAGAAGAATTTGTGTATGTGCAAGGAGTGTGTAATCATCATTGTAAATGTTTGTTTGTTCAAAATCTTAAATCTCTCAAAGTTCTTCACCGATTGCTTTGACATTTTGACACAATATTGTATTCCGATACGCATGTGTTTTTGAATACCTGAATTATATAGATGTTACCTGTCACAGGTAAAAACATGCTTTTTTTAAAAACAGCGCCATCTGTTGGACGTAAAAGCAACACGAGCTATTGTTTCGCATAGACTGAGCCACAGCAACGTGTGGCGGGGTTCAGATAGTTCTTAAATAATAATAGGACTTTCTAATTTAAGTGTTTATTTTTAAGCTTTACATTAAAAGAATAAAACAAACATGTTTTACAATGAACTATAATAGTTATAATATTTTGTATATTTGAATAAAAAAATTATGTTGGCAAAAAACAAAACAAACCAAATAATGTTTTGTTTACATTGTAAATATATATATATATATATATATATTCTGCGTAAATTTTAATAATATTACAAGCTAAAATACAAACATTATATTAATTTTTAACATACACTTTACATGCATTTTTAAGTATAAAAAGTTGTAAAATAAATATTTATATTTATTTGTGAGAGAGGAATGAATAAAATTTCCCTACAGAAGTCTTCATCGCCGGAGAGAGCCCACTCTGTCTCTTGGAATTAACCTCAACTCTGACCCGTGTTTCAGGAATATATTGCCTACAATAAAAAAAAATACCATATTTAACTAAATAAATATACAATCAATTCTGTTTTACATGGGGAATACATTCCACAGAATACTGTGTAATAAATATATTACAAGGGCCGGTCCTGTGTAGCACAATTGGAGC
Source organism: Hesperophylax magnus (assembly GCA_026573805.1). Lineage (NCBI taxonomy): Eukaryota > Metazoa > Arthropoda > Insecta > Trichoptera > Limnephilidae > Hesperophylax > Hesperophylax magnus. The sequence continues at coordinate 153,885 of JAIUSX010000190.1, read as the reverse complement.
AGTCCGTTCCGGGCGCTGATAATACCTAATACCCCTCCGTCTCATCAGTAAGATGCTGCTGGAACGAGCCAGAGAGCGTGTCACGAGATGCAATAGGTTAAATTCTTTCCTTACCTGTATAATTGCGAGAAATTAAGCAATTGCTACTACATATTATATCTAATTTTATCTCAAGGCCCCTCCAGGCTGTCCCTCCTCCGTCAATAGCAGACCCAACTCTGCTTTGCTTCTCCCAACACATATAGGTAATCATTGAATATTATTGTACTAACCTGCGGTCTGTTGAGGATTAATGCCTATTCCATCATCAGTGATGATGGCACTGGTTGCCGGGGGCACCTTGAACTCTTCGGCCGCAAACTTCAAGACGGCGGTAAAAGGTGTGGCTTCTGGTACACTTAATCTATAAACAAACAAGCAGGGTGCAAGGTTGTTAATATCAGAGTTCAATAGGCCTAAACTCCTAGACCCTAGATGGCTGTTTGATGTTGGTAACTGTGAACTTTAAAACATACTACGTATCCATTTTAAAACAAAATCATTTTAAATTATCAGTATGCCTTTTGTGAGTTGTTACATTTTTAATATCTTAGTCCTGTGAGTTCTGGCATCATTAATTTTGCATTACTTTTTCTGTCTGGAATTTGTAGGTCAATCAATGCAGTTGTTTTCAGCCTGCTATATCATATCTATCATGAGCTATGTAGATTTGAAATAGCTATTTCACTTAAAAACTAAGACAATGAAAATCTATAGCCATACTTTGCTAATTTTTGGGCAGTATTACCTGTTTATTATTTAAATAAAAATATGAAAAAATATTTTGAAAAAGTGGTTTTTTGCTTGGACGAATTCGAGTAGTAAAACTAGGAATATTTGGCTAATTTTTATAGCACCATTATTGTGAAATATCACCTCGAGGGAGATAAATCATTATTTTCTAGGTAACAAAGACATAAGATAAACATGAATAGACTTGTTCCTTGGTTGGTATCAATATATGAAGAAAAGAGGGGGGGGTCTAGCAGACTCAAATTGATAACTCAACAATATTGGATCGATAGACATAACTTCCGAGCATGGTTGCGCCATCGATACCCGAACTGATATTGACACGAAATATAAAAGGAAGTTGCTATACGATAGCAACAGTGGCGCATCTCACATGAATAGAAAATTCCTGAATGTTAAAAGTATCGTAGAATTGAAACTTAATATACATTGGTAGTCTGCATGAAACTTTTGATGTAAAAAAACAAAGTTGATTAGTCAAAGAGACACTTAGTCTAACTAACAACTTTCGTTTCTCCAAGCTGGAATCAATAGATCATGTCTTAGATAAATTAATTAAGTCAATGGATTGTGTATATGATTTCTTTCAATTCTAAGAGCTTCGTTAGTTCACCTCCATTCATTAATAAGCCAGCTGCAGTGCGGAACGAACGACATTATTCAAAAAGTTCTGTATATTGACAGCTTATCTGACACCTGGGAGGCTGCGCTAAAAATGTGAGCTTTTGTCTACTGCCTGTCGGAATAGATGACGAATAGAAAACCCAATAACATATTGATATAGGGTTTTATCAATTACGGTGCTGGATACCCCGATAAGTCCTCAAGATAGACAATAACAAGGCCATTGGCTCAAGAATAATGTGAATGTTATAATCAAAGTAATATTTAAGGGTTCATGGGAATTCATACATTGAATAAAACAGTATGATAGAAAAGATACCAATGTCTATACAAGTAGACAATTTATTACATAAAACAAAAAAAAATACAAGTATCAAAGAAATCCAGTTGTGAAAATCAATCTAAAAATATATCCTCATCATAAAAAGTGTCCAAATTCTTCCACAGCATTTCGTTACTGACGGCACAGACTTTATAGACAGAATCCCAAAAAGCCAAAATAGGAAATGAATCATTGACCAAAGTTAAGAAATCGTAACGCATTTCGCTGGAGTCCTTTATAAATAATTTAACAACATTGACAAAGTCTTTATGAGTTAAATCGGGGCATAAAGACGTAAGTCTATTGCTAATCCATACATCTTCTAATTCAGATTTCTCTGAATGCATATGTCCACTGCAGTGAATTAAAAATAGTACTATCTCTTTAAAAATGTCTTTGAAATTTTTACAAACATTGTAAAGTAGCACTCTGTCCAAGTCTTTTAACAACCAAAGCCAAAATGTTGAGTTACACTTGTCACGTTCCATCAATTTATTCAAAACACATTGTTCCATTATTTTTTTAGTTTCAATGTAACCATCAAAATTTAATGCGTTAAAAATCTGTTGCACATTTTCAAATAAACCAAAATTATCATTGCATAGCATGTTATTGATTATATTGGTCTGTGAATCAGACTTAGTGTTCAAATAATTTAAAAACAGTTCACATTTTAGATTATTTTCAGTTTGTTCGCCGACTTTGATCTCGTTTGCATACTTTTCCACAACGTTATAAGAAGCTGATTTTAGTATCAATGTCTTTAGAACGCATTGCAATCTTTTTTCACCAAACACTCTGAGATATTCGGATATTGCTGTGTCTGCTATTTCGGTCTCCAAATCTTTGACCAAGAACTTTTCAAGAATACAGTCTGCAGATGTAGAAAATATAGTTTTATCCTTGCAAGGAATGTTCTTTCCCCTTATCTCCATCCATTTTGTAAATGAATTAATGAAATCATTGAAAGAACACAATGTGTCCAACTTTTCCATACATCTCTCGATAAAGCTTGCGATTTTATATGCTTTGCACACTTCTTGAGATCCGGTAACGTTATTTGGCCATGAATCATTTTCGCATATCTCTAGAAACGTTTCAAAAGCGGTAAATATGTCACGGATATTCTGTGAACCTGCATTATCCGGTTTGGTTGTGGATTCCATGTTTTGTTTGTTTTCTGGGAAGATTACTTCTGAGCTTGCAGTGTCATCTGTTAACGGTTTGACAAAGTATTAGAAAAGTTATTTTCAATAATTACTAATTCACAAAACACAAGCAGTAATCCCAGAAAACAATGCTTCAAAATGTAAATCACCCCAACAATCTTCACACTCTAGTGTGATTAACACGCAATTCCTCATGCACTGTTTGAAATATTGTTCGATAAAACGCAGTGCATATTTCCATAAACAGAAAGCGTATTCAATGCTTTCGGACTAATATTAGTCATACATTTTTACTCAACCAGATTTTTTTGGTTCTTAGTTAGAAATAATGATAAACTGCACGCTCAATACACAAAAGTATATAAATAGCACATTGTTTCAACTTAATTACTACAAGAAATAACTATTTATGTGGTGGCAGATGGTCAAATATGCAATAAAGTTCCATTATTTCTAAAGCAAAGTTAAGTTTAAAAGGTTAGGAAATACGCATAAATTATTAAAATAATCTAAACCAAACCCTAAAAACCATTTTGTGCATGTTTACTCATATCCCCGACGTAAATAGTTGTCTCATTAGATTTTTAAGTTAAAATCTCGTGTTTTTTTTTAAAGAACCTTTTGCGTGCAGCAGAATTCGACAAGTTTACCCAAATAACAATGTGCGTGCATTGGTATGAACATTATTAGTGTATTCTTGTTATTTTGGTCCCTAGGGCGTTGTTGCTGTATTCTTGTTATTTTTACAATACACAAATACAGTATGAATTCATACAGCTGGTATTCAATTTGCTAGCGAGGTTACTATGAGGTAGCGGTTTAAGAATGATGTTTTGTAGAAGAATTATGAAGGGAGAATTGTTAAAAAAATGATTCAAATATACTCACACTTTAAATGGCAGCTTTGGATCTGATGTCAGTGTAATCTTAAACGTTACTTTAGCCCTGGAAAATAAATTTGCATTAAAATGAGAGAATGCCATCGCAATTTTCCATATGTTCAATAAATACACAGGTGTTGTAATACTTACGCCATTTTCGAGAGAGCTTTTATGAAATACGAATGGTGAGTCGATTATAAATTTGACATCCAATAAGGAAGATACCGGAAAGTAAAATTGGTTTTAGATAATATTTTAGTTTCCCGGACTAGAATGACAGCAACGTCACTCGTAAGCATAAATAAACCACTCTCCATCAGCGTTGCCAGGTCCAGATTGCAATATTTCCCTAGATTGGGACTCGAAATTTCCCTAGATTCCCCTAGATTCCGGGGGTACCACCTGGGCAAGTTAAAAACGTCTGTCCGTCCGGGTGGGGGGGGCGGGGAGCTTTGAAAAGTACTTGGTTTTTGTTGATAACTTTCATATATTATTTGTAGTAATAAAAATACACGAATACAATTTGGAAACATGTAATAAGAATTGAGAAGATTTATTTCATAATAATGTACCATAGATTGAACCTTGTCGTAATGAAAATAAATTATAAATAAATGTATTTTAGAATCAATAGCGTAGCGATACACGGTACCTTATCTCGGCCTCTTTTATTTGTGAGACTTCTGTCGCCCTTTGCCGTATTGCTGGCATTTCGAGTATTGTAGGCTGAAAAGCAGCAGGTCGGATATTATCAGCATGTTTAGCCCCCTTTGCATGCTTCTATATCTCCGACTTTCCGCACACAAAATCTTTCCTACAAGCATTGCAGAAAAAAAAATTAGGTCCTTTATTGCTCTTCTGGAGCCAGCCTTTAAAAACCTCTTCGCTCTCCCATTTCTCCTGGTACTTCTGCGCGTACATTTTTTTAGGCCTTTTGGCCGAAGTTGAAATATCCTCATCCGGAAGGTTCCGCCTTGCGCCAGAAGTCGAAGGTATATCCATCGTGTTGACCTTTATTAAATACTATATTATAAAATCAGGGTGTACTTATACCAAACACATAATAGTAAAAGTTGTGTTAAACTAAACACTGAATATATTGGAAAGTAGCTTATAAAATTTTTAAACTTAGTAGCTGAACGCTGAACTTTGTGTTACACTAACCCTGTTTTACATGTTAATTAATTGGAAAGAGATAATAATAATTTCAAAGTACTTACCACTGAATTCAAAACAGAAATCTTAATAAAAATCACTGTAAACCACAGACATAGGAATTAATAGACGAGAAGATAAGGGCGAGGGGTAAAATCAACTGTTGAAGAACGAGGGGAGTAAGGCTGACTGTGATTCGTCAATAAATCAATCTGACAGTAAATAGGCATCTCGCATTATAATATCACCATTTACTTCTTAAAAGTAAAATCTGCGTTTGAATGAATATACATTTTTACATGGGAGCGCAAATTACTCGCCACGTTATGAACTAATTTGCGAAGTCCAAATTCGGCAAAGTAAGGCAGCTTCTATTTCAGAGTCGTAGTTAGTTTCAGAGTATTTAGTTAAGACACTTTTACAAATGTCTCATAATTTACTTACCCCAGTAAACAACGATGAGCACACTTGAGAATCGCTACATTGTGATGTGATAGTATATGTTTCTAAAACTGATCCATATAATACGGTGTGAATAAGCTTAAAATAAAGTAAAATAATGCTTACTTATGGAATGTAATACGACAATTGGGTTTATTCTCTTTTTCACATCTATTTTTACAAGTTTTCATATCAAAAGTCAACATTTTGCCGTGTTATTTCGTAAAATGAACCGATGATGCCTCGACCATAGTTCGCACAAGAATGATGACGTCACGTTTTCAAATTTCACTTGAAGCCAAATGCGAGCCCAGCCGGCTCAATGGAACCGGTATGGGGAGTGGGGATAATACGCTTTTAATCACTTAGGGCAGGTCTACTAATATTCATATGTCTATGCTGTAAACCAACCGAAATTGCCGAAAGTGGAAAGCCAAAAGTGAAAAGCTGAGAGAAGATAATTTCTTATTGTAATGATCATAGACAAAGTCGTAATGTGAAACTTTTAAGAAGTCCCCGGTTTTAATATTTTTAGGAACATAAATATAATTTTGAGTTGTCAGTGTTAAAAATAACATTGCTTCATTTATGTACATCAACATTATTTAAGATTCCTGGAAATTCCAAAAATAAAAAATGAAAATACATTTATGTTCACGGGCAATCCCAATAATATTGTCATGAAAAAATTTTTTTTTGCCAAAAAGTACGAAATTTCCCTAGATTTGTGCTGATTTCGTGAAAATTTCCCTTTTCCCTAGATTTTTTTTTTCTCCCCTAGATCTAGGGAAATTTCCCTAGACCTGGCAACGCTGATAACCACTCTCCTCGTGGGAGTCGCTATATGCACAGCGACTAGTCGACAGGGGGCGTGGCCAACATATCCGAGCATACCCGAGGTGTCAAACGAAACGTCAGAAATGGCGTTGTAATAATATAATGTAAACAAACCTTTTTAGAACTACGCTAGGTTTGTGTAACATGGTTTGTGATTCAAAAGAAAGTGTCCCCTTAATACCGCCTGCTCGCGTCAAGGCAATAAAAACATCCCAGTTTTCAATTAGTTTAGCGGCTACGCTAGGTTTGTGTAACATGGTTTGTGATTCAAAAGAAAGTGTCCCCTTAATACCGCCTGCTCGCGTCAAGGCAAGAAAAACATCCCAGTTTTCAATTAGTTTAGCGGCTACGCTAGGTTTGTGTAACATGGTTTGTGATTCAAAAGAAAGTGTCCCCTTAATACCGCCTGCTCGCGTCAAGGCAAGAAAAACATCCCAGTTTTCAATTAGTTTAGCGGCTACGCTAGGTTTGTGTAACATGGTTTGTGATTCAAAAGAAAGTGTCCCTTTTAGGCTGGCCGCATACATACGTTTTCCGTATTCGATTTTCGAATTCGTTTTCCGTATTCGGAATTCCGTGAGACTAGCGCAAACGTTCGTTTTTCTCCATTCGGAATGTATAAACGTCAGTACCAGTGTTGCCAACAAGGGCGATATATCGCCATTTAGGCTACTCAGAGCGAGAATCGGCGCCGAAAAAATCTAAAAGGCGACTGGTCGCCAATTAAGCTACTTCAAAAACATCAATTTTAAACATGTCCCGAAATTCTCTAGCCCCCCCCCCCCCATGAAATTTATTTTTCTGGGGACAAATTTTATATTTTCTTGAAACTCTGTACCCACCCTCCCCATGAATTTTTTTTATTTTCTGGGGACAAATTTTATCTTTTTGAAATTCTCTAGCCACCACCCCCCCCCCACGAAATTTTTATTTTCACGTAAAAACATCAATTTTAAACATGTCCCACCTAACAGCAAATTCGGCTACTTTACGCTACCTTATGTATGAGAAACAGCGATATTAGGTCAAGATCCGTTGGCAACACTGAATTACGAACGGAAATTTCCGTGCGTTTGCGTCGGCACAAACAAACTGTATGCAATAGCTGCGTTCCACATGACGTCATTAGGTTTTTTCCATTCGTTTTCTCCGAATGCGCCGGCTCGCATTCGGAACGTGCGTACGGAATTTGTTCCGTTCGGAACTAAAACGAACGTGTGCGGCAGTTAATGTATTTTCTACTGATTCCGTGCATTCGGATGTCCGAATACGGAAAACGAATTCGGAAATCGAATACGGAAAACGTATGTATGCGGCCAGCCTTATACCTATACTTCACTTCGGGTATGCTCGGATATGTTGGCCACGCCTCCTGTCGATTAGTCGCTGTGCATATAGCGACTCCCCTCTCTTCGTAAGCGATGTCCAAAATAAATTGTCTATGGAAATTCGGAGTGGACAAGTGTGAGCATAAGCTAACCGGTGTGAATGGTTTATTTATGGGACAAGTTTAGTATTGGAAATAGACGCCAGAGTTGCAAGTGTATAAAAACAAATACCATGCTACTACCCGTAGCCGGTGAGCAACCGGCCCTGAGCCTGCGGGCGCCTGGTGCTAGTAGAAAACTCAAGAGCGCTGCCCCTTGCCTCCTTGACGATTCGGCACCCGGAGACATAAATAAACCACTCTCTAGATCGATATCTTCGGGCTTTTTGTATGGCGCCATTTTGTCACCCCCTTAACCACAGATAAAACGGTCGTTTGGTCCAGACAGGTAAATATATCGTGGACCATAAAGAAATCTCAAGGCCATTTTTAAAAAAGTGCAAACATAGACAATATAACTGCACCCAGCTAACATCGTTCATTCACTAGCCCAAAAAAATTATATTTTAATAATAAAAATATTGAAATGCAAGAAAAGGAAAATAAAAAAAAACCCACAGCTATGCACACATCAAAATATTTTTTATTTTCAAAAAGACAATGGACAGTAATACAAGACAGGGTCAGTACAACCGATGTATTGAGCATTGATTTATTATTGAAGTAGAATATAATACTAATATATCTAAATAAAACATGAAACAGAACAAGACACAGAAAAACAAGACAAGTAACGGTCTCAACTAGGAATCGAACCCAGGATTTCTGTCTTACTGCAACAACTTAATAGGATTTAATTTGACCTTGCACAAAAAAGAATATATACACAAAATACATATTCAACGTGTTGAAAGATATTCATTATGTCAAGTAATAGTAACGCCTTTTGACTTTTACATGGTATAATTTAAATCATAATACATGAACCATAATATAAGAAATAAAAATCGTGTACACAATAAAAGCTTGTAAAGAAATATAGCTTGTAAAACAACAAAAGATATTGTGAAATAAAAGTTAAGAACATGTAATTAATATTTCTATTTTGGATACTGACAATCCGTGGTGGAATCTATAATCTATAAATAGTATAAAATAAAGTGACATTCGCGTCTGTCTGTTTGTGCGCTTAGTTCTTCTTAACTATGCGACTGATTTCGATAAGGTTTTCAGCATCATTTAGAGAATTTCTTCCGGAAGGTTTAGATAAATAACACATGCATTGACACATATTGATAAAAAGCAGAGAAAAGTCGATATAAAGATTATTTTTGACCGCTTACATTGCTAACGCTGGCGAGACCTTATGAGAATATCAAAATAATGTACTACGGAATTGTATACCTTAAAAAGGCCTACAGAAAAGTCTGTTATATATATATATATATACAAATGTTATACATATTGCAGTTGCCGTCTGGTCCCCAAAATCTCCTCTTGTGCGTCTTCTGTTTCCTGGGAGAAAGTGCTGCCGTCGGACCAACGCAGCTCAAAATGCCCTTCGTCTTACCTAGAAAAAGACAAAATTTGAGACCAATGATTTCACTATTCTAGTATTGTACACATATTTAATAAATTTCATGGATAAAATAAATTAAAAATATTTTAAGAAAAAGGGGACATTAATGGTGATGGATTAATTCACTGTTGAACTTTTGAACTTTCTTGTATGGGAAAAAATCGCGTTTTATGCAGTTTCTGCAGAATTTGTAGGGAGCGAAAACAAAACTTCTTGAGCGAGTTTCACTGCAATATAAATTAGGTGTATACCTTCAGAATATTCCTTCAAATGAGGATTCCACACTGTTGAAGCATACTGTAGGTGACTTACATCTTATAAATATTAGTTAAAGAGTAACAAATTTAAGTGTTAATTATTATTGCCACAGCACTAAAAGTTATTCAAATTCTCCTGCAAGGGTTTCATATAATTTCCACAGCTTTGTCGTCAGCAAACATTATGGAAAATGCTGGTTAAATCTGGATAAGGTACTTACATGATGCAATTCTGGAGAGGTTTAAATAACCTTGTTTGATGTAATCGTGGCTTTGTTTAGCAGTTTTAGCATCCTAATACGTGGTATAGTATCGCGTCGGAATACGGATAGGTCTGAAAAGGAAAATTAATTAAATTATTAGCCAATGAAGTACATTCACGAATCAGAAGCATTGTATCAAAGAACGAGAGGTTAGTACCTGTATTTAACGAGTTCGGGTCCTTCTTTCAATTGGTGGAGATAGACCGGATAACACACTTTAACACAACACAGCATTAATTTATCACCTTGAAGAATTCTAGCACGCAACATTATTTTTAGATGGGTGAAAGAAAATTCAAAATATTTACGCTACAACTGATTTCAATCTGCGAAATGGCGTATTGGAAATTACCGTTATTTTTTTATCGGAGCATAACACATGCTTATCTTCTCTTTCTGTTACACGAGTCGCTACGGTAGAGAGCGAGAGATCAAGATACAATTTTTGCTCTGAGCCAATGAGATCTGAGCTTTCAGCCACAACAGCTTTGTCTATAAGAATTTGGGTTGAGGATAACTCCTCCCATCAGGGTTACAAGGTTATGCGAGAGTTATACGCCCCTGCCCGGAGAGGACTGCTTGAGACTGCTCACATAAATAAACCACTCTCTAGATCGATATCTTCGGGCTTTTTGTATGGCCCCATTTTGTCACCCCCTTAACCACAGACGACCACAGATAAAACGGTCGTTTGGTCCAGACAGGTAAATATATTGTGGACCATAAATAAATCTCAAGGCCATTTAAAAAAGTGCAAACATAGACAATATAACTGCACCCAGCTAACATCGTTCATTCATTAGCCCACAAAAATTATATTTAAAAAATAAAAATATTGGAATGCAGGAAAAGGAAAATAAAAAAAACCCACAGCTATGCACACATAAAAATACTTTTTATTTTCAAAAAGACAATGGACAGTAATACAAAACAGGGTCAGTACAACCGATGTATTGAGCATTGATTTATCATTGAAGTAGAAGATAAAACTAATATATCTAAACAAAACATGAAACAGAACAAGACACAGAAAAATAAAAAGTAACGGTCTCAACTAGGAATCGAACCCAGTCTTACTGCAATAACTTAATAGGATTTAATTTGACCTTGCACAAAAATACAAGAATATATACACAAAATACATATTCAACAAATTTAAGTGTTAATTATTATTGCCACAGCACTAGAAGTTATTCAAATTCTCCTGCAGGGGTTTCATATAATTTCCACAGCTTTTTCGTCAGCAAACATCATGGAAAATGCTGGTTAAATCTGAATACTTACATGATGCAATTCTGGAGAGGTTTAAATGACCTTGTATGATGTAATCGTGGCCTTTTTTAGCAGTTTTAGCATCCTAATACGTGGTATTGTATCGCGTCGGAATACGGATAGGTCTGAAAAGGAAAATTAATTAAATTATTAGCCAATGAAGTACATTCAGAAATCAGGAACATTGTATCAAAGAACGAGAGGTTAGTACCTGTATTTTACAACGGGTTCGGGTCCTTCTTTCAATTGGTGGAGATAGACCGGATAACACACTTTAACACAACACGGCATTAATTTATCACCTTGAAGAATTCTAGCACGTAACATTATTTTTAGATGGGTGAAAGAAAATTCAAAATATTTACGCTAAAAACTTCAACTGACTTTTCAACTTACGAAATGGCGTCTTGGAAATTACCGTTAATTTTTATCGGAGCATAACACATGCTTAGCTTCTCTTTCTGTTACACAAGTCGCTATGGTAGAGAGCGAGAGATCAAACTACAATTTTTGCTCTAAGCCAATGAGATCTGAGCTTTCAGCCACAACAGCTTTGTCTATAAGAATTTGGGTATTGAATAACTCCTCCCATCAGGGTTACAAGGTCATGCGGGAGTTATACGCCCCTGACTGCTCATAAATAAACCACTCTCTAGATCGATATCTTCGGGCTTTTTGTATGGCCCCATTTTGTCACCCCCTTAACCACAGACGACCACAGATAAAACGGTCGTTTGGTCCAGACAGGTAAATATATTGTGGACCATAAATAAATCTCAAGGCCATTTAAAAAAGTGCAAACATAGACAATATAACTGCACCCAGCTAACATCGTTCATTCATTAGCCCACAAAAATTATATTTAAAAAATAAAAATATTGGAATGCAGGAAAAGGAAAATAAAAAAAACCCACAGCTATGCACACATAAAAATACTTTTTATTTTCAAAAAGACAATGGACAGTAATACAAAACAGGGTCAGTACAACCGATGTATTGAGCATTGATTTATCATTGAAGTAGAAGATAAAACTAATATATCTAAACAAAACATGAAACAGAACAAGACACAGAAAAATAAAAAGTAACGGTCTCAACTAGGAATCGAACCCAGTCTTACTGCAATAACTTAATAGGATTTAATTTGACCTTGCACAAAAATACAAGAATATATACACAAAATACATATTCAACAAATTTAAGTGTTAATTATTATTGCCACAGCACTAGAAGTTATTCAAATTCTCCTGCAGGGGTTTCATATAATTTCCACAGCTTTTTCGTCAGCAAACATCATGGAAAATGCTGGTTAAATCTGAATACTTACATGATGCAATTCTGGAGAGGTTTAAATGACCTTGTATGATGTAATCGTGGCCTTTTTTAGCAGTTTTAGCATCCTAATACGTGGTATTGTATCGCGTCGGAATACGGATAGGTCTGAAAAGGAAAATTAATTAAATTATTAGCCAATGAAGTACATTCAGAAATCAGGAACATTGTATCAAAGAACGAGAGGTTAGTACCTGTATTTTACAACGGGTTCGGGTCCTTCTTTCAATTGGTGGAGATAGACCGGATAACACACTTTAACACAACACGGCATTAATTTATCACCTTGAAGAATTCTAGCACGTAACATTATTTTTAGATGGGTGAAAGAAAATTCAAAATATTTACGCTAAAAACTTCAACTGACTTTTCAACTTACGAAATGGCGTCTTGGAAATTACCGTTAATTTTTATCGGAGCATAACACATGCTTAGCTTCTCTTTCTGTTACACAAGTCGCTATGGTAGAGAGCGAGAGATCAAACTACAATTTTTGCTCTAAGCCAATGAGATCTGAGCTTTCAGCCACAACAGCTTTGTCTATAAGAATTTGGGTATTGAATAACTCCTCCCATCAGGGTTACAAGGTCATGCGGGAGTTATACGCCCCTGACTGCTCATAAATAAACCACTCTCTAGATCGATATCTTCGGGCTTTTTGTATGGCGCCATTTTGTCACCCCCTTAACCACAGATAAAACGGTCGTTTGGTCCAGACAGGTAAATATATGGTGGACCATAAAGAAATCTCAAGGTCATTTAAAAAAAGAGCAAACATAGACAATATACCTGCTCCCAGCTAACATCGTTCATTCACTAGCCCAAAAAAATTATATAATAAAAAATACTGGAATGCAGGAAAAGGAAAATAAAAAAAACCCACAGCTATGCACACATCAAAATATTTTTTATTTTCAAAAAGACAATGGACAGTAATACAAAACAGGGTCGGTACAACCGATGTATTGAGCATTGATTTATCATTGAAGTAGAAGATAATACTAATATATCTAAACAAAACATGAAACAGAACAAGACACAAAAAAATAAAAAGTAACAGTCTCAACTAGGAATTGAACCCAGGATTTCTGTCTTACTGCAACAACTTAATAGTATTTAATTTGACCTTGCACAAAAATACAAGAATATATACACAAAATAGCACTAGAAGTTATTCAAGTTCTCCTGCAAGGGTTTCATATAATTTTCACAGCTTTGTCGTCAGCAAACATCATTGAAAATACTGGTACTTACATGATGTAATTCTGGAGAGGTTTAAATGAACTTGTTTGATGTAATCGTGGCTTTGTTTAGCAATTTTAGTCTCCTAATACGTGGTATAAGATCGCGTCGGAATACGGATGGGTCTGAAAAGGAAAATTAATCAAATTATAAGCCAATGAAGTACATTCAGGAATCATGAACATTGTATCAAAGAACGAGAGGTTAGTACTTGTATTTAACAACGGGATCGGGTCTTTCTTTCAATTGGTGGAGATAGACCGGATATTTTATGATGATTGGAAGATTAAGCGTTGGCAACGCATTATTTTTTAATCCCAAAAGTACCGTATTTTTTATTTCAATCGCGAAATGGCACACACAAACAAACGTATTTCTTGCTGCTTCTTCCTAGCACTGGATTATCGAATCCCTTTGAGCAACCTTTAACACAACACGGCATTAATTTATCACCTTGAAGAATTCTAGCACGCAACATTATTTTTAGATGGGTGAAAGAAAATTCAAAATATTTACGCTACAACTGATTTCAATCTGCGAAATGGCGTATTGGAAATTACCGTTATTTTTTTATCGGAGCATAACACATGCTTATCTTCTCTTTCTGTTACACGAGTCGCTACGGTAGAGAGCGAGAGATCAAGATACAATTTTTGCTCTGAGCCAATGAGATCTGAGCTTTCAGCCACAACAGCTTTGTCTATAAGAATTTGGGTTGAGGATAACTCCTCCCATCAGGGTTACAAGGTTATGCGAGAGTTATACGCCCCTAGGACTGCTCATAAATATACCACTCTCTAGATCAAGGCTGCCCAACCTTCTTAGCAGTATTATGTCCAAAACCGGTGTATTTTTGTTTCAAAAGTAAGTTCAACAGGTTAGATTTTTTCGTCGCTGATTCTCGTTCTGAGTAGCCTAAATAGCGATAAATCGCCGTCGTTGGCAACACTGGTGACCGCGCGCAAGCTGCATTGTTTGTTTTACCGCGGGCCCGCGACACTTTTTCAAATTGGCGGATTGGCGGGTTTTTTGAAAATGTTTCACGCGGGCCACTTATAATTCGTTCGCGGGCCACATTGTGGCCCGCGGGCATAAATATACCACTCTCTAGATCGATATCTTCGGGCTTTTTGTATGTAACGGAATTATACAGTACTTAACCATAGATATACAAGCAGTACCTACCGTGCAGAGCAGAGCAGTAGACAAGGTAGAGGAAACTCGAGGCCATTTAAAAAAGATGCGACCATAGACAACATAATTGCTCTCAGCCTACTCTATTCATTCACTAGCCCAAAAAAACTATTATAAAAATAAAAATGTCCTTGAAGCAGAAAAATGTCGAAATGTTTTCCGAGGGCAAGGTTCATCTGACCTAAGAAAATAAACTTTTACAGTGCATTTCCTTAAGATGAAACTTGTTAATCTGAGAAGAAGAAACCCAAAATGACAAGAAATTTGCAAAAACACTGAAGAAAATTTCCAAAACATGATTGTCCGACAGTACGACGAAGAATTCCGACATTTTTCAGCCTCATGAACTCATAGTTACATATGTTTAAAAATTTTTAATTTCACCAAAACAATAAGATAATACAGGATAACACTAATCAATAACATGAATAAGTTTATCTATATAATAAATAACATTTATACGTTGTGGAGGAAGACATGCCAAGTATGAAGCATTGTTCAAAAAACCGCACGAATAACCTAAAAACTGTCAATTCACTTTAAACTTGAACTTACGTAGGTAGGTTGAATTTTATATTCGACGAAAAAATTTTGCGTGTTAAAGTTGTTCGTGATAAAAATACAATATAAGCCAGTATAGTGTTAGCGAGTTACAAACATATATTCAACCTACCTACGTAAGTTCAAGTTTAAAGTGAATTGACAGTTTTTAGGTTATTCGTGCGGTTTTTTGAACAATGCTTCATACTTGGCATGTCTTCCTCCACAACGTATAAATGTTATTTATTATATAGATAAACTTATTCATGTTATTGATTAGTGTTATCCTGTATTATCTTATTGTTTTGGTGAAATTAGAAATGATAGTATTTCGGCAGCAAATGACAACCCGCGTGTATAAATAAACCACTGTCATTTTGTTTGAATGATTTGAAAACTGTCAAACGGCAGAATTCCGTCATCTCTTTCTGTTACACGAGTCACTATTGTAGAGAGCGAGAGATCAAACCAATCTTTCTGCTCTCACCAATGAGATCTGAGCTTTTAGCCATATTATTCGTTTTCTATAAGAATTTTGAGGTGGGCGTGGCGGTTTCAAATGAGTTTCAAGGCCAAAGCTGAGAGAAATGCCCCTGCCCGCGGGCCTGGGGTTGGGCAGCCTTGCTCTAGAACTCTAGATCGATATCTTCGGGCTTTTTGTATGTAACGGAATTATACAGTACTTAACCACAGATATACAAGCAGTACCTACCGTGCGGAGCAGAGCAGTAGACAAGGTAGAGGAAACTCAAGGCCATTTAAAAAAAGATGCGACCATAGACAACATAATTGCTCTCAGCCTACTCTATTCATTCACTAGCCCAAAAAAACTATTATAAAAATAAAAATGTCCTTGAAGCAGAAAAATGTCGAAATGTTTTCCAAGGGCAAGGTTCATCTGACTAAGAAAATAAACTTTTACAGTGCATTTCCTTAAGATGAAACTTGTTAATCTGAGAAGAAGAAACCCAAAATGACAAGAAATTTGCAAAAACACTGAAGAAAATTTCCAAAACATGATTGTCCGACAGTACGACGAAGAATTCCGACATTTTTCAGCCTCATGAACTCATGGTTACATATTATGTTTAAAAATATTTAATTTCACCAAAACAATAAGATAATACAGGATAACACCAATCAATAACATGAATAAGTTTATCGATATAATAAATAACATTTATACGTTGTGGAGGAAGACATATGCCAAGTATGAAGCATTGTTCAAAAAACCGAGCGAATAACCTAAAAACTGTCAATTCACTTTAAACTTGAACTTACGTAGGTAGGTTGAATATATTATGTTTGTAACTTGCTAACACTATACTGGCTTATATTGTATTTTATCACGAACAACTTTAACACGCAATATTTTCGACGGAAATGATAGTATTTCGGCAGCAAATGACAACCCGCTTGTATAAATAAACCAATCTCATTTTGATTGAATGATTTGAAAACTGTCAAACGGCAAAATTCCGTCATCTCTTTCTGTTACACGAGTCATTATGGTAGAGAGCGAGAGATCAAACCAATCCTTCTGCTCTCACCAATGAGATCTGAGCTTTTAGCCATATTATTCGTTTTCTATAAGAATTTTGAGGTGGACGTGGCGGTTTCAAATGAGTTTCAAGGCCAAAGCTGAGAGAAATGTCCCTGGGACTGCTCATAAATAAATCACTCACGGACTGCTCAATTGCGCCAGTATAGGACGGTCCTATATTTAGTTAGGACCGGCGTGATTGGTTTATTTATGGGACCGGCCATGTATGCATGACTAGGTCGGTCCTGTGCAGGCGCAATTGGAAGCCGCATAAATAAATCACTCACGTCGGCCGCCTACTATAATTCGTTGCATAGAGTTCTATACTCTATGCAACTCTCACAAACACACAAGATTATATATTAAATGTATTATTTTATCTTATATTGTAGATTGTATTAAGATTATTTTCATATTATAAAATGAAGGCCTCAGCACGGGCAAGCCACCCAGTGAGGCCAACATTACTGGAAAAATTTGAAATGTAAAAAAATATTGTACCAAATAAATAAATACTATTTAGCTCCGAGCGCGTGCCTGGGGCACTTGCTGTAACTAGTCCCTATGCACTGATAAAAACCTAACACAGAATCCTTGTGGTTTTTACATGCGCCGTTTGACTCAGGGCCGGTCCTATGCCGGTATGCACTTATAATCCACGAATTCTGTGAGCCTGGATGAGGACTGGGGAGGGAAAGGAGATAAACACGAGGAAGATTGGAAAGTACTAGGTATGCTATTTAGATACAAAATAGCAGTGATATTGAGAATGTCTGCCACTATGGAACGAGGGGCAACTATGTGAAATAAAATGCATCACGTTGAGTTTTTTCTTAGCCAAGGAGCTTATCGCATGTTTCAGAGAGTTTGTGATTTATACAGATAGATTTTTGTCATTGTAACCTCTCCCTGCCTTCTTCCCTCCTTGGACCATGCAAAAATTACGGATGCACAAATTTATTTGTGCTGTAGGGATAACCGCTAATGTATGTAACGTGAACACAAAAATACAGGAATAAAACTTATTTATTTCATAACATCTCGAATCTCGATTTACTAAACTTCTCAGTCTGCCGAAAGAGGAATCACCCAAAAGTAAACCACTCACGAAGTAACCATAATTGCATTTTTTCTACTCTCTGTCTTTAGATAGATGGAGAGTGGTTTATTATGGGTTTATTTATGGATAGAAGCGCTGAGAGTGGTTTATTTATGATGCGCTCAAATGCGCTTTTTCCATAGAAAATATTATTCTGTATTCCGTTGACAGCTGAAATCTTTCGGTTTGTCTGAAAGCTACTGAAATATATTATTATTTATTTATTTTTCTATTAAAACAACCATTTGAAGAGAGAAAGTTATCAAGCATTTAACGGATTTTGCATTTAGTCGGTGAACGCATCTCTACCCATGACAAGTTCCCTTGTGTCCCCGAATGATCTGGGAGAAATGCAAATGTCAAACAGCGAACCCGAATCCTCACACAGTCTCCTCCAGTCACAAGATGGTTTGTTTTGAATAGTTTATCGTTACTTTATTTGTTATTGTTTTCAAAATACCAGCTAATAACAATCAACTGTTATCTGTTGTCATGCTTTTATTTAAGAATTTCAATGTCTACTTTGATGTGCATCTCAAAATAAATATGTTTTCATCCCTTTCTTGGAATAAAAAATTGGGGGGAGATTGGAAAGTTCCTGTGTTAAAACCAAAGGGTAACCTTCGGTTTATGGGGGAAATTCCTAAAAATTAAAACTAGTTATTTTTATACTAACTTTGGGCCCGGGAATCCGAATCTGGAAGAATTAGGTGGCGGCAAGCAATATTAACTGAATTACACGACTTTAAAATTTCGACGCACAAACAATTTAACTGGCCATTTTGAACGCTTTCTGACAATAAAACTAGTTATCTTTATACATCTTTATACTAACTTTGGGCCGGGGAATCCGAATCCGAAAGAATTAGGTTGGGGCAAGCAATATAAACTGAAATACACGACTTAAAAATTTTAGATGCAAACAATATACAATGCCATTGTCGATGTGTTTTTTTGACGATAAATCCATAGAAAAATAACCAAAGATATATAAAATTAAGTGTTGCTAGTAAGCAATAATATCAATAACGTAAAATAACATGTTTATAATTTCAGTAATATTTCATATTCAAACAGTTAGATTTAGGTTTATTATCACGAAAGGTGAGTTTTTATGTCGGGGGAGACGATAAAATATGCATTTTATATTTTAATTTTGCTAACATTATTTCATTTACGTAAAGTATTCAGATACATTTTATTCACTTTTGTATCACAAATCATGTTACACAAACCTAGCGTAGCCGCTAAACTACTTGAAAACTGGGATGTTTTCTTGCCTTGACGCGAGTAGGCGCTACGAAGGGGGCACTTTCTTTTCTATCACAAACCATGTTACACAAACCTAGCGTAGCCGCTAAACTACTTGAAAACTGGGATGTTTTCCTGCCTTGACGCGAGTAGGCGCTACGAAGGGGGCACTTTCTTTTCTATCACAAACCATGTTACACAAACCTAGCGTAGCCGCTAAACTACTTGAAAACTGGGATGTTTTCTTGCCTTGACGCGAGTAGGCGCTACGACAGGGGCACTTTCTTTTCTATCACAAACCATGTTACACAAACCTAGCGTAGCCGCTAAACTACTTGAAAACTGGGATGTTTTCTTGCCTTGACGCGAGTAGGCGCTACGACAGGGGCACTTTCTTTTCTATCACAAACCATGTTACACAAACCTAGCGTAGCCGCTAAACTACTTGAAAACTGGGATGTTTTCTTGCCTTGACGCGAGTAGGCGCTACGAAGGGGGCACTTTCGTTTCTTTAGTTTTTAAATTTAGTTTTAGGGATAAATATTTTTGAGAGTAAAATATAAAATGCATATTTTATCGTCTCCCCCGACATAAAAACTCACCTTTCGTGAAAATAAACCTAAATCTAACTGTTTGAATATGAAATATTACTGAAATTATAAACAGGTTATTTTACGTTATTGATATTATTGCTTACTAGCAACACTTAATTTTATATATCTTTGGTAATTTTTCTATGGATTTACTGTCAAAAAAACGCATCGGCAATGCCGTTGTATATTGTTTGCATCTAAAATTTTTAAGTCGTATATTTCAGTTTATATTGCTTGCCCCAACCTAATTCTTTCGGATTCGGATTCCCCGTCCCAAAGTTAGTATAAAGATAACTAGTTTTATTGTCAGAAAGCGTTCAAAATGGCCAGTTAAATTGTTTGTGCGTCGAAATTTTAAAGTCGTGTAATTCAGTTAATATTGCTTGCCGCCACCTAATTCTTCCAGATTCGGATTCCCCGGCCCAAAGTTAGTATAAAAATAACTAGTTTTAATTTTTAGGAATTTCCCCCATAAACCGAATATATTCCAAACCAAAATATTAAGGCGACAAATTACCCTTTCCTTTCAATGATATGAGTAGAACTAAAGTGTTATACAGGGTGGGGCAAAAGTAAACACCCAATGTTTTTTGCTGTAATTTTTTTTAAGTGATAAACTTTGGTACTGCTTGTTATTCCGCGTTATTGCGGAGTAAACCGATTCATGTCTTGTCGATTTGTATTCTGCGTTTGTTTACTTCACAAATGTCAAAACCGAATTGACATTTGGCACCATTTGCAAATGTTATAGCATTTTCCAATAGGGTGATTACTTTTGCCCCAGTCTGTAGATTATCATAATGGTTAAAGTTTTCAATGGAAATTTTAAGCATGAAATGAATAGTTCTAAAATATATTAGCAAAAAAATATTAGGTATATTTCCAGGGAATTTATGTGTATTTCGTAAAATGGGTTTAATCTAGTTTATATATCTGTACCCGAGAAGCATACGGATGCAAGTCCAAAATTTGAAGAAATGAGTTTTTGATGAAGACATGAAGTAAATTATCATGTTCATTAGTGGTAGAAAGATGCAAGCCCTGTCTTGAATATTTATGGTATTTTCAAAAATATATAAGGATGCAAGAACCATACCATCTTTCTGCCTCTAACATTACTACGCTTTCCATGGAAGTAAACATTCGAATGTAGACTCAAGTCCATTTTGCGTCCTTCTGCCTCTAATTTCTATGTTTTCTGTGGAACTAAACAGAACAATCCCAGTGCTCTCATCATTATTTATTGCATTCCTGCAATAAATAAAAATGAAAAAGAGTATTTCCGTGTATGAATGGATGACGAGGCTCAAGAAACAGAATTCTTCTGAAGAGACTGATGGAAACATACGTGGTGATATTATTATTGAAGACCTGACCATGTCACTTATTTATTTATTTACTTACATTTACCTTACCTCGTCATTAATAATAATAATAATAATAATAATTGGATAATTTGTAGAGCGCCGTTTTTGTGAAAAATCACCTCAAGGGCGCTGTACAATTTATTTCCTAGGATCTACATTTATTATTTAGAAAAGATACCAAAACATACTTACCTGGCAAGTCACTTCCAACAAACACACTTATATTAAAAAGTTTATGCTTATAAAAGATAGAACTGCACGCAGAGGACACTATATCAAAAAACACTGGTCGTCGCATGATCTTAAGTCTGCTATAGTTTTTATTTACTACATTATTTACTTATTTACTACATTATACTACTGAATGGACTATATAGGGATGGAAAACAGGGGGCAAATGAAGTAGCTTCTTGCCTCTTCAAGTGGATATACAGCGATATGGGGTTAATGTTGAAGAAATAACCGTATGGTCTGACAACTGTGCAGGTCAAAATAGAAATATAACAATAGCCATATCCTACGTATGGCTGGTTTTAAAAAAAATTAAAAACCTCAAGATCATTCATCATAAATTTTTATTACGTGGTCACACTCACCTGGAAGTAGACTCTGTCCATTCAGCGATTGAAAGGGCAAAAAAAAACTACCCAATTCCAAATATTTTACCGCACGACAAAAAAATTTACGGGAACAATTCATCAGATATTGCAAAACTAATAATCAGTACAATGTACACTCAATGAACTTAGAAAATTTCAAATATATAAATTCCGTTTAAAATGGTTCACAATCACCTTTTGTATATCGAAAGAAGAATATGAATGGTGAGGGTTTCCTTATATCAACGATATTATGGCTACGAGCTGACGTAAATGTGTCGGGGATGCTACTGTATAAAAATGATTTTCAGGAAACTGAATTTAAATATTATTATATTAGAAGAAAAATGAGAGGTGTTTTGAGCGGTGACCGGATAAATCATCAAAAAGATAATTCATCATAATTTCGCATTTTTAAAAAGTTATATAAAGTCATGTAAAGTGATGAAACAAAATCTCTATTAACTGGGTTAAGTAGGTTAGGTTTAATTTATTTTTTTCATCGTTTCTAATGACTTTATATCACCTTTTAAAGGTGTGTTGAATTGTCTATGTGTTGATTTATCATGGAACCGTTTTGAGCACCCCGGAGGTATTAACCCTCGGTAAATACAAATCCAATCGCATTAAATAACCAAATTTTGGTGATCTACAAAAGATGTTACAGTGGGTACCAAAGCCACTGCACTTTTTTTACACTTATTTTTTTTTAATTCTTTTTTTCTCTGTCAGATGACGAAGATATGGAAAATAGATATTTATATTTACCTGTTATATAGTTATTATTTTACTTCCAAATGAAGTTTTCAACATTGATCCTTTTATAATATACCATGAGTCATACCAAAATATTCAATATCATTTTGAAGCAGAAGGACTCAAGTCCACAATGCTTTTTTTAAAACATTTTTTTTTAGGCTTTGCATATAAAATATTTTATTTTATTTTCTCATTTTCAACACAAAATTAATTGATTCAATAGGATAAAAAATAAAAATGAATTATCATGAATATCCGCAGAAGTTATGAGACCAAACTTACAGAAAAAAAAGTATTTTGGCTCTCCTGAACATTTAGCTTTTTGGACTTGCATCCGTATGCTTCTCGGGTACAGATATATACATGTACGAGGTTTGTTCATAAGAAAAGGTGAATTTCGTATTTATTTATTCATCAATATCCATTTTCTCCCCTTCAAATTAATCCCCCTCAGATATAATGCACTTATGCCGGCGCTTCTTCCAATCCTCGAAGCACTTTTGGAATGCGCTGTTCGGTATGGCCATCAGCTCGTTCTTCGAATCTGACTTTATCTCATCAATTGTGGCAAAACGCTTTCCTTTCATTGGTCTCTTAGTTTCGGGAATAGGAAAAAGTCGCAGGGAGCCAAATCTGGTGAATACGGTGGTTGAGGCATGATTACGGTGTTGTTTTTGGCCAAATAATCATGAACAAGCATTGATGTGTGAGCTGGTGCATTATCGTGATGCAAAATCCATGATTTGTTTTTCCACAATTTTCACAACAAACTTTTCTAAAACATCCGAGAAAATTGCATGGCATTAGCCGATTGGTATGCCAACATCCTCTGCAACTTCCCTAATAGTGATTCGACGATATTCCAAAACCATTTTCTTCACTGTTTCATGTTTTCTTCGTTTGTTGACGTGGTTGCAACTCCATGACGCTCATCGTCATTAACATCTTCTGTAAAGCGCTTGTACCACTTATAAACACTTTTTTGAGACAAAGTAGACTCGCCGAATGCCACAGTCAACATTTTAAGTGTGTTGGAGCACTTTATTCCATTTTTAATGCAAAATTTAATACATACTCTTTGATCCATTTTTTTCAAAAGTAAAAAATCGAAGAACACACAAAAACGTGACTAACCTTTCCAGTTGTCAAAATCAAACCACTAATCCAAAATGGCTGATAATGCTAACATATGATAAACATGTGTACCAACATAACAAAAACAAATTCGATAATCGAATGTACACAGCCAGCGAAAATTCAAAATTCACCTTTTCTTATGAACAAACCTCGTATATTTATAAACTAGATTATCTTTGGTAAATATTTGGTTTCCATCAGAGAAAGGATAACGCCAGTGTCATTAAAATGTCGGTAAACAACAAAAATGTGTTTTGTAGATTTTTGTATTTTATACTAGATATTTTTTTCTTATTTTTTATTTTTTTTTTTTTACAGTAATACCGCACAAGAGTCCCAACTGCTCCCGTCTGGAGCCAGTGAGACTATGGCATCCCCAATTGGGGTATGTTGTGAGGCTGAGGGTATTGGGGAGGGGAGGGAGATGGGGAAGAGGAAGGTGGGGAAGTACCTGGCTATTCAGATCTGGTCACCAAACACGGCTAAAGCCATTTCAAGCAACGTTTCAATTCTGAATGGTGGTCTTACACCAGGGCGATACTGAGAGTATCTTCCACTCTGGAACGTGCCGCAAATATACTATATATTATTTAAATTAATTAATTGTGAAATAACACAAATTAATCAAATAAAATTTATTTGCGCACGCCGGGTCTCGAACCCGCGACCTTCGGATCTGTAGTCAAAAGCGTATACCACTAGACCACGCCGGCCGTCTTATAAGTTTTAGCAAAGCTATCTGTAACATTTATATCCATAGACAGATTATTTTTTATTATTTCACATACATACAAAACAGCGGATATATTTTATTGTTGTAATGCTTTGTCTGCTAATTCACTTTTTAAGATGTCTTCTTTAAAAACTAGTATTTACCTTATTTTAAAACTCCTCTTTTAAAATAACTTAAATTTATATTTGATATTGTATCTCCACTTAAACCATGGAAATAAGATAAAAATACTTATAATACCTACACTCAGGCTTCGCCTTCGTGGGATTTTTTTTAATTACGTACATTTATTACAATATTTTAATACAGTTTTCAATATTTTATGTAAATATCCACGTATGTATAAAAAATAAATAAATAATAAATAAAAAAAATTAAATTATTAAAATTAGTGCAAATTTTATGAATATCCTGTGTATTCATAATGTTTGTGTATTTTTTATAATCGATACTATGGATTAATCAAGTACGACAGCGTTTGGAAGGTCTGGTGTCAGCGGCTCTCCATGGAATGCAGGACTGTGAGGAATTAGTTGGAGTGAGGTTCCGATCTCAGCAATGAGGCAATGCATCAAGACCGAGGTATGATATCTGAATCTTGTTTCCACCAGGTGGCAATGCCAGTGGCGAGGAAGTGGCGGGCGGTGCGGCGAGCGGCAACAACACGCCGTCCGGCGACACGGCCTCGCGCCAGTCCAATCTACAGCGCATCCAGCAGCGCAAGCAGCAGGTCTACAACTGGGCGCACAACAAGAAGCTGCTTAAGCTGGCCATCTACTCGGCTTGCCAGGTAATGGGGGACAAACAGGACATTTTTTTTATTCGGTAATGGGGGACAGGACAACTGCACTATTTTGCAGAACAGGACAACTGTTCAAAGCAAAGTGTGTTCTGAGATATTTATTTGGTGTTAAACATATCATTGACTGTAGTAAGCGTGTGTTATTTCAATAATGATGTTTTTCTACATCGTTCAATTCTATTCTGTAATAAAGAAGGAATCATGCCTTCTAATTTTGATGGGGAACATTGCATTTATTGTATTTTTATACGGTGAACAATGCATTTCTTCTTTTCCATAATGGGGACAAAAACATTTTTTCTTTTCCATTCCATTTCATCACAAACAATAGTACGACGCCCCTGAGGTGATTTTTCGTAAAAATGGTGCTATACAAATTATCCAATTATTATTATTATGAAAACTTTATGATTTTTGCTGAGAACCATTAAAAACTTTAATTCAGGTCCTGTCACGAAAATTTTATTTGTCTCATTAGTTTGTAGCAAATTAGAGTATAATTCCGTCGTTTGGTCGCCTCAACATAAATTTCACATTAGAAATTTTGAAAGAATTCCGCGAAATTTTCTTCGATTTATTAATCTATAATATTATTATGCGATCGTCTGGACGGTCTGGGCCCTCTGATTGGTCGAATTCAAATAATATGTTTCGGTTAAATTCCGCTAACTTGAAAATTAAGACCCAATTTCATACTAAAATAGGATCACCAGATTTCTTCAAAAGCATCGTTTCTGCTCATATAATTTTTGGATAATATCGAAGAAAATATGTTTTAGAAAGTTCACAATCCATTGGATTAATTACATTACAGTAAAAATTATCCACAATTACGTATATATATTTGACGTCTGTCAAGAATCAAACATTCTATGGTTCCTTAAAAATGTCAATCCCTCCTTTACCGGCCGCTGGAGTAGTTTCCCTATTGGCCGACAGAGCGCATTAGAGCGATATACAAATGCGTACAATTTCATTTATTCAAACAACGGTAATTATTTACGTGAAACTACCGTTTTAATACGCATTTACAAATAAAACAAACATTTGATTCAACTTAATGACAATAAACAACAACTCTTTGCATGTACGATTTTGAAAAATATTGATATTTAATATTATTTACGTAAATAATAATTTCGTCGCACTATTTTGACAGAACACCGATATGATATACCCGGAAGTATAGGCACTGCCAACCCAATAAAATAACATGAAAGACAATGGAAAGATAGAAACGCTTCGTTGATTGTAAAATTAGCCAACAAATCTCTAATCTGACATGTACTTATATGTATAATAAAACAATCATTTTTATATAATATATATTAAGGTATTATTCGGAATCGCTGGACAAGGATAATACCAAATATTTTTAAATAAAACCTTCGGATTTACCTTAATTAATATAAAAGGAATCTGAATGCATTTGGGAATTTTTTAATTTTAGCATTTTAATTTTTAATTACGTAAAATTAAAATTCGCTTTCGTTGTATTGGATGACTAACTGATGAATAATTTCTATTGATAACATTTTCTTTTTTTGGTATTCCTGGTATGAGTGGCTAGAATTTTTACCATTTACTCTATGCAAATACTAGGTAGGTGGTACTATTTTAGAGCCAAGCTCGAAAAATAAAATAAAGGTATTTAGGTTTGTTTTACAAGTAAGGAAATATTTAAAAAAGGTTATTATAGGTTAGGATAGGTTAGGTTGGGTTATGCTAGGTTAGGTTGGATTAGTATAGTTCAAGTTTGTTTATAGGTTAGGTTAGATTAAGTTGGATTATTATAGGTTAGGATAAGTCAGGTTATGTTAGGTTAGGTAACGTTAGTTTGGGTTATTATAGGTTAAGTTAGGTTCGGTTATTATAGGTTATGTTATTATAGGTGAGGTTAAATAAAATAATAATAGCCAAATAAATCATTTGTGCCTTTTAAGTAGGCACTATTTTGCCGGAATATTGTATTACATTATATTTTTTTAATTTACGTTTTTCAATTGTCTCTAGCCACTCATTTCAGGAATACAGACAAAAGAAAATGTTATCAACAGAAATTATTCAGGCTGTCATCCCATACAGCGAAAGCGAATTTTCATTTTACGTAATTAAAAATTAAAAAGCTAAAATTAAAAATTTCCCAAATGCTGTTCGATTCCTTTTATAGTAATTAAGGTAAATCAGAAGGTATTACCTATATTAATTTACCTTTAGCCATTTAGGCAATTATTCGGGAAAGGTAAAGTTTTACCCGAACAACTATCATTCTTATTATGCCTAAACTCCTTCCTGTTCCGTGTTTTAACAATATATACTCACCCTCTCTCTGTGAATGACCTAATATCTACCTATTAAATGTAACTGTTGTTAGTATCACTTATACTGGGCGAAGCTCATGCCAGTGCCGCCCGCAGGGCCTAGCAGAAAAAAACCCGCGGAGCGGGTTTTTAACTGCTAGTTTTACTTTAATTCCCTTAGAACAAATAAACTACACTTTTTTAATTTAATTCCTTAAAAATACATACACTTACACTTGAGAATCAGAGAAGGTATGGGGCGCTCTACAAAGGACAAGCGACCTAAGCTTCTTTATTTAAATTGTAAATTTGTAGCTCAACTGTTGTCTAGTCAACTTAAGAGTACCTACTCGTCAATTAAGCATGAGGATCTAATTCAATTTCACCGTTGGCAAACAAATTATGAATCAAACTCGCCAATTCCTCTGCTACATTGTTTAGCAAACGAATATACAAATGATATCGACATTTTCAACATAACAAATTCGATGTTTAAAGCGTACCTAATTAATTTTTTAGGTCAAAAATTTGTTTCTGAAAAGAAAATATGTATTTTTTTTAAATTTTATGTAATTGTAAACCATAGGCTGCTTTAACAATGTTTGAAATTTTTTTTTTTAAATATTCCACGGGGCACTTTTTCATGTTTCCATGCGTCTAAAAACTCACACTATTTTTTTTTCAAATTTTTTAACGCTATTTTAGGGTTTGCTACCAGCTGTGAAAGTTAAGGGTTTAACAAAAAAATACTAGAATATGGTATTTAAACTGAATATCTATTTTAAGCAATTTTTTTATAAAATGAAGTTTAGCAAAAAATTAAATAATTACATGAAGAATTCAAAATGAACATAATTATTCAAGATGAAACCACGTGGACTTTGAGTTGGGAAATTTTCATCAATAATAATCTTTAAACAACAACAGTAAATAATATTGCTTCTGTTCTTCTTCGGTGGTGTGAAGACGATTTCACTCTTCCAAGGATGCTACTCCTCTCTCTACTATGTCATTAATAACTTTCATAGGATGTATAAAAGTCTTAGATTTGTTGTAGTCATCATCATCCTTCCAGGTCTTAACATCTTTTGTCAAAAATCTCACGAAATGGCAATTTAAAAAAATAAAATTCAATGTTCAATTGTAACAACTTGTAAGTTTTTAACCATAATGAGAGCATAGCATAGGTTGCTTGCTTCGGAGAATCTTCCACATCTTGTCTTTTCGAAGGCTAGTCCTCTGTTTAGTTTCCAAGGAAACTTCATCATCGAGGAATGCAAAAGCGACAAGCTCTGCGTACAGATACTAAAGAAGTCCCATATTTTTTTCCTATTTTGCAGGTGTTCAATATATATTTTCGTACGCCACCAAGTACTTCAAAGGCTGTAAATCATTCTTTGGCGCAGACCATGTGCAAGGAGCTTGAATAGCCATCTTTTGCTTGGTGTAGTCCAGCAGGTGCTTTAAAGGAGACCCTCTTTTCAGGTGTTCCTCCCAAAAATATAAAAAGACATTCAGTAAGTAATGGTAGTCGTTCCTTGGTTGAAACTGCTGTAACTGATGTATATCTAAATAAATCATTGTTGTGGTTACATCTTCAACATATATTAATGTCTCTAGGTCGGAATCCACCCCTTCACCATGGTCGCCTTGTTTTATTTGTCGCCAATGGTTTTTGAAATCTTTTGAACATTTTCAGTTTGACTTTTGTGTTTTCTAATTTCAGCCCTTTTCTACTTTCTAACTTTGACAGCTCTTGTAATTTCGTAGCTTTTTTCTCGTCATTCTCTCTGTTTAAACATTCTGTAATCGCAATAGACGAATCAAGAATGGAATGTAAAAATTAACTGTGAACTTGACACAACTATGGTTGGAGATGGTGAACATGGAGTAAGGAAGGAATCTGACTTACCCCTTTGATGTTCTTCAAAGATGTTGATGGTTGGTTTCACTCACACAAGCTTCCATAACATCCAGGTTGGATAAGAAAGATGCTGAGGGAACCGAATATATTCACTGCACAGCCTTCTACCCTGAGTTGATATCAATAACAGCACTGATAACAAAGAGATGTTAATCAAACAGGCTTCATCAACAAACTGGTTTGACAGTCACTTTTATTGTTGTGGGTAAACGTGGGTACAGTCAGATAATGACAGGTACTTGTAGGTGAAATAGGATGGGAAAAATTGCAAGGACAATGTTAATGGAAGATTAGTTGCGTCATGACATTCTAAACCACCTATCTGACCTGTTCACCATTTATCTCTCTGTTACGGATTCCTTCAAATGAAACACTATTACTCACTTGTTCTTCATTTATTTTAGTTAATAGTTAGAGTAACGTCTACACCAGAAGCGCAACGTTACTCCAAATGATATTAAGTGTTACTGTATCTAACAGAATCTGCTCTCATAGGAGACTTGCAGTGCTTAAATATGTCTTACAACCACCAATGTCCATAAGGTAAATCAATATCAGTCGGGTTAAGGTCAGCTGCCAAATAATTATACAAATAGTTTGTCACAACAATCATTGGGAATTTAATCCTAAAATGTATTTAAATGAAAACAAAAAAATAGGTGTATTATTTTTTGGCTATTGAAAGCATATAAAAGGGTGCCCCGATAAAAATATTTACTTTTATCTTTTAAAGCACCCCAATATGCAACCAATGTTTGTTACTACCCCTTGTTTAAAAAATTGTAACCATTTTATGTACCCAATGTAAAAGCCCAATGGGTTTATAAAAGGGTAAATAAATAAATGACAATGACAGCTTTTAATTGATACAATATAATGAATGTTGTCACCCACAGAGCCAGGACTGCACCTGCACAGGGTGGAAGACTCCGGTGCCCGTGGCCAAGACGGGCCCCCGAGCGGACTCGGCCCAGCCACCCCTGGCTAGCTTCTCTGACCCGTGCCGGAACTGCTCCCACAGCCTAGGTATGCCGCCTTACTGTACACCACTGCAAAGCGGCGCCCCGTCTTTGTTCCTATTGTTGTATCTCGGCGACAGTCGGCACGGTGGGGGTCGTGAGATATCAGTAAATAAAATTAGAAATATATTGTTTTCAACTTTATTATAACAGGCAAACATTGCAAACCATTTTGGAACGTGAACTTTGGGACTAAACTACTTGCGACAAAGGTATTCTAAAAGTTATTGTCACTTCACTTTTTTCGATTTGCAAAACTTAAAAAATATATTTTTCAAATGCTAAATGTTGAAATGTCTAAGTAAATTTTTGTGTGCAAACTGAAAGTGCAGTATTCTCTCTTTCTAACACTGAAAATCATATATGTATCTCACTTTAATATAAAACGAGAAAGTATAACATTAATGAGACCTCTTCTGGTCTTCTGGCTGGGAGATGTATCTCTACGGGTGTTTGTTTACATTTTACGCAGAAAACCACTTTAAAATTATATGTTAATGTCAGCTCTTAGAGGGTTGGAGCTGGCAACACGGTATCACATACACTTCATACATAAGCACGCATTTCACCACAACCTTAGATTACACATCTACCCTGATGATGGACACTGCAATGCTGTCCGAAACGTTGGCTAAAGAAGGAGGTATAATACCCCAAAAACAAATCACTATAATACTTTTGGCCGTGAAAATCATGTATCTCACTTTAATATAAAACGAGAAAGTATAACATTAATGAGACCTCTTCTGGTCTTCTGGCTGGGAGATGTATCTCTACGGGTGTTTGTTTACATTTTACGCAGAAAACCACTTTAAAATTATATGTTAATGTCAGCTCTTAGAGGGTTGGAGCTGGCAACACGGTATCACATACACTTCATACATAAGCACGCATTTCACCACAACCTTAGATTACACATCTACCCTGATGATGGACACTGCAATGCTGTCCGAAACGTTGGCTAAAGAAGGAGGTATAATACCCCAAAAACAAATCACTATAATACTTTTGGCCGTGAAAATCATGTATCTCACTTTAATATAAAACGAGAAAGTATAACATTAATGAGACCTCTTCTGGTCTTCTGGCTGGGAGATGTATCTCTACGGGTGTTTGTTTACATTTTACGCAGAAAACCACTTTAAAATTATATGTTAATGTCAGCTCTTAGAGGGTTGGAGCTGGCAACACGGTATCACATACACTTCATACATAAGCACGCATTTCACCACAACCTTAGATTACACATCTACCCTGATGATGGACACTGCAATGCTGTCCGAAACGTTGGCTAGAGAAGGAGGTATAATACCCCAAAAACAAATCACTATAATACTTTTGGCCGTGAAAATCTCAAATCATACCTTCCGAGGAACCGGCTATTTTCAGAACCAGTTTCTTTTTGTACCTATATCTAAACTGATATTATCTGAGGAATTCGAATTACACTGCAAAGTTACCTTTCCACCAAAGCCGGTTGCATAAATAACTGAACGGTACTCAAATACGCAATCAGTTATTTTTGTAAATTGTAAAAAAATAAAAGTATGTTTAAATGTATATATTAAATTGCAGGTATTTTACAATCTTTTGGCAAGAGCGTAATATTATTTCAAACAAATAAGTGTTAATATGTAGATTTACTTTGATAAAGTTTATGTAATATTTTTTGTAGCATATTGACATTTATTTAATTTTCAGAATTATACAGGGTGTCCGAGGGTAAAGTGCATAAATGACTCTCCCGAGATTGTAGCATATTGACATTTATTTAATTTTCAGAATTATACAGGGTGTCCGGGGGTAAAGTGCATAAATGACTTTCCCAAGATTGTAGCATATTGACATTTATTTAATTTTCAGAATTATACAGGGTGTCCGGGGGTAAAGTGCATAAATGACTCTCCCGAGATTGATAGTACAAT
This sequence comes from Hesperophylax magnus, assembly GCA_026573805.1. Classification (NCBI taxonomy): domain Eukaryota; kingdom Metazoa; phylum Arthropoda; class Insecta; order Trichoptera; family Limnephilidae; genus Hesperophylax; species Hesperophylax magnus. The sequence continues at coordinate 121,607 of JAIUSX010000190.1, read as the reverse complement.
TAAAAAAAATAGATTACTTTTCGAAATTTCAATGTTTTAAGATAGTTTCAGGTACAAAAGTTGAAAATATTATTCTTCGATGGGAAGACTTCTACCTTCATGTAGCATCACCTCCCGAAGTTTGTGTACTTTACCCCCAGAAACCTGCATATATTTTGCTATTTAATTTTTTTTTAAATAAATCATTTGGGTGCTATAGGAGAGGAAACATTTTCTCTTTCATTCTTCACTAAGAAGATACAATTTATTCTTCGTATTATCATTAACATGGATGAACGAGATTTATGTTGGGCCGAAGAGTGTTCCTCTCTCTGTCCGCTCTGTTCATAAACAGAATGTCTACTATAAATGGTCACTAACACTTGAACCCTTTAACCAAAAGCCTCCCCCCCAGGGCCTGGTAGTAAAAACCGCCAGTTTTTAACTGCTAGTTATTAATATTATATTATGTCTGATGGTATTACGGTGGTGATGGTTTGTTGATCAATTAATCTCCAGAGTGGCACGTATCCCACCTGTCCGTGTGCTCGGCGCAGGAGGTGAACCGACTCCTGGGGATGGTGGTTGACGTTGAGAACATCTTCATGAGCATGCACCGCGAGGATGATCAGGACACCAAGAGAGTCTACTATTATCTATTCAAGGTAAACACATTACATTGTCAACAAAAGATAGCTTTGAGTTTCTTTGTTGGGCTTCTCGTTCGTGAGGGAAAATGATGAACAAAGCTTTTAAAATTGTTTAATTTTTTTAAATTGGTAATAATATTAAATACAGCCCCGATTTACTTAATCTTATTTCTTATACATATATACCAATAAGAACTACTCCAATCAAAATTCTATTTGGCAAGTATTTCTGTGGAGTGTAAACCTTGCGTCGAAAAGTATTTTTCCAATTGATTATTCCGATTTGAGAGCTTGTACAATGCTCTGATTGAGTGTAATTTCAGCTCCTGAGGAAGTGCATAGTGACAATGAGCAAGGCACAGATCGACGGGCCGCTCGGGCAGCCCCCCTTTGAGCGCCCCTCCATCGCCAAGGCCATCACCAACTTCGTCCTCTTCAAGTTCAACCAGCTCGCCCAGCGCGAGTGGCAGACCATGTACGATCTAGCCAAGATGTTCCTGCACTGTTTCAACCACTGGAACTTCGAGTCTCCCAGCATCAGGAAGATGGTTCGTATCTAGTACCAAAACTATTTAACCTTGGGGGGTGGGGGGTGAGTCTGTATCTTTTGCGTTACCTAACGCAGCTTTAAATGAGTTGCATGCAACGTACGTAAATATGAACTCCTGACTTCATATGACTCATTCAATCTGCATTATAAAAGATACAGAAACATCCCCCTGTTATCATCAATCATCTGTGCATATGTCATTCATCGGCCGCTATCCCCGTACTCATATTCATACTCATTACGTGATCCATGAAATTTCACTAAAACACACATTGTGTCAAAATGTACCACATCCATGAAGTTTCACTAAAACATAAATTGTGTCATTATGTACCACATCCATGAAGTTTCACTAAAACATAAATTGTGTCATTATGTACCACATCCATGAAGTTTCACTAAAATATACATTCAAAATTTACTACATCCACAAAGTTTCACTAAAACATACATTGTGTCAAAATTTACCACATCCATGAAGTTTCACTAAAACATGCATTGTGTCAAAATGTACCACACGGGGGGATAAGTTTACTTCGAAAGGCCAGCCTTGTAAAGGCTAATGGGCAGCTCCATTCAGAAATGAATTCATTTCAATCCTACTAATTGAGTTCTCCATCATTGCTACTTTTTCTTCATCACAAGCTAATTTTTCATGTAAAGTGACGGAATTTAAATATTGTCTAACCTAAAAATCGCCAGCAGAGACATTCCATTGGCTTTTTCTTGAACCATTGGTATTTATTGAAATGTTTGATAATACATCTAAGATACCTAGTAGTCTTTTTTTATTAAATTAATGCTCAATAGTAATATAGTCTTTTTTACAACACATCATATGTTCTGTCTTGATTCAAAACACCCACTTTTAACCATTAACCGATTTGTTTTTCAGCAGGTGTCAAATCCAGAGGACATTTCGGCCTATCAGATCAACTACACAAGGTAACACATAATTAAATTTTAATATTTAACAAATGTTTTTATATTCAAAATGTAAGATGCGTAGGTTTGTACCAAAATAAAGCACATTTATATATATTTTTGATATTGACAATTCATGGTGGAATTCCATTATAATGATTTATTGAAACAATTTAATGATATATTGAAACAATACGTCACCAGTCAGCTGTCAAAACTATTTCCGATTCTTTTTTTAATTTTATGAACTTAATGTTTTAAATTAACACCTCGACTCCGGTGATGGGTCTGATTTAACCCAGTGTTTTTTAAATAAAAGATTTTGCCGCAAATATCTCGTTTAGGCTAATTTCCTTTTGTCTATTCTTTCATCAAATATTTACCCACATTTCGACTCAAAAATGATTAAAATCGGACACGTTTTAAAAAAGTTATTAGAATAATTGTGTATAAAAACACGCAAAAACTCCATTTCTTCTCAGTTGAATTCGAGCAGCCGAAGAAACAGCATATCTCTTGCTCTGTCCTTCCGTCTTTGTCTCTCACAGTCCCGCGCAGATGTTGTCAACCATTCGGGCACATTTCTAGTATTGTGATTTTTATTTGTGACTTTGTTTTAATTTTTTTTTTTCATACCGTACGAACGCAATGGCAAGGCAAAATTATTTATCTGATAATGAGATCGAAAAGCTACTTAACAGTTCGAACAGTGAGATCAGTGATGATGGCGACTTGGAATTCGAAACATTAGATCCAGAATTTGAAAGTGATCCGGAAGAAATATTACTAGAGAAAATATCTGAAAGTGAAAATGGAAGTGATAATGAAGTTAGTGTAGGAAATTCGAGTGAATCCGTTGCAGATCAACATTTTTACGTGTCGAATTCCGGATTCCGATGGAACTCTGCGCCACCAGCCAGCTCACGTACCAGAAGCCATAACATTATTTCTTCTACCCCTGGATTGAAAAACGGTAGCCAGAACATAGTATACATCAGAGATGCTTTTGATTTGTTTATTTCAAATGAAATGGTGGAGGAAATTATTGAAAATACGAATAAATTCTGTCAGCTCAATCCGAAACAGATGCTTTTGATTTGTTTATTTCAAATGAAATGGTGGAGGAAATTATTGAAAATACGAATAAATTCTGTCAGCTCAATCCGAAAAATTCCAGCTTTCCTAACATTACGAAGACAGAAACGTATGCATTTTTTGGAGTTCTTTTGGCTTCAGGAAGAAATCGCGGCCGAAAGTTAGAACTAAGCGAACTTTGGACTACCGAGGATTTATTCCGGCAGCATTTTTTCCCCTCCGCTTTATCTAGAGATCGCTTCCGCTATATTTTTAGCAATATACGTTTCGATGACAAAAACACAAGGACAGCGAGGATCGAAGAGTCAGGGGATAAGTTAGAAGCCATTTGGTCAATTTCTGATCAGTTTGTTGCAGCTTGTATAAAATATTATGAACCAGGAACTCATCTAACCGTCGATGAGCGTCTTGCAGCATTTCGTGGACGCTGTACTTTCAAAGTATACATGAAAAATAAGCCGCAGAAATACGGTATAAAAATCTGGATAGCTGCCGATTCTGCGACCTCTTACATATGTAATTTACAAATATATACGGGCAAGAAAAACAACCAAAGGGAAATAAAGCAAGGCCAAAGGGTAGTATTAGAAATGACCAATCCTTACATTGGTTCTAATCGTGGAATAACGACAGACAATTTCTTCACAAGTATCCCTTTAGCAAACGAACTTTTAGAAAGGGGATTAACTTTGACCGGGACTTTACGAGCGAACAAAAGAGAAATGCCTCGCCATATATATCTGGCTGCCAAAGAAAGAGAAGAATTTAGTAGCGTTTTTGGATTCACGAAGGACTTAACAATAGTGTCATATGTTCCGAAGAAATCTAAAGCAGTTATACTTCTTTCATCTGAATTTCACGACGGTAAAGTTGATTCCGGACCAAAACAGAAACCAGATATAATTTTACATTATAATAAAACTAAGGGTGGAGTTGACGTTGGAGACATGATGACGAGGGAATACTCCTGCATAAGAGCGACAAGAAGGTGGCCTTTCCGATTATTTATGGAGATTATGGACATGGCTACATTGAACGCCTACTTGCTATGGACGGCCAAACATCCTGATTGGCGAGTAAGAGACCCATCCCGCAGGAAGAAATTTATTAGGAATTTGGCCTCAGAATTGATTGCCAATAATGTAATCAACCGTAAAAACAGTGGAATTCACTTTCACCACGAGCAGTTAAATAGTTTCTCGACATTTGAAGCATCTAGAAATAGTGGGTGTGACCCTGAAATAACTCAACAAATTCCTGAACCCCAAACTACATTTAAGAGAAAACGGTGTAAATTTTGTCCAAGGAAAAATGATAAAAAAGCTAGATTTTGTCGAATCATTTTTGTATTTTCGTATTTAGAATATTGCTTTTATTCCGTTTTTTTAAATGAAAATTGTTAATTTAAATTTGTTTTGTTGAAAAATAAAAGTTTTAGTATTTTTAATGTGTGTCATTCAATGGTTTTAATTGTGACAAATAAATGTGTGAGGAAAGTAAATACTCAACTGGAATTAGAATGCCATTATATAATATTTTCTAATATTTGCATAAGCAATCATCGTTTAATATGGCTATAAATTGAATTTATTTTCTCTTTACACATCTTTCTATTAGAGGTACAGCCACAAGGAAGTTATCAAATAAGTGATTTTATTTCTGGTATTTTAAATAATACACAATATTCTTGAAAATGCACACCATCGAAAATTTTAATAATTATAGAAATAAAAATGTTTGTTTCCGCTGACGATCGCTTCCTGTCCCCCCCTCCCGCACTGCCCTCCTCATTCCCCTGACCATCACTCGGAACCCGCACCGGCCGTCGGGGCCGTCTTCGATTCAGTCGTTGATTAGCTGTTGCGCGGGATGTCCGCCCTGCTGTATATCGACGAACCGCAAAATTTACGGAATACTAATTTCTAAAACTTCCATCTTCATACAAGAAACACAAGGGATATGTTATGAGTTAATGAGGAATTACATAATATCATATAAAAGTAAGGATATGAACGAAAAATGCATAAAAAGCCTTTTAATTTCATCATTTCAGCCGGGTCAATCTGGACCCACCATCGCCGCATGTGTTTTATTTTGAACCTCCGGGTATTACGTGTTAACAGAAAACTGTGGTAGGGATTTATCCCAGGTTGATACACAAGTGAATCTCAAATACAACATAATAATATCAATTCAAAAAACTTTATTTAAATTAATTAATATTAAAATAATTTAAACAATAATTAAATACATATTTCATTGTAATAAGCATTTACTTTGTGGCTCGTCATAATTTACAATAAAAGATATAAATTCCGAAACCGGTAGAGTGCAATTAAAATTAAAGTGGTCTAAAACAAATTTATATCAAAATGAAAAAGATTTTTTGTTTTAAACCACTTTATTTTATTATATACGTCGACCGGTTTCGGTTGTTCCCAACCTTCTTCAAGACAATAAATATAATGTATATAATAAAATAAAGTGGTTTAAAACAAAAATCTTTTTCATTTTATATAATGTCAAGCCACAAAGTGTTTGCTTTCTTCGATAATCAAATTTATATCTTTTATTGTAAAATATATTTTTTTAATCATACACCATCTGTCGACCATCAGATGAAACATAATCAGCTGCCCACTGAGCACTTCCATCTTAAATGCCGATAGATGTCACTACAGTGCGTAATATAATTTGATTGATATAATTCAATTCACACTGACAGTTGTCGTAACTAAAATATTTGAAAGTGTATTGCGTAGTCAAATATAATAATAAATACCGATAATTGAAAATCTAAGTTTATAATCTTTTTTGAAGTGGTATACTCGTAATGATCTCTTATCCTGCTCCGACAGTGGAGAGCGGCTGGGTCATCACATTTTCCCTCCACACTCATTGGATTAATTGCAAATAAGTAGGGTGACCACATTGCCACTGTCAGCGGTATAATATTAAAGTGGTATACTCGTAAAGATCTCTTATCCTGCTCCGACAGTGGAGAACGGCTGGGTCATCACATTTTCCCTCCACATTCATTGGATTAATTGCAAATAAGTAGGGTGACCACATTGCCACTGTCAGCGGTATAATATTACCGACTGATCAGAAACAGAATTCAGACGGCATGTAAAGGAATAGTTTTTCATCGGATATCTTTATGCTTCTAATGGAAAAAAAGGTTCAAGAACTAAAACAAGATATTTTTAAGAAAATGGAATGAGCCAACTTAAAAAATACAGATTTTATAAGTTTGCATATGATGAAATATATGATGAAAACTCTCCATTGAAATGATACTGGCCGAAAGGGAACAGGAGTCAATTAGCGAATTCATTGATATTGTTGGCGCTGACGAACGACCCGGTGAACAGCCAGCAGACGCGGCAATTCGAGTGGCGGGCACCCTCGGTTTAAAACTTATCCAAACCAACATCCAATGCGCATTGCAAACTTATGATCCAAAAGCAGGCATGCAAAAAAAAATTTCAATTCAAGTACAGGATCCAACTAAGCGTCAGGCTCTATTGGCTCAGAGCTAAAGGAAAAATATATAATGCCGACAACAAAAACAAAATATTTATTGGAGAAAAAATGAGCCGCTATTTCAACTCATGTGAAAAACAAAGGTTAAGGGGGTATTTGCAAAAACCGAAATAATATTTCGGGGTGGAGAGGAATGAAGTAAGTTGGAACGGGGAACACGCTACGCGCGCTGGTCAGCTCAGTTTGATGTCAGAGCAGCGATAAAATCCACTAGATGGTACCCATGAGTAAGGTTTGAACATGAAACGCTTTAATGGGCGTCTTTCAAATTATGTTTATTAAGTTGAATGTGCATGTTTTAGGCAAATTTCGATAGAAACATTACTTATTGCAGAAGGAGCTCATTATTTTATGATTCTTATCAGATTTCTATCAAACTTGTTTGATAAATTATTCAATACCATCAACTACACTGCTAGACGGTAAGCAGTAGCTTATGACTCGTAACCGACGTGTTCTTCATTGACAGATGTCAAAACAATACGGTATTCAATCACAATATCTGATCATAATTATATGATCAAGATAAATAAAATATCAGTCATTTTCAATATTTATTATTATTGTTTACAAAAAGTTACCTAAAACAAATAATTATGTAATGTAAAAAGCATTATGACACACTATGACATTCACCAGAAATAAACACGTAATTAAATACTCCTATTCACTCAACAATGAACCTGTCATCTTTAAAACGGAATGTAAAGACCTCGGCGTTTACCTTGAGAGCAAACTTATCTTTATATTATAAAATGCTTGGTTTCATGCTTCGTATAAGTGAAGTATTCAGTAATCCGCATACAATTGTAATGTTATATTTCGCATTAGTCAGAAGTACATTGGAATATGCATCGCCAATTTGGAATCCACAATATAAACTTTACATAGATAGTATAGAACGTACCCAAAACAAATTTATAAAATATATTACCTACAAATTTAACAATAACTTTGAGTGTACATTTGAAACTTTGCAGCAAAGACGAGCAGTAGCCGACTCAATATTTATGCACAGAATTTTAAACAATGACATCGACTCTACCGAACTTCTGTCCCTTATTAACTTTAACATTCCTTTGAGACGTAGACAACATACAGTGTTATTCCACGTGTTTAATTATAAAACAAATGCAGCATCTAATTCGCCAATTAATCGAGCTCTTCATCCTGTAAATAATATTTGTCTTAACTCTAACATTGATATTTTTTCGGATTCACTGCCCAAATTCAAGTGCGTCATCATGTCAATAATTTAAACTGTTCAATGCGCATTCATACACACACACACACACTTGTTTGTCCAATCCCGATTTCGAGGACTTCAACTGGCTACCCGAATTCGAGGTCCTGTTATATTATATAAAGTAGACATGTATTCTACACTTATACGTATACTCAAGTTAATCGTGATCGTTGCTGTCTATTCGGTTTCATCGTACACCCGGTAAGCACCTAGAAAACGGTCCTCAAAAAACCGGAATACACAGCCGGTAACTGAGGACTTCCCATATCCGAGGCCTGTCCACCTATTCAGGATTACACATACGTAAAATACACGGATCTCGGAAGGTCCTCGATTTAGTGGTCTATAGTTTTTGGAGGTCTTGGGTCCTCGAAATAGTGTGGAACGAATTTCTTACACGTATCTTGGAAGCGTCGCGGCTCGTCCTAACGTTCGCTCGTTCGGTGAACAGGCAACAAAAGTATACGCCTCATCGTATTGCTAAATATTTTATTTAAAATATAAATTTGCACAAAACTTAAAAAAAGGTTCAAAATAAAATTGAATTGCCTATCTAAATATATGAATTTGGTAAGAGATCATTACGGCTGACACCCGACAGGCAATGCACCCCTCCACCCGCGCGCCCGGTGGCGTATTTCCTTTTCCGTGTTCAATAGGAGGCAATATTGGCTTCATGAGAACGGGCCGTTTTTACGACTCGTTTTTGTGTAAGTCGGCTCGTATGTGGAACGAGCTACCGGCATCTGTTTTTCCTCCCTCCTATAATCCGAGCCTCTTCAAGGCCCGCATTAACAAATCCCTTCCTACAGCCCCTACCTTACTCCGCCTCACAACGCCGCCCAACCGGGTGGTGACATAGTTCCCCTGTCTGTGCACTGCACAGGCAAGGACACTCTTGTGAGGTGTCACATAAAAAAAAAAAAAAAAAAAAAAAAAGTATTGCCTCGAAACCCGCACGTGTTTGTAACGCCATTCTCCTTCCAAACCCGTGTTCAATACGAGGCACGCGTCCTCCTACTGAATACGGGTTTGTAACGCCATTTCTTTTTCCAAATCCGTGTTCAATACGAGGCATGCGTTGTCCAATCGTTTATAATTACCATGCGCATTAATTGAGCACTACGGATCCATGTTTGTTTCGAGACATTTTTTGTATGTCTAAATTGTTATGTATTAAGGATGGGCAATAAAACGCATAATCTAGGAACCTTTTTTATTAGGTATTTATTATTTATTAACGCCCTAGTGGGCTTTTGTAATTGTAAGAAAACAAGACAAATGAATGCAATAAATTTTGTGTAAATTATTAAAATATTAATACGATGATTTGATATATAATACTGCTATTAGCCTGAAATATTCAAGCCCAGTGACAAAGAATTACTAATATCTTGGAAAGGAATTCAAATGCTCAACATACAAAAATTCTCACCAAGTTTGGATGTGATTTGTCAAAGCTTAATTTGAGTATACTATCATTTATGCCGGTGTGGTCTAGTGGTATACGCTTTTGACTACAGATCCGAAGGTCGCGGGTTCGAACCCGGCGTGCGCAAATAAATTTTATTTGATTAATTTGTGTTATTTCACAATTAATTAATTTAAATAATATATAGTATATTTGCGGCACGTTCCAGAGTGGAAGATACTCTCAGTATCGCCCTGGTGTAAGACCACCATTCAGAATTGACACGTTGCTTGAAATGGCTTTAGCCGTGTTTGGTGACCAGATCTGAATAGCCAGGTACTTCCCCACCTTCCTCTTCCCCATCTCCCTCTACTTCCCAATACCCTCAGCCTCACAACATACTCCAATTGGGGATACCATAGTCTCACTGGCTCCAGACGGGAGCAGTTGGGACTCTTGTGCGGTATTACTATTAAAAAAAATATAAATATATATATATATATATTGTGGAAAAAAAATAGCCGGCAAAGATCTCGAAAAATTAATGTACAACCTTATATCGATCGCTCGCCGCAATGAAAGGGTCTATCATGCGGCTACAGGAAGGATTCAATCAGGACGACCAGCCAAGTCTTAATTGATCAAGAGAAAACGTATTCACAAAATTGCATTAAATATTGATGATAATGAACCTCCTGCCAAAAAATATTGATTTAAAAAATATATATTATTATGTTTTTATTTGTAGGTACCTAGTTATGTAGATTACCTCACATAACGTATACATCTTTGAATGTAGTTTTATTTCTATCCTTGGTTTTTAATAGGTAAAACTCGTCATATTTAATTTTTTTTAATCTCTATTATAATGTTATATACCTGACGAGTAAATAAAATTATTATTTATTCTGTTTTATTGGTTTATAACGCAGAAATTGTGAGCACACACTTACTTTTTTATGTTATAATTTATTCAAAATTATGATTTTCCAAAATTATGATTTTCCAAAATTATGATTTTTAATCCAAAATTATTATTACAACTGATAGCCTTGATTTAACAATACCTGATTAAACATTTCAAACAAATATAATTTTAAAGTTCATAATAATCTCAATACTCAATTATAAACATGCGAATGTATGAATAGATATACTTGATGTCAATAATTTTGATCTATTCTACTTTTTTATATATTTTTTTTATACTAACTCCACACAGGAGGCCCTGAAGAAAATAATTTCCCTCAGGGCCTATGTCATCTTTAGGGATGCTGTGTGGAGGGTGTTTTTGTGGAGAGGAAGGAGTGAACATGGGTCTCGAAGAGTCCCATGTTGTAGGAGGGAGGAAACACAGAGGCCGGCAGTTCGTTCCACAGCCGAGCTGTTGAACTTAAGAATGAATCGTAGAAGCGACCCGTTCTCACGTGACAAGTGTCAACTGTGTACAAATGTTGGGCACGCGTTTGGCGTGTATCCCGACTACGCACCGGTGCCGAAGGGATCAATGACGCTAGTTCCTCAGAGCATCTTCCATTGTAATACCGATAGAACAAGGACAGCATACCTACCTGACGCCTGTGCTCTAAAGATTGCAGTCCGTTTGTTAAGATTGGGGAATCTATCAAACGGACCGCCCGTTTTAAACAAGTCACCTTTTTTACACATTTTTAATCTCATGTCTCATAGAAATCGTTGTATCTCCCTTACTTTCATGGTTCATGGTTAGGATATGATCTTAACGGTGTTAAAAAGAGAAAAAATCACGCTTTATAAAAAAATCTAAAAATTTACCGCAAAATAATTAAGAAGTCCAACATAAACGAATCCTAAGTTTCCAAACGCTATTTGAAAAAATAATTATTTACTTTGAGCATTTTATATTGATTATTTTTTATATGGCACGACAAAAACTGAGATGACAATATCGTTTATAATACATTAGTCTATCACAATATGAATGCGTTTTTTTTAATTATCAGTAATTTTAGTTACAAAAATCGTAAGATGAGTCATTTTTAAAACTTCCTTATGCTGGCATGCAAAATACTTATATTTTTAAATTAAATATTTATTTTGAATTATAAAATTTGAAAGGACATTTCATAACCTTCCCAAAACGGTTATTAGTTTTCGGATATATTTAGAAATATTCTATTATTGGGATTTTATTACAAAACGGCAATATTTTAAACCTCTCACAAAATACTGTCGAGGCCCAAGGAATTACATAAAATGTTCTATATTATTATAACATTCGTAACCTTATGAGTACTTCATATTTTTTCTTTTTTTATGTAACCCACATTAAATAATTGTATCCTGTATCTAAATATTAGATTTTCCATACATACATACTTTGTTTTATATTATGTCTTATATTAACCCTTTAAATATCAGGAACCCTAATTCGTATAATGTTTGGGGCCAAATTTGGTCTCCTAATAATTAAAGGGTTAATCAATCAAAATAACAAAAGTACATAGTTCTTTTTTTATTTTCTTTCAACATTATCTCAGTGTACTTCTAATAACAACTGTATCATTTCAGCGATAATATTTCTAAGTACTCACATTCTTATTTTGTCCTTAATACTTAAAATAATTTTTCCCTTCTGTGTACCACTGCATACTTATAATACAATGTATCACTTTAATGTTAAAGCCTATTATGGCGTTTATATTAATAAATAAATAGTTTCTTTTATTTATCATTTCAGGCTAAGAGCAGTATTATATATTGAATCATCGTATTGATATTTTACTGATTTGCACTAAATTTAATTATATCCATTTGTCTTGTTTTCTTACAATTACTAAAATTCCATGTAAAAGTCCACTAGGGCGTTAAAAAATAAAAATCTTTCGAAACCAACACGGATCCGTAGTGCTCAATTAATGCGCATGGTAATTATAAACGATTGGACGACGCATGCCTCGTACTGAACACGGATTTGTAAAGAGAAATGGCGTTACAAACCCGTGTTCAGTAGGAGGACGCGTGCCTCATATTGAACACGGGTTTGGAAGGAGAATGGCGTTACAAACCCGTGCGGGTTTCGAGGCAATGATGCCTCCTATTGAACACGTAAAAGGAAATACGCCGCCCGGTGCAACAGCAGATCGGCTAGTAATCGGCGTTCATAATACGGAAAGTACCGAAATAGAGCGGATTAACGAAGAATGGAGTGAAAGAAGAATATATGACGCGGATTAATCAAATACTTGATCAGGTGTCCTAATTACTTATTAAATATTACAATACCGTACATCGAATTAAACAGTATTACAGAACATAGTTCACAATACGAACTAAACGCAATAACAGTCAAAAACTGAATTCCTTGTCGGCACAATCTTAATAGTGCAATACTTATTATATACACATGCACGTAGGAATTTCGAACGACGGGTCCTCGGTTTAGGGCGTAGGTGAGATTTCTTGACACTCGAGCTTGCAGCGCCTCCTGGTGTTCACATTCCGGCAATCGGCACCTTTTAACACGAAACCGAGGACTTTGAGAGAGTCCTCGGTTTAGGGTCTGTGTGTGATTTCCAGCATTAGCTCTGGTGGTCACACATCCGTACTAATGAAACACTAGCCAAATTAAACACGATATTTTTCGCCACGAAAATGAGGACTCTCTCCGATCGGCCCAAAATTTCGACAGTTGACCAATCAGAACGCATAGATTATAGGTACATATTCAGTTTTTCGCATTTTGAATCCGAGGACGTCCTCGGATTCGTGTGAGTCCTCGGATTCTGGGTCTAAAGGCCTGTGAAGGTCCTCGAATAAAGGTGCATACAAACTCACACACACACACACACACACACACACACAAATAATCATACACACATTACACACACACCTATATACTACACACGTCACCTAGTAATTAAGGAATAAACACATCACTTAGCAGACATTACAAGGAAACATATCATAGGTACCCAACATGAAGAATCTTATTCCTGTATGTTGTTTCATCTCTGTAAATCATGTACTGTTTGTTTCTATAGTATAAAATAAAATAAAAAAAAATAAATAAGATTCAACTTTTTTTATATAAAGGCAATCGTGTATTATTACATGAGTTAGGAATTTAAAAAATAATTTAATCTAAATTTAAAACGAAAATAATTATTCAATCAACTAGCATTTTGTCAAAATCTAAACAACGCTTTCCTAATTGACATTCTTTACATACTATTGCGTCTAAGATATATGAAGGATCACGAACATTCATAGACATTGTGACTCTAGGATCGATAAGCTCGGGAAGAATGCAATCCATATAAAAATTTGTTAATTTAATAATTTTTTATTAAATTATTTGTATTGATATTTTAGGCGACTAATTATTGCTTATAATGTTAACATATATATATGTATATTCTAGTTGCGGAAGTGTTACTTATGATGCTATAGATCTATCCGTCATGTACCAGACATATCTCAATGAACATATATATATATGTATATTCTAGATGGCTAGTCTTTTGTCACGTGCCAGCCTTCTGTGATTCACTGCCCCACTTTGAGACTACTCTTGTGTTTGGACGGACATTGCTGCGGGCGGTTTTCAAATCTGTCTGCAGACAGCTGATGGATAAGTGTCACTCCGAAAGGGACAGAATGTCACCAGAGAAGAGGGTGAGCTCCAAATAATTAATTTACTTCTTGTTAATCTGATCTACGCTGGTGTCGCGTGTGTGATCCATGAAGTTTCACCAAAACACATGCCCGAATTGATTGTTCAACAACAAGATTACCTACCAACCGGCATGACCATTGATAAGTAATGCAGGTAGGAAGATCAAACAGTCGGTGACAGAGAAAACCATTAGGAACAGAGAAATGAATGCTCTTATTGAAAGTCGAGTTTTCAAACTATCCACAAATCAATCTGAAGAAATGTGTAGGAATGTGCACATCCCTTTAATCCTTTGTAGCAATGTAGCAATGTGCAGGTCCTTTTGATGGCTCAAAAGAGCCTAGGGTAATAGCCATACTCCCTCAGGTAGAGAAAGCTCAGAAATGTGTAGCAATGTGCACGTCCTTTTGATGGCTCATTATGAGCATACCCAGGAGAAAGTCAGCAGGATAGAGCTTAGGGTAGAAGCCATACTCCCTCAGGTAGAGAAAGCTCAGAAATGTGTAGCAATGTGCACGTCCTTTTGATGGCTCATTATGAGCATACCCAGGAGAAAGTCAGCAGGATAGAGCTTAGGGTAGAAGCCATACTCCCTCAGGTAGAGAAAGCTCAGAAATGTGTAGCAATGTGCACGTCCTTTTGATGGCTCATTATGAGCATACCCAGGAAAAAGTCAGCAGGATAGAGCCTAGGGTAGTAGCCATACTCCCTCAGGTAGAGAAACCTCAAAATTTGTAGTTTTAATGTTTCACAATTGGTTATTGTTGTATCTTCTGAAATATTGGATCGGAATGCACGAAACACTGTTGTCCTTTTATTGACTTAAATTATAATGACACTCGATAGTCAGCCAGTAGGCAAATGTCTATATTCTATGACAGTAGAGATGTGTCTCTCCGGTTGACCGTAAGGAGCTATTATATGTATGTAATCTTGTAGTTTTCTGTAATATCGGTAGCTCTGAATTAATGCTACTAGTGCAATATGTATTTAGCACAGCTAACCAATATATCGCAGTTTTTAATATTTAACAGTTAATCCCTTATATGCATTTTCCCTTTGAGAAGAAGCCTGGACATTTATATCGGTATTAATGTATTTAATGATTGAATTTTTAAGGTGCTGGTGTTGACCCACTTCCCTCGTTTCTTGGCACTTCTGGAGGAGGAGATATTCAGCGCCAACTCTCCTATCTGGGACCCGGACTACAAGCAAGTGCCGCCCTCGCATTTACAGGCTATACTTGACAACTCTCGATCTGGTTAGTTTGCTTTCTCTTTTGTCATTACCGAGTCATAAAGTATCGAGTATTGAAACTAGTGTAGCTCATTCCACAATGCTAAAAAATAATAATAATGTTTGGATCATTTCTATAGCGCTGTTTGTTTTGTGAGAAAATCACCTCAAGGGCGCTTAACAACTTAATTTATACATTTAATCTATGCCCTATCACTTTAACTTAGATTTATTACTGGTGGCTCTTAACTAAGATTAATAGTTGTGACTTACAACTAAGACTTATAACTGACTTATTACACAATACTGCTTCAAAATGACTTACAACTAACGACTAACAAATAGTTGGAAGCCCGCTTATGAAATCCCAAACCATGAGAGAGCCATGTGCCATGTTCAACACACCTGTGCTGGTGCTGGACCAGGCCTTAAGTAGTTAACCATCCTTAGTTAAGCTGGGTATACACAAACTGCTACAAGAAGTCCATATTCCAAACCCATGGACTGCCATGTTATTATTTATAATTTTGACAGCCATGTAGTTTTTTTAAGTATTTTTCTACGAACAAGTATGCAGTCCTGCTGTTTGTGTATTTTCAGCTTTAGTTAAATTTGATGTTCCTTTACAATTATTATTTTCAGCTCGTCTCAAATCAAGCGGTGAATTTGAAAAAGTTAATATTACACCTGACAACAAAGACGGATTCACCACAATTACTCTCTGCTCAGGTAAAAGAAAACCAAACATATTTATTAAATAAATGTTTTTTTTGTTATAAATAAGAAACAAACAATACTATTGTTGACAGTTTTTAGTTTAGTTTGACAGTGTCTAGAGGGAGTTTTCATTTTCCAATTGTTGGCATTACTGATTTGCGCATTCTTTTTTTCATAAATTCTAGCAATTTGTTCAGGCTGTAGCCTCGGTTATATTTGGACAGGTGACGTTTGTGTTTAACCCCAAATTGTGCAGTGCAATTTGTTCAGGCTGTAGCCTCGGTTATATTCGGACAGGTGACGTTTGTGTTTAACCCCAAATTGTGCAGTGCAATTTGTTCAGGCTGTAGCCTCGGTTATATTCGGACAGGTGACGTTTGTGTTTAACCCCAAATTGTGCAGTGCAAATTTTTATTTTTTGTTTGTAAGTTTTGAACATTTTTATTTTTTATTTATTATGTAAACTGTTAAGAATTAATACATTTTTGTCCTTTTTGTATACAGTGTATGATTTGTCATATTAAGTGAAACATACCCTTTGGGACCTGTTCTTTTAAATTAACGTATAAATAACTTCTTAAGTATTGAAATCAAAAATTTTGGTCCG
The DNA here is from genome assembly GCA_026573805.1 of Hesperophylax magnus. Classification (NCBI taxonomy): domain Eukaryota; kingdom Metazoa; phylum Arthropoda; class Insecta; order Trichoptera; family Limnephilidae; genus Hesperophylax; species Hesperophylax magnus. The sequence continues at coordinate 104,989 of JAIUSX010000190.1, read as the reverse complement.
AAAGTGTTAAATGTTTATTTCAAAACTGTAAAGCTAATGATGGAAATGACGTTAGTGCTAGAAATAGTTGTGTTAACCTAAAAAATCCAAGTTACACTAAAAATATAGAGAAGTAATTGTTAATGTCTTTAAATTTAACAAAGATATCAAAGAAAAAAAATCAAAGCTGACGAAGCACGTATTACATGTGCAGGTAAACAATTATGCATTTCGGAGTATGTTGTATGTGTTTGTGCAAGGTTGCAGAAACCATATTATCTGCAATAGCAGAAGACCTAAAATTGACACCAATTTAGACCAATTTAAATTAGCCAGTGATAAGTTATAGAGATGACGTTGGTCGTCAATTGATATAATGGATGTTAAGTGGGGATTTTAGTAGATTCGTGTTTGCTCCTAGGCCCCATGGGGGTACAAGCTGAAGGCCAATTTAGGTATAAATAGCAGGGCGTCACTGAGGCTATGGTTTAGCATATAACCCAGGCCTGGTTAGCTCTTGGCAGAACTGAGAGCTCCATCATCAGAGATGGGCACTGCTTTCTTGACTTATTAGATTGGATTTGGGAGTTTTGAAAGAAACCAGATGAGTTGGAAAATTATAAGGGATATATTTTAATATTGCATAGAAAATTAAACAACGTTCACCCATGGACCATAATTAAACCTTAGCTATTAGTACCTAAGATTATTACCTCGACGGCATTTGACGTGCTGGCCTTCCGGGGCGAAGAACAAAAAGGGATCTTCCTTCTAATCTGAAGGTGTCGATCCGGGTCGTAATGTCAATTACATTTGCCATGGCCTGGTGAGTAGTTTTTACACATGTGGCCCCATCCCATGCCAGGCGGTAATATATTTATTTGGCAACAACATTAAAACGAAAGCTGATGTTCGGCCAGTAGATTCAAAGCGTTAATTAATCACCAAAGTGTTAATTAATCACCATTATCAATAACTGGATTCCGGATGATAACCGATCACTAAATAATGGGGTCGAGCTGCCATTGTAATTTTGTAATTTTTAATTCCTACAAACTGTGACGGTAAACTTGATGAAATCTTCGTAGGCATGACAGATGATAAAATAGGAATAATTTCCATTATGATTTTACTGTATCTTTTGTTTAATTACAAATATTAAAATTAAAAATCTTTGACCGGTCGCTGAACCGTCGGTCCGAACGGCGGTGCAGCAAGACATGACTCGACGGAAATACATTTGTATTATGCATTATATATGGATTATGGAAAAATAAAATAAATGAACGAGAATTGGAAATTTCCTATTTGAGAGACTGTACATTGTACAAGATGGCATGCAAATTGTCTGGCCCACACAATGGACATTGGCATCACTAAAATAGTTATTTTTAAGAAAGTTGCTAGGTTTTTGTATAAGCCTATGTAAAATTTAATACATAGTGCTCTAATGACCTAGCAACACAGTACTAGAGTTTATAAATATATAAGCCTTTGTAAAATTTTATACATAGTGCTCTAATGACCTAGCAACACAGTACTAGAGTTAATAAATTTATATATATAAGCCTTTGGAAAATTTAATACATAGTGCTCTAATGACCTAGCAACACAGTACTAGAGTTTATAAATTTATATATATAAGCCTTTGGAAAATTCAATACATAGTGCTCTAATGACCTAGCAACACAGTACTAGAGTTTATAAATATATAAGCCTTTGTAAAATTTTATACATAGTGCTCTAATGACCTAGCAACACAGTACTAGAGTTTATAAATTTATATATATAAGCCTTTGTAAAATTTAATACATAGTGCTCTAATGACCTAGCAACACAGTACTAGAGTTTATAAATTTATATATATATAAGCCTTTGTAAAATTTAATACATAGTGCTCTAATGACCTAGCAACACAGTACTAGAGTTTATAAATTTATATATATATAAGCCTTTGTAAAATTTAATACATAGTGCTCTAATGACCTAGCAACACAGTACTAGAGTTTATAAATATATAAGCCTTTGTAAAATTTTATACATAGTGCTCTAATGACCTAGCAACACAGTACTAGAGTTTATAAATTTATATATATAAGCCTTTGTAAAATTTAATACATAGTGCTCTAATGACCTAGCAACACAGTACTAGAGTTTATAAATTTATATATATAAGCCTTTGTAAAATTTAATACATAGTGCTCTAATGACCTAGCAACACAGTACTAGAGTTTATAAATTTATATATATAAGCCTTTGGAAAATTTAATACATAGTGCTCTAATGACCTAGCAACACAGTACTAGAGTTTATAAATTTATATATATATAAGCCTTTGTAAAATTTAATACATAGTGCTCTAATGACCTAGCAACACAGTACTAGAGTTTATAAATATATAAGCCTTTGTAAAATTTTATACATAGTGCTCTAATGACCTAGCAACACAGTACTAGAGTTAATAAATTTATATATATAAGCCTTTGGAAAATTTAATACATAGTGCTCTAATGACCTAGCAACACAGTACTAGAGTTTATAAATTTATATATATAAGCCTTTGTAAAATTTAATACATAGTGCTCTAATGACCTAGCAACACAGTACTAGAGTTTATAAATTTATATATATAAGCCTTTGTAAAATTTAATACATAGTGCTCTAATGACCTAGCAACACAGTACTAGAGTTTATAAATATATAAGCCTTTGTAAAATTTTATACATAGTGCTCTAATGACCTAGCAACACAGTACTAGAGTTAATAAATTTATATATATAAGCCTTTGGAAAATTTAATACATAGTGCTCTAATGACCTAGCAACACAGTACTAGAGTTTATAAATTTATATATATAAGCCTTTGTAAAATTTAATACATAGTGCTCTAATGACCTAGCAACACAGTACTAGAGTTTATAAATTTATATATATAAGCCTTCGTAAAATTTAATACATAGTGCTCTAATGACCTAGCAACACAGTACTAGAGTTTATAAATATATAAGCCTTTGTAAAATTTTATACATAGTGCTCTAATGACCTAGCAACACAGTACTAGAGTTAATAAATTTATATATATAAGCCTTTGGAAAATTTAATACATAGTGCTCTAATGACCTAGCAACACAGTACTAGAGTTTATAAATTTATATATATAAGCCTTTGTAAAATTTAATACATAGTGCTCTAATGACCTAGCAACACAGTACTAGAGTTTATAAATTTATATATATAAGCCTTTGTAAAATTTAATACATAGTGCTCTAATGACCTAGCAACACAGTACTAGAGTTTATAAATATATAAGCCTTTGTATAATTTTATACATAGTGCTCTAATGACCTAGCAACACAGTACTAGAGTTAATAAATTTATATATATAAGCCTTTGGAAAATTTAATACATAGTGCTCTAATGACCTAGCAACACAGTACTAGAGTTTATAAATTTATATATATAAGCCTTTGTAAAATTTAATACATAGTGCTCTAATGACCTAGCAACACAGTACTAGAGTTTATAAATTTATATATATAAGCCTTTGTAAAATTTAATACATAGTGCTCTAATGACCTAGCAACACAGTACTAGAGTTTATAAATATATAAGCTTTTGTAAAATTTTATACATAGTGCTCTAATGACCTAGCAACACAGTACTAGAGTTTATAAATTTATATATATATAAGCCTTTGTAAAATTTAATACATAGTGCTCTAATGACCTAACAACACAGTACTAGAGTTTATAAATATATAAGCCTCTGTAAAATTTTATACATAGTGCTCTAATGACCTAGCAACACAGTACTAGAGTTTATAAATTTATATATATAAGCCTTTGTAAAATTTAATACATAGTGCTCTAATGACCTAGCAACACAGTACTAGAGTTTATAAATATATAAGCTTTTGTAAAATTTTATACATAGTGCTCTAATGACCTAGCAACACAGTACTAGAGTTTATAAATTTATATATATAAGCCTTTGTAAAATTTAATACATAGTGCTCTAATGACCTAACAACACAGTACTAGAGTTTATAAATATATAAGCCTCTGTAAAATTTTATACATAGTGCTCTAATGACCTAGCAACACAGTACTAGAGTTTATAAATTTATATATATAAGCCTTTGTAAAATTTAATACATAGTGCTCTAATGACCTAGCAACACAGTACTAGAGTTAATAAATTTATATATATATAAGCCTTTGGAAAATTTAATACATAGTGCTCTAATGACCTAGCAACACAGTACTAGAGTTTATAAATTTATATATATAAGCCTTTGTAAAATTTAATACATAGTGCTCTAATGACCTAGCAACACAGTACTAGAGTTTATAAATTTATATATATAAGCCTTTGTAAAATTTAATACATAGTGCTCTAATGACCTAGCAACACAGTACTTGAGTTTATAAATTTATATATTTAAAGTAAAATTTCACAAAGTGTTTGTAAAAAAAATTCATTTACAAAATAAGATTGTTATACGCAGATCCTGGAATTTGAGGTTAATCTGCAAATGTCAGTTGAACGTAAGTCAGTTTGCTGTGCCGTATTGCATACAATGCAGCAGATAAATAACTATTGATAATAATCATTGTTTATATTCGTCTACTTGACAATGGTGCTTGAAATTGAAACCGCCGTCTATCTAAGATAAAAGTTATTTGGACGTACATTTATTTAGTTTGTCTATGGACTTGTTTGAGTTAGATTGTTTTTGGTAGAACGCATTCAACAACATGGGACGCCAATCTAAACTTAAATGCACAAGTAAATTATCTTTCTTTGTATGTTTTTAAACTTGGTAACTTAATATTTACATAGGCTGTATAAAATTATTTAACATTTGGCTAGCAAACTTAATTGTTGATGTGGAGCATTTCTGGAACACCTCTTTGGGAATGGAGTACAATTGGACCATTGTTTCACTTCTCCCAACTGTCCTGCATAACACAAGTCCGAAAATGGTGATGGACCCCATCATTTCATCTTGTTAAGGGCTTACTTGAAGGCCAGTTCCTCTTCAACCACACAAAATATTAGGACGGGCTGTTTCACAGAATTTGAACAATTCATCAAATTTCCAAGTCCATTTTCAAGTTCTGTGAAGGTTCTATTCAAGTATTATTATTGTTCCAGAGAGAATTGAATGAATTGAAAAACACCTTTCAAATCTGATGAATTGTTCAAATTCTGTAAGACAAGCCTTTAGTTTATAATGTGTGATGCTCGTGGCATTGTCGTACATAACCTTAAATAATTATTTTGTTGTACCACAAATATCTTACGTGGCAATTTCATTGTTTAAGAATTCAGGTTCAACTCACACAGTCATTGGCATTGAATTACCCATTGTCATTCGTCTTTCTATCAACTTCTCGTTCAAATTTAGAGTTTGACGTACATGTGCGGAAGATTGACTTACTACTTCTGTACTCCTAGAGCCGCTTCTTTATAGTACATAACTAACTAACGCTGTTTCTCTAAAGGGATGGGCAGAGAGAATGGACGGCCACACAACTCTGTCTCGGCACACACTTTGCTAATGCATATTGAATATTATAAAAATGCCAAATATCTAATTAATTTTCCGGTACTCACATATTCTGAAGCCGGTAGTACAATATTGTTTAATTTAAGATTATTTACACATATAACGAATTAATGGTTTTTATCTTTTGAAAGATCTTTTCCTCCTAAAAGTTTTAAAATTACTAATTCCAACCTCAGTCTATAAGTTTATCCAGTTTATAAGAAGATTTAAAAAGTAAACAATGAAACAAAAGTACCTATATGTTCATTTTATTGCACCCGCAAAACCACTCACAAAAATTATAACTTGTCGTTTGAAAATATCATTTTTAACCTCTTTATTTTTCTCTCTTGTAATGTAAACTAATTGTCACTTTATTTGAATATGTTTGTCGTGATTCAATGAATTGCTTGCGATTTATTTCAATACGATATCCACAGAATTTGACATTTTAAATTATTCCATGCAAATTACATCAACAATGACATCATTTCGCGAACTAATATTCAAGTTCAAGATGGCTATCGTTTATCACACAAAAAAATTTCGACTGACATTTTTTTCACATCTCCCTCTAATACCTTAATTACTATCTCACCGCGGTCATGCCCGAAAACACCTTAAAATAAATTTTATATGATACTAAGCATACATCATATGTGATAGTTTTTACCTCCGTTGTTTCTATGGCAAATAGAAAGAAAGGAGATTGGTTTGGGACAAAATTTAAAGTGACCCATGCTAGGACATGCAATAGCTTCTCATTTGGGCGCTAGATGGCACTGGAATGAATCGAAAAAAAGTTTGATCTGCACAAATAAAAACTAAATTAACACACTTCGGCCGGGAAAGATAGTTCTACCCGTTCGGCCGATTGATGCTAAAGGTCGGGAAGGGTAGTTCTACCTTTTGCGCCGGCCTGATTTCAGTGGCAGGAAAGACGGAATTATTCAATGTTTTATATTAATATTATATACCAATATCTTTATAAAGGTTCCAACTATATGTACATAATTATCGAATCGTAATGCAAGTCTGTTTTTTATATTTATTTTTGTGCCTTTCATTTGCATCGGTATTTCAACAAAAGGATAGTACCAAAGATATTAGAAGAACGAGATGTGCTATGAGCAGTTCATACTGTGTGGAATTGTTTTGCCGAGTGTCGCCGGTTTTGTTCACCAATACTACTGCACACCTTCGCTTACGTTAAGATATCCGCACTAATACATAGAACAGATTTCTGAGCGTACACGTGCCGATACCGTTCAAAGTACCCTAATTAGGTACTCGTAGTACTCCGCCTACGGTCCGGCGGCCAACATAGCATATCTCGTTCTTCTAATATCTTTGGTGAAACCCGATTCGAATCTCTTTCCCTGTTCCGCACCCAACTGCTATGTGCAAGTGAGCGAGAGATGTCGGGCGTATTTAAAGAAAGCAAGTATGACCAAATACTGATAGGCGGACCGTAATAAACATTGTACAAAATTAATTGAGTTGCATTTCAAATAATATTCGTTTTTCGTTTGGTACTTTAACTCTTTGCACGCGGCCGTATCAACTGTTGTTACGGCAAAAAGTCTATACTCACACGCGGCTGTATCAACAGTTGATACGGAAACTTTGACGGCCGATATTCCAGCGCTCTTTCGTCATAAATGTATTTCTTGCTCACTTGGACATTCGTAGAACTATCACGATGCTGACATCTACAAGAATTTCTCAAAAATAAAATTGTATTTCATAAAAAAAGATCGATAATCAAGTGCGCCTCTTCGCGCCTTTTAGTTTACATTTTTGTCAACGGATGGCGTTAGTACTAGTATGTCATTCACAACTTTTCATAACTAAACATGATAAGTGATCATCGTGTCCCATTTGTGTCTATCAACGCAGTGGCCTAAGTACACACACGCCGAGTGAATGGCGGGACCACATTCAAAAGATAAGGTACGTCTTTGTATGAAATTTTATGTTTTTGTTTTTATAAACATCTAAGAGTGTTGACACACGAGGATTTGTTTTCATATTGAGGAAAATAATCTGTTCTGTCTATATAGTCCAATAAATTATGCCAGAATGCTTTAATTTGACATTTAATTGCATGTATAGGTATTTGAAAATATGTACCGCGTACGGGTATAGATAAAACGGAGCATATTAACGCGTTCAAAGGATTAATAGCTTGGGTATGCTGAGTATATTATATTATTATTTTATTTTATTATATAGCGATTTAAAACAAATTAAAGAAATTTACGCAGGACCTTTATTTTCGCCCTGTGTCGAAATGTGTTAATAATCAGGTAGTTTGTTAAATCCTTTTTTTATATTACTACTGTTGCAGCATATTTTTGGGAGGTCATTGCCCAAATGACTTTCTAAGAAGAACCGCCACTAGTACTATATCATAAATATAATTTGTCATTTTTCCAGGAAGCGGCAAGCAAAGCGCTCACGATGGCAAGCGTGCAGCCATGCAGCTGTCCACCGCCAACACGACCTTCGATCCTAATGCGCCGGGCGGGGCTGCCAAACGGAGGCGGTTCGCAGAACTCGGGGAGTCCTTGGAAGATCTGACCGATGACACGGTGGCTGACATTGTAAACACCATAAGCGATCCCAACTATATGGCAGGACCAGATGTAAGTTTAATAATCTGCCATTTACTCTCTTCTTCCCCTTGTCCTGCCCTTGGGTCTGTACCCAAACAAATATAGAGACTGAGACATTGGAAGTGAAAGCTGTGGTATTTATAAAATATTTGAATTGACTAGAATTATTGCACGATATAAGAACATCAAATTATCATTAATTTCAATTGAAATCAATGAGATATTTGTACAGGTTACATTTAAGAGTTTTGTGTTGAAAATAAGAATTATTTCTTGTTTTTGTTGAGTATTTTTGACTAAAGTAATTTTTTTTATTTTCGTATGTATCGCAAGTTGCCAACCTTTGATTCTAGTGCTTATTTGTGGTTCCAGATTATTTAATTTGAATGATATCACAATACAAATACTACGACCACACTCTCGTAGTTGGCACCCCACTAAAAGTACCAAATACATACGAGTATACTCGTACTTGGCATTCAAAGTGTTAATACACACACTATACAAATACATACGAGTATACTCGTACTTGGCATTCAAAGTGTTAATACACACACTATACAAAGGGTTAACATTAAAAAATATTACAAAAAATAACGAAGAATACGTGCCAACCGTCCAATAACGGAAGTACAACAATATGTGAAAACAACAAAAAAACAAGAGAATAAAGTTTGAGTTAAATGTAGTCAAGTTGAAACACGAGATTCAAGAAATTTTGTAAAGTTTCGTGTCTAACGCTAAATATGTCCGGAAACTTGCCATTGCAGTGGATGTTATATCCACATTAAATAATAAAGTTTTGGGGCTATCGCTAAATATGTCCGGAAACTTGCCATTGCAGTGGATGTTATATCCACATTAAATAATAAAGTTTTGGGGCTATCGCTAAATATGTCCGGAAACTTGCCATTGCACTGGACGTTATATCCACATTAAATAATAAAGTTTTGGGGCTATCGCTAAATATGTCCGGAAACTTGCCATTGCACTGGACGTTATATCTACATTAAATAATAAAGTTTTGGGACTAACGCTAAATATGTCCGGAAACTTGCCATTGCACTGGATGTTATATCCACATTAAATAATAAAGTTTTGGGACTAACGCTAAATATGTCCGGAAACTTGCCATTGCACTGGATGTTATATCCACATTAAATAATAATGTTTTGGGGTTATCGCTAAATGTGTCCGGAAACTTGCCATTGCAGTGGATGTTATATCCACATTAAATAATAAATTTTTTTTTTTTTTTTTTTTTTTTACAGTAATACCGCACAAGAGTCCCAACTGCTCCCGTCTGGAGCCAGCGAGACTATGGCATCCCCAATTGGGGTATGTTGTGAGGCTGAGGGTATTGGGGAGGGGAGGGAGATGGGGAAGAGGAAGGTGGGGAAGTACCTGGCTATTCAGATCTGGTCACCAAACACGGCTAAAGCCATTTCAAGCAACGTTTCAATTCTGAATGGTGGTTTTGGGGCAATCGCTAAATATGTCCGGAAACTTGCTATTGCAGTGGATGTTATATCCACATTAAATAATGATTAATATCATTCCTCAAAATATTAATAGAGAAACATATGAACTGCTTACTGCAGTTTAAATCCGATGAATCCAGCTAGATTTCGCCGTTTATCTCATATTTTTAGGTTCTTCAAATTTGGCGCGTTATGGCAAGCGATCGCTTAAAACATTTTTGCAAAGTATGCCAACAATCGCTTGAGTAGATATAGTCGAAAAATTCGCACAACAGATTGGAAGAAGTTTAAGTTGGTTCTATGGTAAGGTATGTGGAAAGTTTTGGGGTTTCTTATTGATTATTGATATTGATTGAGATTCTATTTGGTTATTTATAATATTTAAAAAATTTTATGTTTTTTGTCACAACGTTCATTTAATGTTTCCAATTTGAAGTATTCTTGGCGTTTCTTATAGTCAGCATGTGCGTGCACTAAGCCGCGCCCAATTTACCTTTATCGCATTAAAATATTTCCATTTATTCCTAGCAATCAATTGAATTATATGGAATGCAAGCGCCCGATAGTCGGTAAGCAGTGTTGGTATTCTGTACTAAATCACAAAGTGCCTTCTGTAATAATTGCGAGAAACAATAAAATAATGCGAGTAATAATATTTACCTATTTGAATGTTCCAGGCACTGCTGCAAGTTAGTGCTCCAAGAGACGAGGCCGCCAAGGTGGAGGAAGCTAAGAAGTTGATAGAGTTCCACGTCATCGGCAACTCTCTCACCGGACCCGTCAACAAACAGACCATGCTGTGGCTAATCGGTTAGTATTCTTTACTTTATATCATTCTAAATAAACTAACTTCGGTATAAATGGGTGGGAAGAACCTACATATTGTTTTAAAGTCGAGTAACTTTTTATTTATTTTTTATTTTCAGGTCTTCACAATGTATTTTCACACCAGCTACCGGAAATGACGAAGGAATACATATCGCAACTAGTATTTGATCCGTGAGTGCTTCATAACTTCTTATGATATGTGGTGATATTATGTATTTAGATTATTCTATTCTAATTCAAGGGAAGAGTATAATAATAATGTATATAACTAAAGACTCTCAGAAGGTTGTGAACAGATTGAATAATACGGCTTTAAAATGTTGAACATGACATCTTTGCGGATGCTGTATGGAGGGTCTTTTTTAGGAGAGGAAAGAGTGAACATGGGTTTTGGGCGTTGTTAGAGGGAGGAAACACAGAGGCCGGCAAATCATTCCACAGTCGAGCTGTTGAGCTCAAGAACGAGTCGCAGAAACAACCCATTCTCATGTGACAGATGTCAACTGTGTACATATGTTGGGCGCGCGTTTCCCGACTATGCACTGGTGTAGAAGGATGAATGACACTTGTTCCTCGGAGCATCATCCATTGTAATACTGGTAGAACAAGGACAGCAAGTATTTTGGGGCTCCAGATCATAGGTGGCTGCCCAAACAGTGGGGCGCACTTGCGATTCTTACAGGGTCGACAGTTGTGTACTATCTGCAGTATCTGCGGGCCTTGTTCAGTGCGCCAAGCTTCTGAGGGGCTAACTTGAGTCTAACTTGGATGGAACCCCCGTACCTGAGCTGGTTACTTAGAGTTACACCAAGCATATCATTGGGAAGATTGCTTCCGTTGAAGGAGACTAGATTGTCATTTCGATCCCTTTTGGATGAAATCAAACATGATTTTTTAACAAAAAATTTTAGGATACGTTTTGGCCTGTAGGTAGGTTTATTTTGTTCAACAGCACGTTAATAATATCTCTTTATAAAAATATAAATATTTTTTAATATTGTACAACAGATTGTTAATCCAATTACAGTACAATCATTTTATTCTGACACTCTTAACATCTGGGAAGATAATAATACAAAAAAGTCTTAAGGAAATTACATAGAAATTAAACACACATACTGTTTCTAAAATTTCATTCAATAGCGCCATTCCTCGTGTCATGCTAGGTGTGTACGTTAAGTGTATATAGTGTACATCGGTTTATAAATCATACAAGTACATGAAATTAACATATAAACAGTACACAGGTATATTATGTAAAGAGTAGGAATGCATAGTTTGTTCACCAGTGTGTGTGCAACTTCATTTATAATACCTATGAATATACACTTACATTAAATTATGTTCACTGAATGGCTTGGTTATATCAATAACTGGGTGAGTGCAGCAGTGCACCGGTAAATCATTACTTTTCATCCAAATTTGAATCACATTGGAAGTTATAACGACCCATCTTCAACACACAAAAGGATAATCACACATTGTTTTATTTTTCAGAAAACACAAGACTTTAGCGTTAATTAAAGAAGGAAGACCAATTGGAGGCATTTGCTTCAGAACTTTCTACACCCAGGTGAGAATTGAGTTCCGACTGCTCCCAACTTACAATATCATTTCTTATTAAATACTCTAAAAATACACATATTCGAAGACAGGCGTAAAATAAACGACTTAACTTTTTTATTTAAAATTCTAAACTCTAAATTCGACTGTTGCGAACTTCTGCAACTCATAAACTTACAAATACCTACAATAACAACATGACAAAATACACTATTCCACTGCAACACACATAAGCGCAATTACATTGCGAACTCCTAAATACAACGGTTTCATACTATGGGAAACCAATACTTAGGTGATGTCGATATATTTAATATTAACTTTGCGAATTTTGTGGATCACGTAAAAGATTTATTTCAACACTATTCCTAAATGGAATTTTTTGTAAACCAGTCAAATCGCTGTATTTTTTAATTTATGTTGTTCTTTTTATTTTTGTTTCTTGCATATATTATTTTTTAATGAAATTTTATTTTTATTATTTCTTTCTCATGTTTCAAAATTGTCTGTCATCAACATTGTACCACTTACCTGTAAAATCCCTCTGGGCGTTAAATAAATAAATAAAAAAAACTGTCTGTGGAGCCATGAGTATGTTGTGATCTGAAGGTAGTGGGGACGAGAAGGAGATTAAACTGTATTCTTTTCCAGGGTTTCAGTGAAATAGTATTCTGCGCGGTGACTTCCAACGAACAGGTGAAAGGATACGGAACGCATTTGATGAACCACCTGAAGGATTACCACATTAGGAACAATATCCTTCATTTCCTTACCTTTGCTGATGAATTTGCAATCGGTAAGAATATTTGCAAACTTACCACATGCACACTTTTTGTAAGTTCTTTAACAAGGTGTCATTTTTTTTTATTGAGGATTTGTTTGTTACCAGTTGGTTAGATTAGGATAAATCATGATTCTTGTTCGTGTGTCCGAATAAAATCTCTCCAATGATTAGGTTTGGTGTCAAGAAATTTGCACAGATTTGTAGATAAGTTACCATATTATTTTATTTTTATAGTAGCTGTGCGCTGCCACGTGTTGCTTTGGCTCAGTCTGCCTGTTCAGATAGAGAAACGATAGCGCGTTAAAATATTAAATCTCCGAAAGTTCTTCACCGATTGCTTTGAAATGTTGACACAACGTTGCATTCCAATACGTATATATGTGACAGGTAAAAACAGCGCTATTGTTTCTTTATTCAGATAAAGAAACAATATTGCTATGGCTCATTCTGCCTGTTCAGACAGGCAGAATGAGCCATAGCAACGCTTGGCGGGGTGCAGCTAGTAGATATATAAACACGTGCGTATTGGAATGCAACATTGTGTCAATATTATATTATCTAAGATTTTGAACAAACAAACATTTACATTTTTATTTATATAGATAAATACCTCACTGAAGTTCTGGTGTGTTCCGCCGGTACAGTTATGGCATCCCTAATTGGGGTTTGTTGTGAGGTAAAGGATAGGAAAGAGGCTTTGAAACCTTGCTATTCAGATCTGTAGTATCTACTAAACATGTAGTATCTACTATTCTAGAATGTTGCGCAAATATTCTATGCTTTAATAAGATATTAAGTAAAAACAATGTTTTTGTTTGTTTGCAGGTTACTTTAAGAAGCAGGGCTTCTCCAAGGAGATAAAGCTACCCCGCGCCATGTACCAGGGCTATATAAAGGACTACGAAGCAGCCACCCTGATGCACTGCGAACTTAACCCTAAAATAGTGTACACACAATTCACCGCTATCATCAGGAAACAAAAAGAGGTGATTTGTTCTACTTTACCTTGAGATCCCCGAGATATTCTTAGTGTTAACCATACGAGAGTCCCAATTATTTAGAGGCATTGGTTATACAGGAAAAACCACACTTATCCACTCTATTAATACGGACACGTATAAACTGTTTAACTTCACCTATGTTTCACTGTTTATACAACGTAAAACCATGTTTTTAGGGTTGATACATAAGACAGATATTAAAAATGAACCAATTTGTCACACGTAATAAGGTTTCCCCACATAAATCCACTTGAGCGATAGCTACCCAAGTTAGTAGGTGATTTTGATGACTGATGAGCTGAGGTGTACCCGGCGTTGCTCGAGGTTATGAATGGTTTGGAGTAGATTTTTGAGGGTGGAAATTCTAGTGTATCTGAAAACTGGTTTCATTAGAATCTGCCGTATTCCTCCACTTCTCCTGCCATTCACTTCCACGCCATACATTCTCCTTTCTTTGTTCATCACAAACGCCACATTTTACCACACGAGTATTTGATTCATTTGACGTGCCATGTCCTTCCTCGGGCGTTCCCCATTACTTCCATGTCATATGTTCTCACTACACCTCTTTCTTCGTTCATTACTTGAGTCTCATTTTACCACAAATAATTATTTCATTTTATTCACAATTTTATTTCTAGATTGTGAAGAAATTAATTGACATCAGACAAAAAGAAGTAAGAAAAGTTCATCCCGGCCTGACGTGTTTCAAAGAGGGGGTAAGTTATGAAAATATTTCTTTTTGATAGAAGCGAGAGACATATTACAGTAGAACCCCGTTAATTCGAAAAAAACGCGTAATTCCAAATTTTCACCAAAAAAATATCCACAGAATTTATTTTTAATAAAAATGGTTTTTTAATTCGAAATTTATTTTTGTCCGCGCACGAAAATTAGTTGTGTAATTCGAAAAAATTAGATTTTTGGGAAAATAAATGATAAAATTTCGTAATTCTGAACCTAAAAGACAGCCGTGGCGGTAAAACCCCGAAAAATGTATTTTACGTGGTTATACATCGTCCTAATTAGTATTATTATTTTGTAAATCTGAATCGATTTACACTGGAATGGCGTATTTTTTTCCAAATATTTGAGTTTGAAGGGCCGAGAAAATATGTTTTATGCAGAAATGTCGTAGTTTCACAAATTTAAACCAAATATCTGAATTTAAAGGGTCGGCTGCGATATTTCTATATATTGCATTTTTACGAATTTATTTCGAATATTTGAATTCAAAATGGACTGCTGCGACCAATATTGGCCGCGAAATCTCGATTTACGCGTAAATAATTCGTATTAATATGAATTCACTCCTGAGATACTACCCGGATTTGAAGGGGCGACCGAGAAATTGATTTTTGGCGTCTTTTTTTTTTGTTTTTATTTCGAATTACGTGGGAATTCATTAACCTCTCAGACAAAGACTTTTATCTACTATGTGTTCCTTTGAGAACTGTCAAAACGTGATAATTTTTGTGTTATTTACGAGTTTTGCTAAAAGCTTCATAACTCACGTTTTGGGAAACGTAGCCTCATTCTAAAAAATGTTTTGGAAAGATTATGAAATCCACTATAGCATTGTGTTGTTATACGTAAATATTTGCGTTTCTAAATATACATTTTATGAAAACGTCAAAATATGTAAAAATCGTTTACAATTATTTCAAAGCCTTGAAAAATGTACTTTTTTCTGAGTATCATAAAGAAATAACACTTTATATATTGAAGAAATATTATTAAAAACTATTAGTCACCTCAAAATATTGACCGTCCAAACTAAAATATTTTTTAAAATTAAACAATAACTTTGTAAACATCACTTATAGGTAAATACTTAATGCCGACCGGGTTTCGCTACAACACGTAGCCTCATCAGGGCAGTATAATACTGCCCTGATGAGGCTACGTGTTGTAGCGAAACCCGGTCGGCATTAAGTATTTACCTATAAGTGATGTTTACAAAGTTATTGTTTAATTTTAAATTATAATGTCACATCACAAAGTAACCGCTTCATATGAAGAGATAAAATATTTTTAATAAATTATTTAGAAACGCAATAAATTATGAACGAACAAGATGACAGATTCAATCGGCTTGGATAATGCAACTCTACGTTCCATAGATATTCTTGAATACAGACGGGTAGCGTTATTCATTATCGATACTCTGTTTTTTAAATCATGGCAATCCGTATACTAGTGATGGAAATAAATCGATTTTTGTAAAACCTCGCGCGTTTACGTGAAAAGACGTTCTAATGTCTTGACCGCTATTATCATATTTACCTCTTTTGACGTTCTAATGTTCTGAGTGGTTAATTCGAAATTTGATTTTTGATGTCCCGTGGATTTCGAATTAACGAAGTTCTACTGTATACTCATAGATTTACCAACATTTCTTAGCAGTTTTAAAAAAGAACTATGTAACGGTGTTTTTTGCACTGTATCCTATCAACTTTACTAATAAAAAACTTTCCAACTGTTGAATAAAGACTGTACAAGCTCTGATTTGAATTTTAATAGTAATAAAAAATCTCGTTAAATGTGCTCCGAAAGAGCTGACCACAGTCTTTTGGCAGACTGATGCATGAGATTCCCGTCTTGAAAAAGATAGGTTATTTCTGACATATTATTTTTTAATTACTGTTTCCGCGTAAATTTGTTATTAGCCAGGTTCGAAGTATTCCACTGCAATCGAGTCACTTTTATTTTGTTTATTAACCAGGTTCGAAGTATTCCAGTGGAATCAATTCCCGGGCTGCGAGAGGCGGGATGGCGGGCGGCTCCTAGACAGACGCGTGTGGCACGCCTTGCCGAGGAACCTGCCGATCCAGACACCCTTGCCACGGCGCTGCGGACTACACTCAATGCGGTAATTGTCATTATCATCACACAACATCCATTATCTCATTTATTACAGCCACACAAGAATGACCCGTTGACTCACACTTCCAAAAACTAGTGATTTACCTTTTGTTATTGCCACTGAATAGAACTTCAGTAAAGTTGTGATCGCGATTGTCAGCTCAAAACTACCCCGCAATAAACCCGAACCACATGAATCCAATAGAGCACCATTTGTACAGCCACACAAGAATGTGTGGATATGAATACCATTTGTTTGTGAATTCCGTGTGAAAGAACCGAAGAAAGAAGTTTTTAATATTCTCCCGATGAAGGAAGGGTTCTTCCGAAACCGGTAGAGTTTAAATAAAATTAAAGTGGCCAAAAACAAATTTATGTGTTTTTTATTGTAAATTATGATGAGCCACAAAGTTAATGGTTTTTACAAATACGTTTACTACGCTGTTTATTTAGTACGTTATTTTTAAACAGTTTCGAGTATCCATTTATTTTGTGAAACTGAAACGCCCACAAATGCAATTATTGTGAATTTGTAACATTCCAAAATACAAATGTACATAATTATTTTATTTTCAGTACATATATTTAATTTATGCCGCTGTTCTTAAAGTGGTGCAAAAGTCATCATAATTTCATTATTTTTATTAAAATGGTGTAAAAATTATCCCCACGGGTTAAATTAATTTTTTTTAATAATTTCCAAAATGAAGTGGCTTTATTTCTGTGCGATAATGTCGGGCAATGTTTTTTTCAATTGCATGCATTTATAATGAATAATTATTTGTTTAGTTGTAGTTTAATTTGATATTACCTCACACAGCACATAACACTAATTCACTTCTGTATTTTCTGTTTACTAAGCTCTCTTTGCAGATTAAGAACCACCACTCGGCCTGGCCTTTCCTGAAGCCGGTTGACAAAAACGAGGTTCCTGATTACTATGACCACATCAAATACCCAATGGGTAAGTCAAAACATTTTAACTGCATCAGAAAATTTATAAAACAATACCAAATTAAATGATAATTATTGCATATTGGCTAAAAAATGCAGACCTTTGAAAAATCGCAATTTACTTGTCAAGATTAAAACTAAGAAATTTACACAAAAGAATGTATGTATTATGTACACATCTCAAATATTGAATAAAAATATTTTTCTGATAAAGAATGTTGTATTTAAGTAGGTACTTTATTGAATCATGAAAATGAAAATTAAATAATTTTCTGGTAAAATATGTTTTATAGGTATGTATACTAATAAACAAATTCGAGTTCATCGAACCAGAGTGACACAAACAAAAAGTTTGTGAAAAAAAACAAAACACAAGCGAAATTGGATCATTTATTATTAAAGAGGGACTTGTACATGTTTTGGTGAAATTCACATTTGAATGCAGCTTTATTACCTATGTAGATGTAAATGCATGTTTTGTGAAAGAATCAGACTTTTTTGAATATTTCTTCCACTTCAACCACGGATGTGAAATTTAGCTTTAGTTTTTTATAAGGAGACGTGCCCTGGACAAGTCCCGTTTTATAACTAAACAACGACTTTGGCATTTATAGTCACCACGGAGATCAGGGAAGAAAGGGATTTGAAGTTTGTTATTTTCTAAACAAACATATTACTGAAGTACATCTATTTTCCAGTGGGCGCGGTCTGTGGTCTGTGGTGGTCAAAAATGAAACTATACGGTGGTGAGATTTATAACAGCTTTAGCTAATTCTGGGACTGTTTACGACTGTCAATATGATTGAGAACTCCGACATACTTGACTTAAAGAATTGGTGACCAAAGTATTTAAAAGGTCCGCTCTATCAATCGAATCCATTTGTGGAGGTGTTCAAAGAACTGAAATGGTCAGTTTCGGAATATCCCATTATTCTATGTTGGAATATGACTGTATCGTTCCAGGTTACATAGTCGCCTATCTTGATGGCTTGTACCTATACCGATGGCTTGGTAAAAACACACATTTAAAAAAACAAGCTTTTGCAAAGGTCCACAGTCAACCGTATACCCTTTCCTATTGATAAGGTATTTCCTGAAGGGAAAAACGCAAAAAAAATCAAAAAGATTGATGCAATATGTAGATGAAGACCATCAAGATTTCTATCTCAGCATCGTAAACTGGCCAACTACAGAAAGAGAAAACGCCGAAAAACTAGCTTAATAAGCTGATTGTCATTTTTACTCTTAATAAGTTCCTTTTTTAATTTAACCTAATAACATCGTGTCACCAAGATCCCCCATAAAATCCCAAATTGAATCATATTCCTTTTGCCCTCTCCAGTAAAACTCGGATATTAGTTAATTGACTTGTGGAGGAAAGAGTAATTTCGTCAGAATTTCATAGATGTTATTTAATATCTTAAAAAGCAGTAGAAGTCTTCGAAAGCAATCTAAGTGACAGTGATTCCAGCTGCGAATCCGGTATGAACAATGACGAAGTGAATGTTACTAAAATCAGCATTGATGAAATAAAAAGATCGATTAAATGTATGAAAAATGGTAAGTTGTTGTTTTCGACAATATTGTCCGAATACTTCAAAGGAGATAGCCGCGTGCAAACTTTTTAAACAGTGTTTAGAGGAGAGTTACACGCCATTAAATTGGAGAAGGGCTGTGATGATGCTGTTATACAAATGTAAAGGGTCACATATGGAATGCGGGAATCATAGGGCTATTAGGCTGCTAAGTTCAGTTGGCAAGCTGAGAGGTAGAATATTGATAAAGGGTCAGCAAGGAAACAAACAAAATATGGGATGTGCAAGGTGCTTTAATGAGTGGAAGGGGGCGCACGGACCAGATTTTCTCATTGCTTATCCTCACTGAGAAGTTTCTGGCAAAAACCAGAGTACGATCGAGTCGACATGAAAAAGCAATGGAAGGTGCTGTCCAAGTCTTGAATGTATACAAATCTCATACAGGCAACTGCATCTCTGTATGAGGGAGGCTTGCATGTATAGAATAATTATTTTTACAAAAGTACCGTAAACCCTTTTCTTTGTGCAGATCTCCGCACTATCGGTGAACGCCTGAAGTCTCGCTATTACGTGGCGAGGCGCCTCTTCATCGCAGACATGACCAGAATCTTCACCAACTGCCGCCTGTACAACTCTCCCGAGACAGAATATTACAAGTGAGTAACTAATAATCCTTTAACCACCTAAATTATACTATCGTTTGGCATACAGTACCGCAAATGTGACATTTCTTCCAAATTTGGTATGCCATCCGATTCCTAATAATTTTCTTTCACGGTTATAAAATAAAATTTCTTCCAGAAACACGTCACGTTATAATCAAGTTATTTTGATTATTCAACTGAATATTTTTCATATTTTCGTAGAAAGCAATCACTTTGTGGTTTAACATTTTAATGAAATAAAAACAATATTTTTTGTTTAAAACCACAAATTTTTATTAATTTTAAGACCGACCGGTTTCGCTACACTCGAGCATCGTCAGGGTACAAAATTAAACTAATCAATAATACAAAATGTGTCATTATATATACATACAGAGGGAGATAGAAAGACATTTTTCGAACGTGTACAGAACCTGTCAAATGTACATTTTCTACCTGAAGAAACAATCCTACTATCCAAAGGATTAAAATATAACCTGAAGTATTCTAATAATCAGTTTAATGCTGCAATAGAACAAGTTGCAGTGGATATAGATTCAGCTTTACATAATCATCCACAAAAATTCTTCTACAAGAGCGCTGAAACAATAAAAGAACTCATACCCAAATTCAAACCTATGCCAAATCCTGAGACAACTATATTGAAAAATATTCGTAAAAAATTAGCCGATGAAGATTTGATACTGACGAAAGCTGACAAGGGTAATACAGTTTTAATCATCCCACGAAATGTATATAATGAAAAAGTGAAAGACTTCATTAATAGTGATAATTTTGTAATTCTGAATAAAGACCCCACTAACAAGTACCTAGAAAATGTTAAACAAACACTTAAGGCATGTAAAACTAAAAAATTCCAAGATGATTCATATCACCAAGTAAAATTTTTAACTAAAAACCCCAAATCTCCAAAATTATATGGTTTTATTAAAATTCATAAAATTGACAACCCAATTAGACCAGTAGTATCATGTTGTAATGCCCCAAATTTTATAATATCGTCATTTATCACTAAAGTGTTTAATAATACCAATGTTTTCACTCCTAAATACACAATTAAAAATTCATTTACATTAGTGGAAGAATTGAAAGATTTGGTTCTCCCTAATAATTGTAAACTCATTTCGTTTGACGTGGTTAATTTGTTCCCTAATGTTCCCATTGGGGAAAGTAAATGTTTAATATCAGACTTATTAAATACTTCTAATTTATCTAAAGACTTTATAAATGATCTCACGTCGTTATTTAATATGTGCCTAAGTCAAAACTATTTCCAATTTAATAATGTAATATATCAACAAAAAGAAGGTTTACCTATGGGTGCTCCCACTAGCCCTTTGATTGCCGATATATTCATGAATAACTTGGAGAGTAAAATACTTACCGGTAACTCACCACTTATAAAAAACGTCTTTCTGTGGAAAAGATATGTCGATGACATATTTTGTATATGGACAGGCACGGAACGGCAACTAAATTCCTTCCTCAACCTTATAAATTCTTATCATAAAAATATTAAATTTACATTAGAGATAGGCATTAATTCATCCTTAAACTTCCTAGACCTATCCTTATCTCTCATAAATAATAAAATCGATTTTAACATCTTTCGGAAACCTACCTACACCGATATTGTCATACATAATACATCCAATCATCCCTTTTCACACAAACACTCAGCATTTCACTCAATGGTCCATCGCTTGGTCACGATTCCATTAACTAATATTAATTTCTCTAACGAATTATCAATAATTAAAAAAATAGCGTCTAATAATGGATACGATCCAGATTTTATTGATAGAATTTTAAGTAAAAAACTAAAACAATTAGCAGTTAAAAACTTCTTATTCGCGAGTCCACATAATATTAATAATAATAATCTTCCTTTCCAATGGCGCCGTATTCTATTCATCAATAATTTTTCTTCCTGCAGTATAGTTAACCTTCCTTCTGAAGTCAAACCGGCGTTTTATACCAACAACAATCTAGGTAAATTTTTAGTCAATTCTAAAGATAAAGATGACACACTTAGTCATGCAGGAATTTATAAATTAAATTGTAACAATTGTCCAGCGTTTTATATCGGGAAGACAACGCGCAATGTCAACATTAGGATTAAAGAACATCTTAGATGCCTAAATATCAATGGCTTTTCAGAGTTTGCCAATCATCTTATTGAAAAAGATCATACATTCAACAAAAGCACCGGTGCTAAGATTCTCCATAGAAAAGACCATAGTAACAAATTGAATAACCTAGAAGCACTAGAAATTAAGAAAGCCATTAAAACCAAAAGTTTAATTCTGAATAATCAATTAGATTTGTCAAAAAGCCCAATTCTGGGAATATTCCCTGTAAACTGTAAAATTCCCAGTATCCCTTAATCACCTTACAATTATTAATGCCTATTCTCTATTATTATAATATTTATATACACTAATTGTTTTCTTTTAATATATTGTTGTTTCATTTTGGTTTTACTTTCTATCTCCCTCTGTATGTATATATAATGACACATTTTGTATTATTGATTAGTTTAATTTTGTACCCTGACGATGCTCGAGTGTAGCGAAACCGGTCGGTCTTAAAATTAATAAAAATTCGTGGTTTTAAACAAAAAATATTGTTTTTATTTCATTGAACATTTTTCATTTCGAGAGTCGTTAATATCGTCTTCAATGATTAAATAAAATCATTTTCCAGGCGCATGTTCACTTCTTTGAAACTATCATGAAAGAGATCCTCTACTCGGCAATCTCAATGATTCTGAATTCATAGGCCCTCACAGCCTCCTTCGTGGATTTAGTACAGTGAAATTTTCTCATATAAGAAGAAATTTTATAATTCTTCCATCTTTTGACTTTGTCTTCAGGTGATTGAAAGAACATAACTTTTAAGCATGAAACTTCTTATTTGGGTTGTAATGTATTTAAAAGTAGACTTAACCAAATGCATTTAATAGTTGCTATTGTTTGTTTTTTAGGTGCGCCAACGCCCTTGAGAAGTACTTTCAGACCCGCATGAAAGAAGTCGGCCTCTGGGACAAATGATCAGAGTTTAACTTCGACGACTTCTTTATGTCCGAGATGAAGCAAAGTATACCCTCCTCCGTCGTAAAGACATCCTCTGCCACCGAAATCTCCATCAAAAAGTCGTCAGACCTCGATAAAAGGTCTTCTGATAGTGATATCGTCTTCAAAAGATCTTCAGACGTTGATAAGAGATCTCTGGAGCAAACCGCCGGGCCCTCCACTTCTTATCGAATCATACAAACATCCGGAAAGAAGCCCATTTACCGTGGCCCCGTGCTACAAATTCGGGATGGAATCGTGCAAGGTGTAACTGTTAATAATATGGACTTGGCTGTCGGATCTTATGGAAAAAGCCTCAGTTTGTGCGCCAAAGACTCGGGAAATAGTGTGGACGAAGACAATGATTAAAGGACTATAATTATTAGTCACGGAGAGTTCTTTATATGCCAACTTGTCCTGTTGGAAATTTTGAATTGCGAGTTGTGCAATATTCTGTTATCTGTTTACTGATAACAAATTAAACACCAAGTGCCTCACAAAGTTAAGGGAATGTAATTAAGCTTATGATAATATGAATTGTTGAAACAGTATTAATAACATTGAAATAAAAATAATCATCACGGATTGGACAAAGGGTTGTGTTAAATAATGGCGCACCTTGTGATGTCAATCACACTTCCTTTCCTTTTGTATCAATTAAAACACAAGAACGCTTCAGCCACAAGCTGTTTATTGACAAATAAAACAAACTGGTTGCTATGGTAAAATAAAAGTGACATTACATAATGAAACAGGTTCCGTGGTGTGATTGGTAGCACTGCCGCCCGGCATGCGGGAGATTTGGGTTCAATTCCCCGTGTGTTTCTCTATCCATTGTTTCAATAATTAATTCAATATCAGTATATTGGTATTGCAAGCGTTAATGAGATTTATTGCATTTCATTAGTTCCTTTTTGGTGATATCTATAGGATCTCCTTGGGAAGGCGTGGACCTCTCTCTCCTCAGCACCCGGTGCTGTCGCAGTGAGTCACCGTGCATGTATGATTTACAAATGGGGCTCACTGGATTGATATATTCAAACAGAACAACATTGTATGTAGAAGAATCACTTATTACTTGAAAACTTTGTCAGTTTCTCTGTGCTGAATAATTCCACTTTCAACTCCACAATACGTCTTTGGTAATGATTCCTTCCAGGAGGTGAACAGGTCTTTGTGAATCCAAACCCAGCAGACTAAGTTAGTGAATGTTTTGTATTATACGTGGGAGTTTTCTAGGACAGCATTTATCTACATATAATGTGTGTGGTTACTTACTTGAATATACTAATGTTTAAAGTTAAATTAAGTATTGAAGATGATATAATGAAGACACATAATTAGAGAAAATGAGTCATTTGATCTTGCTAAAAGTTTGTGGATTGTATGATAAACACTTTACGCCATTAGTATTTTACTCTCTTTTCTTAACTAGATAATTTTATCTAAACTTTACATTATACATAAAGATTAAAATTTCTAAATAATTAATGTATTTTTAACAATTCAAACAATAATATGTAAGAAGTGCAACATTGGGAAAGACATGCATAGTGTGGAGGGATATTTGATGAATTTTACAATGACTCACCATGTCTCATACTCTAGTGATATTAAAATAGAATTTTCTACTACTCATACAATTTTATTACCTCTCGGATGATTGAAGTAATTAGGAAGAATTTAAATTAATTTAGTATATTACCTTCATAGTCTTTAAGAATCTTTTTGTATAATATTTCTTTCAACGCTGTCTGCATTGGATAATAATAAAAACATAATTTCTTCTCGTTAAATGAAATTTTCATATGTACATAGCAAAATATATTTTTCTTATGGGTACATCACAACAATAAATAGATAAAAGAAAGTGTTACACATCTTGACACATTTAACTTTATTCGTTCCTCCTTAGATTATTTTAATTCTAAATCTACACTGAATGTAAAGTTAGGCATGTCAAGTTGTAATAACTTTTTTTTAACGGTGTTTTAGGTTGTTGTTATTATAATACATTGCAAAATATCTTGTTACATATATATATTTTTTATTTAAAAAAAATAAAATGTTTCTGCTTATTTTTGAAGTTTAAAATATTAATAAATTATCTTGATAAAGATTATTGTTTTTTTTTGTGTACCCTACGCATTACCCTATATCGGATATTTCAAACTGCCTATTCATACACTGCACTTTCTGATGTAAAATAGTTTGCCAGAGCTCACCATTCAAGAGTTTTTACTGCTTCAGAAAGGGGACTTAAATCTCGAGCGATGTCTGGTTGTACAAAAAAATAAAACGTGAGATCTATTATATACAGAAAATTAGTATTTTATTTGAACCTAGTATCTCCTGAATTGTTTTTTAAACTTTTCATAATGATAGTCATCGGTGGCCCTCTCTCCCTTCTCCTTCTTGGTGGGAACAATCACCATAGACATTGGTGGAGGCTCCATGTTGACACTCGATATCTTTTTGGGTTCAGGTTTTTCTTCCACAGGAGGCTTTTTCCTTTTGGGAGGGTCAGTGTCAATATTAAATCTGTTGTGCTGAACAAAATTAACAGCCATGTTTGTTGGGACAAATTGCGAGGGGCCGTCTTGCTTGTTTCTCCTCTCCCAAAGAAGTCTAAGTTTAGCATCCTCCGTGGCTTCTATGTTCTTAATTTTGGCTTCGATACCCAGATCTACTTCTGGAATTCCACTGAGCATTTGATTGGACAACATTTCTTCAGATCTGTGAGTCGAGGACTGTCTCAGGTGGTCGGGTAACGACTGTAGCGCTGCCTCTTCGGGGGACAGATATTTATTAGGGTCTGTAGCATCTTTTTCAGAATCTTCTGAACCTTTTCTTTTGGCTAGTTCTTCGTCAATGTATTTCATCATTTCTTCGTCTTCATCTCGCTTGTTTGTTTCTGCTGAGAATTGGGTTCCAATGCCCGTGTCGTAGGCATCATCGACCTGCTTCACTTTGCCACTTTTTAAGGCCTTCATATTCACCATTCCACCTGACTTAATCTTGTAAGGGTCTTTGCACGTTAGTTCCTCTTCAATAGACACCTTTTGGCCGACCGCTAGACCAATAACACTAACTCCTTTAGGCCGCTGTCGAAGTTTCTGTATTTCTTTAGTTTCTTCAAGTCGCGATAGAATGTCCGCGGTGATAATTTCACTTTCTCCTTCGCTGTCTTCTGAAGAAGATTCGCGCCTCTTCCTGATGGGTTTTCTTTTAAGTTGTTTGAAGGATATTTTTCCAGATTGAGAATCGTCGTCTTTCTCCATGTTAGTATTTAATAAACTAAAACCTGGGACAAATAGACGAGCGATACGATGAGCGTTAAAAAAAGAATAAATACTAGCAAACCGTTGAAACCTAATAATTTAAGTTTGCACATAACAAATAACAAACATATTATTACGACCTAACCTCAATAACATAAATATACCACCATAAATATACCACTCTCTAGATCGATATCTTCGGGCTTTTTGTATGTAACGGAATTATACAGTACTTAACCACAGATATACAAGCAGTACCTACCGTGCGGAGCAGAGCAGTAGACAAGGTAGAGGAAACTCAAGGCCATTTAAAAAAAGATGCGACCATAGATAAGATAATTGCTCTCAGCCTACTCTATTCATTCACTAGCCCAAAAAAACTATTATAAAAATAAAAATGTCCTTGAAGCAGAAAAATGTCGAAATGTTTTCCAAGGGCAAGGTTCATCTGACTAAGAAAATAAACTTTTACAGTGCATTTCCTTAAGATGAAACTTGTTAATCTGAGAAGAAGAAACCCAAAATAACAAGAAATTTGCAAAAACACTGAAGAAAATTTTCAAAACATGATTGTCCGACAGTACGACGAAGAATTCCGACATTTTTCAGCCTCATGAACTCATGGTTACATATGTTTAAAAATCTTTAATTTCACCAAAACAATAAGATAATACAGGATAACACTAATCAATAACATGAATAAGTTTATCGATATACGTTGTGGAGGAAGACATATTATGCCAAGTATGAAGCATTGTTCAAAAAACCGAACGAATAACCTAAAAACTGTCAATTCACTTTAAACTTGAACTTACGTAGGTAGGTTGAATATATGTTTGTAACTCGCTAACACTATACTGGCTTATATTGTATTTTTATCACGAACAACTTTAACACGCAATATTTTCGACGGAAATGATAGTATTTCGGCAGCAAATGACAACCCGCGTGTATAAATAAACCACACTCATTTTGTTTGAATGATTTGAAAGGGAGTCGCTATATGCACAGCGACTAGTCGACAGGGGCGTGGCCAACATATCCGAGCATACCCGAGTGTGTTCCGAGTAAATTGTTTCTCACGTCACGTCACGAAACGTCAGAAATCATCAGAAATGGCGTCTTTGAGTGGCGGTTTAGACCGTCTTTTAGAAGTTTCATTAAGTAATTTCAAAAAGAATTCAGAGACGGGTATTATCAATGGATACATTGACGATGAAGCAAATTATGAAGCATTTCTGTGTTCTGTGAATGCGTTGGGGCACGCTTTTTCAACGAGAGACAGTATGAAAAAGAAGTTGGGAGGTAAGTTTAAGTTTTTTTTAACCTTAGGGCCTAGGTCTAGGGTAGGCCTTCCCATTTCGGAAAAAATTCGTTTTTTGGGAGTCACTCGAATAACCGAAATTGAACTTGATTTAGACTAATTTAGGGCTAGGGAATCCGAATCTGTAAGAATTAGGTGGGGGTCGGCACTATTAACTGAGTTATAGGGTTTTGAAATTTCGTACGCGATACATAGAAAACCATGTTTTATTTATCAATTATGACATAAGAAAATCAAATTAATTACTTTTTAATAGTCACATTTCAGAAGTGCCAACCAAAAAATAAAAAGTGTTGCCATATAATAATAATATCAATGCATGGAAAATTCAGAAAATTAAATATCATTTGCCAGATTTGTAGTTTATTATTTAAAATCTTGTAAATATTAAATTTATATATATATATAAATTAACCTAACTGTGATTTTCTATAACAAAAAAATGACCCTTTAATAACGCCCACTCGCGTCCCCTTTAGAGTTTTATGCCAGTTTTCAAGTAGTTTGTGGGCTACGCTAGGTTTGTATAGACTGGTTTGTGATTTGATTCTAATACCTTTTTTCCATGTTATTTCCTGTTACAAAAAATTGCCCCTTTAATAACGCCTGCTCGCGTCCCCTTTAGAGTTACATCCCAGTTTTCAAATAGTTTGTGGGCTACGCTAGGTTTGTATAGACTGGTTTGTGATTTAATTCTAATACCTTTTTTCCATGGTATTTCCTGTTACAAAAAAACGCCCCTTTAATAACGCCTGCTCGCGTCCCCTTTAGAGTTACATCCCAGTTTTCAAATAGTTTGTGGGCTACGCTAGGTTTGTATAGACTGGTTTGTGATTTAATTCTAATACCTTTTTTCCATGGTATTTCCTGTTACAAAAAAATGCCCCTTTAATAACGCCTGCTCGCGTCCCCTTTAGAGTTATATCCCAGTTTTCAAGTAATTTGTGGGCTACGCTAGGTTTGTATAGACTGGTTTGTGATTTAATTCTAATACCCTTTTCCCATGTTCTTCTGCCTACTCTAACCCAAACTAAAAACCTAACCTATTTTAAAAAAAATATTATTATTATATGGCAACACTTTTCTTTTTTTGGTTGGCACTACTGAAATTTCAAAAGTATTAAAATAGTTGTTAATTTGATTTTCTTATGTCATAATTGATAAATAAAACCTTTTTTTCTATGTATCGCGTACAAAATTTCAAGACCCTATAACTCAGTTAATAGTGCCGACCCCCACCTAATTCTCAGATTCGGATTCCCCAGCCCTAAATTAGTCTAAATCAAGTTCAATTTCGGTTATTCGAGTGACTCCCATAAACCGAATTTTACCCCCCATTTCTTCAGTTCATAAGCAGCTGCTGATATTTACGAGTTATTCGAAATTAACATTTCCAATCTTTCAGATGCAGTATACACGTTCTGCCCGCCTACAGTAGAGTTCTTTGGGATGCCATTTACATTCGGTATGAATGCGTACAGAGAGTGCGCCCAAGGCCCCCGACTACACCGCCCAAATAACAGCAAGGAGATAGTTGAGTTGGTATGTTCATGCACCCTAGAACCACATCAGCTAGGCCTACTCCCCCTCGTCTTTCAATAGTAGCATTGACAGAGCATCGAGGACTCGGTGGTCCAAGATTAAGGTCTATAACCCCAAAATGATCACCGTATCGTCGGTGATGTGTTTAAAATAAAAATAAAAGCGATGGGCCTGGGCCTAGGTAAGCTAGGACTAGATTATACCAGGGGCCTTCCTAATATGGCAGTTGGAGCTCCGTCTCAATTAGATTAACACGACAATCACACCAATCACAATTCATCTTTGTGTGTTAAAAAGTGTGCCGTGGCTCGTAACACATCCTCATGTCGTGTTAGTCTAAAGAAGACCGTGCTAAAAGTGCCAAATTAATTAAAGCCCCCACTTGTAATTTTATACTAATGTCAACATTGCATAGGCCCTAACAACTTTTGTAAAAGTTAATCATCTGCGTCAAATAAGTTAACCATGGGCAATTTATTTGCCGCACAAATAATAGGTGTCTTATACGTATATGCCTATTAGACCCTATACCTTGAATTGTTCTTTCAGGCTGATCACCCAAACCATAAGAAGAAGAGGTTCCGGGTTTTGGACTCCAAGAAGCTTGGTTGTCCCGCAATGATGAGTGTGAAACAAATCAAATATTTTCCAGAATTTCCTGTTCCACCTCAAATTTCAGAAAGAGAAAAAACGAAGGTATGATAGTTTCTTTTCTCTGCTTATCCCTACATGGGCAATCACTTTATAACATTATTTTAATGTTTTCACTATAGTTAGATGCAGTGTTGTGTCAGATACTTTTTAAAAATATCTTTTTTTTTATATTAACTCCACACAGGAGGCCCTGAAGAAAATAATTTCCCTCAGGGCCTATATCATCTTTGGGGATGCTGTGTGGAGGGTCTTTTTGTGGAGAGGAAGGAGTGAACATGGGTCTTGAAGAGTCCCATGTTGTAGGAGGGAGGAAACACAGAGGCCGGCAGCTCGTTCCACAGCCGAGCTGTTGAACTTAATAACGAATCGTAGAAGCGACCCGTTCTCATGTGACAAATGTCAACCGTGTACAAATGTTGGGCGCGCGTTTGGCGTGTATCCCGACTACGCACCGGTGCCGAAGGGATCAATGACGCTAGTTCCTCAGAGCATCTTCCATTGTAATACCGATAGAACAAGGACAGCAGCTAGATACAGATACAGATACTTGGTAAAATTTGTAGCTAGATACAGATACAAGATACATTGTAAAATTGTATCTGTATCTAGATACATATACTTTTTAAAAGTATCTCACAGATACTCAGATACATTTCTTCTTTTTTGGGGGAAAACTTATAAAAAATATATATTATCGAAAACAGCGATTACTTTGATTTCTTAAAGACGGTAGACGTAAACGCTTGTGATTATTTTACATATTTACACTTGCTTGTTTTATTCGTTGCCCAAAAAGATATTGGTAAATTGGCCTGCAAGCGGTGATAACATAAATGCATTAGGGGTCCTCGCGAGTACCTGGGTAGCATATTACTACCCGGGTACCCGACGCCCCTTGGATAAATAAAAAAATACGTGAACTATGTGCAACTTGATTACTTTGAGTTCTGATGGAAAATTAAAAATTAATGAAATTATTCATTATTTTTATTTTATTTATTAAATTCTTTTTTTTATATATATGGGGATTCCCGGGTACTCGGTTACTCGGGTTAGGACCCCTAAAATGCATGAATATAAACTGCTATAAAATATTATACACTGAGGTGTCAGATACTAGTAAAATGTATCTAGATACAGATACAGTTATAGAAATATAGCTAGATACAGATACACAAAAATGTATCTAGATACATATATGTAGATACTACACAACACTGGTTAGATGCAAGGTTATACAAATACCGTTTTGGACAACACACATTTTTTAGAAGGAAATGTGGTGGGAACATGTGGGAATACGCAACTTTCCATCGCTTACTTAAACACATTTTCAACATTCTTATCTATTGAATTTGACTGTAAGGCCAATGGTAGATGTCAGCACAGTACCATGGCCGGAAATATGATTCCCAGGGCCTCAACACTGCAAAATAGAAGGTGTGAAGCATACTTCCCTGTGCCCTTAAAAGGAAAATCAGATATTTTTTTGTTGTAAATATTATTTTATATTTTTTACTGCCTACCAAACCAATGATTACTGTTTTTGTAGGGTTCTGTTATTTTATTTAAAGTACAACATTGTGGCTTGTTTTCAAATTCTGAAACAAGTGAAGGCAGCCCTTCAATCCATCAGCCCACCTAAATGTGTGCTACGTTATTACGTCTCGGCAACCGGAGAAGCGAGCCACAACCACAGCAGAGATGCGGCCAAGATGACCCAACAAATTCATCCTGAGCTGATACATGAGATCAACAGGCTTGTTGAAGCTGGAGTTTCCTCAGTACGAGATGTTTCTCTATTGATGGAGCATTTTATTAAACATAAATTTCAGGATGGGGCAGAACCTGATCGGCTCAATTCAGGGTTTTTTCCGTCGTCAAAAACGGTGTACAATCACCTATCCAAGGCGTCATATAGATTGAAAAAATCTATTATTGACCAGGAGGCTTTGTCAATTCAAGTAGAACAATGGAAGCAGGAAAGCTCCAGTAACTTTATCTTCCGACCGTACAATGACGATGAATCACCAACAGATGACATTCAAACAAATTCCATTTTGTTTTATCATCAAAATGCATGGCAAAGGGATCTGCTTGCTCGATACGGCAGACTATGCCTTTTGGACGCTACTTACAAAACAACCAAGTATGCCCTACCGTTATTTTTCTTAACAGTTAAAACCAATGACGGGTATATTGTTGTTGGAACTTTTGTAGTTCAAACAGAGAGTGCAGAACTTATTTCTGAGGCCTTACGCATATTTGCCGAGTGGAATCCCGATTGGAATCCACAGTACTGGATGACGGATTTCAGCGAAGCTGAAATAAATGCTTTCGAGTCGACGTTCCTCAACAGTACGGTGTATCTGTGTTCCTTTCATAGAGAGCAAAGCTGGTTGCGCTGGCTCAGAAAGAGTGGAAACCTTCATGTTCCCAGTTCTGCCGATGAAATAATTAGCATGTGGCGTTCCATTGCAAGGTCTTCAACGGAGGATGATTATCAAGAAAATCTAAAAAGACTTTTTGACAGTGACGTGTGGGATGAGAATGTAAAAGCCAAGAATTATTTTACAACACAGTGGCTTCCTGTGGTCCATCGCTGGGTCAATGCCTACCACCAGCGTGATTGCTTGACATACATCAATACAAACAACGGCGTAGAGAGCCAAAACAAGGTCCTGAAACATACATTTTTAAAGTTCAACTCAGATAAAACTTTGACAGGTGTACTTAAGATTGTCATTGAGAGTTTCTTGCCAACCTCGTTCAAAAAGTATTGTTTAAGAAATTCCCATGTAAAACAGTACAACCAAGATGTCCCACCTTATTTAAAAAATAGACCTATTTCTTTTATAAAAAGATGTATGCGCAACTTGATAGTGGCAAGATCTGAGTACCATAGTGATCTTGTATTTGATCTGTCTGAAGTTATGTTTGGGGTGACAAGCAAAACTGTTGCTGAAAAAATTTACATTGTGGACTTCGAAAATGGGTCCTGCTCTTGTGTGTATTACGATAAGTGGAGATATCCATGTAAGCACATGTTTGCAGTTTTTGAGTTCAAACCAGAATGGGGGTTTGAGAAGCTGAATGTTATGTACCGAGAAAACCCGTACATTACAGTGGACTTGGCGTGTGCATATGGCATCATGAATAACAGCAACTTGTCATCACCACTGGAGGATAATCGCGATGATTCGTGTGACAGCGATAGTGATGGTGACGGCAACGTTGTGGTAGAGAACGATGTGCAACATACCGTGACCGATAATGAAGCTGAAGTGGATGATAGTATGGCCGGTAATAACAGGAAGAATACAGAAATGAACAGAGTATTAAGAGAACAGTTGAAAAAACTTATTGACCTAACGTACATCAACTGTGCATCGTTGGATCACCTGAAACAAACAAGTGCCTTAATTGACCAGTCGACAAGAGATTTGGAGAAGACCGTTCCAACATTGGGAGGTCTTCCATTGGAAACCAAATTTGTTGAGGCTAAACCTGCTGGAAGTAAAACATCAAGAGATAAGAATTGCCCAAAGGTTAATTTTAAGGAATTGCCTTCACGGAAAAGGAAGCCGGAGGGTACTTGGAAATACCAGGGTCGATCCGGGACGAATGCCAGTATTTGGAAGAAAGCTTCTCTTGGGCCTAATGTTGTGAATGAGGATTCCTCAAATGTTGACAACGAACAGTTGTCAAATTGAAGGTATTGTAATATTCCGTGTTGTTAACTACCTTAGACATTATAGTCTAGTCAGTGGGGGATAAAAAAGGGCTCCACCTTACAAAAGGTTAGGTAGTAGCGATTTTCACATATGTTGTTAAGATTGGGACTCTAAAGAAAAAAAAAGTTTTCGACCTTGGGGGGGTCGAGTTCGACCCGCCATCTTGGATTGAAGGTGCCAAAATTTGGTTTTTTCAAAATAATTATGAAATGGTTGATTTTACAACCAAATTGTTGAACGCAAACTTAAAGACAACTAAATTACCTACATTTTTACAACGCATTCAACACGTGACTGACTTGGTTGCTGTGGAGGGAAGATATCATCTGTCATGCCAGAAGCGGCTGCATCGTCTAACACCAACGGGACAAATAAGAGGACATCGTCCATCAAATGACGTTGACCAAGCGATGGAGAATATTATTTCATACCTTGCCGAAAATTCCGAAGAATGTCAATTTTCCCTGGATGACCTCATGAACCAAATTGAAGGAGAATACCGCCCGGATGTTAGGACTGTAAAATCTCATCTCACGAAGAAGTATGGCGAGGATATACTAATCATCGTCAAAAAAAACCGGTCGATTAATTGTCGTTTATCCAGAGAAATAGGTACCGAGAGGATGTCGAACATGGTTACCACGTCTGAAAATTTTGAATCTATAAAATTTAAACGTAAGGACAAAGTTATTCCATTAGTAGCAGTCAACGGCAGCATCAAGGTCGGCGAAACAACTATTTCCATCAACCCGCTAATGTTGTTCCAGAGAATGTGTATTGTGAAGAAATCCGACGAAGAATTGAAGGATTTCCTTAAATTCGAACTCGCCCCATTTCCTTTGTCTATATAAAATATATTTATGTCGAGTACGGTTTTCAGTTAGAAATTGGTACTTGTCTTTTTCTTTTATGATTTGAATTAATGCATTTTTAGTATAAAGATCTTTAAATGAAGGCACTTGAAATTCTTCGAATAATCGATCCGTTGGGTAATCGGAAGGTTTTCTTAATATTATTTTAATTATTAACCTTTGTACCACTTCTATTGGAGTAAGGTTAGTTTTGTATGTGGATCCCCAACTAATGATACCATATTGTAGAGTTGATTGGACCAAGGCATAATATATTAAATATAGGTTTTTTAAAGACAAAAAATTTCTGATTCTTAAAAATACATATATCAGTTTTCTGATTTTTTTTACAATTTGACATATTTGTTCCTTCCAATTATTTTTATCGATAATTACTCCTAGATATTTGATTGTGTTTGTGTTTTTTAGTATTGTGCAGTTTTGGAGACAGTAATTTTTATTATGTATTTTGGAATTGTCATGAATGATAATGTCAAAATTTTTAGGGATATCTTTTGTGTGTATTGCAAATGGAATTACATATGTTTTATCGCTATTTAGTGATAGTAAATTAATGTCGAAGAAATTCTTAAGAGTATTTATGTCTTCAGTGGCTTTAAGTATGACGTTTTCCCAAGTTTTTTCGCTTATTATTAGAACTGTATCGTCGGCATACAAAGTAATTTGGCCATGTAGTGGTTGAAAGAAAATGTCGTTAACATATATGGTGAAAAGAATTGGTCCAAGCACTGTACCTTGCGGGATTCCAAAGTCAGAATGTTCTTTATCGCTATTAACATTATTTATTTTTACGACTTGTGGTCGATTTTTTAGGTATGTAGTTTGAAATCCATTTAATCGCGTTGTCTTTCATACCTATATTATTCAATTTTTTCAGTAGAATCTTAGGGAATATGCTATCAAAAGCTTTCCTGAGATCAATAAATATACCTGCACATTTTTTACCTTTATCTAAAGATTCGTAAATGTATGAAGTTACGTTAGCAATAGCATCTTGTGTGCTGAGAGATTTTATAAATCCAAACTGGTTTTTGTGTAGTATTTTATTATTATCTAGAAAATTGACCAATTGTTTTTTAACTATTTTTTCAAAGATTTTTCCTATATTTGAAATTAAACAGATTGGTCGAAAATTTGTTACTTGATGTGGATCTCCAGATTTGTAAATAGGTGACATTATTGTATTTTTGTAGTTCGTTGGAAATATTCCTTTTGTCAAACTTAAGTTTATTAAATGAGTGATTGGTTTTATTAAATAAGGTTTCATAGATTTTAACATATGTGCCGTAATAGAATCAAAACCGGGAGACGAACCTCCTTTCATATTATCTATTATTTTTATGATTTCACATTCTGTTGTTGTTTCAAACGTTGAGAGTATATTACGTTCCTGTAAGTTTTCATTATTATGATTTTCCGGGATAAAAGATTTTTTGATATTTTTCGCAAGATTTGTTCCGACATTAGCAAAAAAAGAGTTAAATATGTTTGCACATTGTTTAGGTTGCATATTGGCATCTATAATTTTGCTATCATTTATAGTAACATAATTCATAGTAATGTAACATAATTTCGAAATCTACCATCGCTGGTATATCTGTGGAGTAGACCTACTGGGGATACCACAATAAAAAAATGCGCCATATTCTCTACCTCATGGTGGTGTGGAAATGAGTTAACAAAATTATTATAATTATGTAATGAATAACCCGAAAAAATTACAAAGTTGGTGTTGGGTACGTAATGCTTGATTTATCTGTCATGTTTTTGAAGGGGTTTGTTCCCTCAATGTTAATACATATTTCCTTTGTGTGGTGTAATGTATTATTTTTCCATTAATAAAATAATATCAAATATCAAATATGTATCAATGAATTGCCCAACTTCCTTCATTGCTCACTTATCCTTCAACATGCTATATGGCATCCAAATTTTCACATAGACTCCAAGTAATGCTAGTTTTACTTTCCCATAGGTGTACTGTTTTGTAATGTAAAAAGATTAGATACTTTGAGTATATATAGGTCTTGGGATTATGTATGAGAATAAGTTGACATTTCGTCCTCATATCGAAGGGGTGTGCCAGTCGGCCTTAAAAATGTTAGGGTTTGTTCTCCGAACCGTCAGAGTTTTTCGGGATACCCGTGTTCTGAAGATTTTGTACTTCTCCCTGGTCCGCAGTAGGCTGGAGAGTGGTTCGCTTATCTGGAATCCTCATGAGGTGGGGTGCTCCCTCATGTTGAAGGGTTCAAAAAAAGTTTATATGAGGGAGTACGGCCACTATCCATGGCTCTACCCGACGAACTTTCTTCTGGGCATGCTGGGACTTCACTCCCTGCAGCTCAGAAGGGAGGGGTATGCCGATACCCACTTATTCAGACTGCTGCGAGGCTATATTGAGAACTCAGCCATTCTGGAGCGCGTGTACAAAAGTTGAACATAGGGCCTACCACAAGTCTTTTACTGTCCAAAAGTTAATTATATTTGCAGGAATTAGAATGTGGTTGCCATACCAAACAGTCTTTATTAAGGCTTTGGAATCGACTTTATGATATTGGCCCTATAGTAATGTAATCTAACCAAATGAAATCAAGGTGCAAGAATCGTATGAAACGAAATATGAAAATTAGCTATCGGCTGCTCGGCAATATTCGGAAATGCTCGGCCGTGACGTCACAAAAAAAATCTGAGCGGAGAACCAATTTCAAATAAAGCGCCGAAACACTTGACTTCGGGTATGCTCGGAAATGTTGGCCACGTCCCCTGTCGATTAGTCGCTGTGCATATAGCGACTCCCGATTTGAAACTGTCAAACGGCAAAATTCCGTCATCTCTTTCTGTTACACGAGTCATTATGGTAGAGAGCGAGAGATCAAACCAATCCTTCTTTTCTCACCAATGAGATCTGAGCTTTTAGCCATATTATTCGTTTTCTATAAGAATTTTGAGGTGGGCGTGGCGGTTTCAAATGAGTTTCAAGGCCAAAGCTTAGTTAAATGCCCCTGCTCAATAACAAGCCACGCATAAATAAACCAAAATAAACCACTCAAAGATCCGGTTGCATAGATGAAATCCAACTTTGACAGTTTTGTCTATAGATATACCACTATTACGACTCATGTTTTGACACTTTGACACATAAATATACCCTTTGACATAATTTGGACGTATTTCTGCAAACTGGATCCAACCCAAAAAAATCATAAAATGAGTAATAAATAATAATAAACTATACCACTGCGAAGAGTTTTTTTGTTCATATTCTAAAAATTAAATCCAGGCTATAAAGTATCTAAGTACAAACTTATGATTGTGTAAAATATTACAAAGGTCTGTTAGCGGTTTTTTATAATTTACAAAAAAGATTCAAGAAGTATGATTCTAGTTTGCATAAATAATTTAAAAATTCATGTGGTGTCCAAAGCACATGGATCCTGTTGCGTTATTTCAAATGAAAGTACAATTAACTTATTTGATTTTTCAAAATAGATCCAGGTCATGTGGATCCTTTTAACACTGGGATGTATCGATTGATTGATATTTTATAATTTTTTCAAACGAAATCCAATCAGCGTGGATCTTTATTGAAATCTCAAATCGTCTTATTTTTTCTCTACTTATTTACACATAAAAGTTCCACATATTCACGGTAAAATACAATGGATCTTTTAAAGCTTTCAATAACAAATATAATTAACAGCCGGAGGTGCTTTTGTTGTTATGTTTTTATGAAATGCACCTTCATAATTGTCAGTGGCAACTATTTAGGGTGACCTGTAAAAAGGCAGAAAGAGGAAATTTGAGTTTACCAGAAAAGAAAGAAACATACAAAAATATGTGCTATACTAATTAGAAAAATACTACAGGCATGAAAATTGTTATGCAAAATTTCTAATGCCCTAGATGACATCAAAAAAATTATGACTTATATGAAGTGGAGGTATGTTAGACCACATTTAACAAATATAACCCTATCAAAATACAAAAACATTTTCTTAGGTTCAATCTGCGTACCAAGCCTCTGACAAAATATACGTGCAACAAGTATGATGCTTTGCTGTTCAAGAAAAAAATCACAAATGAGGCTGAATACACCATCTGGTTTTTAAGCGAATTAAACATCACAACAATTTGTGTAAGTGTTTGCAAAATAAAATGAGAAGTGACTTGATGATGGTTAAAAGTAATCCTGAGGCTGAAACCTTAATGTTTAACTTACAATATAATTATAAGAAACAGCTGTGGGGGTACAATCTGAGCATTCATGTTGGTTCAGATGACAAATTAGCAACGAATGGGTAGAGGGTCAAGCTAGGAGAGGCACTCAGGAGGTGGCATCGTACCTCATTAGATACATGAACAAAAAATAAGTTTTGGAAACTTATTTTCTGGAGAGATAGTTGCGGCTGTCAAAACCGAAACATATAATAAAGAAAATTTCCTGCGATAGTTTAGAGACTTTGACTAAATAGATACGGCACTGAATATACATATACACTCCAGAAGACTATATGCACGTAATGCAGACATGCAAACGCAAAATCCCTTAACGGTCAATAAAATGGACCCTTCGTATTTTTTCTGCTCTGTGGTATTGGGGAAGAATATTGCGTATAGAAAAATAACAACGCATGAAAAAAAGTTTAGACATAAAATTTAATTGCTTTCAGCAATATATCTTTTATCATGTATATCTGTACCACTAACTAACTAATCCCGCAGGGGTAGGCAGAGAGGACGGACCGCCAAACAACTCGGTCTTGGCAAATGCTTCTTGTCTCATTCACATTCATACATCGTCTCATACACACTCCTCTGTTATATTATCCCCAAACATACATAAGGCCGAATCAAATCCGTCGCGTCTAATTCTCACCCACCCATTCAAATCATATGCAATTATAATCCTTTCATTCATATTTTTTAGTCTCATTACATCATTCACACTAGTCCAAAAATCATCTTTCACTTCGTCATTTTCAGAATTAACAGGGGCGTAGCAAATAATAAGAAACACCCTTGTCAAACCGATTTTGAATCTGATCCACATAATTTGTCGGACTTACAGATTCATACTGCAACATACATTCAACCATTCTGGGAGACAAGCCCTCTCCGTATCTGGTCTCTCAGACCAAATGACGAGCCTATCATTATGCTGCATTGTACCGCTCCCTTTTTTCATACTCTATGTTATACAAAGCATAATATACGTCCAAACATTTGCTCATCATTGTATCACACATTCTTTCTTTCCATTCCTACTCTAAAATTCCATATGCCAATTCGACATTGATCACTTTCCGTTCTCCTCTTTGCGCCACCGAAGGGTTGGTGATGTGATGGATAGCGAACCTCATCGACACCTTTATCGGCCATTCCCGTCCAAGGACTACTTATAACATCTTATTTACAAAATCTTAACATACCGTTAAATACACATAAAATACATACATATGTATACAATTTACAACACGTGTAAAAAAATAACAAATAGCTTAATGTAATATTTTACTTAATCCTAAACCCAATCAAAAACGGTTCAAAGATGACTAAACGAAGAAACTACCACTAAAAATTGATATTTTATCACTGTGTATAATTGTTTTAAATCAATCAATCCATATCGACAGAAAACAATGGGCGCGGGTTCAGTTAGATATCATCATTTCATCCCTCCACCCGCGCAGGAGTACGGGCGGTGGGTAGCGGGGGCTGCAGCTTGGGTTGCAGGAGTCTCCAAATGACACTCTTCTTGTGCGGGGGGAGATTAAGAGAAAGGAAGATTCTGTGGCCGAAGCAATGGACAGGTCATATGGCCCACACACATGGCCTACAATCTATAACGGCACCGGCGAAGGTGGGTATATGGCGGACAGCGGTTTTTGCAGTATTGGTACGGTATGGGCGATGGCACGGGGAAAGGGCCGAAGGGATGACCACGTCTGGTGGATGAATTACTTATGTGTTAAAAGGACCCAATCCCAGCAACGATAATTAAGTCAGCAACGTCATCAGCTATCGGAAGGTTGAAAGAACCAAAGCGCACACCAGATACTAAGTTCGGTGAGCGTGCTTTCGCCGTGTCAGGACCTAAAGCTTGGAATGGACTGCCACATGATTTGAGAATGATCGCAGACCCGACAGAATTTAGGTCTAAACTTAAAACACACCTTTTCAGACAGTCGTATACATAATTTCGGAAAACCTCCACTTTCACAGTCGACGGCAATTTAAATTAACAAAATGCAAAAAAAAAAAATATATATATATTAAAAATAAAATAAATAATAATTCAAAATAAATAAATAAAAATGATAACAACTAACAATTTGCAGGCTTTTTAAGACAGTTAAAATACAGTAAAATT
This sequence comes from Hesperophylax magnus, assembly GCA_026573805.1. Lineage (NCBI taxonomy): Eukaryota > Metazoa > Arthropoda > Insecta > Trichoptera > Limnephilidae > Hesperophylax > Hesperophylax magnus. The sequence goes on along the minus strand of JAIUSX010000190.1, from coordinate 64,315 downwards.
AAAATAATAAAAAAAAAAAAAAAAACTATAGCAGACCTAAGGTCAAGCGATGACCAGTGTTTTTTGATATAGTGTCCTCTGCGTCCAGCTTTATCTTTTATAAGCATAAACTTTTTAAATAAGTGTGTTTGTCGGAAGTGACTTGCCAGGTAAGTATGTTTTGGTATCTTTTCTAAATAACAAATGTAGATCCTAGGAAATAAATTGTACAGCGCCCTTGAGGTGATTTTTCACAAAAACGGCGCTCTACAAATTATCCAATTATTATTATTATTATTATTATTAATCCACAAAATAGAATTTTGTTAAAAAGATTCACCCCATTATTAATGAATATCTCTTTATTCCCCATCTTAGTAAATCCTACATATCACATTTCGAAATAACACATAATCCTCTACTGTAACAGAAATAAGGTCAGTAAAATAATTACACATGATTTTTAAATCCGACTTTAAAACTTAATTATCTCTAAAATATGCTGGTGTGGGTTGGATACAGTTTGCAAAACTACGTCCAATTTAATAGGGAAAAAATATTCGTAGTAATCATAATCATTTTTGGAATATGATACGGAGTGATTTATTTATGGATGATAACGATTGAGCTGCATTTTTTCCGCAAAATTTTATCAGTCAAAAATGAAACACCAAAAAGTAAAAAAAAAAAATGGTTTTCTGATCGTGGTCATATGAAGATTACACGTTTTCTTAAAACTATTAACGTTTTTTTAAACAAAATTACAGTTACATGAAATACACAAATTTATAAACAAATACAGCAAATAAGGGTAGATAAAAATACAGATGATTAGAATAGTGTGTTAAGGCGAAGCTTAACGCTAAATCACTATTTTGATTAATCTTTATAACGAATTGGTGTACATTATGAATATCAAAAAATATGCTTTAGATAAATTGAAGGTTTTCCTGTCGTTTCGCTTGAGTAGAATACAAATAAAAAAATAATTACTCAATAAAAAATATAAATGTAAACTACTAAAAAAAATATTTTTTCAATATAAATGTATGAACGCGTAAAGGAAACAACTTTAAAAAATACAGTATAATCTTTGACATCATTATCAGTTTCACTTGATTAAATTTTTTGTATTCTTATAAAATTATTTACAAAATAAATAAAAAGCAGTTTTGTGCTTGAAATCGAACATTTCTAGACCTTGTTTGTCAAGCGATTTTAAGGCGATGCACTACGTCGTGTAATATTTTAAATTGAGCCGCTATCAATAACAACCCTTACGTAGATGGCGATAAGGTTTAAATTCCCGCTTAACACCATCCGCCTGTTTTGATTTATGCAAGAAAAAAACATGGCCAAAGAGTGCCTTTTATTTTATTTTGTCGATGTCCAGGCATAAATATTTAATTTTTTCTCGATCATTTTATAAATCACTTAATTTGCCACATTATACAATAAAATCATAACCGAAAATGGGTTCGTAAATAGGAGATTTTGAACATTAAAGCAGTTTTCATCGCCTTAATGCCTATTACCTACAATATACACATTTTTGGCTTGTAGCTTCCTCTTAACATAAACCGTACGTAGAGAGAGTACAGAGCTGGTAATAATTATGTAGGAAATTACAGAATTATAAAAATAGGAACCTGTGCACAATACTAGTGAGTGTTCTTCGTTATTTAAGAGCACATTTTTTTCCAAAATTAGTAACAATTTTTTTAAAAACATAACTATGGTTATATGAAACAGACAAACTTATAAACAAATACAGCAAATGAGAGTAGACAAATATACATATATAAAATGTATAAAAATAGACAGATGATTCAGTCAGAGTTGGCATTACTAATCACTAGTACAGGGAAAACTATGGCTAACAACTAACTAACTAACCATCACGACGTTTCTCCGCAGGGGTAGGCAGAGAAGACGGACCGCCAGACATCTCGGTCTTGGCACACACACATTCACATTCATACATCTATACTTTTCTATTATTCTGATTCCTGATATGGTCGAAGAAATAACAACTAATATATATATATTAGAAATACTAGATCTTAGACCTTAGGGCAAAAACATATCCAACAAGCAACTACCAATACAACATTTGGGAAAAAAAGCTTCCTATACTATGGTACTAAACTCTACAAAAAATCCAACTCTCATTCAAAACTCACAACAATATTATAATATTTAAATCTCAAATAAAAAGCTGGATACAAAACATAGGGAGATAACAAATAGAAAATATACTAAGACCGAATACAAACTGAAACCGAAACCACTCAACTGCACCAAAAAACACCATGAAATATATTTATAATTATTTCAGAAAAAATACTACACAATATATTTATAATTAATTCATTATATTATTTATATACTAAATTTTAATAATATGTAAATGAAACCCTCAGCATGGGAGATCTCAGTGAGGATATCTTTATCTCTATTTGTTGCAAAAAGGAATTATTATTATTATGTATAATGTTATACATATTCATTTCAATATATCTTATCTTTGTAATCTTATCCGGTTTGGAAAAGTGATATTACTGAAATGATTGATGACTTTTTTATATATTTAATATTTTGTGGAATATAATATAATGTACGTCAATCGAAGTTGAAGATTATTTCATTATCTAGTAGGTATATAAAAAATCCTATTTGTAAATTATGTAAGGAAAAAAGTTTTCTTATTTTTCTTGTTTCAGGAACAGCCCTAAATTTAAAGAAAATCATTTCTAAAAAAAATGCACGAAAAGGAGTCACTTTATTGATGTCAATTTTAAAGATAATAAATAAATAAAAATGCACATAGATTTAAAAGATTTATAATCTCATTTTATTCAAAAGATACAAATTATGTCTATGTTTAAATTATTTCATTTTCACTGCATTTGGTAAATACTGATGACTCCTGGTTTAGTGTGGAATTTGGTTGGCGTTTTTCTTGGATTTCCAGTTGAATTTTATCTCAAAGCTTTAAGTAATAAAAGCCCACGTTGACTGCGCTGGTATTATATTAATCCATTTTTGGTTTGTCACAATTATAATCTGGATTTGTAGTTATTGATTATAACTTTGTTTCTTGTAGTAAAGGATGATTTCTTTCTCATTGAAGCGTTGATGTAAGATTGAAGCCAATTTTTATAAATCATTTCAGGTGGGAGTAGTATCCTTCGTAGCAGTGTTTTGGACGCAGATCAAGTGAGAAAAACTATACACAAAACAATGGCCACGATAATGAGAATTATAAGAACAATCCCCAATCCACATGTTAAAATATTAAAGGCTGTGCATGCTAAACAGCTAAAGCAACTGCAGATTGTTTTACACATCTTAGATGATTCTTCAACAATGTCAACACTGAAATACTAGTGAGTATTTAAATTCACAAATTTCACTTTATTTTGCAGCTCTTTCACGGCACCAAAAACAATCAATTCCCTCTGTTTGGTTCAAATAATTTTCGACACTGGTTACTAATTTTTTCGTTACTCATAATATATCTAATCTCACTATCTTATCCGGTGTGACAGTGATAATATTAAATATTGATTAATTATTATTTTTACTTACTCCAAATGGATAGGTTCGCAAAACCACGCATAGCTAAATGAGAATAGGTATTTCAGAAACAGGGTCAAACTTAGGCCACTAAAGGATAAAGGCATTAATTATGCATTACTGTCAAAAGATATGTACAAATGTAATATTATACAGGAAAGGTTCTCACAGCTGTTTTTACAATACATTTAAATAAAAATCAAAATTTGATGGGTGTGCACACAATATATTTACCATATTATTTAATTAATAACATTCCTAAAAATATTAATATTGAAACATGTGAACACTGCTTACCGCAGTTTAAAGCCAATGAAACCCAATCGTGCCGTATATGTATATGGTACACGTCTCTATGGTTATAAAACCTTGGACCTCAAAACAAAGGCAATCAATTTACTCCAAGTATTCGAAATGTGGATAATGAAGAAATGGTTGAAATAGCCTGAGGCGCACGAACCCACTGAGCCTGGCGCGCCTTTCATCTCACTGGAGCACCAGGAAGCCCAGTGGTCTTCACCACCAGGAAAGAAACATTACAGTCGAGATACCGACTATATTCTCGTGACCGCACTCCGCCACCGTCCATGTCAGCTTCTGACCGATCATCTCCACTACAGCGACGAGCATCGGTCCGGAAGGATTCATCATCAGTAACAAACCACTACAGCACTGACTACACAATTGCGATACTACAACCTCTTTCACTTGGACAATTTTTTCCAAAAACCTTTTTGAAGTTCCTGTCTGCATTTGCATGTTATCTCTATGATCTTAGTATTTAATCTGGAATGATTTATTGGCGCTTGACAGTAAATCCACTGGAATTTTGATAAGGTCTGTAATGAAAACAGCAACCATCCTGCAAAAATCTCATATTATCTATATGCATGACTAAAACTGTATCTACTTTTCCATGAATTTCTTTCTACATATCTATAATATTTTTACATGCTGCTGACCATGTAGTGTTTTAAAGAGATTATCTCCTTAGTCGAGGGTAAGGTTCAAGACCAGCAATTCAGAGGTTGCGGGTTCAAATCCTGCGTGAAGTAAATTTTACTTTGTGTTATTTCACGCTTTCAAATGCCTCTTTAATAATCAAATAATGATAAAATTAGTTCTTAATAAATTGTGAAATCAAAACTTATATAATTTATGTATTTTATAATGATTGATTTATAAAAAAGAAACACACAAGTTACCTAGTATGTATTACAAAAATAATTCACCATGATATTCATCGCTATAATGCTATGTGTATTTTTTATCAGTAGTTCAAAGTATCAACCAACAAAGAATGTAGGTACCTACATAACATAGCTTCTTGTAATTGAATGATAATGAGGTTTGCTCACTCAGTGTACTGCAATCTAACCTGTGACATTCTGTGATAACAAAACACAACTTTTTACTTGGCTAATAGTTTTTAAACGCGATTCTTTTAACTTGCTATGAAGGGAAATAGTATAATTCTTCTTCAACCTGCCCCGTACAAGCTGGAAGATGTCCAAAAACAGGTCTTTTCAAATGAAGCGCTGAAATTTCTAAATGAAATTGTGAATGTCTTTGACAGCGACATTGATACACTGTATTCAGATCGATTGGAAAAGAAACAGTTCTATCACAACAATGATAAACTGCCAGTTTTTAAACAGTCTCCGGAAAGAGCTGATAAATCTTGGAGAATCGCGCCACTTCCAAACAGATTAAAGTGAGTACCGAAGTTTTGTTTGTAATAATGTACTCCTCTCGAATAGAACCAAATCTGAACTCCGTAACAACAGTGGTAAGCAACGGCTCAGTGGGCTGGATTTCTGTGAATGCTGTGCGCGTGATCTTTTGGAAAAAATAAGTCAAATTCATTGTCTTGGAGAGACCTATTTGGAGGAGGAAACAACGTGCATTGTTAACTTGCCGAGCGGCAGTAGTGAGGGTGTGCGGCTGTCAGTAGTTGCCAGCGGTCTGCAGGCTGTAATTTTTATAAAATGTGAATACCACACGAAGGTCCCAACTGCTCCCAACCGTATGGAATAAGTGAGACATGAAAGGGTGTCGACTGTCGCAGAGCTATGAAAGTTATGCAATTGGTGTGTAGGTAGAAAGAAAGGCGGGGCACCTCTCCCCTGTTTCTATTATCAATGAAAGCCTTTTGTGATCTCTTAGAATGTTCGAATATGGCTGCTAAATATATTATTTCTCTATTAGATGCGGCCGTGTTGTAATTGGCGACGTATCTCCATCCAACACCGCCCACTTGGCGGACTCTTTGAACTGCGATGCCCAGGCCGTTCAGGTGGACTTTGATGATGGCCACTGTCCGACATGGAAGAACCAGATACAAGGATACCACAACATAATGCAGGCTGTCAACGGGAAGCTCAGTGGAGCACCCTTTAACATCAGTACTTGTCCAATTCTGATGCTAAGACCGAGGGCGTGGAATATTACTGAGCATAATGTTCTTGTAAGTCCTTCAAATTTTGTATAAGTCTTAACTATGTCTATCGGCATATGTACCACTTACAATTGCAGTTTGCTCCGCACTTTCAAAGCATTGCAACCAGTTAGGCTAATGCCAGCTAGTAGTAAATAGTGTCCACGCAAGTTTCGGGGGCTCAATCAATTTTTAGCTAAGTCCTTCATTATTATATCAACATTTTTCACTTATAATGATAGGATTAGGAGAAATTCTAACATTGGCAGGTTATTCTTAATCCAGAATGTTTGTTTGTTTCAAAATGGTTGCACCTACAAATGCCGCAGTGTGACGAGCAGATTGCAACACTTGATTATAATATTTGATTAAGTATAACATTTGATTAAGATCAAGATTTGATTGCAATACAAATGTATTTCATCACAACATTAGCACCCGCATAAGTATCATTATTACATTATATTATGTTATTCCCGAAAATACTAATTTATGACAGTTTGTTTTGCATTTTAAGTGATTTGTTTCTATGAGAAGATATCCAATATATAGATAATAATATAGATATTGGTGTACGGTGTCAGCTGTCTGCCTATGTAGCATGTGGGATAGATTACATTGAAACGGCCAGCGTTATAAAGGTAAATGATTTGTTTTCAGGTGAATGGGAAAGAAGTCCCCGGGGCGTTGGTAGACTTTGCAATTTTGATGTTCCACTGCGGAAGAACTCTATCAGAAACAGGCAGCGGACCTTTCTTCTACCTGTCCAAAGTAGAGGGGGCTTCTGAAGCCAGACTGTGGAATGACATCTTCATCTGGACCCAGAAAAAGCTGAGCATCCCCCGAGGGACCATAAAGGCCTGTGTTCTCATTGAAAATATTTTCGCTGCCTTTGAGACAGTGGAGATTTTGTACGCACTTAGGGAACACTCTCTCGGCTTGAATTGTGGAATCTGGGATTATATTGCGTCCATCATTAGCAAGTTTGGTGAGTTTAATTATAAATTCCATCTATAAAAATATCCTTGTGGCAGGCGTTAACCCCTTTTAGAGGACCCTGAGGAAAAACATCCCTAAGGGCCTATGTCATCTTTGGGGAAGCTGTGTAGCGAGTCTTTTTAGTGAAAGGAAGGAGAGAAAGTTCTGGGAAGGAAAAATGTATGAGGGGTGGGTAGGAATCTAGGGGTCAGTGTGTCCCTCCCGCTGCGGTGCAAAGCGATGGGTCGAGAGAGTCCGGTTGGAGTCTCCCTCGACCAGTCTCTCAGTCAGCAGGTGGGCAATTACATCCGCTGTCAAGACATATCTGTATGAGGGGTGGGTAGGAATCTAGGGGTCAATGTGTCCCTCCCGCTGCGGTGCAAAGCGATGGGTCGAGAGGGTCCGGTTGGAGTCTCCCTCGACCAGTCTCTCAGTCAGCAGGTGGGCAATTACATCCGCTGCCAAGACATATCTGTATGAGGGGTGGGTAGGAATCTAGGGGTCAATGTGTCCCTCCCGCTGCGGTGCAAAGCGATGGGTCGAGAGAGTCCGGTTGGAGTCTCCCACAACCAGTCTCTCAGTCAGCAGGTGGGCAATTACATCCGCTGCCAAGACATATCTGTATGAGGGGTGGGTAGGAATCTAGGGGTCAATGTGTCCCTCCCGCTGCGGTGCAAAGCGATGGGTCGAGAGAGTCTGGTTGGAGTCTCCCTCGACCAGTCTCTCAGTCAGCAGGTGGGCAATTACATCCGCTGCCAAGACATATCTGCACAGACAGACTGAGTCGCAGCATCGTGTGGCGGGGTACAGTTAGTTTGATATTAATATAGTGGAAGACTAAGAAAATAATTTAAAATAAGTGTATAAGAGAAGTTGGCATAATTTCAATGTAGAAATGTTTGATATATTTATCAAGAGAAAATTTATAGTGGAAGACTTTCAAGTAATAATATAAAAATAATACAATAATATTTATTCATAGTAGGTATTTGCATGTTTCCTTCAATTGAGCACTTTTAAATGGTAACCGGATAAAACAGAATAGGCTAGGTTTATTCTTATGCTTTTCTTCAATGTTCTGTTTTGTTTGGTCGGAGGAACTCTTTTGAATGTAGAGTAGATATTTATTAGATTTCTTTACAGGAAACAGACGAAAGTTCCTGCTTCCGGATCGTAAGAAGCATTTGAACGCTGAGAACCCCTTCCTGAAAGCCTACCTGCTGATGGTGGTGAAGGACTGTCACGAGAGGGGTGCTCCGGCCACGGGGGGCATGGTGGCTGCGGTGCTCAAACCTGCCATGGATGGGACTTGCCCAGAGTCAGTATATTTCTTTTTTATCTACTTTGTCATATTAACTCTTTAGATTGCTTTTAGCGACCGCCTTTCTCCACTACGAATCCAGAGGTCGCGGGTTCCAATCCCGGTGTGTGCAATTTTATTTATTGGGCTGATCACGTCATCGATGACCAGTCTCAAAAAGCCTATGTTTGTTTTTAAACCGGCGCTGTATTTTGTATAGGAGTTGAGACGTTTTTAATTCTTAAGATTACTCGCTTTTAACATCGAAGAACACTAGGTAAAATGTTAGCAACTTGTCACTTTTGTTATCGTATTGAATCAAAGGGCAAAAAGGGAATATATGACCGGACTTGATGAACAACTTAACGGTGTATAATAACCTGCATTAAAACATTTCCATTAGTTCAAATAAGGATGTGGACCAGAGCTGTCAATGCATATGTTCTAACATACCCAAAAGGGATGAAGAGATTTTCAAATTTCCCACAAGTTCATTTACCTCCAAAATGAAATAAATTTTTATTGAAATTAGCATTTATTTTTCGTTATCTAGTCATTTTCGGATTTTCTCTTTCATTCAGACTTTAATTATAGACATTTTTTGAAAATTTGATATGAACGAAAACCAAATATAGTGCATTCTCGCGATTATTATTTTATAATATGGTTGTATAATCAAGAAATGCCCAGAATCCCCACAAAGAGGTTCTACCCGCATAAAACCACTTCTTGAAAAATCTTTGAATTTCCCCGCATTTGGGGAATTCTCCACGAATTGGCAACGTACATGGATGTGTATTTTGTAGACCATAGGTATATTACTCATTTAGACTGGGTGTGATCAATCAGCAGGTCAGTTTCAACAGCCAAACGGTGTGTTTTAATAATTTATTCATTTTTAAATGACGATTTACAAATTCTACTCATAATAGAATTTATGTAAAAGCCTTTTTAGGCTTATATATATAAATAAATAAATTGCCTACCTAACAAAATAATAATTTATGTAATAATTTACTTTGTTAATTACGTTTTTCTTTTATTTTTATGATCCAATTTATTTTTTATTATTATTATTAGATTGATAATATGTAATACCTATTGTCAATAAAAAAAAAAAAAATAATATAGTATAAAAGATACATATTCAGAATCAGCGTTTGTTGATTTATATGAATATATATTATTAAAGCCGTAATATTTTTCATTGTAAGTTCCTTATCGCAGTGTTTAATACCGTTTGTGCACACAATTCTTCAACACTGCAAATGCAGGGGTTCAGCCCCTAGAGGTTAATTAATATCTGTTATTGCATATTTAATTCTTAGAAAGTAGTATATTTATGATGTTCCAGACTGGTAGCTACTCTAAGTGAAGACCACCATTCAGAACGAAACACTGCTCGAAATGGCTTTTGCCGTATTTAGTGACCATATCAATAGCCAGAAAAAGTACTTCCAAATTTCCTTTTCCCCATTTCCATCTCTTTAGTCTCACAACATGAAGATGCCGTAGTCAATACAACGCAAGGGAGCCGCTAACAACTAGCAAATAAACAATTTAAAGTTTTTTCCTCCCCAGGAGTTCACAGTTAATCAACAACGTAATCAGAGCAAAGCTTAGAGAAATCAATGCCGGAGTGGATGGATTTTTAGTTTATGATCTCAGGATTGTGCCGTTTGTCAATGAGGTAAGTGCGATAGGTTATTTTCAATTTTTGATAAAATCAAAGTCATTATTATTATTATCAAAGCATCAATGATAAATGTGGTTGATGTACCCAAGGCGTGATTTAAGGTACGGCGTAGGAAGTAAGGTAGTAAGTATATAGATAAGACGTTGATAATCAATGAAAATAAGTAATTGAACATGACTTATCAGAATAATTCTGGATAGGTAATATGTAATGTCTTATTTACACTTGGGTTGGGTATTGCATGCCCCAAGTGGCGGTTCAGGCAAAAAGTATTCAAAGGAAGCCTAGATTACTTCAATTATTATTAATACCCAATTATTATGTACAAGCGCGCGGTGGTTGACCTCTCGTAGCTGCTTGACTAGCTCCTACCGCACAACACAGTAGGTACAGTGTACAATTCTGTGTCATCAGGAGGCCTGAAACATCGCCGCGTTGATTTGATCTTCCGCTGGCAAGGTATGTTGGTATACATACATACTATAATATATACACACATGTTAATGCCTCCCCACAAACTGCCACTGCACGCCCCACACAACCACGCTGGAATAAGCTCTTAGTGCTTTTTGTAGACATTTAAGTGAATAAAATAACAGAATTTTACCTACTAATAAAACTCCAATTTTGTATACTGTTTCGATGTCTGGAATCCAATATTGTCCTTTATCTGATACTTTCTACTCAAGGCAACAACTCAACTGTGATGACTTGAATTGGTAGCGAGAAGGAATAAGCTTGCGTGCATTTTATTAACAGTTGTGGAAAAAGCAGTGCGCATCCGCACCCAATCAACTTGATGTAATTCCCGACACAAACGTGACACCGTCCGACCTCTTGTTGATGCCCGAGGGTGGGATTTACCGGGACGGCCTGAAGCATAACATCGCCGTGTCTATCCTCTTCTTCTACTACTGGCTCGCCGGCACGGGGCATTTCTTCTACGATGGATTGGTGGAGGATTCTGCCACGGCTGAGATATCCAGGTCTCAAGTGTGGCAGTGCATCAGACATCAGGCAAGTCAATAGTTAACTTATTCTGTAAATGTCAGCAAACCCATTTTTAGAGTTCTGTAATACCACAAAGGTAGTCTGTATGCTAATGGATATTTAGTAAAACTCGCTTATAAATTTTATCAAGAGACCAGCAACAAAAAATCTTACGTGGGCAAACCTTTTCGGTCAAATAGATGGCTATTTTATAATTTCATTATTCAAGGGACCGATCCCTCCCGATTTCCGAAAAAACATATGTAGAAATCTTATATGCGACTTTCACTGAATTTCAATCTTCAACAATGGAGGACAGGTGACAACAGCAAAAAGACAATCACTTATCTTATGGTGTGCACGAAGGTTACCACCAAAACTTTACAGTTTTTGAAACGGCCACCCAACAAGTATATACAACCAACAAGATAAAGTGTACTCAATTTAATGACCATTGCAAGTCTCGGATAGCTTCAACTTCTTCACCTCGTCCTAATTATTTTACAAGGTACCAAAAGGATGTGTCCTGAATGCGTCCAGGAAACGCTTCTAGTCCTGCTTGTTCCTAAATACCTGATTCCTTATTATAAAACCATAATGTAATGTTATAAATTATCAATGTTCAGGTTTCTCTGGAGGATGGTGCACAGGTAACCTATAATCTGATTGAAAAGATAGCCACAGATTTTACATCGGTTGCCCACAGGAATCTCTGCAGGTCGAGGGAGGAGCGGAAGAGGCTAAGCGCCGCCAAGTACATGTGCCTGGAGCTGTTCATCATGAGAACTGCTCCGGATTTCATCACCACCTATCTGAACGACAGTCACAAGTTTAGGACTGTGCATAATAAGAATCTGTTGAGAAGCAATTTATAAATGATGTAGGTTTTTTTAAATCATTGAACGGTAGAATCTCAGTAATCCAGTTTTTCAAACTTTCCAGTAATCCGGCAATTGCAGTTGTTGGGAAACCACAAGGTATACATATAATAATAATGACTGAAATTTGATGAAATTAAAGATCTACAAAAATGTGTGTGTTTTCCTTTATAGGCACAATTAAAAAAAAATAATAATTTGATAGCAGATATATATTTTTTATACCGAACCAACATTAACAGATACAAAAATATAACTTTCAATACAACACATCAGAACTCCTCTAATTGTAATACATACATAGTGTTATTAGAGATTACTATAGAGCAAATATGAACACTCGAGTGATGTTGTGCAAGCCAAATCACTGTGTGTTCCTGCCGCTGAGAGCAGAGTTGAAACCTCTCTTTGCGTCAATTAGACAGTATGTATATGTGAAGTAAGGGCATACACAAATACGGTGAAACTCTCTTAAAAGGTTTTTCATATTCTTGTAAGTGGGTTTGGCTGGGTAAGAAAATAGAATTTTGAGTCAGAACTGGGTGATGCGGAACCTTATCTTGCAAGTGGGTTTATTTGTGATGTTAAATTGAATATTAAGTCAGAGCTGGGTGATGTGGAATCTTATCTTGTAAGTGGGTTTATTTGTGATTTTTATTGTTTTCCACTGGAATGGATTGAAGGAATAGTACATATTTATTCAGTAACAATAAAATACACAAAAATATACAATTACTATTAAACAACATATTGATAAAACATAATTTTTTTCAATTAAAAATATTATTTTGTGAAAATGTATATGTATTATATTTGATGTGCAAATAGATCATTCTATTATTGAGTTAAAAGCGACAATAAATTTTTAATATCACAGTGTTCTTTGTCTATGATTTAAAAACGATAAGACATGCAAGGTTTGTTGTCCGCAACGCTGTTGCCTGCAACGCTGTTGCCTGCAAGGGTTGCAGCAGTCAGCAATATGTTTGTTGCAAGAGCAGGATTTTATATTTAAACATTAAAATTGAAAATACAATATATGTACAACAATGATATGCAACAATATTAGTAAAGAGTATGTACACACAATACAGTAGGAAAAAAGACACCTAGAAAATTATCTAAAAATATTTGATTCATTCTTATGCACTATGAATAACATTTATATTAAAAATATTTTATACAGAAACCTTAAAATGAATATATCAGTAATTTATTATTATTTACGGAGAAAAAAATTACTTAAAAAAACAATAATAATAGCAGTTATTTTTAATTATTTGGTCAAGTTACAAAAAATGTTTAATTATTATTTTTTAAATATTAACTCTACACAGGACGTCCATCATGTAATCTTTAAGGATGCTGTGTTGAGGGTATTTTTCAGGAGAGGAGTGAACATAGGTCTTGGGTGTTGTAGGAGGAGGGAGGAAACACAGCCGAGCTGTTTCAGAAATCAGCATTGATATAACCCTTGATGCGTCAGCTTGGGGTATTGAAAATCCTGAGAAAGTTAACGGTGAAATAACTTCCTGAAAACACACAAGTTTACCATTCAGGTAGTAGATGTAGTTTCACACTTTTTGAGCATTCAGTTAAACACTTATAAACAAATTAACCTTATCTGTCGTTCGTGTCACGGAAGGTGACTATCCCCGTACGCAGATTCAGTTTCAGCTCGAAGATTGCGTTACATAAACAAATGTTAAAATAACTAGTTATAGTATATAGTCCGTAGTGCTAGCCAGTCTAGGAAACGTTGCACCTGGAAGTGGATTTCTCTCCGCCAACTCTCTGTCGATTGGCCTCCGGTTGGGTCCGGGTGAGCTCTGGATGATTGGCTGAGGGCTGATTCTGCATTGAGAGTGATAGCGCCCTCGCTAGGGCTTCGTCTTCTGACTGAAATATAAAACAAAAATCAGGAATACAGTGCAACACTATATAATAATCATGAATACAGTGCAACACCATATAATAACAGCATAGATTTCATCTAATTTCAATCTATAAATAGCACCACCTAAGAGTAATTTCATATGAATAAAACAATAATAACATTGTTTATAACTAGGAATTTATTTAACTTATCTTACCTTACCTTACTTACCACAGCATTCATTAGGGTACAAAATTGAACTGTTTCATTTTGTACCCTGTTGATGCTTGTGTTAAGCAAAACCAGTTGGCCATAGTTAATTAAATAAATTTGTGGTTATAAAAAAAGTCATATAATTTTATAATTTTATTTCATTAATACGTCAAATCACAAAGTGACTGTTTTCTACCAAAAAAAAAATTGTAATTTCATAGTACTCTCCAACTGGATGTAAACTTGAATTTATTTAGCTTCTAAAGACGAAAGCGAAACCAGCAAAGATCGTTAATTTTTTGGCAAAAAGTGTTGTCGTAATTTGATGCGTGGCATAGTTGTTTTACTAGAATGAAATGTAAGATTTTTTATCAATTGTTACTTTAATCGATCAATCAATCCAGAAGCCATCTATAAGGTATATATATTTTATTTTTTTTAATATTGATAAAGTTGATCTAGATTTTTGTTTAGGAATCGCTAATATTGTCTTCAATAATTAAATATTACAATTTGAGGTTTTACTCACTAAGTTATTGCAAAAAATAAATATTCATCCTAGACTTGCAGAAAAGTCAATAGATGTCGCAGATTAAAATAAAAATAAGATATGTTTATCTAAAGACACTGTCTAGATTGCATTTATTTCGGGTTGAATCTTGCGATCATACATAAAGATAGTTGCCGATAAAAATGTGAGGGTGGGAAAAATGAAGACAATGTTTGTAGTTCTTATTCGAAGTATGATACAGTTAAATATGACCGAAGGAGATAGGGTCCCATTAGCTCAGTTGGTAGAGCAGTGCCCCGGCAAGGCAAGGGTCCTGGGTTCGAGTCCTAGATGTGACCGAATCTTTTTCTGCTTTTTCTGTTTCAGATTTTCATTTAGGAATCGCTAATATTGTCTTCAATAATTTTAGAAGTGTCTTTAGTACTTCTTTTTTAGACTATGTTGATCTGCTCTGTGTGAGTGCTCAAGGTAGACCCCCCAACCAGTTATCCAGTACTCTAACAGTGATTATTGAAGAATACGCGCCTGGTAATTACATCAATGTATGAGTTCTTTTGGAGTTTTGCTATAGTGGGACAGTAGTATAATGGACATGATTATGTTGATAGATTCTCTGGCACAAATGTAATTTGAGAATAAAGTCATCCAACGGTGGTTCTCTGACCTTTATAGAAAATGTCAGATATTTTGTTTTATGGATTATTAGGTGTGAGGGAATTTCTTTTAAGCCAGTTGTGCAGGAGAACAAGTCCATGTTCCGCATCTTTGTAGGTACAAAGCAATAGACTACAGAACAAAGACAATACACAAAAATAATAATATTAAAAAATTCACCAAATATAGTTAGGGAAATTTCAATAACTAAAATACAGATTTATTTTTATGAAACCTAAAAATATATGATAAAAGTGAAATACAGATGGATTCATTGACCTTAAACCTTGAATGAGCGGTCGAATACAAAACCAAATGCCTGGAAATCTCTATTGCTCGGTTGGTTACAGCAAATGCCTGGAAATCTCTATTGCTCAGTTGGTTACAGCAAATGCCTGGAAATCTCTATTGCTCGGTTGGTTACAGCAAATTTTCATTCACGCAATGATTATTTCCCTTCTCATAAGTTTCAAGACTTTTCACAATGAACTGAAATCAAAGTGCGCCATCTGACTATAAAACACTCACCATTTGTCCTTGCACATCTGTAAAGAGACTTGATATGAAAGACCCAAAGCCTCCAGGTACCTGTCCATTCTGAGATTTAGCTCCGTTGCTTTCTTCCGTCGCCTTTGCTCGAATCATTGCCGCTTCCCTGTTAAAAAAACATATTTAATTTTATAAAATTATCCATAATTATAATATTAGTGTGGTGCAGTTGCCAATATGCACAACCAAAATAATCATTTATCTGAGATATTCTGGGGAAAGTACTTATGGTAGATCATGTACTAATTTCATATTTATGAAAACACATTATCCGATAAGGCAGTACAATTTACAAAAAAATAATTTTTAAAAAAACAAGTAAGTTATTATGAAATAGATTGCGAAACGAAAACTTTGCATGGGCACACCAAGAGTTAAGTTGCCAACTATTCAAATGTCCCGCCTTGATGGGAAGCAGTCTCAGATACTTAGGGAACTATGTTTTAGAACCAGATAAGATAACCAGCCAATGATAGCTGGAACTGAGCTGACCAAAGGTGAAACATGGGAAATTGAAATGAAAGTGTTTTAACTAGAACAAGACATTCTTTTGTATTTTTAGTAACCTCAATAACAGCAGATGACAACTGTCAAACATTAGAGTTGCCAAGTTAAGTTTATTTTTGTATTTAAGTACAAAAAAAATGGAGGGAAATTTAAATTCGGTGTACCCGATGGACCACCTTTTAGTAAAATGCATCATCTTTAGCTACTGAACTGAAAAAGGTTTAATAATTTTAATTCAAAACAATCCAACTGACACATGTCACGGTGATGAACAATAAGTAAACCTGAGATGATCAATATCAATAATTGTCAATACGTAGTTGCATCAATTTACATCATTTACAAGAGATTGACAATTGAGGCTTGCCATTTATGAGGGAATGATGTGACTTCGGATTGAGTGCATGTACATCATGCGCCTGTGACATAGCGACTTGATCGATTACACTGTGCAATTGACAACTGCAGAGCCCTTTGGAAAGGAGATTTATTTTACTTATAAAGTCGATGGCTGAGTTGACATTGCATTTGGGTTACCCAGGCCTAGTGTTTTCGATTCCTCGGCTGGCTAAGTCCTACATGACAACACAAGCAACATTTTACGCTTACTGTGGTGGTAGTAGGAGATTTTCAAATATTGTCAGGTTATTCGTAAACCGGGAATGATTGTCTTTCTTTTTAATTTAAAAATTAAATAAATGAATTTCTAAAATTAAAACAATCACTTTGTATTTAACCACGAATATTTATTATTTTACACATCGACCGGTTTCGCTTAGACCAAGCTTCATCAGGATATAATAAGTTATTATTATATCCTGATGAAGCTTGGTCTAAGCGAAACCGGTCGATGTGTAAAATAATAAATATTCGTGGTTAAATACAAAGTGATTGTTTTAATTTAAAAAATATAATGTCTAACCACCAAGTAATTGCGTCTTATGAAAAAATTAAATGAATTTCATTACATTTCTAGTCTCAACTGCTTTGTTGTGAGGCGGAAGGTAGCGGGGAGGAGAAAAAGATGGGGAAGAGGAAGGTGTTGTGAACAGAAGTGGATCTAGGGGTCCAGAAGTGAAGGTCAATTGAAAAAAAAAAGAATATAATGTTAATACATATTGCTAATGCGTAGTGAATATTATAAAAATGCCAATGTATGTAATTTAAAATTATTTACACATACAAGTATAACTAATTAATGTTTTTTTCTTTTGAAAGGTCTTTTTCATTAAAAGTTTTTAAATCACCAAGTCCAACCTCAGTCCATTGTTTATAAAGTAATATTAGATTAGAAATAGTAGATTTAAAAAGTAAACAATGAAAGCTTTTGTCAGTAGATTTGCGGGTGCAGTAAAATGAATGTAAATAATGTCTTGTTTTAAAATATCGTTATTTTTCTCTATTGTAACATAAACTAATTGTTACTATTTGAAAACATTTGTCACGATTCAATGAATTGATTTCTTTCAATACCATATCCACAGAATTCGACTTTTTCAACTATTACATCAACAATGATAAACATAATTTCGCAGACTAATTGTATCATACGTATCCAGACCTCCAGAATATTTCAAGAGAATTCATATTTACGCCAAAAACCACAAAAACACTCAAACCCCGAAACCGCTTGATACCGTGTCGCCGACACATTTGGAAATCTTTACATCAAAATAACTCAATCAAATGATGTATTATATGTGATTAATCAAGATAATTACATAGCAATATAATAGCAGAACCTGAAACACATCTGAAAATAACCATCCACCACCTCACTCGGAGACACCAACCCACGAAGTGACCACAGCTAGGAAGGCGACTCAGTATTTACGTAGGACCCCCTCCACTACTCCCCGGATGGAATTCCATGATGGCCGCCGTCTCCAACCAATCACAGCCCAGCATGTCACCTTGAATTTCTTATCAAACACTGATAACAGATTCAAAGGTGATTAATTGTGATATCATCAGACTGGATTAACGGGAAAATGATGCAAGATATAACTACGAAATAAATGTCAACATCAAGAAATGATTATATACTAATATAATAACATGAAAAATTATATCTAAATATATTTGTTACTCTTTGGGAAATGTTCAAACCAAAGATATTTAACTTCAAACCCAATATGAAAGTTTGTATAATTATTTATAAAATAAATAAACGGGACTGGGGGAGATGGTTTTGGTAGATTGAACTGACTTGGTTAAAGGTATCATATTAAAATATAACTTTCCTCTCAACAAGATAATTGCAGAGAGGAAAAATACCTAACCATTTTACTCCTCACGAAAGAGGACAGAACACCTCCGAGAGGGCTCGATTTGAAAACGTTCTATAAATAGAGAATCGAATCCCATACAAAGTCAGTTCAACAACTACTTCTGAAAGGGAATCCTCTCTCCTGAAAAACCATCTCCAAGTCTCCAAAGTCTCAAGAAATATTTTCAAGTGTTTTTATTCAGTAGTAAATTCAGTTTTTGCCAGTAATAAATTCTTTTCGTCAGCTCAGATCTGGAAATAAATTCCTCTCTGATCGTGGCTTTAAAACTCCACTACCAACCTCTACAACATCTACCAAGACTGAAAACGCTGACAAGTGTACCCAGCTACCTTCGTATCTACAGTTATTGTACGGTCGGTATATTGTCTCGTACACTAATATTCAAGTCAAGATGGCTATCGTTTATCGCATAAAAAACTTTCTACTGAAATTTTTTCACATCTCCCTCTAATACATTCATAATCTTAGGTCGTAGCTATCTCTAACTCACAGCGGTCATGTCCGTAAACCCATTTAAAATAATTATTTTATGATACTAAGTATGTCAGACATGATAGTGTTGTCCTCCTTTGTCTGTATAGCAAAGAGAAAGAAAGGAGATGGTTTAGGGACAAAATTTAGTGACCCATGGTAGGTATATTTAAAAGCTTCTCATTTGAACGCTAGATGGCACTGGAACTGAATCTGCACAAATATTAAAGCTTCTCATTTGAACGCTAGATGGCACTGGAACTGAATCTGCACAAATATTAAAGCTTCTCATTTGAACACTAGATGGCACTGGAACTGAATCTGCACAAATATTAAAACTAAATAAATAAATGGGTAGTTTGTTAAATCCCTTTTTTATATTAATATTGCAGCATACTTTTGGGAGGTCATTGACCAAATGACCCTCATAGAAGAGCCGACACTGGTTGTGACGCTGAACCTAGCTATTTAGATCTGGTCCACAAACACGGCCAAAGCCATTTCAAGCAACGTTTCAATTCTGAACCCGCGACCTCCAGCTTGCAAATCGAGAGCCTTACCCCTCGACTACGGAGTTAGTATTCGCACACTTTAGTTTATGTTTCCGCAGGCGTTCACAAAGCAGCGGAGGCGAAAGTATTGACGTGTCCATTCTATCAATCTTAACTGATTTCAACTGATATTGATCTCATTTCCCAGTAGTAATTAGTGATTAGTTGGTTTGGTAGAGATGCGTACAGCGGTTGGGAGTGGAAAACACCAACGGCTGTAGGAAATGTGAAGAGGTTGAAGAAACACTTATTCCTGTTGTGGAACCAGGAGCCATTGGCAAGTACCCAAACTGGCAAACTTTATCCATTCAGAAGGGGATAAGTAAAGTGCATAATCTTGTGAAACTTACGCAGCCCTTCTCCGCTTGGTGCCCAGCTTGCCCTGGCACTGGTGGTCCTGGGCGTGGCGGTGCTTGAAACAGTAGTTCAGCAAGCAGTCAGAGCAAATCAGGGGCACCATCTCCTTGCCCTTGCAGCCCTTGTTGGAGCAGCGATTGGTGAACACCTAGAGTGGAATAGGGCCATTATCACTTACTCTTTCCTAGAGTGCAAAAGAAGAGGTTCACAACATAGTTTCCTTTGTGAGTATGCATTAAATTATTTGGTAAAATTATTACCAAATTAAAAAGGAACCTTTTCAAATTCAAACAAGCGATTCAGTGCCTACCTATTATATTTTAGCAGAAAATTATTTAATTTTTTAAATGTGCCCCACGTAGGGCTTACTTTTGCAGGCCATTTTTAAAAGAGGACTTACTGTGCAATCCCAGTCGGTCATTTGCGCCGGCACAGGATCAGCCCTGATGATGAACCTTATCTTTTGCACCAATGGTCCACCAAATCAAGCAAACTAATTATTTTTATAATAATTATTATAAGTTGGAGTTGAAAATGTTCTCCTTAGAAATACCGTTGTTGCCCTTGCAATAAAATGGATAAAATAACAAGACCCCAGATGTAGTACAGGGAAAATAGTATTATTTGTGCATTCATTAAATATGTTCTTCTTGGCAGTATTTATGAAGATCTGGATTCTGCCTAAAGTAAAGTGATGGAACACTTCTCCAGGGGGAAGGTGAGGGGGGAATATATGTTTACAAAGTAGGTAAAGTAAGGTATCATTT
This sequence comes from Hesperophylax magnus, assembly GCA_026573805.1. Classification (NCBI taxonomy): domain Eukaryota; kingdom Metazoa; phylum Arthropoda; class Insecta; order Trichoptera; family Limnephilidae; genus Hesperophylax; species Hesperophylax magnus. The sequence goes on along the minus strand of JAIUSX010000190.1, from coordinate 43,731 downwards.
ACTACGTTTCCATTCGTGTTGAATCGAATGATAACTCCCAAGTCGACAGTATCGATATTTGGTGAGATAAGACAGGTTTGAAACATGAAAATAATAAGAGTTAACGAGGGTAGAGGTACAGTGGTGTTCCACCCCTTTATTTTAGGCGGACTCCGCATATCTTCATTTCCACTGCCAAGAAGAATGAATGTATGAGAGAATTTTATCATTTATTCAGCACAAATGAAAACGTAATGAACAATGCCTCACTCAGCCTAGTTTGTTCGTAAACATGTATTTTCAAAAATTGCCCTACTTCCTTTTTGGATGGATAGAAAACACTGTGAAACAAGGATCCATCCAGTCCATTAGCATTAGAGGATCTTTTTGCCATTCAAATTAATTAATTTGTGAAACATTATTCTTATATCCACCATAATATAATGGATGTGGCTTACATTATGTGGTTCATGAATAAGTACACATACATTGTGTCAAAACGTGCCACATGACGGAATAGACTGCGTCGCAACAGTCAGTGTTATAAGTTTTTCTAAGCAGTTTAATCCTTCTTTGTTCAGCAGCATCAGTCTGACAGTCGTTGTCGATGTGAGCGGACACAACTACGTCCGGTGGATCCTCCCGAGAACTGGTGCTGCACACAGCCCACACACGGGGACCTGCACATCTGGAAGCGGTACCTTATTCCTTCTTTGTTTAGCTGCGTCAGTCTGACAGTCGTTGTCGATGTGAGCGGACACGACTATGTCCGGTGGATCCCCCCTCGGTCCGGGTACTGGCGCCGCACACAGCGGACACACGGGGACCTGCACGTCCTTCAGGACTCCAATCTCGCAGCCGTGCCGGATATATTGAAAGTGGTCACCGCTGGAATATTATAGACATGTACCGTGCTGACGTGTACCCGACATTGCTCGGGGTTAAAACTGGGTCATTTTAAGGTTGAAATAATATAATATACGGAATTTATTCTACCATTTGCTACGGTATACCACACTGTTACCATTAAAAACTACATCATATGGAATTAAATGTAAGCAAATGCAAAACCTTGACTTTCTGCAGAAATAAAAATCTTGTTTTATTTGAATATTCCATTAACAATACAGCTTTAGAAAGAGTCACGGAAATGAGAGATCTCGGAATTATTTTGGATGAAAACTAAGTTCCGCCAATCATATCCACCAAATTGTAAACAAAGGCATGAAAACACTAGGCTTCGTATTAAGAACAACTAAAAACTTTAACTCCATACAAGCCATTAAACTGTTATACATATCTCTAGTTAGAAGCATAATTGAATACAACTCAGTACTTTGGTCTCCCTCTTACAAAATTCACATTAACATTGAGCGAATAGAAAAAAAAATTCTACATTTTATAAATTTTAAATTAAATATCCCACTAGAAGACTTACAATATCATTTCTTATTAAATACTCTAAAAATACACACTTTGGAAGACAGGCGTAAAATAAACGTATTAACTTTTTTATTAAAAATTCTAAACTCTAAATTCGACTGTTGGGAACTTCTGCAACTCATAAACTTACGAATACCTACAATAACAACACGACAAAATACACTATTCCACTGCAACACACATAAGCGCAATTACATTGCGAACTTCCCAATACAACGGTTTCACACTATGGGAAACCGATACTTAGGTGATGTCGATATATTTAATATTAACTTTGCGAATTTTGTGGATCACGTAAAAGATTTATTTTAACACTATTCCTAAATGGAAGTTGTATTTTTGTTTCTTGCATAGATTATTTTTTAATGTAATTTATATTTTTATTATTTCTTTCTAATGTTTCAAAATTGTCTGTCATCAAAATTGTACCACCTACATGTAAAAGCCCTCTGGGTGTTAAATAAATAAATAAAATTAAATTCGACTCCGTATTTCATTCCAGTGCAGGGATAATGTATTAAGTCTTCCTCGGGCGTCCCCGACTTCTACCATTCAAACCACTCTCAAAACACTCCCCACACTAGACCAAACTTTTAAATTTTCCGTGAAATCGGTTCAGAAGTTTTGAGCCGACTATGGGGGACAAACAAATAAACATTCAATAGCGGGAGGGTTGATAAAACCGCAGCACCTTTAATAGGCACAGATTATGGAAATTACGCTTTGTTTCAACGTAATTACTTCAAGAAGCAACTATTTACAGCGGGAGAGTTGATAAAAGATGCATTAAAGTTACATTTTGATGTTAACGAAAGGTTTCGCGTCAATCCAAATATGCACAACTTATTTAAATAACACAAACTAAGAACCTAACAACCTAATTGGTGCATGTTTCATGAATTGATTGTTTGTGCCTGTACATTAGTCTGGATAAATCAAATGTTATTCAATACTAACATTTGATATTGATACTAGTATTTTTTTTTGCTATTACAATCAATAGCAGAAAAAAGATGCCTTATGCTACGTATTCTTGTAAAAACACTTGACTTTCTACATATATATCTTTACGCGGTAACCTGTCGATTTATGTCTGAAGTGTCCAAATTGAAGGAAAGATATTTAGTTGTTAAGATTTCAGTACCTCGATTGAATATTACTTGATTAGTATGTCGTTTTAACAATTTGCTGAGAATTTCTGAGTTCAAGGGAGGCAAACCGGCAACGATTGCTTTTCCATCACTATTTTCGCTAAAGCTTCGAGCGAGAGCAAACCTATTCGATTATTTATATTTATAACTTAACTTTTACTAACTTTGTACAGTTTTTTAATTAATTCCGACTGAAAGGAGGAGTCTGCCTCTATAGTCGAGCTGACGTCAACTGTGTGCGACTATTGAGTCTGGAAAACTCCAGATTCGACGTAATGTGGGTGCGCGTCAATCTTGCCAGTACGGCAAGATTCTACGCATGTCTATACCGCTCACCGAACCATAGCGAATCAGACACTTCCGAGCTCTTCAAACATTTGAGCGATACTATTGATGATCTCTTGCCCCGCTACCCTTCGGCCGAGTTTGTTGTTCTGGGGGACTTCAACGTTCATAACGAACCATGGTTGAAGTTCTCAGGCCCAACGGACTCGGCTGGCCGACAGGCGGAATCCTTTGCCATTTGCTACGGATTAGAGCAATTGGTTCAGGAGCCTACAAGGGTTCCTGATGTCCAGACTCACCGCTCCAATCTGTTAGACCTATTCTTAACTACTGTGCCACACGGTTATAAGATTGACGTCACAGCGCCTCTGGGATCATCTGACCACTGCCTAGTGACGACATCAATCCCCGTTAGCCTCAGACCAACCAATGAGAGGCTGAGGAGAAAAGTGTGGCACTATAGGTCAGCAGATTGGTTCGGTATGCGGGCCCATTTCAATGCTTTTCCGTGGTCAGCTGTTTGTTTTCGGACTTCGGACCCTTCAAGATGTGCCCAGGAGATTGGTGAAGTCATCAAATCGGCGATGGATGGCTTCATACAATCGACTACTAAAGAAACTGGCGTGGGCTCAAAGCCGTGGTTCAGTCGACAATGCTCCGAAGCAGTTCGACGAAAAAACGCGGCTTACCGAGCCTACAACACATCTCGAACGCCCGAAAGCAGATCAGCATACAACAAATCGGCAAAGGAATGCAAGAGAATCATCAATAGATCAAAATTCGAACACGACCTGCAGATCAGCAAAAAGCTGGCTGCCTGCCCGCATGGCAGCAGAGCATTCTGGTCGCTTGCGGGCTCAATAGGTCGAAATTTTTGCAAACCCAGTTTGCCACCTCTTACCAGACCTGACGGCTCACTAGCAAACACCGCCACCGAAAAGGCAAACCTTTTAGGGAAAATGTTTGCGGAAAACTCGACCCTCGACGACGGGGGTGCTGTTCCGCCGTCGGTTCCTCACTGCGGCTTCTTTATGAAAAAGCTGAGGATCCGGCATCGGGATGTACTCCACGTCATACGGGGGCTCGATGTTAACAAAGCTAGTGGACCTGATGGAATACCTGCCCTGGTATTGCAGAAGTGTGCTGCGGAAATAGTTCCAGTTTTGACAAAGCTCTTCAAAATGTCCCTGAAGTGTGGCACTGTGCCCTCTGGTTGGAAAAAAGCGGTAATTCACCCTATTCCCAAGAAAGGTGACCGCTCCAACCCGGCCAACTACCGCCCCATAGCGATCACATCAGTTCTGTCCAAAGTGATGGAACGTGTGATCAACGACAAACTGCTCACATACCTCGAGAAGAACAAAATTATCAACGACCGTCAATACGGATTCCGGCGGAACCGCTCGTGCGGTGATCTTCTCGCGTATGTGACGCATGTTTGGGGGCGGTGCCTGGAACGTCACGGTGAGACCCAAACGGTCGCACTAGACATATCCAAGGCCTTTGACCGGGTCTGGCACCGAGGACTTGTCAACAAATTGCATTCTTACGGACTTCCCGCATCCCTGTGTACGTGGATTGCTGACTTTTTAAGGGATAGGTCGATTCAGGCGGTTGCTGACGGTTTCACCTCTTCCTCGCACTCCATAAATGCTGGCGTCCCACAGGGATCGGTTCTGTCTCCGACTTTGTTTTTGTTGCACATCAATGACCTTTTGACATGTGCACCGATTCATTGTTACGCGGATGACAGTACAGTTCATGATAGCTTTTTGTTTGACAAGCCCCCAAAGGGCACACAAACTCCAACGGCTCGGAGGGCTTTGAAGCAGAGAATGGACGGTTTTCTCGAGAGTATTTCCTCCTGGGGTAAAAATAATCTCGTCGAATTTAATGTTTCAAAGACCCAATCCTGTCTGATTACGTCTAAAAGGGATCCAAATGATAATCTAGTCTCCTTCAACGGAAGCAATCTTCCGAACAGGCCTTCCATTGATATGCTTGGTGTAACTATAAGTGACCAGCTCAGGTACGGGGGCTCCATCGAAGCCAGAGTAAAGTTGGCCTCTCAGAAGCTGGGCGTACTGTACAGGGCCCGCAGATACTTTAATAGTACACAACTGCTCACCCTGTACAAATCGCAAGTGCGCCCTACTGTCGAATTTGGCAGCCATCTCTGGTCTGGAGCCCCAAAATACCTGAAAAAAACCCTTGACTCTGTGCAGAAACGGGCGGTCCGTTTGATAGATTCCCCAATCTTAACAAACGGACTGCAATCTTTAGAGCACAGGCGTCAGGTAGGTATGCTGTCCTTGTTCTATCGGTATTACAATGGAAGATGCTCTGAGGAACTAGCATCATTGATCCCTTCGGCACCGGTGCGTAGTCGGGATACACGCCAAACGCGCGCCCAACATTTGTACACAGTTGACACTTGTCACATGAGAACGGGTCGCTTCTACGATTCGTTCTTAAGTTCAACAGCTCGGCTATGGAACGAACTGCCGGCCTCTGTGTTTCCTCCCTCCTACAACATGGGACTCTTCAAGACCCATGTTCACTCCTTCCTCTCCACAAAAAGACCCTCCACACAGCATCCCCAAAGATGACATAGGCCCAGAGGGAAATTATTTTCTTCAGGGCCTCCTGTGTGGAGTAAATATAAAAAAAAAAAAAAAAAAAAAAAAAAAGTTTTTTATAATCTGTAGGTTGAATTGAATAAACCTGAAATAGGTTCTTAGGTTGGGTATAGTTAAAAAATACATTTTTAAAAAGTAGCCAAAAAAACTATTTTTAATATCATTATGTCAAAACATGGCTTGAAGAAAATACATAAAATTGTCCAAATAGCTATTAAAATGCATTGTTTACATAGACATATGAATATTAGTAGACCTGCCCTAAGTGATTAAAAGCGTATTATCCCCACTCCCCATACCGGTTCCATTGAGCCGGCTGGGCTCGCGTATGGCCTCAAATGAAATTTGAAAACGTGACGTCATCATTCTTGTGCGAACTATGGTCGAGGCATCATCGGTTCATTTTACTAAATAACACGGCAAAATTTTGACTTGTACTATGAAAACTGGTAAAAATAGATGTGAAAAAAGAGAATAAACCCAATTGTCGTATTACATTCCATATATAAGCATTATTTTACTTTATTTTAAGCATATTTACATCGTATAATATGAATCAGTTGTTACTATCACATCGAGAAACGTCTGGACGCGAAACACAAAGCTGGTTGGTTGCTGGGAAGTAAATTATGAACATTTATAAAAGTGTCTTAACTAAATACTCTGAAACTAACTACGACTCTGAAAATAGAAGCTGCCTTACTTTGCCGAATTTGGACTTCGCAAATTTGTTCATAACGTGGCGAGTAATTTGCGCTCTCATGTAAAAATGTCTATTCATTCAAAGCAGATTTTACTTTTAAGAAGTAAATGGTGATATTATAATGCGAGATGCCTATTTACTGTCAGATTGATTTATTGACGAATCACAGTCAGCTTCACTCCCTTCGTTCTTCAACAGTTGATTTTACCCCTCGCCCATATCTTCTCGTCTATTAATTCCTATGTCTGTGATTGTTTACCATTTTCGGTTACTAAAAATAGTTGTTTGATGGCTTGGCCTATTTCACCACATTGCTCGCAATGCATTCCCATGGGGGATGTATGGAGAAATAGGCCAAGCACAGAGAATACAGAGCCATTGTGAGACTAGTGTTTTTTAAAATAAAATGTACCGTCTCCCACTTTTCAATTGCACTATTTATCATCTCCGATAACTGAAATAGCTGTTTATTATAATTAAGTTGAATCATAGCGTAAAAATACAAATGGTATTCGCAGGTCAAATTTCACCGGCTTATTTTTTATGAAAAATGCTTTGAAAATATTATAGTAATAAACTCACCAATAAACATTTTTACACGCATCGCATTTCATGGGTAGGAAGTCTGGAAGTATACACAAAGACAAGGTGATTATAAAGAACATTCATTAGTGCGGAAGCATTAATTTTATCATAAATTAGCATTTCGAAGGTTGCAGAAACTTCACAATAAAAACACAATTTGTTGCATGTTTTTTCATATTTACCTAGTTTGTTGCATGTTTTTTCACAGCAGTTTTTACCCAAATCAGGAAACTCCATGGTGGATGCGAATCGAAAAATATACCAAATAAAATGCAAGATGAACCGTCTGTTGCGATTAGCTGTGAATCATTCGTCAATAATTCGTTTGGGGGGCAGCATTTATACAGCAAATTAATATTCTAGAGAAATCCAACGAAAAATCAAGAATGACGAATGACAGCGACGACCATAGATATAACTGGATATAACGCTCCGTGATGACAGTTCAATATTATGAAATAACAGAATCTTTTATGGCTACTCAACTACTTTGTTTTTCTTAGTGACTATTTTTATTGCATAAACGAATTTCTTGCACTTCTGGACAGATAAATGATTTTTTTACATCCGCTTATTTTGTGTTACATACCATGGCACAATTGCTTCAATAAACAGCGTTTAGTGCCAAATGCACTCAAAACTCTAACCGTTATCCATCCTATATTTATTTTTTGCATCTTTAAATTTCTTCATGTGTTTGAATGTCCAGTTCTGTGCTAATATATAATCGTATAATGAAAAATTTGAAGGAAAATTTGGTTTCGTTAATAAAATAAGAGATAAATTGAAAGTATGTTTTTTTCGACTTGATAACAAAACATCGACTTTTCTATAAATATAATAGGAATGTATTATATTTACAAACCTCCAGACAAAAATCTCTAATGATTGTGAAAACCCTATCTAAATCCGTTGCGTAGTTTAGAAGAACTAAGCGCACAAACAGACAGACACGGATAGTGACTTTGTTTTATGCTATTTAGAGATTTATATTATATAAATTTTATTTTTAATATATCCAAAGGTTGGAGAGTTGTAAATGCATTTGACACTGAACGCCGCTTCAATAGCTACGGTTTCTACCGCAAAGGAAGCGAATGTAAAAAAAAACAAAATACCAAAAGAGTGAAAAAGACAAATGTAGATAGTAAAACTTTAAGATGACAGATAGTTATAAAAAGCTTATGTTTAACTACTTAAAAAATTGAGTAAAAATTTACATAATTTTTTTTTTATTTTCAACCGAAAATGGGTTGACTAAACTATGACACCCTATTTTATTCTAAAAAGATAACTATATGTCTTAATTTAAGTTAATGTTAATCAAACAAAGTACCTGACACCAGAAATAATTCTGTTTTCTCACAAGTAATAAATGTTTATCTAAACCTCAACATGTTATTTAAATATGACCCTTTTGTGTTACTTGTAATAAAATATCTGCTACTAAAAAATGTAAAGAATAAAATGCTATTCAAAATGTAGGCAATATTGTCAAATAGATAGATAAGGTATCTCTAATCTAACCTAACCGGTCAAGGGGCGGGGCGTAGAGACATGGTTAGGGAGGACAATATTGTCAAAAAGATAGATAAGGTATCTCTAATCTAACCTAACGGGTCAAGGGGCGGGGCGTAGAGACATGGTTAGGGAAGACAATATTGTCAAATAGATAGATAAGGTATCTCTAATCTAACCTAACCGGTCAAGAGGCGGGGCGTAGAGACATGGTTAGGGATGACAATATTGTCAAATAGATAGATAAGGTATCTCTAATCTAACCTAACGGGTCAAGGGGCGGGGCGTAGAGACATGGTTAGGGAAGACAATATTGTCAAATAGATAGATAAGGTATCTCTAATCTAACCTAACCGGTCAAGGGGCGGGGTGTAGGGACATGGTTAGGGAGGACAATATTGTCAAATAGATAGATAAGGTATCTCTAATCTAACCTAACGGGTCAAGGGGCGGGGCGTAGAGACATGGTTAGGGAGGACAATATTGTCAAATAGATAGATAAAGCACAAACAGATTTTACTAAAAAGTTACACGCGAAAGGCTACATATATATTCCACCCCATTATTTCTGGCATTCACCCTCAAGGCTGTTCTTGGCCATCATTTAAAATTATGGAGAAACGAACGGTGAATTAAAATATTATTTTTTTTTAAATAGGCAAATTTCAAAATTATAATGACAATAGGAGTCGAGTTACGACTTGAAGAGATACGATATTGAATGGAGGGGAGACAATTTTAGATGAGGCTTGATAAAAGAGAGAATATTTTTTTAGAGAGGGACGCCGAAACATATTTGATTTAAATTTCCCACTTCTAGACACCAGAATGTACAATCTGGGGAGTCAAGGAAGTGAATTTAAAAAAGGTGGGAAGGAACGAAACAATGTCTGATCCTCATTCGAATAAGTAAAGAATTTTTTTTCTAGGCATATGGGGGAATTGTTGAAAACACCGTTTTGATGGGATAATCCTGATCCAGTATTCCAGATTATTTTTGTGCTAAATCGTCATAAAACCTGAAAAATTATTAAGTCCTGATAAAATCTCAAGAATTGTAGAAAAACCGAATGAATGTGTAAAATCGTCGTAGAACCTGAAAAATTATAGAAAAACCTTATTTTTGTGCTAAATTGTCGTAAATAATGAAAAATTGTCTAAAACATGGTAAATCGTCTTAAATAAATTAAATTATTGAAAAACCATGCAAAATATGTCATATCGTTATAAAACCTGAAAAATTATAGAAAACCAGATTAATGTGTTAAAAGCAATTAAAAATTATAATTATTAAAATAAACTATGAAAATTATTAAAAAAACAGTGCAAAATGTGTAAAATCGTCATAAAACCTGAAAATTATAGAAAACCTTGTTTTTGTGTTAAATCGTTATAAAACCTGAAAAATTATAGAAAAACCTTATGAATGTGTTAAGTCCTCCTAAAACCTCAAGAATTGTGGAAAAACCGAATTTATGTGTTAAATCGTCGTAAAACCTGAAAAATGGTATAAAAACCGAATTTATGGGTAAAATCGTCATTAAACCTGAGAAATTATAGAAAAACCTTATTTTTATGCTAAATTGTCATAAATAATTAAACATTGTCTAAAACATGGTAAATCATCGTAATATCGTGAAAATTATTGACAAACGATGCAAGATATGTCATATCGTAATAAAACCTAAAAAAATATAGAAAAACCAGATTAATGTGTTAAAACGTTGTAAAATACTGAAAATTATTAAAAAACCATGCAAAATGTGTAAAATCGTCATAAAACCTGAAAATTATAGAAAAGGATTATTTCGGTGCTAAATCTTCCTAAAACCTCAAGAATTGTAAAAAAAACCGAATGAATGTGTTAAGTCGTCGTAAAACCTGAAAAATGGTAGAAAAACCGAATTTATGTGCAAAATCGTCACCTGAAAAATTATAGAAAAACCTTATTTTTATGCTAAATTGTCGTAAATAATGAAACATTGTCTAAAACATGGTAAATCATCGTAATATCGTGAAAATTATTGACAAACGATGCAAGATATGTCATATCGTAATAAAACCTAAAAAAATATAGAAAAACCAGATTAATGTGTTAAAACGTTGTAAAATACTGAAAATTATTAAAAAACCTTGCAAAATGTGTAAAATCGTCATAAAACCTGAAAAATATAGAAAAGGCTTATTTCTGTGCTAAATCTTCCTAAAACCTCAAGAAATGTAAAAAAACCGAATGAATGTGTTAAGTCGTCGTAAAACCTGAAAAATGGTAGAAAAACCGAATTTATGTGCAAAATCGTCACCTGAAAAATTATAGAAAAACCTTATTTTTATGCTAAATTGTCGTAAATAATGAAACATTGTCTAAAACATGGTAAATCATCGTAATATCGTGAAAATTATTGACAAACGATGCAAGATATGTCATATCGTAATAAAACCTAAAAAAATATAGAAAAACCAGATTAATGTGTTAAAACGTTGTAAAATACTGAAAATTATTAAAAAACCTTGCAAAATGTGTAAAATCGTCATAAAACCTGAAAAATATAGAAAAGGCTTATTTCTGTGCTAAATCTTCCTAAAACCTCAAGAAATGTAAAAAAACCGAATGAATGTGTTAAGTCGTCGTAAAACCTGAAAAATGGTAGAAAAACCGAATTTATGTGTAAAATCGTCGTAAAACCTGAAAAATTGTAGAAAAACCTTATTTTTGTGCTAAATTATCGTAAATAATGAAAAATTGTCTAAAAAATGGTAAATCAATGAAAAACCATGAAAATTGTGTCAAATCATCATAAAACCTTAAAAATTGTAGTTAAACCATATTAATGTGTTAAACCGTCGTTAAACAAGAAAATATATCTAAAACATGGTAAATCGTCGTAATACACTGAAAATTATTGAAAAACCATGCAAAATATGTCGTATTATATCATAGATTTATTTTGCAATGTTTTTCAATAAATTTTAGTGTTTTACGACGATATAACACGTTTTATAATTTTTCATGTTTTACGACAATTTAACACAGAAATAAGGTTTTTCTATAATTTTTCAGGTTTTATTACTATTCAATACAAAAACAAGGTTTTTCTATAATTTTCAGGGTTGATTTACGAAGATTTACCACGTTTTAGACAATTTTTCATGTTTTACGACAATTTTACACCTTCATAAGGTTTTTCAATAATATTCAGAGTTTTACGACGATTTACCACGTTTTAGACAATTTTTCGGGATTTACGACGATTTAACACATTAATTCGGTTAATGTAAATGTTTTCAGGTTTTTTTTTACGATTTTACACATTTTGCATGGTTTTTAAATAATTTTCAGTTTATTACGACGATTAACCACGTTTTTAATTTTTTTTCATGTTTTTCCACAATTTAACAAGGGTTATAGGTTACCTTATAGGTTTTTCTACAAAATATCAGGTTTTTCTATAATTTTTTCACGTTATCACGATTTTACAAATAAGTAAGGATAACCTGTAATTTTTCAGCGTCTAGACGATTTGATACAATTTGCATTGTTTTTTCAATAATTTTCAGTGTTCTGCGACGATTTACCTTGTTGTAGACAATGTTTCATGTTTAACGATAATTTTTCATGTTTGACGACAATTTTTCATGTTTAACGACAATTTTACACATAAATTCGGTTATTCTTCAATTTTTCAGTTTTTACGAGGATTTCGCACATTCGTAAGGTTTTTCTATAATTTTCAAAGTTAATGACGATTTTACACACTTTGTACGATTTACCTTGTTGTAGACAATTTTTCATGTTTAACGATAATTTTAGACATAAATTAATTTTTTCTATAATTTTTTCAGGTTTTATCATGATTTTACACATAAGTTCGGATAATCTGTAAGTTTTAGATAATTTTTCATGTTTAACGACAATTTAACACAAACATGAGGTTTTTCTACAATTTTTCAGATTTTATGATGAATTGATATATTTTTCAAAAATTTTCAGTGTTCTGCGACCATTTACCATGTTTTAGACAAAATATTTCACAAAAATAAGGTCTTTCTACAATTTTTCAGGATTTACGACGATTTAACACATAAATTCGGTTTTTCTACAAATTTTTCAGCTTTTACGAGGATTTAACACACTGACAAGGTTTTTATTTTCAGTGTTTTACGACGTTTTAACACATTAATCTGATTTTTCTATAATTTTTTAGGTTTTATGACATATTTTGCATTGTTTGTCAATAATTTTCACGATATTACGATGATTTACCATGTTTTAGACAATATTTCATTATTTACGACAATTTAGCACAAAAATAAGGTTTTTCTATAATTTTTCAGGTTTTTCGAAGATTTAACACATTCGAAAGGTTTTTCAATATTTTTCAGGGTTTTACGACGATTTAACACAAAAATTAGGTTTTTCTCCAATTTTTCATGTTTTACCACAAATAAAGACAAAAAAAAGGTTTTTCTAAATTTTTCATGTTTTACAACAATTTAACACAAAAATAAGGTTTTTCTACAATTTTCCACGTTTAACAACAGATAAAGAAAAAAATAAGGTTATTCTAAATTTTTCATGTTTTACAACAATGTAACAATTTAACACAGAAAAAAGGTTTTTCTACAATTTTCCAGGTTTTACGACGATTGTACAAATAAATTCGGTTTATCTATTATTTTTTAGGGTTTGACGATTTTACACATTTTAAATAATTTTCAGTGTATTAAGATGATTTACGATGTTTTAGACAATTTTTCATGTTTTACGACAATTTAAAACATTAATTCGGTTTTTCTACAATTTTTTAGGATTTTCGAGGATTTAACACATCCAAAAGGTTTTTCAATAGTTGTTAATGTTTTACGAAGAATTACCACGTTTAAGACAATTTTTAACCTTTTTCTCAATTTAACACAAAAATAAGGTTTTTCAACAATTTTTTAAGTTTTACGATGATTTAACACATAAATTCGGTTTTTATATAATTTTTCGGCTTTTACGACGATTTAACAGATGAATTCAGTTTTTCTACAACTTTTCAGGTTTTACGAGGATTTAACACATTCAAACACAAGTGAACTAAATAATCACTTTAAAAATGTTAATTTTCAGTTCTCAATATGAAAATACGAAGTTTAAGAATGCACTTTGATGAATTCTGTGTCCTAATCGAAAGTCTAGATTTTTCTCCTAGTATTATTATTTTAACAGAGACACAGATGAAAGAGGTAATAATAATAATAATGATTGGATTATTTATATAGCGCCGTTTTCGTGAGAAAATCACCACAAGGGCGCAAAAACCCCTATAACCTGCCAGGATATATAACCATTTCATCTAAATGCAAACATACTGGACACGATGGAATCACTGTATTTATGAAAAATTGTGTCATGAAAACTGCTTTCGAAATTTTAGATTTTAAAACAGCAAATGCAATTAAATTAACATTTAACCATAACAATTATAATTATCTGCTATTAGCTAAATATACCTCACCTTCACTAAATGACTAACAGAAATAACTTCAACTTTGCAATATTAACCGGTGATATCAATATGAACATAAATGAAAATAACAAAAGAACAAACTGTATAAATGAGTACTTAGATTGTTTGTCGTGTGCTGGATATCAGTCTTACATAAACTCACCAACTAGAGAAAACCTGAATTACTCCACGACTCTAGATCACATATTTGTTAAATCACACAAACACGTTAAAACAACATCTTCAACTCTAATAACAAACATTACTGATCATTACCTAACATTTTACGGACGCAACATCTTAACTGCAAATTTAAAAGAAAATTCTGAAACAGTTGAAAAAAATAATATTAATTACCTCATATAAAATAATCTACTTCTTTTGGAAAATTGGGAGCAAATTCTATCAATATCAAACCCACATTCAGCATAAGAATCGTTTTATAAAACTCTCCAAGTAAATATTTCAAAAAGTACAAATAAAATTGTTATATCTAAGAGAAAATATAAAAAAATCAAACCTTGGATAACTGTAGGAATAATAGTCTCCATTAAACAAAGAGATATACTATACAGAGAGATGCTAAATTATCAAAGAGCCTGTCAAAAAAACAATGTCAGAACAATGATAGAATTATTAATTATGTTATTAATAATATTTATTATTATTAACAATTTATCCTATTTCTTACTTATCCCTTTGGTTTTGCAAATATATTATTTACTTACTTTTTTTATTTTTTTATTTTTTATTATCAATATAAAGTTTCTTTTACAGGTTTTTTTTAGATGTCTGTCTCACTAGGATAAACCTGTGTCGAGACAGACGTATTTGATACATTAAAAATGTTTACATATTTTTTGATACATTAAATATTTCACTACATTAAATGACATTGTGAAAAAGATAGAAAATAATAAATAATAATAATAAATGATACATTTGTTAATCAGCATCTAGTTGGAGTACATACTTATGTAGGGATTTTTATAAAAAAAATTATCATGGATCTGTCTTGGCTGATGATCCAAGATTTGATGTCTGTTTTATATTTCAGAAAAAATTCGTTCAGTCTAATGGCTAGTGGGAGAGCATTATATAGCCTTGTTGCAAAATATCTAAAATTTCTCTGGCCAAAAGTTGTTTTAGCGAAAGGGATTTGTAAGAAATTATGTCCTTTTGTTCTAGTATCACGAGCAGTTTGGATATTGTCAAAAGTAGTTTTGTGTTTGAAGAGGTATGTTAGTATGTTTTTGGCATAAAGTTGCCTAATGTCCATAACACAGATTTTCCTAAAGATTTCATCCGAACTGCTTGTGATTGGTAGTTTGAGGATAATCTTTATTATAAGTTTCTGAGCTTTAGATATTGGATCAATGGCGGCAGCGTTTGCTCCTCCCCATGCTATGATACCATACTCTATTAAAGATTGACAAAGTGCATAGTAGATTGTTTTGAGCTGGCTTAGGTTGAGAAAGTTGCGAGTTTGTCTAAAAAAATAAATGAATTTTCTAAGTTTGTTTGCTGTAGAGGTTATATGTTCTTTCCACTTTAAATTGCTATCAAAAATAATACCTAAGTATTTAATTTTAGTTACCTGTTCTAAATAAGGGCAATCACATATTATCGGATTTGTCAGGTTGCAAGCACAAATTTTAATTTGATTTTCTGGGTTTCTTAAGGAAGGATTAATACTAAATTCAATGTATTTAGTTTTGGTCACATTCATTGTTAGTGTATTATTGTTTAACCATCTTTTAACCACAGTTATGCCCCTGTTAGCTTTTATGCATACATCATTCCAATACCTTGATTTGAAGAGGAGAATCGTATCATCAGCTAAACTTACAATTTTGGCATCTATTTGAAGATTACATAATTCATTTATGTATATTAAGAACAGGGTAGGACCTAAAACACTTCCTTGAGGCACGCCGTAGCTAATTGGTAATTGATTGCTATTGCAGTTGTTGATTTTCACACTTTGCTTTTGGTTTGACAGGTAATCGCTAATAATAGTAAGTTCATCACCATTTATACCAATATTAGATAGTTTTTGTAAAAGTTTAGAGTGAGAGATAGTATCGAATGCTTTGCACAGGTCTAAGAATATTGATATGCATTTTGATCCCTTGTCTAAGTTTTCATTTAGAAAATCGGTAACTGTTGCCAGGGCTTCGGAGGTGCCTTTATTTTTCCTGAATCCAAACTGGTTGAGTGATAGTATGTTATTTTGTTCAAGGTATTCAATTAGTTGATTATTAATAGTTTTTTCAAAGACTTTAGATAGTGAATTTAGTAATGTAATTGGACGATAGTTCGTTATGTCCGCTCTAGAGCCTCCTTTATGTATTGGGATTATGATTCCGTGTTTTAGGTTGTCGGGGAATCGGCCTTTTAGGATGCTTAGGTTAATAAGATTTGTTAAGGGAGTGGTTATTTCTGATACAAGTTTTTTTAAGGCAATATTTGATATATCGTCCAAGCCAGTTGAAGACGAGTTTTTTAATGAGTTTATGATCAATCTAGTATCTTCATTTGAAATTTGTTTTAGACTAAAATGCAAGTTGTTGGGCAAATTTGTATTACAGCTTAGTGAACTGGAGTTGGTATGGTTTACATCGATATTTTTTGCGAGTTGTTCACCTATTTTTGAGAAGTATTTATTTGCATGATTAACAATAATATCGGGATTACTAGAAAAACTAAATATTTTATCATTTACTTTTAGTTGTTTTAAGTCAATCGTAGGATTAGGTTGAGAGTGGGTGGCTTCTTTAAGTGTTTTCCAAAGTTTTTTAGGATCATTATTACAGTTTTCTATTTTCTGTTTGTAATATATCTCTTTAGCCTTTCTTATTATTTGGGTACAAATGTTTCTATATCTTTTATAAAAGTTTCGAAGTTGTATATCATAAGGATTGTTAATAACGTTTTTGTGGAGTTTGTTACGTTTACGGATAGATTTAATAATAGTGTGGTTAATCCATGGCTTAATTGGTAAAATATTATTTGGTATATGTTTTATAATTATGTTTGTATGTTCGTTAATGGTAGTCTGTAAGTAATTGATAAAGTACGTCCAGGCGTCTTCTGGATTTATAATGTTAAGTAATTCTGACCATGATTTACTCATCAGAGATTGACGAACACAATCATAATTGATTTGAATGATTTTTTTCTTATTTGTTGTGTTTTTATGTTTGTCTTTTCTGTTGCATGTTTGTATGGAAAGAATAGTGGTGTAGTGGTCGGTAAGTGTAGATTCATATACAATAGATATTACTGGGCAGTTGGATTTGACCATGATGTGGTCGATGCATGAAATGGAGTCTAATGTAGCACGTGTGGGAGTGTTTATGGTGCTTTGGAATCCATGGTAAGTGAGCGTATTTAAGTATTCTTGGCACTGAGAATGTTCGTTCGTGGGCAGAATATTTATGTTTAGGTCACCAGCAATAATACAACTTTTAATATTACATAATTCAGTTAAACAGTTATTAATTGATTTTAGGAATGGTGAAATATTATAAGAGGATGGAGAACGGTATATTGCTAAGATACATGTGTCATTTTTGAGAGTTATTTGCAAACAGTTTGCACCGCTGACTTGGATTTCCTTGACAGATAAACCAATCAGGTCAGTTCTGGTATAGACAACAACTCCATCATTTTGTTTAGTATGTATTGAAGTGCTGTAGTGATCATACCCTTTCAAAATTTTAGGAGCATAATTTTTTGGTATTCAGCATTCAGTAAGAATAATTATATGAAAAGAGGTTCCAATATTATCAAGTTGTAGCAAGAATTCGTCAAAATTCTTGGAAATTGATCTAATATTTTGCTGTAAGATTTGAAGAGAGGATGAGTGTGTTTGTAGTACATTTTTACAGAATTTAGGATTTGACGTCCTATAATTGGTAATACATTCCATTTTTAATAATATCCATTACAGTAAGGGTTTTCTCTAGAATTAAAAATCTACAATGCCATTTTTTTAATGTCACTTTCATGTTTGACTTGAATGATTTTTTCCCCCGGACCCTTACAAACGAGTAATTTATTGGCTTTAAACCACACAAATTCGAATTTTGTTTCTTTAGCCTTTTGTTTTGCTTTCCACAGCAATTCCAGTAAGGCGTAAGCACTTCACTAATATAAATAGGTGATTTTGGGTTAAGTATTTTGGCTGTATTTTTGAAAGATAAGACCATATCTCTCGTTTTCTGGTTGTAGGAATTTACTTGCAGTTTATCGGGGGCGTTAGTTCTGCGGTCCTGGGTCCTGGTCACAAGGCGTAGATCCTGCTGCAACAATGGCATACCAAGGGAATAGGCTACCCGAAGAACGGCTTCAGCTGGTTGTTCTCCCGGCCGCAATTCAACACCCGCCATTTCCACACAGTCGCAGAGATTATTTTGTTCCATAGTGGCTAGTCTGGTTTCCAGGCTTGAAATTCTTAAGTCATTCTTTATATTTATTTCACGTAAGGATTGTGTATCTTTTTGAAGGTCTTGTAGTACTTTAAAATTTGATAACAGATCTTCATATTGATTACTTATAAATTCGTTGCTTCTCTTCAGTTCCTTAATTTCGTCTTCGAACATTTTTTTAAGTTCAGTGACCTTTTGGTCAAAATGTTTGGTCAGACGAATAAAGAGCATATCATCATCATCGGTATTTTCAGCCGAGGATGTAGACGGTGATCCTGGTCTGATTAGGCATTTTGGGCATTTCCAAGAAGTTTTATTTTTTTCTGCCATTTTTTTGTGTTTGGAATCAGAGATATTGAGGCAATTATTGTGAAATGTTATTTTGCACTTGGTACACGTGAACATATACTCACTCATCTTTATTTATTGGGTTGAGGCAACCTTCACAGTTAAACATTGTGGTTAATAACTTACATGATTCCATATAATTGAGCTAGGATTCACTCACCAAACACAAGAGCCTCGTCTCTTTATGGTGAGGAAAAGCTTTTATTATTTACCTTTATAACACTGTATAATATGTATAAATTGTATATTTATTGTAAAAAACATACAAATATTAAATAAATAAAAAAAAAATGTTTTTCATGAAAACAAAATATTTACTGTATAGAAATTTACTAAATAGGTTAATAAGATTGTAAGAAAATGCTATGGTGAACAAATTGATAATGCAAATAATGATACCAAAAAAACGTGGAATATTATTAACGAAATAACGAATAAAAAAAGAAAAGCATCAACTTAGGTGGAGGAGATTAAAATAAACAACAATATTATAACTGACAAATCTGACATTGCAAATAACTTTAACAACTTCTTCACAAATGTAGTAGACCAAGTACTTGAATCATCCGGTAAGATTGCTAAAACAGCGCCCGTTGACTCATCTCTGCTTTTGGTACCAACAAACAATTCAATTAACTCATTAGAATATTTTACACCTATCACAACAAATGAAATTGAAAAACACATTGACAGCCTAAAACCAACTAATTCTTCAGGAATTAATAATTTATCAGGTAATACACTAAAAAAATAAAACAATATATTTTAACTCCTTTGCAACATATTTATAATATATCCCTAAAAGAGGGGTATTTCCCAGAACAATTTAAAATCTCCACTATAATACCAATTCACAAATCGGGTGACACGCACATATTAGACAATTACAGACCTATTTCCTTAGTTTCAAACTTTACAAAAATATTTGAAAAATGTATCAAAAATAGAGTTATGAAATACCAAAACAAAACAATATTCTGTCCAGAAATCAATATGGCTTCAGAAGTAAATTAAGCACTGAAGATGCAATATTCGATCTGACAAAAAATTTATACACATCTGTTGATCAAAATAAAAAAGTCTAGTTATATTTTTAGACTTAAGAAATGCGTTTGATACTGTAAATCACAATCTACTAATAAACAAAATTAATCAAATAGGTTTCAAAAAAGATGCACTTCAAATTCTCACTAACTATCTCAAAGACAGATTACAAAAAACAAAAATTGGGAATTTTTATAGCACAGAAACAGTGATAAAAAATGGAGTACCACAGGGGACTGTGCTTGGCCCAATTCTGTTTCTAATATATATTAATGATTTATGTAATGTTGTAATCCCTGGTAAAAT
This sequence comes from Hesperophylax magnus, assembly GCA_026573805.1. Lineage (NCBI taxonomy): Eukaryota > Metazoa > Arthropoda > Insecta > Trichoptera > Limnephilidae > Hesperophylax > Hesperophylax magnus. Next base: position 23,805 of record JAIUSX010000190.1, on the reverse strand, counting down.
TGTATCTTACGCTGATGATACAGCAATAATAGTAAATGGAAAATCCTGGCCTGAAACTTTTTTAAATGCAACAAAATGTATTTCATATGTCTTATCATGGCTAACTTGTAATAGACTTTTCTTAAACTATAGTAAAACATTTTACCTTTTCATAAAAACAGTAAAAACTAACCTCCCAATAACCTTAAAATGAGATTACATAATGCTAACTGTAACAAAGTAACATGCACCTCTTGCTTTGAACTTGGAAAAATTGAAAAGATCAAATATTTGGGTATATAATATTTCGAAGTGTTATGGGTACGCGTGGATCTCACCGGTATGATGAGAATTTATGCGTGTCTATATCGCTCACCAAACCTTGCCGAATCAGACACTGTTGAGTTGTTTAAATACTTGAGTGACACTGTAGATATTCTCTTGCCCCGTTACCCATCGGCCGAGTTTGTAATCCTGGGGGACTTCAATGTTCATAATGAACAGTGGCTGAAGTTCTCGGGCCCAACAAACTCTGCCGGTAGATCAGCAGAATCCTTTGCTCTTATCCATGGACTAAGCCAACTCGTAGAATCTCCGACCAGAATACCAGACATCACATCGAGCCAACCTACTCGATTTGTTTCTCACTAGTGAACCACTCGGGTACAGAGTGGAGGTGACAGCGCCCTTAGGATCCTCTGACCACTGCCTGATTACCACCTCTGTCCCATCCTACATGAACCGTCAACCCGACAAACATGTAAAGAGGAAGGTATGGCACTACAGGGCAGCGAAATGGGACGGCATGCGGTCTTTCTTCGGCGCCTTTCCTTGGAGTACTGTATGCTTTAGCTCCGAGGACCCATCAATTTGTGCACGCGAGGTAGGAGAAGTAATCACATCAGCAATGGATTGCTACATTCCCTTCTCCGTCAAATTCTCTGGAGCGGGCACAAACAGTGGTTTGACCATCGCTGTGCTGAAGCTGTCAGACTCAAAAATACGGCTTTTAATGCACTCCGGAAGATTAGCTCCATGAATAACCTTTCGGAATACCGAAAACGGGCAAGGGAATGTAAGAGAGTTCTAAATAGAGCTAAGAGCGATCACGACCAGAGAATTGCGAAAAAGCTGGCTGACTGCCCCACTGGTAGCCGTGCTTTCTGGTCACTCGCTAGCTCGATCGGAAGAAATTTCTGCAGAACCACTTTCCCACCTCTGACCAAGCCTGATGGTCGGCTGGCTAACTCGGCCCGTGAGAAAGCTGAATTATTAGGCAAAATTTTCGCGGAAAACTCAACTCTTCAAGATGTAATGATACGCCCTTTCTACTTCAAACTTTTTCCTTCTCTTCTTTCTACGATAAATTTTCTTTAAGTCCCATAGGTAACTTTTCCATAAGGCTTTGGTTATGTATATATCCGGGGTAGGAAGGTTCTCCCTGCCGTCTTTCAAGCCCTGGCCTCTCTCTTTATTACACACCCCTTCAAGTGTGTACACCCTAGTTTGTCTACGTGACGTACGACCTTGAACGTACTCATTTCACGTGACGGTTCAGTATAAAAAGGCTTCACCGAACGTTGTGTTGGGTTTTTGTTTCTCGGTTTAGAAACCTAGTTATCTTTGTATGTGTGGTATCCCTCGGTTCTTTTGAGATAGAGTGAGTTGAATCCATTACCGCTGTGTTTTAAAATCATTTCATAAACCTTATCTTCTAAGCCGCCTGCTCCCCAACTAACTACGTGATTCTACCTGTCATATGGTTATGTGAGTATAATAAAGTGTTAGGTTTTATGTGTGTGATAAACATGCGATAAATTTATGGTGTTAGTTGTCGGCGCCATCCATGTGTATATTTTAGGAGGGGAAGGAGAGGAAAGAAAATGAATTTGATCAAGCTAAGATTGACTCCTCCTCTTTACCAAACAAAACCGATGGATGATAATTTGAGCAAGGCGATCGATATCTGCGTGTCTGGATATCGCAACCGGCCGGGTCTCCCCTTGTTCCAAATCGGCAACCGTCACGCCAGAATAAAGAAAACCAGGTCTCATCACCAATTTCAGAATTGCCCCAATCTCATACACCTCCAGGAAAAACTACTTTACTGAGTGTAGAAGGGGAAAACCATGACATCCCTTGTCACGAATCTAGTCGCGAAAATGTGACACGTAAGGTCCTAAGTTACGTGCCACCTCTAGAAAACGTTATAACTCCCTCGTCGTCGGGGATTTACATCCCTTTCTAGGTCAATAACATATATAACACACGACGATCTTGTCGACATTTAGCCAGCTTATTAACGATAGGTTGTGTGCCTACCCATTCAGCCAATTATCATGTGAGATATATGTAAGGTCTACTCGAAATGCCAAATTTAGGATGAGGACTGTCTGTACTTTAATATTTGGTTCCAGTATTTATTTTATGAGGTTACTAGCACCCTCGTGTATTAGGTATGGGTAACTTCTATTGAATACCTATCCTCTCAGGTAGGTATAAACGGATAATTGGTTTGATTTTTGCATTTAATTTAAAGAGGCTGCCTACCTCTCGAAAGGTACCTGTTGAGAAAAGTTGTTCGGTTGGTAGTTTTATTTCGGAGATTACCATCTCCCTCTTTTGCCTCTAGATTTGTTTTTGTGCATCCCAATTCGTAACTTAGAAAGTCAAACAATAGATGAAAAGTATTAAATTAGAAAGTCAAATAACAGAAGAAAAGTTTTCATTTTGTTCCGTCTGGTTGCATCCGATCGCTTTCAATTCGGGACGGCATACGCTAGCAAAACTTCCCCTTTGACTGACTGTACACCGCGCCTCTCGGCCTCATAGTGTTCGCTGTTTCAATTTTACGCCAGTGTTGTGGTAAGTACCCTGTAGATAGGTATTTTTATACTGCAAATTTATATTGGTTGGCCTAATTTGTAATGGGTATTTTATATTTCGTCGGCGATTCAATACCTACCGCAGGGACAACGTCATGATTTGATTCGTAATGTTTTAAAAGAATAACAGATCGGCAGGTAGATTAATTCTCGATATTATGACCCTCGGTCCAAGGCATTCCCCTAAAACAAAAGTTATCGGCCTACATATGAAAAGGTCGTTGACTCGTCTCTCGCTCACAGCTGATTGACAGTTCGCCTAGCACATCCCTTTTAATGATAACATTATTTGGGCGGCAGGTGTCGTAAACTTAATTCCTGTACCTCGGTTGTATCCGTCTTTTAAAAGGGTCCTCTGAAATTTAATAAATAATATAAAAACTCACCCAGTTAGTCACCTCTCCTTCTCAGCGTGAAGCTTACCTGGTTACACTCTACATAGCTAAATCAGTTTAGTTTTTCGGTCCCCTCCCTACCGGCTTCTTTCATCATTTTAGCGAAACCCTTGCAATCTGTTCAATTTTGTTCCCCTCCCTACGACTTTAAAAGGGTAATTAAATATTCCTGTAAATAAAATTGTACCTCCCTAATCTGTCAGGATTCGAACCCACAGTTAATGATATATTTGTTTCTCTGGTTTTCGGTCTCCGTGGATAAAATGCCATCTCGCCAAATCAATAACCTAGCCCGATTAAACACTTCCCGCCTTTAAATACGTTCACTTTATTTTACAACGCAATCATTATTATTATTATTTTCATGTTCTTAAAACAAGTAATTTAGTTTGAACTACATATTTACGAAATCACGTTTAATTTAACACATTTTATATTATAATCGCGATCGCTCAACCCTTAGCGCCCCTGGGGTGATTTTTCACAAAACGGCGCTCTACAAATTATCCAATTATTATTATTATTATTATTCTCACTGAGTCCAATCACTTTTTCACTTTAATTCAATATTCAGGAAAGCTTTCTAACACCGTCTGAATTCTCTAATTAATTGTAATACACAACACTTCTGATTTGTATTCATTTCTTGGAGCTGTCAACGTATCTAAGTTCAAGACTCGACTGCCATGCGATCTCTTTCTTCCTTCCCGTGGGACATATGCACTTCAAGCCCGCCTGTCATAAATCTTATCTGTTAGCTGCCATAAAAAAATTTTTTGGAGCACGTTCGTTTATTTATGTGGATATTCAAAACATCACAAAGATAACGGAGAGACTCCCCCTTCCATTCCGCACTGCGGTTTTCAAATGGAGGAACCGAAGATCCGGAACAGAGAGGTTCTCCGAGTCTTGAACGAGCTGAAAGTCGACAAAGCCAGTGGGCCGGACGGAATACCTGCCTTGGTCCTCAAGAGGTGTTCTGCAGAAATGACTCCAGTGCTCGCGAAATTATTTAGGCTCTCTCTCAAAGGTGGAAAGGTGCCAGATCTTTGGAAAAAGGCAATCGTTCACCCAATCCCAAAAAGGGGGACCGCTCCGACCCTTCTAACTACCGCCCCATAGCCATCACTTCCATATTCTCGAAGGTATTAGAAAGGGTGGTTAACAACAAATTGCTCACATATCTCGAGAATAAATATATCCTAAGCGATCGGCAATATGGATTTCGTCGTAACCGATCTACTCGGATATGTAACGCATATTTGGGGGCGGTACATGGAACGTTTTGGTGAAACCCAAACCGTTGGGTTGGATATCTCCAAAGCCTTTGACAGAGTCTGGCACCGGGCGCTTGTCGGGAAGTTACCATCGTATGGGATCCACCCAACCCTGCATAGTTGGATTGCGGACTTTCTGAGGGGAAGAACAATTCAAACCGTGGTTGACGGCTCTTCTTCCTCACCGCACCAAATCAATGCGGGGGTGCCACAAGGATCTGTGCTGTCTCCGACGCTGTTTTTATTGCACATCAATGATCTCGTTGAATGTGCACCAATTCACTGCTACGCTGATGACAGCACCGTTTACGAGGGTTATCTTTTTGACAAGCCCCCTTCCACCTATGATGTCCAAACAGCTCGGGAAGTTTTGAAGCAAAAAATTGACCACCACCTAGAGATGGTTCGTGCCTGGGGTAAGGCCAACTTGGTCAGTTTCAACGTTTCAAAAACCCAAGCGTGTCTGATTTCGGCAAAGAGGGAGATCAATGACTGTCTGGTGCAATTTGATGGGAGCACTCTCCCCAATAAAGACTCCATTGAAATGCTTGGAGTTACTATATCAGACCAGCTCAAGTATCGGGGATCCATAGAAGCCCGAGTAAATCAGGCCTCCAAAAAGTTGGGCGTCTTGTACAGGGCTAGGAGATTCTTCAACAGTGACCAGCTGCTGACCCTGTACAAGTCTCAAGTCCGCCCAACTATTGAATTTGGGAGCCACCTTTGGGCTGGTGCCCCAAAATACTTGATAAACCTGCTTGAATCTGTGCAAAGAAGAGCGATCCGTCTGATTGACAATCCGTTGTTAACAGACCGATTGCCTTCTCTAATGCATAGACGCAATGTAGGCATGCTGTGTCTGTTCTACAGGTATTTCAATGGAGCTAGCGGCATTGATTCCTGATGCACCGGTGCACGTGCGCGAAACTCGACGGACACGAACTGAACACCCGTTCACGGTTGACGTTGGCTTTATGAGAACGGGCCGTTTTTACGACTCGTTTTTGTGTAAGTCGGCTCGTATGTGGAACGAGCTACCGGGATCTGTTTTTCCTCCCTCCTATAATCCGAGCCTCTTCAAGGCCCGCATTAACAAATCCCTTCCCACAGCCCCTACCTTACTCCGCCTCACAACGCCGCCCAACCGGGTGGTGACATAGTTTCCCTGTCTGTGCACTCCACAGGATGGGACACTCTTGTGAGGTGTCACATAAAAAATAAAAAAAAATATATATATATATTGACACAAATTTAAACTGGCAACCACAAATTAATAACACCGTTTCTAAATTAAGATATCTGACGTACATATTTTATAGACTTAAGGAAGTACTCAATGTTGACAAATTGAAAATGATTTATTTTTCTCTAGTGCGATCCTCAATTATGTACGGTATACTAGGATGGGGTGGCGCACCAGATACATTTATAAAACCAGTACAAATAGTACAAAATCATATTGTCAAGGTTATATATAAAAAAAGAGGACATTTTCGACTGATCAATTGTACAAGGAATCTCAACTATTCAATCTCCGTAAACTATTTTTACTTCAAAGCCTGAAATATGTCATGAAAAACCAAAACAAATTTCAAAAATATGAACCCAAAATACACTTTAGAAGAAATCATGTATTTTATACCCCACAAATCAATACCAAACTAATGCGAACTCACAGTAGCTTTATTGGACCTCGCACTTTCAATCTATTATAAAAAAAAAATTCAAGTAACAACTAAACTAGCGCAATACCAAAAAGAATTAAAGTTGTGGCTGTACAATGCAAATGTTGAAGCATTATTCATTTAACTAGCAGTTAAAAAACCCGCTCCGCGGGTTTTTTCTGCTGGGCCCTGCGGGCGGCACTTAGTTGGGTTTCGCCCATTTTAAGTGATATTAACAACAGTTACATTTAATAGATAGATATTAGGTTATTCACAGAGAGAGGGTGAGTATATATTGTTAAAAAACGGAACAGGAAGGAGTTAATGAATAATAACATGCTAAATTTACGCATAATAAGAATGACAGTTGTTTGAATAAATGAAATTTTACGTATTTGTGATGGATTATTTCAAATGGAACACTATTATTGACTACATGTCTACAACTGATATTAACTGTTATCGTACCTAATATAATTAGCTCATAGGAGACTTGCAGTGCTTAAATATGTGTTACAACCGTCAATGTCTATAAGTTGAATCAATATCATATAGTTTGTCACAATCAAAGATAGTTATAACAAAGTTGACTTAAATAATAGATTATTACATATTGATTAATTGTACCCGTGTTTATCAATAAAAGGAGGGTAATTGTGCGATGAGATTAGCAGTCGGTTTAATTAAAAGGTGTTAATTTTACTCCAACTGGTAGTAATTCTTTACCTACAACTGTTACTGTATCTAATAAAGTTTAAAGTTAGATTATATTATAAACACCTTCATCAGGCGAGTAAAAATCTATATATAAAGGTAGATTATTATAACATAGCGCCCCTGAGGTGATATCTCACAAAAGCGGCGCTATGCAAATTGTCCAATAAATAAAATGTTTACATTTTATTGTGTATACACCGAAGTCAAAAATTAAATATAGATTGCAATTGGAAAGAAGAATCGGAAGGAGGGGGGAGGGGTAAGAGTAGGCTGGGTTTATAAGAATTAGGAATTACAATATCGTTAAACGGGAAAGACCAGTTAAGTGGGAACATATTTAAAAGAGAGTTTAAAAAAAAATCTTGTTAATTATATATGCTTTTATATTAACATGTTTCCTAATTTCTAAAATTTCGAAATTATTTATAGTGAAGTATTATAAGACCTGAAAAAAACAAATAGCATATAACCATAAAACAATATATTCATAAGACAAATAGCATTTAATAACGGTTATTCTAATAAATTGATAGTTGAAATACTAAATAAAAAATTTAAACATATTCTCTTCAAACGGTATTTCTAAAGATAGAAATAAACAATGGCGTAGAATTCTGTTTGTGGATAACGATACTTCTAAAATTATATATAAAAACAATCCTGGTACTATTCAACTGGCGTTTTACACTAATAACAATGAAGAAATATATTCTTAATAATAAAGATACCAAAAATCAAACAAAAAAATCATGAGTTTAAAAACTCAATTGGGATGATTGTAATTTCTTTTACAAAGGTAGAACCAATAGAAACTTTGAAGTCAGAACTAAAGAATATCTCAGGGCTCTAAATGGAAATAGTGAATCTGAGTTTGCAAATCATCTTTTGAATAATGATCACACTTTCGATAAAAATTCAGGTCTTAAAATATTTCACTCAGGATATAAAGCATCCCAAATAAATAATTTTGAAATTAGAAAACTTGTCAATATAAAATCAGATATAATTAATAAGCAAAAAATATATGAATAATAATGAAAAATGCCATTGCAAAGTGATAAGCTTCCAGAAGAAATCTTCTTATTATACGCTTGTTTGGTCAAGTAGTCTAGTATTGTGAGCTGCATATTTAAATATTCGCGCCAGTCATTTGGTTCGTTTTTATACCGCCAGAGGTGCGCTCTGTCGGCCATCTATAACCGTGCATATCGGCCATATTGAAGGAACGCGTGATTTTTTATAAACGTCAAACATAATCACGTAACTGTGGATAATTTTCATTGTAATGTAATTAATCCAATGGATTATGAACTTTCTAAAACATATTTTCTTCGATATTATCCAAAAATTATATGAGCAAAAACGATGCTTTTGAAGAAATCTGGTGATCCTATTTTAGTATAAAATCGGGTCTTAATTTTCAAGTTAGCGGAATTTACCCGAAACAGACAATTTGAATTTGACCAATCAGAGGGCCTACATCGTCCAGACGATCGCATAATAATACAGATTTTTACTTCTTTCTCTTTTACTATTTGTTTCTGTATATTTATTATTATTTTATTTTGTGTTCTTTTGCTTCATATATATTATCTTACAATCTTTATTTTTACTTTGATTTATTTTTTATATGCACCTCTTGCACAATCTTTTAGATTAACTTTAATTATAATCCTACCGTTTTTCTTTATATGCTTACTGTTATTTTTAGATACAAAAATATAATGTATACACTTATATTACCCACGCACAGGCTGCGCCTTAGTGGGTTCCCTTTCTTATTATTATAAAACTGCAATGTCAAATGTATAAATTGGGAAAAAATAAAGGAAATAAAAAAAATTTAAAAAAAGGTTTATTAATATTTTTCAGTGTTTTACGACGACTTACCAAGTTTTAGATTTTTTTTCATGTTTTAAGACAATTTAACACAAAAATAAGGTTTTTCTACAATATTTTAGGTTTTACGATGATTTAACATAAAAATTCCGGTTTTCTATAATTTTTCGGGTTTTACGACGAATTAACAAATAAATTCGGTTTTTCTACAATTTTTCTGGTTTTTCGAGGATTTAAAAGATGAATTCGAATTTTCTACAACTTTTCAGGTTTAAAGAAGATTTAACACAATCAAAAGGTTTTTTAATATTTTTCAGTGTTTTACGACAATTTAAAAACAAAAATTAGGTTTTTCTACAATTTTACAAGTTTTACCACAAATAAAGACAAAAATAAGGTTTTTCTACAATTTTACATGTTTTACCGCAAAGAAAGATAAGAATAAGGTTTTACTATAATTTTTCAGGATTTACGACGGTTGAACAAATAAATTCGGTTTATCTATAATTTATCAAGTTTAAGACGATTCAACACATTTTAATTGGTTATTCAATAATTTTTCAAGTTTAAGACGATTTAACACATTTTAATTGGTTTTTCAATAATTTTCAGTGTATTACGACGATTTACGATGTTTTAGAATATTTTTCATGATTTACGACATTGTAACACATTAATTCGGTTTTTCTACAATTTTTCAGGATTATCGAGGATTTAAAAGATTCAAAAGGTTGTTCTATATTTGTCAGTATTTAACGACGATTTACCACGTTTTAGACAATTTTTCATCTTTTACCACAATTTAAGACAAAAATAAGGTTTTTCTACAAATTTTCATGTTTTTCCTCAATTTAACACAAAAATCAGGATTTTCTCCATTTTTTCAGGATTAACTACGAATTTACACAAAAATTCGTTTTTTGGCATTTTTTGAAGTTTAATGACGTTTTTACAAATTTTGCATGGTTTTCAAAAATTTTCAATGTTTTACGACGATTTACGATGTTTTAGACAAATTTTCATGATTTAACACAAAAATAAGGTTTTTCTACATTTTTTAATGTTTTTCCTCAATTTATCAGAAAAATCAGGATTTTCTACAATTTTTCAGGATAAACTACGATTATACACTAAAATTCATTTTTTTGCAATATTTTAGGTTTTATGACGTTTTTACATATTTTACATGGCTTTTCAAAAATTTTCATTGTTTTTCGACGATTTACGATGTTTCAGCAAATTTTTCATGTTTTGCCACAATTTAACACAAAAACAAGTTTTTTCTACAAATTTTCAGGTTTCAGTTCGATTATACACAAAAAATCTGATTTTTTGAAATGTTTGAGGTTTTATGACGTTTTTACCCATTTTGCATGGTTTTTCAAAAACTTGCTGTGTTTTACGACGATTTACGATGTTTTAGACAAATTTTCATGTTTTACCACATTTTAACACAAAATAAGGTTTTTCTACATTTTTTCATGATTTTCCTCAATTTAACACAAAATCAGGATTTTCTCCAATTTTTCTGGATTTACTACGATTATACACAAAAATTCGCCTTTTTGCAATTTTTGAGAATAAATGACGTTTTTACAAATTTTGCATGGTTTTTCAAAAATTTTCAGTGTTTTACGACGATTTACGATGTTTTAGACAAATTTTCATGTTTTAACACAATTTTACACAAAAATAAGGTTTTACTAACTAACTAACTAACTAACCATCACGCCGTTTCCCCGCAGGGGTAGGCAGAGAGGACGGACCGCCAAACAACTCGGTCTTGGCACACATTCCTTGCCTCATTCACATTCATACATCGTCTCATACATACTCTTCTATTGTTCTGACTCTTGACATGGCCCGACTCAAGTATCTGATTCACTTGGTCGTGCCATGTCTTCCTCGGGCGTCCCCGACTTTTGCTACCATTCACATTTGCATCGTATATTCTCCTTACACTCCTTTCTTCGCTCATTCGCTCTACACGCCCAAACCATCTAAGCGTCCATTTCTTGATCTTACTCATTACGCTTACATCTGCCTTGCACTCTTTGCGGATATCCACATTCCTCACACGATCATACATGGTTTTACCACACATACGCCTCAGGGATCTCATTTCAACAGCATTCAATCTACTTTCATCCTTTCTTTGCCAGTTCCATGCCTCACTTCCATACATCAGGGTAGGTACCAGCACTCCATTGTGGACTGCTAACTTCGATTCTTTTGACAATTTTTTGTTAGCGCCAACTGCGTTCAGTCCTCCATTAATGAAGTTACCTGCATTTACTCTTCTTTCAATATCTCTGTCAGCCTTCCCATCTCTCGTAAACATGCTTCCTAAATACACAAATTCATCCACCTGCTCCAAGTATTCCTCATTCACAGCTATATTGCACACTGTTTTCGTACTTTCTCTTTCAAACACCATTACTTTAGACTTACTTACATTCATCATTAACTCATTCTTCATGCATACTTCGTTCATCCTGGACACGAGAGACTGCAGATCATCCATACTATTAGCAATCAGCACCGCATCATCAGCGTACAACAGGCAACATACTTTCAGATTACTCAAATTCGAGCCCAATCCCACCTCTTTCAATTCTTGCATACAATTATCCATGTATAGTTTGAATAACCACGGTGACATTACGCAGCCTTGTTTAACACCTTTTGTGATATCAAACCACCCCGTAAAACCACCGTTCACCCTAACACATGCAACGCTTCCCTCATATAGAGACGCAATTGCCTGAGTCAGATTCGCATTCACTCCATACTTGGACAACACCTTCCATAGCTTTTTCCTGTCGACTCGGTCGTATGCTTTTTGTAGATCTACAAAGGCACAGAAAAGTTTTTGGTTTTTTGCCAGAAACTTCTCGGTGAGCATACGCAATGAGAAGATCTGGTAAAATAAGGTTTTTGTACATTTTTTCATGTTTTATTTCAATTTAACACAAAAATTAGGTTTTTCTACATTTTTTCATGTTTTACTACAATTAAACACAAAAATAAGGATTTTCTAGATTAGTCACCGAACCTCGGTAGTGTGCAGTCATGTTTACTTCCAGTGCTCTGTGTTTTACGGCTTGCTGACGGCGCGGCGTACAGATAAGATTTATTTATTGTTACTTTTTCGTATTCATTATTTTGTTTGTGTAATTGGTTTGCGATGAAGTTGCGTGTATTATTTCTATCATTTATTATTTCTAAAATAATAATGATTGTTTAATTTTTTTTTTTAATTTGTTGAAATGGAGGAGGACGAAAATCGACCTCCGGATCCTGAGTCCATTTCTAATATTGCAGACGTCTACGATTCTGATGATTCCCAAACTTCTGTAACCATTCCTTCCCGAAAACGACGACCTCCGCTTTGCCTTAATGTACCTCCTAAAATTAAATCTCTTTCACAAACAAACGAAGCCCCAATCTCTCATGGAAGTTATAATGATACCATTCCTACAGAAGCAAAAGCCATTGAGCTTATGTATTCTATTTCATCTTCAGCTCCATTTATTGTTAATGTCCAAAGGACTGAACAGGGGAAAATAATTCATCCCCTGGATTTTGGTAAATTTATTTTTAGCTCAAAACTCAATAACCTCTGTATTATAAATGGATCAATAAAACCGGAAGGTCGATAAAAAATATCCATAGAATTTTAATCCGCCACATTAGCTAATGATTTTGTTAAAAAAATAGGTTCTCTTTCAAATAATAAATTTAAATCTTTCATACCTACTTTCAATTTAACCAGAATGGGCAGAGTAAGAGGTATCCCAACCGATTTATCAGAAACAGAAATAGTAGACGCTCTTAATGACTCTCAATTATTTCCAAAAGTTTTAAAAGCACGTCGTTTGAATTTCAAGGATACTTCCACTGGCACCACTATATGGAAACCTTCCCAATCCGTTGTTATTACTTTTGAAGGTCAAACATTACCATCCCGTGTATTTATTTATTATAACGCTCTTCCCGTTGAAGTATACAGATTCCCGACGATCCAATGTTTCAACTGTTGCCGTTTTGGCCATTCAAAACCTATTTGTCGTTCCCCTTCTCGTTGCTTCCATTGCGGAGAGGATCATCCCTTTGAACAGTGTCAAAATACAACGAAAAACCCTATTTGTATTAATTGTAAGGGCAACCATACTGCTGTTAGTGTGGCCTGTCCAGAATTATCTAGACAGAGAAAAATCAAACAGTCAATGGCTGCAGACAACATTTCCTACTTTCAGGCTTCTAAATTATTCCCTCCTACGAAAAAATCTTTTGCAGAGATAACGTCTAACGCTTCTCTCTTTCATTTTTCTTCCCCTAAATCTCCTCTATCATCTTCCCACAAAGAAACAATTTTCAAACCGATAAAATCTAATCCAAAATTTATTCCTTCTTTCGATAAAAAACTACATAATGATCTTTTACTTAACCCGAATGGGAATAATAAATCCCAGGCTCCCAATGGGACTGCCCTAAAAAACTGTTCCACTTCCGATATCTTACCTAAAGTCATGATTGAAAATTCTTCTTTTATTCAAACTTTAATTACCCTATTAATTACGATCCTTTCAAATAACAATAAAGTACCGACCAACGCTGCCGATTATATGAAATCTTTACTCTCTAGCCTTCCTGATGTATCCGCAACTGAGCAAAATACTTCAATGGAATAGTAGAAGTCTATTCGCCAACAAAATTGATCTTGTACAGTTACTTGATGAACATAATATTTCAGTTGCTGCCATCTCCGAAACGTGGTTAAAACCCTCATATCAATTTAAGATTCCCGGATATCATTGTCTAAGACATGATAGACTGGATGGCAAAGGTGGCACTGCTCTTATTATACATAATTCTATCCCTTTTAAACAAATAATTTTCCACACTCTCTCCAATAATTTTCAGATAGTAGCAGCGGTTGTATCTGATATTACATTACTATCAATATATATCCCTCCCTCTACAATTTTTGTTTAAAACGAATGGTCAACATTTATATCCCAGATTCGTCCCCCGTATATGATACTTGGGGACTTCAATGCTCATTTTCCTTCTTGGGGCAGTGAGTTAACAAACCGTTCTGGCCATAATCTATTAGATTTTATGGATACCTATAATTTGTGTATTCTAAATGACGGATCTCCAACTCGTTTCACTGCCCCTCAACATCGGAAAAGTGCAGTCGATTTATCTCTTTGCTCATCTTCGGTGGTTCCCATATGTTCTTGGAACATTCTTAAAGATCCCCTTTCCAGTGACCATTTTCTTATAATAATTACCTTCCACCATCTATCTTCCACGCATTCATTTTCAATAAAAAATAGTTTAAAATTTAAAACGAAAGACGCGAATTGGAGAAATTTTTCTTCAGAATTAGACTTCATTGTTCAAGCATCTAAGTCTTCCCTTGTCAACACTAGTTTACAATGTGAATTATTTCCTAACATGATAATAAAAGCTGCAGAAAAAACACTTAAAAAACGTAATGTTAACATTAAGATAAAACATTCCACCCCATGGTGGGATGAAGAATGCACTAGTGTCGTTAAATCCGGAAGAGAAGCAATTTCCATTTTCCGTAAACGAATGTCTTTCGAAAATTACCTTTCTGTGAAACGCGCCCAGGCAGAAGCGAAACGCGTTTTGAAAAAAAAAAGCGGTCTGGATGGCGAAAATTCTGTGAACGCTTGTCTCCTGAATCTCCCAGTCATCCGTATGGTTCAATTTAAAAAAATTCGGTTCGTCATTTACTCCCCAGCGTTCCAAACATATTCCAGAAGAAATTATTATAGGTTTTGCCGATAAGATAGCTCCTCCGTCAGTTGCCAGATGTGAGGAAATGCCTTCCTTTATTTCTTATCCATCTCACTCTATTGAAAGAATTCAGTTCAAAGCGCTCAGAATAATTATTGGAGCGATGAAATCTTCTCCAATTAATTCTCTCCAGGTAGAATGTGTTGATCCCCCCTTAATTTTGAGGAGACAATTCCTGGCTGATAAATATATTTTTAAATCTTTTTCTGTATCGCGTCACCCTTTAGAAAAAAGCCTTGATTATTTGTTCAATAACTTAAATAACGAAAAAAGATCGACAGATAAAAATCGACTTCCTCTCCTTCTAAAAAGTTTTCTTTCATACAATTGTCAGAATATATATAATAATATATATATTCTTATATATCTGTCTTCTTCCCTCCAAAATCTAGAAAAAGATCCTATCCTTCCTATTTCGATAGCTCTTGAAAAACTTAGCGTCTTGTCGGGTGCAAATTGAACGATATACGGGAACGGGAAAGGTATTTGAGGATGCCACCAGAATTAAGAAAAAGTCCTACCTTGTACAGGTATCTCCTTACAGCCTCCGTGGTAGCACCAAACTCACACAGTATTTATCTTGTTCCGTCACTCGATATCGACCACGAAAGAAATGCCCATGAAAGGTATGACCCGAGACGCGTATCGGGAGATGGTAGAAATTGTACTGGCGCCGGTCAGACGAAATTCCTCTCTCCCGATGGCAAGGTAGGAACAATAGGATGTAGGTAATATAATAATTATAATTTATTAGCGATATGCCCGAACATATACCGCCCGCCAAAATTAACAATTTTCCAATACCCATAAAAACTGGTCGATCCCGAAAAAAAATAAAAACAAATAAACTACAAGAAAACAGTAGGTATATGAAAAGAAACCTAATCCTAACAGTTAGTCTATTACTTACAAACTAGATGCACGCGAATCTAAAATTACACGTGCAAAATACAATAAAAAAATCGGAAAGAATATATTATCAGAGGATAGCTGAATTACAATCAATACAAAAGCATAAACAAAAAAATATATACGAACGTAATTCAAGCTACACAATAAATAAAATAAAAAAAGAAAAAATATACACGTTGCTATTTATTCTATGGGTAATAGGCAAAGCTTTGTCACAGGCCGTAGATATACCCCGTCGGTAGTTTGAACTGAGGCTACTCTAACGACCCCGTCCGAACCTGGTTTCACCTCCCTTATCCTGCCGAGCGGCCATTTTAAGGGAGGACTCCTGGTGTCCTTAATGACTACCAGGTCATTTACTTGGAGGTTACGTGTAGCCTTGTACCATTTAACTCGATTTTGTAACGCTTGTAAATATTCGGTATTCCAGCGCTGCCAAAAATGTTGCTTGATTTTCTGCAGGTGTTCCCAGCGATTGAGTCTGTTGGTCTTAACCTCGGAATAATTATATTCGGGAATTGAAATTAGCAGTTCACCTATTAAGAAATGACCTGGAGGGAGAGCTTGAATGTCTTCAGGGTCTGATGATAAGGAACACAGCGGTCGCGAGTTTAGTATGGCCTCGATCTTGGTTAAAATAGTAGTAAACTCCTCGTACGTTAACGAACTATCTCCTAATACCCTCTTTGAATGATTCTTTACCACTCTTATGTTACCTTCCCATAGTCCCCCGAAGTGGGGACTGGAAGGAGGATTAAAACTCCATACTATTCCCCTTTCCGAACATGTGCGCATTCTAAGTTCATCATCACGACATTTATTTAAGAAATTTTGTGCTCCAATCAAATGACTTGACAGATACCCCGTCTTGAAACGAATCTATTAAGTGTAGCGATAAAGGCCTCAGACGAAAGATCCGAGAGTACCTCGAGATGTATCGCCTTCGTTGACATGCAAACAAAAATCGCAAAGTAAACCTTGTATGTTATAGCACCTCTGCTTAACCTTTCTTTATGCTAAATGGGCCCGCTAAATCCACCCCTACACGACTGAATACGCGACTCGGTGTGACACGAGCTTCTGGCAGACTGGCCATAAGAGGAGTTGATGTTGAGGCTCGCAATCTTGCGCATCTCACACATTTTGAGACTAAATTCTTTATTTTATTGCGGGCAGAAATAATCCAGTAATTTTGCTGAATCAGGAACTGCAAGGTTCATGATCCAGCATGCAAATATAGGTTAGGTTAGGTTAGGTTTTTTTTTTTTTTCCTTTTGGGTGTTTTCTGTTTTTTACCTTGTCTATTATTTATCAAGGTTTCTTTAAACTATTTGATTTTTTTAATGAGCTATTGAGTTTAATTTTTTCATGTATGTTGGGATAGGTAAGGGTTCATGTTATTTTTAGAGAGGTTAGTGGGACTATCTGACATGGGCTATCCATTACTCCAACATATGTTTGACAGCATGAGGGAACCATGTAAAACCTCAGCCGGAGTAGTTTTGTGAATCTGAAAGAAAATTGTGGATGTTCTGTTAAGATTATAATTGCTTACCCTCTTAACAGAACCATTTGTAGGATAGGAAGTATTCTTTAGCGCTCTTGGTTCGTGATTTCTTGCGTTAGCCATGTTTTAGATTGATCGGATAGCTATAGTGATCGTGCTTAGTGTGATTTAAATTTATTTTTATGTCTTTTGATTATTATTTATTTTGTTCCTTAATTTTTGTAATGATATTTTTTGCGAACTTAATGAAGATTTTTCGGAGAGGTATAATTTTTATGACATCAGAAATGTCAGTAAAGTTTATATCTCTTCTCTGCCATTCTTTGGTTATTTGCCATCTTTCCATCGTGAACATTGGGCAGTCTAGCAACAGATGTTTCACTGTTTGGTCCTATAGTTTGTCACACGGGCATGCGGGACTATCTTTCAGCTTGAATCTGTGAAGGTAGGATAGGTTTGCTCCGTGACCGGTAAGGATTTGTGTGAGTTCGAAAGTTGGAGTTGTCTTATTACCAAACTCTTTGGCTTCTGTTATACTCCTGAAAAATAGCCGTGTTCCTTTACCTGTATCAGAGTTTTTATACCTTTGGTCCCATTCTTCGAGAATTGCCTCCTTTATTTTGAACTTTGCGTAGCTCAGTGGGAATTTTGAATAGAGTTTTTGTGTTTTGCTTTTTAATGCAGCGTCTTTTGCTAGCTCGTCTGCTCTTTCATTTCCATGGATTCCATTGTGCCCGCGTATCCATAAAAATTTACAGGTAGACCCTCTTTCTCTCAAGAGTTGAGCCGAGCATTGTATATTGAAGACCATAGGGTTGGTAGGTGTCCCTGACTCTAGTGCGTGTGCAGCGCTTTGTGAGTCTGTTAAGACGTTGACTTTTTCCCAATGCTTTTGCTGTTTGTTGACCCACTCTAGTGCTTGCATTATTGCGAAAAGCTCTGCTTGAAATACTGAGCAGTAATCTGCCAGGGGCAGTTTCTTTGCTGTAATTTCTCCGCTAGCATTGAACACTGTGTAGGCCGCACCCACTTTTCGTCCAGTTTTACTTCCATCTGTGTATATATCTATTTCGTTCTCTTCAAAGGAGTTTCTCTCGTATGTTCCTGGAAAGATGACATGTTCTCCAATTTGTTTACTAGGGTGAGGTAGATGAGTAACCTTTACGATTCCCTGGTACTTTTTATCGTCAGGTAGTAGATGCAAAGTTCTGTTCCTTTTTTTCTCACCGATAAGTCTGAGTTCTTTGAGTTTTAGGTCCAAAGGTGTTAGTCCCCCAATTGCCTGCACAGAAGTAAGGGACACAGTGCGGTAGGCTCTACATATTCTAATGCCGATGACCCTTTGGACTCTATCTAGTTTTTTGCGAATATTTTTTCGTTTTGCAGCTGTTGCCCATACCGTCGCGGCGTAAGTTATTATTGGTTCGACTACTCCTATGTAGATTGTCCTTAATATCTCAGAACTTAGTCCCCAAGTAGGTTTTGCCATAAATGCAAGTTTCTTGGTTATATTGACAGCTTTTTGGCATACCATGTCCACATGCTTGCTCCAATTTAACTTGTCGTCTATGACTATCCCTAAAATTTTGCAATCCCGAGAGAGTGGAACAATTTTACCATTCATCACAATGTTTGGTGGGAGTGTTTTCCTCTTACTGATGAATAGTGCTTTTGTTTTTTCCTCCGAGAATTGCAGTTTTACTTTTTCCCCCCAGTCTTTTATTAAGGAGAGAGTATCTTTAATTATTTTCTGTAGTTCTGCCGTATCTTTATGAGTTATTATAACTAAGACGTCGTCAGCAAATGCCTGTATGCGAACGTTAGAGTCAAATTTGAGATTTAGCAGTTCGTCCAGAACTATGTTCCATAGAATCGGTCCACAGGCAGATCCTTGTATACAGCCCTTGTTCGAGTGTTTTTGTGCCCACGCGCCTGCGTAAATTATTTCTATCATTCTGTCCGACAGGTAGTCTTTAAAAACTTTGTATATGTTTAGTGGACAGTCTTTTTTGGCTAGTTGCATTTTAAGGTGGGGCCACCACGCGTTGTCGAATGCCCCCTTTATGTCCAGTGATATTAGGCATGCATGAAGTCCTTCTTTATTCGCTTTCTTGATGTGGTTGACGGCATCAAGCATTGCGTCTTCTGTGCTTTTTTGTTGCGTGAACCCGTATTGGTTTGAATTAAGTTTCCCCTTCGTGCTGAAGTGCCAGGTTACTCTCTTGATGAGTAATTTCTCTAGTACCTTGCCAAATACCGGGAGAAGACCTATAGGTCTGTATGAAGAGATGTTACCGTAGTCTTCTTTTCCCGGCTTTGGAATTACCTTGATTCTAGCGATCTTCCAAAGGATAGGGAAGCAGCCAATTCGGAGGCACGCGTTGTATAATGCCGTAAAAATTTCTGGAAGACTTTCGAACGCCTTTTGGCATATGTCGGCTGTAAAGTGATCTCTTCCTGGGGACTTCTTTATATCTATGGATACAAGTATTTTCCTTATCTCGGATCTTGTAAATGGGGGGTCAATTTCGCTAAGGCGGTCTTCTTCCTCATTATTCCGAATACGTGTTTGTTCCGCTTTTTCCCTGACTGGAGAGTCATTAGGGAAGAAATGATCTAAGAGTGTGGACGCCGTCTCTTGGGCTGACGTTGTGGACACTGTATTGACTTGAAGCGTTTCTGGTGGTGACTTTTGTGTTGCCTTAAGTACTCTCAGTACCGTGGACCAGACTGTATCTTTTCCTTGATTGCTGCAAAATTCTTTCCAGTTTTGTATTTTTGCTGTAGCAATTTCCTCCTTGTATTGTTCTTTTAGCTCGAGGTAGGCTGGTAGTGTGACCGCATCTCTTCTTGCTGGTCCTGAGTTCATCAGCTTCCTCTTTGCGGCGAGAACGTCTTTTTTCAGCTTTTCCAATTTATCATTCCACCAGGGGCAGATTTTTTGTCTAGATTTTTTCAGTGGAGGGATTGCCATTCTGCATGCATCCGACATGGCATCCATGAGGTCTGAGACTTGTCTGTTGAGGGAACCAGGTTGATTGTTCGCTTCAATTGCCTGAACTGTTATTCCATGGCCTTCAACATTGGATTTTAGAGTCTTGTCGAATTCCATCCAATCTGCCTTATTGGTCTTATATAGGAATGTTGATTTTGGAATTTCTTCTGAAGATGATTTATTGAATTGCGCGTTGAAAGTTATTCCATTATGGTCCGACATGGCAGCGATTCTTTTGTCTACTTTCCAGTTCTTTATGTGTCCAATTACGCTGTCGGAACACAAGGTTACGTCGATCACGCTGCTCAGTAGCATGTTTTGTCGAACGGTTTCAAATGTCGGTGTTGTTCCTTCGTTGACGATATGTAAGTGTTTCTGGAAAATAAAGTCGCTCAGTTTGTCGCCTCTTTTGTCTGTCTTTTTGCTGCCCCACCATATACTTTTGGCATTGACATCCGCTCCAATGATAATTTTCTTGTTGTGAGTGTCTATTAGCCTGTTCGATTTTTCTAGGCTGAAGTCGATATCTTCATTTGGGGGACAGTATATTGATCCTATGATAAGTGGGGTTCCCTGGATTTGGGCTTCAATAAATATATTACAGTTGATGCTGAATTTGTGGAGTAGGATACAGGTGTCAGCGATACTTTTATTCAATACTATTATTGCAGCATTTACTGGGCAGTCCACACTTGTTTTTTGAAAGATGAGTCCGTTGAAGGATGATTTATTAATTTTTCCTGTATTTCCTGTATACGGCTCCTGCATGATCACGATATCTATTTTTCTATTAATGGCGTTTTGTAAGAAGTTGACGGTGGCAGCTTCACATCTCTGTAGGTTTGCCTGCGCAAACTTTATTGCATTATGGCTGTCCATAGTCAACCAAAGTCCTATATCTCTCTACGTTCCTTTTGTAGATGGGACATTCCATTGATTGGGCCATGTGGTTGGTAGGTTTTGTTAGTTTTTGTCTTTTGTTGGATGCTACGCAGCTTTGGCAGCACATTACACCGGTATTCGGGGCTTTGCATGCTTGTATTTTGTGGTCTCCACCACAGCGCCAGCATACTTCCTTGCTCTTGCAGTGGGCTACTGTGTGGCCATAACACAAGCACTTTTGGCAGCTTAATATTGAGAGATATTCGCTGACCCCGGCTTTGTAGTAACCGATGTTCAGCACTTTTTTATCGATAAGATATTGCCAGATATGTGGCGCTACCGCTATCACCGCACATTTGCGGGTCGCGTCTTTTTTAAATGGTACTTTGTGTATAAATTTGATAGCTTCTTCGGGTTGTTCTCCTAGGAGAGAGGTAATCCCGCTATTTTGTTTTATTATAGCCGTAACAATGTCTTTTTCTGATAGGTCGGCATCAATTTCTTTTATTATGAGTCTGGGTTGTAACTTAACCCCCTTTTGGCTCTGTAGATTTTCCATTTTGGACACTTCAGTAGAGAATTTCTGACACTGTTCTTCTGTATCGCATTGAACGAACACTCTATTGTTGGCCAACTTTTTGATCTTTTTTATGCCAATCCCTAAGGATGTGACATTGATTTTTTCTTTAAGTGTCTTCTCCAGAGTCTCGCTTGCTATGGGGGATTTCCCTGAGACAACTATCGAGTACGTTTTCTCAATTGGGGCAATTGTGACCGGAGAGCTTTCTGTCATTGTTGTATGCGCTGTGGAGGATTGCCCAGTTCCGCCTTTTCCCCTTTGTTGCTTCTGCATAACTAGTGGAGGGCTTGTTATTCTCCACATCCGATTTGTGGAGTGTCGCTTCACTCTTATTGTTTACTTTCTGGGTGATGATCATAACAATTTGCTCCGTGAGTCGTTTCTCCTGTTCAAATAGTTCCCTGGAGTGTTCTATTTTAAGCAGTAAGATTGCTTCTTTTAGGGTTTTGACTTCACTGCTTTCACCAGTCGAATCTTTGCTTGGTTGAGTTATCGAGCTCATCTGGGTGGCGTTGGAGAGCATTTTGTCAATTGATGCTACCACAATTGCCTTATTTGTGCTCTTGATATTCCCGCAGGAAGCTATAGCCCGTTTGGCATTTTCTGACTCTTTGATGGTGCTGTTAAGAAGTGACATTACGGTGTTTTCATCTTCTTCTGGTTCTTTGGGATCTTGGTCCATACCATGAGATGAGGTTGAGGCTATTGTATCAATGAACCCTTCTTCTAGGGTTTTTTCCATGATATCCGCTTTTGTACAGGGCTCCATTACCTGTTGTGTAGGCAATGAGCCTACGACCTCTTTAATTTAAGGTGCTTTCCGCATTCCTTGTTGAAAAACTTGTTCAAAACTTATTCGCAGGCCGGCCGAATTATAAAATAAAAATAGAATTTAAGACGAGCTTTACGTGCACACTGAGAGAACGTGGCCTAGAAACGCAGATAATTTAAATACTACAAATAGAATTCAAATCACATTTAAGTTTTAAATTTTAAGACACTCACCGCTTGGCTCGCAAAAGAACACTGAATTATCTTCAGCTTCTTGCCTGCCAACAGCGTGTTTTCGGGGAGATACCGAAGATCAAGTAGCTCGTGGCAACGTTACACGAGAAAACGATTTTTTAAAAATTTAAATTTATTTATTAACACTGACTTATAAAATAAAATAGAATTTAAGACGAATTTTACGTGCACACTGAGAGAACGTGGCCTAGAAACGCAGATAATGTAAATACTACAAATAGAATTCAAATCACATTTAAGTTTTAAATTTTAAGACACTCACCGCTTGGCTCGCAAAAGAACACTCGGTTGGGTTAGGTTGGGTTAGGTTGGGTTAGGTTGGGTTAGGTTGGGTTAGGTTGGGTTAGGTTGGGTTAGGTTGGGTTAGGTTGGGTTAGGTTGGGTTAGGTTGGGTTAGGTTGGGTTAGGTTGGGTTAGGTTGGGTTAGGTTGGGTTAGGTTGGGTTAGGTTGGGTTAGGTTGGGTTAGGTTGGGTTAGGTTGGGTTAGGTTGGGTTAGGTTGGGTTAGGTTGGGTTAGGTTGGGTTAGGTTGGGTTAGGTTGGGTTAGGTTGGGTTAGGTTGGGTTAGGTTGGGTTAGGTTGGGTTAGGTTGGGTTGGGTTGGGTTGGGTTGGGTTGGGTTGGGTTGGGTTGGGTTGGGTTGGGTTGGGTTGGGTTGGGTTGGGTTGGGTTGGGTTGGGTTGGGTTGGGTTGGGTTGGGTTGGGTTGGGTTGGGTTAGGTTGGGTTGGGTTAGGTTAGGTTAGGTTAGGTTAGGTTAGGTTAGGTTAGGTTAGGTTAGGTTAGGTTAGGTTAGGTTAGGTTAGGTTAGGTTAGGTTAGGTTAGGTTAGGTTAGGTTAGGTTAGGTTAGGTTAGGTTAGGTTAGGTTAGGTTAGGTTAGGTTAGGTTAGGTTAGGTTAGGTTAGGTTAGGTTAGGTTAGGTTAGGTTAGGTTAGGTTAGGTTAGGTTAGGTTAGGTTAGGTTAGGTTAGGTTAGGTTAGGTTAGGTTAGGTTAGGTTAGGTTAGGGTTAGGTTAGGTTAGGTTAGGTTAGGTTAGGTTAGGTTAGGTTAGGTTAGGTTAGGTTAGGTTAGGTTAGGTTAGGTTAGGTTAGGTTAGGTTAGGTTAGGTTAGGTTAGGTTAGGTTAGGTTAGGTTAGGTTAGGTTAGGTTAGGTTAGGTTAGGTTAGGTTAGGTTAGGTTAGGTTAGGTTAGGTTAGGTTAGGTTAGGTTAGGTTAGGTTAGGTTAGGTTAGGTTAGGTTAGGTTAGGTTAGGTTAGGTTAGGTTAGGTTAGGTTAGGTTAGGTTAGGTTAGGTTAGGTTAGGTTAGGTTAGGTTA